>QXEO01000643.1:0-630838 GCA_007115705.1 Dactylis glomerata
GAGCTTTGTCCATATTCATTCATCTCATCATTCTTCTTTCCCTACACTTGAAAACTTCCTTCATACAAAACTTCACACAATTCTATTAGCAACATTAGTGTAAGCACAATAGTAAATCTACTCTTTTGGTTCAGTTTTAAACTCAAGTATAACACCCATTAAAGCATAAGCTACTGTAGAAACTTCCTCAAAAGTCCTGTGATCAGAAGAACTCAAAAAGAGAGCGATCGAGAGGCAAACACAAATAGTGGCAGAAATCTGTCAAAACAGAACAGTTGATAAAGATCGATTTTTGGAGGGTCTTCTGTTGATCAAATCGAAAAGTGCAAAACTAATGAAAGTTTGGAAGTAACCTGGGGCATGTGCACAAGAAATCGCAGATCAAAAAGACGTTCTGAGAATTTTCACAAAGTTTTACGGTGCAGCGCAGAAATCTGTTTCAGGACAGCAACTTCCCCAAATCTTACCTTCCTCCAATTAGAGGTTCTTCTTGGCACAAAAACGAAATAAAAATGATAAGGAGAGGTCATTACAGTAGTAATAACTTCCAAGACTCAACAAAAAGAAAAGCACTGAAAAGAAAACATTGGGTTATCTCCCAAGAGTGCTTTTCTTTAACGCCTTTGAGCTAGGCGCAGAAAGTGGAAATCAAGTAATATCAAGCGGTGAAGCATCAAGTTCATAATTTGCTCTAAGAATAGAGTCAAAAAGTAATTTCTTTCTCTTTCTAGGGAAGTGTTCCATACCTTTCTTGAGTGGGAATTCATATTTAATGGTGCCTTCCTTCATATCAATGATGGCACCAACAGTTCTAAGAAAAGGTCTTCGCAAAATAATAGGACATGAAGCATTGCATTCAACATCCAAAACAAGGAAATCAATGAGAATAAGGTTATTGTTAACCATAATAAGAACATCATTAATCCTTCCCAAAGGTTTCTTCTTAGCAACATCAGCAAGAGGTACATCAAAATAACAATTTTCAATCGGTGGTAAACCAAGCATATCATAAATCTTTCTAGGCATAATAGAAATACTTGCACCAAGATCACATAAAGCATGCAATCAAAATCATTCACATTAAATCAATGATGAGCTCCCAACCATCTTCTAACTTCTTGGGAATAGAAACCTTTTAGTTCAACTTTTCTTCCCTAATTTGCATGAGAGCATTCGTAATATGCTTTGTAAAAGCAACATTCATAGAACTAGCATTAGGACTTAAAGCAAGCTTTTGCAAGAACAAAATTACTTCAGAGATATTGCAACCATCAACATCAAAATCATTAAAAGAAGTAGAGCTATTGTCTCCCATACTCTGAAAAATTTCAGCACTTTTTGTAGAAAAAGGTTGTGCAGTTTTGGGCTTTTTCGCACAAGGAGTAGGTGTTTTCTCTACACCAATCAAAGTAAGGGATTGCTAGCATTTGAAACAACATTACTAGGGGTGGTAATAGTACATACCTTCATATTTCTAGCCATCTTGTCTTCTCTTCCCACCCCAGCATTCATTCTTCTAACATCCTAACATTTTCATCAATTCTACCTGGATGGCATTCAACTCTTGCTTTCTTTCACATCATGAGGCAAAACTTTTAGTTTCAGAAGTTCAACATCAAGAGCAAGGATATCAACTTTTAGAAGCAAGAACATCAATTTTACCCAACTTTTCCTCAACAGACTTATTAAAAGCAGTTTTACTTACCAATGAAGTCCTTGAGCATGACCTTCAAGCTCAGAGGGCGCGCCCCTAGTGTTGTTGGAGGAATTACCATAAGGGTTGCCATAACCATTACCATTGGTAGAAGGATACGGCCTATAATTGATGCTAGCAAAATTGTTCCTATAAGCACTGTTGTTGAAATTATTATTTCTAACGAAGTTTACATCAGCATGCTATTCTTGAGCAACCAAAGAGGACAAAGGAACATTATTAGGATCAACATGAGCTCTATCATTAGCAAGCATAAGCATAATAGTATCAATCTTATCACTTAAGGAAGAGGTTTCCTCAATAGAATTTACCTTCTTACCTTGTGGAGCTCTTTCGGTGTGCCACTCAGAATAATTTACCATCATATTATCAAGAAGCTTTGTTGCGGCGCCCAAGGTAATGGACATAAAAGTACCTCCAGCAGCTGAATCCAATAGATTTCTTGAAGAAAAATTTAGTCCTTCATAAAAGGTTTGGATAATCATCCAAGTAGTCAGTCCATGCGTGGGACAATTCTTTATCATAGATTTCATTCTTTCCCAAGCTTGAGCAACATGTTCATTATCAAACTGTCTAAACTTCATAATATCACTTTGCAAAGCTATAATCTTAGCAGGAGGATAATATTTTCCAATAAAAGCATCCTTACACTTAACCCAAGAATTAATACTATTTCTAGGCAAAGATAGCAACCAATCCTTAGCTCTTCCTCTTAAGAGAAATGAAACAACTTAAGCTTAATAATATCACCATCTACATCCTTGTACTTTTTCATCTCACATAGCTCAACAAAATTGTTGAGATGAGCTGCAGCATCATCGGTACTAACACCAGAAAATTGCTCTTTCATAACGAGATTCAATAAAGCAGGTTTAATGTCATAAAATTTGCCTTAGGAGCAGGTGGCACAATAGGAGTGCAGATAAAATCATTGTTGTTGGTGCTAGTGAAATCACACAACTTAGTGTTCTCAGGAGTACCCTTCTAGCAAAATTAAAAGCAGACAAGTAAAAATAACAACTATAAAGGAACTATTTTTTTTGTATTTTTGATAAAAGATGCAAGCAAAAATAAAATAAAGCAAAAAATTACAAAGTAAAAGATTGGAAGCGAGAGACTACCCTTGCAGAAATCCTGTTTTTCCCCGGCAATGGTGCCAAAAAAATTGCTTGATGGCATGTAGATGACCGCCCAGTTGGGAACCCCAAGAGGAAGGTATGATGAGCAACAGCAGCAAGTCTTCCGTTAGTATGAAACCAAGGTTTATCAAACCAGTAGGAGAAAGAACCAACTTCAGAAGGTTGATGCTCGCTAGCTTCGTGACAGCTCCAGACAATTTATATATGGCGCCTCGTCTTGGGCGTAGCTTTGCACCAGCAGCAATGTGGAACCTGCACACAACACAACCAAGTACTTTGCCCCAACTTACAGTGAGGTTGTCAATCTCACCGGTTTGCTGTAAACAAAGGATTAAACGTATCGTGTGGTAAAGATAGTAGTTTGTGAGAATGTAAATAATGCAAGTAAATAGTAAATGGTAATCAGAATGTAAAAAGAATGGACCAGGTCCACAGTTCACTAGAGGTGTCTCTCCATAAGATCAATAACATGCTGGGTAAACAAATTACAGTTGGGCAATTGATAGAATAACGCAAGCATACAACTGTCATGAGGATCACTATGAGATTCACTTGGGCATTACAACATAATACATAGACCGTAATCCAACTGCATCTATGACTAATAATCCACCTGCCGGATGTCAACCGAGCAACCGTTGGGTATTAAGTTGCAAGCAACAGATTATCACCTTAAGCAAAGTGTTGTAATGTAAACAATACAAATGTCCTTGAACACAAGATTGTTGTTTTCTCCCTAGTAGCAATAGCCGATCTACAACTTTAGAGGTTGTTGTCACTCCCCCACAGTTACCAGAGGCATGAACCCACTATCGAGCATAAATAGTCCCTCTTGGAGTCATAGCATCTACTCGGCCAAGATATGATAGGGGTTGACCCCTTAGGTGTGGCCCGATCTTCATGGATTCACGAGATTTGTGGCGGGGGAAGAGGATGAACACGAAGAACATGACACACAAATCGAAGGCAAAAACACACACACAAGATACACACTGTTGTCCTCGTTGGCCCGATTCGCCAACTCAATAGAATCACAAGGAAGAGACTCCAAGAGTAGAATTCCCTGTGAGAGATTGATATGCTTGGTATAGAATTCCAAGAGGGGAAGAGACCAATCAATTGGATAGAATTACACACCTCTTATATGCAAGAGATCCAAATCAAGGTAGAATTCCCCAAATAGAAGAGATCCCAAACAAAGAGGGTGATTTCTAGATGTAGATCTAGTTGGGTTCCCACAAGGGATGAGGTATCATGCCAATTCTTATCTTAATTCATCTCTATCCTAGGAGGGGGAGGGTGACCCATATATATAGGCAGCCACGAGCTAGGGGTAGTTTGGTCACTAAAGAGATAGAAGACATAGGTGGCTTCATGGCCAAAATGGAGTTGACTCGGGCAGACCGCTATAGCCGGTGTTCAGTCCGGCTTTAGCCGGTCCAGCTTCAGCTGCCGCCTCTTTTTGCGGCGCTTCCAAGCTTCTTTCCGGTGGTTCTTCTTCTTCCTTCTCTTCCACGCCTCGATGATGTCGGACTTGAGTGTGGATGTTGTCGACGCACATGATGCGGTGGTGTCTGAAGGCCACCCCGTATCATCTCCCCCCGCTTCAAAGAACGTCGTCCTCGACGTTGACTCAACATCATCATGTAGGGGAGGTAGATGTAGGCGATTGTACTTGGAGTGCGCCATGTGGTCATACTTGCGAAGATCGGTTGGCAACTCTTCAATGTTCCTTCACCTTCCATGAGGCCTACCAAGGTCACAAGCAAAGCAAAACAACACTCAAAGAGTAGCTAATTCTTAGAGTTTATGGCATGAGTTCGTGAGTAGAAGGAGGTCACCTTACTAAGTTGTTGATGTGCTCTCATTGTAGAAGTGTTTGATTGAAACCACTCGTGGGAGCGCATCCACCAATAATATCCATGTGTACGTACGCACAACAAAGACCAAGCAAAGTATGTGTGTGTGTGATAGGGGAGCATATCATCAAGGACATGTTCATTCTTGTTCACAACACAATTAGCACAACACAAGTAAAATAAAGGGAATGCATATGCAAGGTCTATATGTAAGCAAATTGTTTGAACATCTTCCAAATGTGGGAACACAAAAACTCCCTCAAAATTTGAGAAGACCATGGTGTCCATCTCATGTTGAAAGACATGCATATTATTGCACTCAAGGCTTTGAAAGAGCAAGTAGTCAACATCCTTGAAGTAATAAGAGGAGAGTTTGGCAAAAACACATACGGCAAGATGTCAAAATCATCATCAACATGTGTGCAAACAAACCATAGGAAAGAACAAGTTTTCATCATATTTGTTGCAAAACAAATCTATTCATCCAAAAGTAGAACAAAACATCATTATCACAAGTGGTTATGCATCCCAACCAAAAGAAAGAGCAATTTGTCAACTTGTTGGATGCAAACACCAATGAACTCAAAGCGGTAACACATGTGACAAGTCATGGCCATATAGCAATGTGGTTGCACATAAAACAAAAGAAGGAGAAATCATTCCACATGTATGTTGCAACACATAAAGCATCAATGTTCAATATCATGGGAGCATGAATGTCACAAGTGTCACAAAAGTCATCAACATGCCTTCCAAAGAAACCATATGGAAGAGAAAGTGGTCAACATGTTGGATGCAAAGCATGTGAAGGGTAAGCGGGTGGAGTTCGAGTTTGAACTGACAAGTAATATGCTCTCAACAGCTCTTTTTGCCAACTCGTGTTCAATCGAGGTTGATGTTATTGTCCGCATACCTACACACACCAAAGATAGCAAAAAGAACGTGTGTGCATGGTAGATGAATACATCATCCATCATGATGCATCTCTTTATTTGCACATCACCATTAGCGTCAAGCAATATATCATAATATTCATGGTGATTATGCGAAGTATATGTAAAAACATGATTATCATGTGGAAATGTAAAATCTTCATTATTTGAGAGAGCTATGGGGGCCATCTCATTTTCAAACATAATCACATTATTGCAAACCAAGCATTTGAAAGAGCAAGTGTTCAACATTTTGGTTGCATTAATGGAAGAATATTGCAAGCATTGGGCACAAAACATGTTCAAAATTCTATCCTTGTTGTCGACAAACCTAGGGAAAGAGCAATTGTTCGGCAAGGTTGTCACAACAAAAGTATCATTGTCATCATTGCAAGAAATACATGGGAAAGAGCAATTGTTCAACATATTGCATGCAATAGGAGATAAAGTGAATTACTCATAGCTTAGCATGTTCATATCCACTAGGGGAATCATGGCATCACCAACACCTATGTCGTCGCACTCCTTTGAGGTAGGTGTTGTTGAAGTAGGTAGCTCCATGTGGCCGACATGCTCAGCATCTTCTAAGTATGGTGTATTATCATCAAGTGTATGCACCATGTACATCTTTTCCAAGGTTGGCATCGCTTCATCCATGGAATCTATTCCAACATGAGATAACACACTCGAGATAGAGGGTAATTTGTTAGAAATCGAAATGGCCTCACTTGACCTATCAACTACCACTCTTGTCTCACTCGGTGTATCACTCATGCCCTCAAAGTGGAAACATTCACTCTCACATATAGTGGATTCACTCATCTCACATATAGTGGATTCACTCATCTCACATATGGTGGATTCACTCATCTCACATATGGTGGATTCACTCATCTCACATAGAGTGAAAAAACTCAACAAATCTAGAGATCAAAATTTGAGGCAATTTTGGGGATATTTTTTGTATTTTCGAAATTTATGGTGGAAATCACAAACAAGAGTAATCCGTGGCAACCAAAAGCTGCTGATACCATATGATAGGGGTTGACCCCTTGGGTGTGGCCCGATCTTCACGGATTCACGAGATTTGTGGCGGGGGAAGAGGATGAAAACGAAGAACACGACGAACACCATGAACATGACACACAAATCAAAGGCAAACACACACACACAAGATACACACCAGTTTTCCTCGTTGGCCTGATTCACCAACTCAATAGAATCACAAGGATGAGACTCCTAGAGTAGAATTCCTTGTGAGAGATTGATATGTTTGGGATAGAATTCCAAGAGGGGAAGAGACCAATCAATTGGATAGAATTACACACTCTTGTATGCAAGAGATCCAAATCAAGGTAGAATTCCCCAAATAGAAGAGATCCCAAACAAAGAGGGTGATTTTTAGATGTAGATCTAGTTGGGTTCCCACAAGGGATGAGGCATCATGCCAATTCTTATCTTAATTCATCTCTATCCTTGGGAGGGGGAGGGTGACCCATATATATAGGCAGCCACAAGCTAGGGGTAGTTTGGTCTCTAAGGAGATAGAAGACATAGGTGGCTTCATGTCCAAAATGGAGTTGACTCGGGCAGACCGGCTATAGCCGGTGTTCAGTCCTGCTTTAGCCGGTGGGGGCGGCTTTAGCCGGTGTGGGACCGGCTTTAGCCGGTCCAGCTTTTAGCTGCCGCCTCTTCTTGCGGTGCTTCCAAGCTTCTTTCCGGTGGTTCTTCTTCTTCCTTGTCTTCCACGCCTCGATGATGTCGGACTTGAGTGTGGATATTGTTGACGCACATGATGCGGTGGTGTCCGAAGGCCACCCCGTATCAAGATATCTACTAGCAACGGAGAGCATGCAAGATCATAAACAACATAGAGATGATAAATCAATAAATCAACTTGAGAAAGTACCAATATTCATCGGATCCCAACAAACACAACATGTAGAATTACACAACGATGATCTTGATCATGATAGGCAGCTCACAAGATCTAAACATGAAGCACATGGAGGAAAAGACATCCATATAGCTACTGCTATGGACCGTAGTCTAAGGTAGACTACTCACGCATCACTCCGGAGGCAGGCATGGTGATGAAGAAGGCCCCCGGCGGTGATTCCCCTCTCCAGCAGGGTGCCGGGAAGAGCTTCTGGACCCTCCCAATCTCGCGTCGACGACGACGGCGGCTTGCAGTATGTTTCATGGAAAATTGATCGGGTCTTTTGGTTTTCCTCATCGAGGAGAATATATAGGCGGAAGGGCGGCGTCAGGAGGTGGGCCAGGTCGCCCCACCACCTGGTGGCGCGAGCCAGGGGCTGGCCGCGCCACCCTATGGTGTGGCTGGCCCCTGGCTCCCCTCTGTCTCTGCTTTGGACTCCGTCTCATGTCGGGGAAAATAGGAACTTCGACTTTTGTTTCGTTCAATTCTGAGAATATTTCCTGTGTAGCTTTTCTTAAACACAAAAACAACAGAAAACAGGGAACTAGCACTGTGGCATCTCGTTAATAGGTTAGTTCCAGAAAATTCATAAAAACGCCACGAAGTGTAACAAAACACAAAGCAAATGGTGCATAAACAAGCATGGAGCATCAAAAATTATAGATACGTTTGAGATGTATTAGGCCGGCGCAGTTGCCAGATGCCCGGTGTCAAACTCTGGCATTAACCGGCTGCCCAGTTCAGGGCCGGCATGACCGGGCTCTGCACCGGACGCCCGGAGCTGGACCGGTCTGACTGGACTGTGCGTCGGGTGGTCTGGCGCAGGGGCCGGTGACGCCGACTTTGCGCTGGCTGGGCGCAGGATTTCTGCTCCAAACAGCTACTTCTCCCCCTGGACTATAAATACCCCTTCTTCTACCTTGGAGAGGATAAGGTTGCCATTCAAATCACATCTTTGCCTTCACTCTCTCTCTCCTCCATTAATGAGCTCTCAAAGCTATAGGATCTCCCATTCTACCCATCCAAACTCAAATCCCTTTGGTAGAAAGATAGAGGAGACCCCGATCTTTATTTCCACCAAGCCAAATCTCATTCCCCCTTGTGTTCACCGAGTATTGCTTGTTACTCTTGGGTTTGTGGGAAACCCTTGGCAGCTAGGTCGCCTGGAGGCTTTCGGCTTGTGACTTGCCCCGTGGAAAGTTTGTTAGGGTTTGCAGACCACCATAAGGTCTACCATGAGTAATTGGGCTCCTACTTCGTGGAGGAGGCTTAAGGAGAAGAAGGTGATCCTTCGTGGCATTTGAGTACACTTTGTGGGGATTCACACCTCTCCAACAGTGACTAGCTCTCTCCCAAGAGAGTGAACATCGGGATACATCTTCATCTTCACGTGCCTCGGTTATTTCTATCTGAGTCCTTTTACTTGTGTATTTATCCTTGCGATAGCCTTCGTGCTTGAAGTACTTTGCATAGCATCATATAGGTTGCTCACCTAGTTGTTAGGCTCACACTTATATTCCGCAAAGCCTAAAACTAGTGAAAAGAGAAGTAAAATTTGTAGAAACCTATTCACCCCCCTCTAGGTTAGACCATCAATCATTTCACTTATCGGTTGCTCTGAGTGTCTGCCTTGAAATCTCCTCATGCCTATTTCGCTCAAGTGTTGTCTGGCTTGACTGTATCCGTGTTTCATGCGCAGGCAGGCCGTGCGGGTTCTGATGCCTGGGTGCCCTTGTGTCAAGTGTTTGGTTCATATTTGTCAGGTGCGGTGCCCTCTGGTGCTCAAGAAAGACGTGTTCCTTCCGCGAGCGAGCTATCGTTGATACGAAATGACGAGGTTCAACCCCGGCAATGCCCATGCTTGAGGGCTTTCGAGACATGGAGCGCTTGTGGGATCTGGCGAACTCGACGGCGATCAGACCGCGCAAAGAAACACAGGTTTTACCCAGGTTCGTCCCCCCTTGTAGGGTAAAGATGTATGTCCTGCTTGTCTGACTTTATTGATGGGGTGGCTACAATGGAGGTGTTACAGCGATGGCGTAGATGAGATCTAGCCGAAAAGTGGAGAGCTCTCGAGGTTACGAGCGCTCGGGTGTATGGTGGCGAAAAGGTGTCTAGAGAGGTTCTTGGATCTCCCTCCCAACCTTTTATATGCGAAGGTTGGATCTCAGAATTGCTCTCCAAGTCAACTACATACAAAGTCGGTAGGTAAAACCCTAATCGAGTCCTAATCCAACTAGGCACCTTCCTTCGAATCTTCACCTTGCACGGCAAGTCTTGCTCCTGGGCCGCGCCAGGCTATTAGCTTCATGGGCCTTGTTATCCCTTTGGTGGATGTCCCTATGGTGTGGCTGGCTCCCCTCGTGTTGGGAAAAATACTAACTTCGGCTTTTATTTCGTCCAATTCCGAGAATATTTCCTGTGTAGCTTTTCTGAAACACAAAAACAGCAGGAAACAGGGAACTGACACTGTGGCATCTCGTTAATAGGTTAGTTTCGGAAAATGCATAAAAACGCCACGAAGTGTAACAAAACACAAAGCAAATGGTGCATAAACAAGCATGGAGCATCAAAAATTATAGATACATTTGAGACGTATCAAGCATCCCCAAGTTTAACTCCTGCTCGTCCTTGAGTAGGTAAGTGATAACAAAACAATAATTTTTGAGGTGACATGCACCAACACAATCTTGATCAAACGATATAAAGCATTGAGTGCTGAGATCAAAGTACTCTAAACATGGGCATAAAAGACATAATCTTGACAATAAAACTTAGCAACCATGTTATAACATGAAAAGTAACAAAACAAAAGATCATGAGTAATAATGCATTGAAAGTCAAGTGTGTGTTTCGAGCATATAGAAAAACATAGCAAAGTGGTTTTTAGCTTGTCCTTCATGGAGTAGCAAAACATAAATGCATAGGACACCTTCAAGTTTAAGAGGGTGACTAGATACAAATAATTTAAGAACAAGCAAAACCATAATCATGAATCAATCAATAATAAATTTTGGGACTATGCACATTAAACTTAGAATGACAACTATGCTCTCTTAGAAGGTGCATAAAAGTAGAAGGTGGCGACTCAACATAAAAGTAAAAGAAAGGCCATTTGCAGAGGGAAGCAGTGATTAAACATGTGATAGAGCTTTTCATTTGTAAAACAGAGAAAAAAATTTGTTTTGAGAGGTGGTTGTTCTTGTCAACGACTGGCAATGGGGTTCTTACTATCTTCCATACTAAGAAATTTTTGAGAGAGATTGGCACTTTTGTGCTCTTTTATAAAGCTTGGCACTCCTCCCCACTTTTGCTTTCACAAACCATGGCTAACCGATTCCATCGGGTGCCCACCAACTTTCACATACCATGGAGGAGTGCCTTTTTTTCTTTTTTTTGGAATAAAACAATATGGAAGATAGCAAATCCGACCACTACATCCCCATGAGCTAAAAATAGTGTCACAAAATGAGAAGTATTTTGAAGGGTTTTTTGAAAGGTAGCACATGAAAATTTATTTGGAATGGCTTGCAAATACCATGCATAGGAATTTATAGTGGACTCATTGGAAAGCTTTAGTTTTTTGGGAGTTGGATGCATGAGAAGTATTCCCTCTCAATACAAAATGAAGGCTAGCAAAAGACTGGGAGCGACCAACTAAGAGAGCAATAACGGCCATAATCATGCATAGCGACAAAACATCATTAATCGAAGCATAAAGTGGTATCACAAGTCAAAAACCAAATGATCATAGAGGCTTATGGCGACTTGTTGAAGCAAACATGGTGTAAGCATGCACCAAGTCAACCCAAATAAAGCATCAAAGGAGAAAACCACAATAATATGCTCCCATATAATAAAACAATGCATGATTCTTTCAAAGGCACATTAAGCAATCTCAGTCATTTGAGACAAGTCATGCTACAGAAAAAACTACTAAATATACTATCAAAATGACATCAAGCATGACATGCAAAAGTCTAAGCCACAGTCTAAACAAGCTCCCATTTGTACCACTATAGTCATGAAACTTTTTTCTCTTTTCCAACACCATTCAACCTTTTTGAATCAACTTTTAAAGATGAAAACCAACATAGACCAGAGGTCTAAATGCACCTTGATACAAAGAAATAACAAGATCTGAACACAAATCAAGGCAAAAAACGAAAGCTAAACGCAGTACTAGAAAAGGAGAACACTCATTGAACGATAAGAGTGAAAACTAGAGTGTTCTTGGCAATGAAAAATGGAGTGCATCTTCTCAAAAGAAATTTGTTGGGGTCCAACCATTTATTGCAGCAAACAAAACAAAAGAAAACTGAAAGAGAAAGTAAAGACGCTCTAAGAAAAACACATAGTATACGAAGCAATAAAAATATAGTGTCTTGAATGATGACCTGATTTTTGCCGATGAAGAAGGGGTGCCTCGGGGCATCCCCAAGCTTTGACGCTTGTACCTCTTGGATATTTTTTGGGGTGACATGGGCATCCCCAAGCTTGAGCTTTTGTCCATACTTCATCTCATCTCATCATTCTTCTTTCCCTACACTTGAAAACTTCCTTCATACAAAACTTCACACAATTCTATTAGCAACATTAGTGTAAGCACAATAGTAAATCTACTCTTTTGGTTCAGTTTTAAACTCAAGTATAACACCCATTAAAGCATAAGCTACTGTAGCAACTTCCTCAAAAGTCCTGTGATCAGAAGAACTCAAAAAGAGAGCGATCGAGAGGCAAACACAAATAGTGGCAGAAATCTGTCAAAACAGAACAGTTGATAAAGATCGATTTTTTGGAGGGTCTTCTGTTGATCAAATCGAAAAGTGCAAAACTAATGAAAGTTTGGAAGTAACCTAGGGCATGTACACAAGAAATCGCAGATCAAAAAGACGTTCTGAGAATTTTCACAAAGTTTTACGGTGCAGCGCAGAAATCTGTTTCAGGACAGCAACTTCCCCAAATCTTACCTTCCTCCAATTAGAGGTTCTTCTTGGCACAAAAACGAAATAAAAATGATAAGGAGAGGTCATTACAGTAGTAATAACTTCCAAGACTCAACAAAAAGAAAAAGCACTGAAAAGAAAACATTGGGTTATCTCCCAAGAGTGCTTTTCTTTAACGCCTTTGAGCTAGGCGCAGAAAGTGGAAATCAAGTAATATCAAGCGGTGAAGCATCAAGTTCATAATTTGCTCTAAGAATAGAGTCAAAAAGTAATTTCTTTCTCTTTCTAGGGAAGTGTTCCATACCTTTCTTGAGTGGGAATTCATATTTAATGGTGCCTTCCTTCATATCAATGATGGCACCAACAGTTCTAAGAAAAGGTCTTCGCAAAATAATAGGACATGAAGCATTGCATTCAACATCCAAAACAAGGAAATCAATGAGAATAAGGTTATTGTTAACCATAATAAGAACATCATTAATCCTTCCCAAAGGTTTCTTCTTAGCAACATCAGCAAGAGGTACATCAAAATAACAATTTTCAATCGGTGGTAAACCAAGCATATCATAAATCTTTCTAGGCATAATAGAAATACTTGCACCAAGATCACATAAAGCATGACAATCAAAATCATTCACATTAAATCAATGATGAGCTCCCAACCATATTCTAACTTCTTGGGAATAGAAACCTTTTAGTTCAACTTTTCTTCCCTAATTTGCATGAGAGCATTCGTAATATGCTTTGTAAAAGCAACATTCATAGAACTAGCATTAGGACTTAAAGCAAGCTTTTGCAAGAACAAAATTACTTCAGAGATATTGCAACCATCAACATCAAAATCATTAAAAGAAGTAGAGCTATTGTCTCCCATACTCTGAAAAATTTCAGCACTTTTTGTAGAAAAAGGTTGTGCAGTTTTGGGCTTTTTCGCACAAGGAGTAGGAGTTTTCTCTACACCAATCAAAGTAAGAGGATTGCTAGCATTTGAAACAACATTACTAGGGGTGGTAATAGTACATACCTTCATATTTCTAGCCATCTTGTCTTCTCTTTCCCACCCAGCATTCAATTCTTCTAACATCCTAACATTTTCATCAATTCTAACCTGGATGGCATTCAAACTCTTGCTTTCTTTCACATCATGAGGCAAAACTTTTAGTTTCAGAAGTTCAACATCAAGAGCAAGGATATCAACTTTAGAAGCAAGAACATCAATTTTACCCAACTTTTCCTCAACAGACTTATTAAAAGCAGTTTACTTACCAATGAAGTCCTTGAGCATGACTTCAAGCTCAGAGGGCGCGCCCCTAGTGTTGTTGGAGGAATTACCATAAGGGTTGCCATAACCATTACCATTGGTAGAAGGATACGGCCTATAATTGATGCTAGCAAAATTGTTCCTATAAGCACTGTTGTTGAAATTATTATTTCTAACGAAGTTTACATCAGCATGCTATTCTTGAGCAACCAAAGAGGACAAAGGAACATTATTAGGATCAACATGAGCTCTATCATTAGCAAGCATAAGCATAATAGTATCAATCTTATCACTTAAGGAAGAGGTTTCCTCAATAGAATTTACCTTCTTACCTTGTGGAGCTCTTTTGGTGTGCCACTCAGAATAATTTACCATCATATTATCAAGAAGCTTTGTTGCGGCGCCCAAGGTAATGGACATAAAAGTACCTCCAGCAGCTGAATCCAATAGATTTCTTGAAGAAAAATTTAGTCCTTCATAAAAGGTTTGGATAATCATCCAAGTAGTCAGTCCATGCGTGGGACAATTCTTTATCATAGATTTCATTCTTTCCCAAGCTTGAGCAACATGTTCATTATCAAACTGTCTAAACTTCATAATATCACTTTGCAAAGCTATAATCTTAGCAGGAGGATAATATTTTCCAATAAAAGCATCCTTACACTTAACCCAAGAATTAATACTATTTCTAGGCAAAGATAGCAACCAATCCTTAGCTCTTCCTCTTAAAGAGAAATGAAACAACTTAAGCTTAATAATATCACCATCTACATCCTTGTACTTTTTCATCTCACATAGCTCAACAAAATTGTTGAGATGAGCTGCAGCATCATCGGTACTAACACCAGAAAATTGCTCTTTCATAACAAGATTCAATAAAGCAGGTTTAATGTCATAAAAATTTGCCTTAGGAGCAGGTGGCACAATAGGAGTGCAGATAAAATCATTGTTGTTGGTGCTAGTGAAATCACACAACTTAGTGTTCTCAGGAGTACCCATTCTAGCAAAATTAAAAGCAGACAAGTAAAAATAACAACTATAAAGGAACTATTTTTTTTGTATTTTTGATAAAAAGATGCAAGCAAAAATAAAATAAAGCAAAAAAATTACAAAGTAAAAGATTGGAAGCGAGAGACTACCCTTGCAGAAATCCTGTTTTTCCCCGGCAATGGTGCCAAAAAAATTGCTTGATGGCATGTAGATGACCGCCCAGTTGGGAACCCCAAGAGGAAGGTATGATGAGCACAGCAGCAAGTCTTCCGTTAGTATGAAACCAAGGTTTATCAAACCAGTAGGAGAAAGAACCAACTTCAGAAGGTTGATGCTCGCTAGCTTCGTGACAGCTCCAGACAATTTATATATGGCGCCTCGTCTTGGGCGTAGCTTTGCACCAGCAGCAATGTGGAACCTGCACACAACACAACCAAGTACTTTGCCCCAACTTACAGTGAGGTTGTCAATCTCACCGGTTTGCTGTAAACAAAGGATTAAATGTATCGTGTGGTAAAAGATAGTAGTTTGTGAGAATGTAAATAATGCAAGTAAATAGTAAATGGTAATAAGAATGTAAAAGAATGGACCAGGGTCCACAGTTCACTAGAGGTGTCTCTCCATAAGATCAATAACATGCTGGGTAAACAAATTACAGTTGGGCAATTGATAGAATAAAGCAAGCATACAACTGTCATGAGGATCACTATGAGATTCACTTGGGCATTACAACATAATACATAGACCGTAATCCAACTGCATCTATGACTAATAATCCACCTGCCGGATGTCAACCGAGCAACCGTTGGGTATTAAGTTGCAAGCAACAGATTATCACCTTAAGCAAAGTGTGTAATGTAAACAATACAAATGTCCTTGAACACAAGATTGTTGTTTTCTCCCTAGTAGCAATAGCCGATCTACAACTTTCACTACAAGAATCCATGTCTATTGCAACAAAATTTATTGCCATAGCTACCTTTTGTTGCAATAAAAGGCAATATTACCACAAAATCCTTATTCGTGGTAATATGATCCATGTATTGCCACAATTTAGCTTTGCCGCGATATGTACCCTTTTTGTTGCAATAGAATCCGTGTATTGCAACAAACTATGCAGTCGTTGCAATATGGGAGCGGTATTGCGACAACTTTGTTCTGTTGCATGAATTACCCTTTTTTGTTGCAATAGAGACAAGTTATTGCAACAAAACAATTCTCCGTGGTAATATTC
Organism: Dactylis glomerata; assembly: GCA_007115705.1. NCBI lineage: Eukaryota > Viridiplantae > Streptophyta > Magnoliopsida > Poales > Poaceae > Dactylis > Dactylis glomerata. The sequence goes on from QXEO01000643.1 coordinate 16,015, forward strand.
CGAAATATATTGCAACACTTTTGCCATGTTGCACTAGTTATAGATATTGTTGCAAAAACTAGATTCGTATTGCAACAAAATACGTGTTGGTCGCAATAACCTAGTTTTTGCCTCACATTAATTGTGTTGCAATAACTATTACATATTGCAACAAATTGTGCATCTATGGTAATAGATAGAACATATTGCAACAATCTCCTATAGTTGCAAAAAAAGGAGCAAGATATTAGCAACGATATTCTCTATAGTGGCCTATCGCTCAAGATTTTACTTAGCTTTTATACATTTTCTAGTGATCTGATTAAAGGGTTGTACTAATTTATATAGGCACGAGGTTAGCTTATTACAGAAACAATTCGGTGAATGATTTGTCCACTAGCGCAATTAGCATAATCGAGGCACCATTGCAACCAATAGTTCAAAGCTTTTCAACAATGTTTTGGATGTTGAATGATTCACCATATATACAAAAATTGAAAGAATAGTAACAATATATTGGATGTGCAAAGTAAAATAGAGTGAATTCAAATGGTCCATAAAAGCATTCCAAGAAATAACATGGCCTCGCTAGCCCATTGGGCACCCAAGGCCAATTCAGGGGCCACGGGTCAACCCATTCCAAGAAATCACATGGCCTCGCTGGGGCATTGTGTTCCCCAGTCCTGATTCAAAATGCAACTAATAACATTTTTTAAAGATATTTTAACTAGATAACAATAATTTCCTAACCATAGATTATAATATATCATAAACAAGGTTACAAACGAAACACAAATAGTGATTACAGGTTATCAGTAAGCATTAAGCTAAAGACTTCAAGAATCATTGACTACATTTCATCAATTTTGACTCTCCGTTCATCAGTGAACGCTTCATCATGTGGTAGATGTTCCTGCACATGCTTCATCCTCATCGGGAAATGGTACAATAAAATTTCTTAGTTGCAGTTAAGGAATTATTGACCTAAAAGGCAACACCAAAACATTCAGTATGTTAATATGAAGAATCACAATAGTAGGTTCCAAGCGCAGCATGCACAACACCAAGAGCAAAGAACAATACACTCTATGTGCATTGGTATTAACACTATATTTTCCAATTATCTTCTTGAAAAGATTGTATCCTGAATTACAAGGTTGGCTGACAGTTGTAAGAAGTCAACATGCAAAGTACATGAATACACAGCTGGTTTGGCAAAGTAAAGGAATGATGACTGATTTCCAATAATTTTTCTGCTGCACCGCAAGGTCAAAAAAATAGAACTCTCAAAGTAAAAAGATGATCTCAACAGACATTACATAGCTACACTAGTCTTATAGGTAGGTAACCTGAAGCTCACAAGCAGAGGAGGCAACCAAACTAAGCAAAAATCAGCCAAGAACACACTAGAAGAGAATTTTCAACCTGAAACAACTACCGTATAGAACATTGCTGCACCATTTGATGAAAAAAATACTAATCATTTTGCAGCAAGCTGACAGATACATATGCACAGTTGCACATCAATTAATTAAGAAGCGTGACGTGTTTCTAGTTTTCTAGATGAACGTACATTATAGTTGCAGAGGTGAGTGGAGTCAATCAAGTTTCAGTACAGGAAATGTACTACGGCAGTTCATTCTTGTCTCAAATTTTTGGTACAATTCAGTTCAAATAAAAAGGCCGGTGTGTCCGTGCAAGGGTAAATCAGCTAGTAATTCGCAAATAAAAAAATCAGATAGTAATGTTACTCTCAATGCAATACTAATTAAGAAATGAAGCGCACGATTTTGTGTCATGCAACCACTATATGAGTGTTGTGTCCTAATATGAGTTTGTCCATATTTAACTGTGGTATGTATGACCATGTAATGCAGGATCCACTCAAGTTTTTTTTTTCAACAAAAAGAAACCGTAAAACACGAAAATAAGGATCTCTCATAGTCTTACTGTCTAAGTCATTGTCATTTGATTACTACAACTGACAGACTAAGGAAGACTCCCATATTTCTTTCATCTTTATGGCATCATTCAGGAAAGGGTACTCTGAATCAGAGTACCAGGAAGCAGGAAACGAGGGGCTCATTTCCTTCCTCTCCTTTCTCTCTCCTGTTTCACTGTAGCTTGTAGCTGAGAGCTCCGCTCGTCTCGTCGGCCTGATCCGATGCTGAGCTCACCGGCGACGCCGGTCGAGCGAGGCGGAGGAGAGGTGCCAGCATCCCCTCTGTAGATAAGTGCATTGTGGCCGTCCCCCTTGTCTGCAAGACCGACGAGTTCCTCCTCCTTCCGGCCGGCCGTGGCGGCGAGAGGAAGGAGGATTCTTGTCTGGTTTGGCGCGGATCTGGTCGACGGCGTGGTCAACAGCCCACCGCTAGCTCCTGGGTGCTCATTCTCCTCTCGGCCGGCCTTGGTGGCGAGGGAGAGGTCGGCGACTGCCCAGAGCCGCCGGTGTTTCGGCGTTGGCTTTTATTCCTTTTGTTCCGAGGTTGTTTTTTTAAAAGCTTAACCTTATGTTTGGATAGGAGATCTCTTAGGACTTATTTAAAAAAGGCCTCGCTTAACTTTATACCTGACACCAGCGTGAAATGAATCCCCGGGGTCCTTCCAGACCCCGACCCTACCGTTCAAGAAAGGCAATAGGATCGAAGGCTGGTTCCTTGACCCAGGGTCGATCGCCCCGGATTGAGGATTCGAGGGTCGAGAACGACCGTGGGTTGATGTGGTTCGACGGAGGGGTACTGACCCCGTTCAATAGATTCTGACCTGCCCAAGATTGCGAGGAGAAGAATACGTACCAGACATCCCGCAAGTCCGCCGCCCGCCCTTTACGCCATCTCCGTCCCGCCAATGATAGTTACGTCGGCGGCTGACTGGATAGTCTAAGGTTCACGCCGCCGCTGTACTGGGCCTGCCCTACTCCGTTCTTCCGTTGCCGCCGTCGCCTGGGTAGTACTCACTGGGGGACGTCGGAGGTACCGTTGGACAGAAACAGATGAAAGATTTGGGGATGGCTTCGTGCTTCGTGGGGAAGAAGCAGATGAGATCCATCGGGAAGAAGGATATTAGATGCCTATCGAGTACTAGAGTCAACTGACGTTGTAGTGGGCCTGTAAAAAAAGACGTGGTAGTGGGCTGACTTGTAAACCTTGTGATTTTAATTTTTTTTTGCTGCATTATGCTCCGTTCTTTAATGGGAAATAAATGTTGTTGAGTTAGTATAAACTTTATACTATAGTATAAAATTATGGATATTTATTTCTGATCGAAGGTTGTACTATATTTTGGGAGAAAAATAATTTGCTAGATGTGAAATTTCCAGCGAGATATTTACCACCTCGACCATTTTTTATCAAATCGGAGTCATCGGGCTAAAATTTAGTGGATCCCGACCCACATCCCAAATTGATATATCGGAGCTGTATACCCCTCGTCGACCCTCATTCGCTAGGGTGGCACAACCACTTTTTTGTATAACTAAAATTACAATTGAGTTGGGGCATCGTCACCTAGCAAGCACGAGGTTGCCATGGCCATGGATGATGCACAGTAGATTTTTGTCGACCGCGTCAGTTGTCTCTCTATGTTGTGCATCAGTTAATTGTTAGAGATATATTAAGCAGTTATAGATATTAGAGGATTTGGTAGTATTTGTAATTAATTGTAGTTAATCTTCTGTCATATCTCTAGGGGAGCCTTCTTGGCCTCCAAGTCTGTACGCCTATATATACTCGCCCGAGAGGCTCAATACAATCACCCCATTACGTCAATCTCTCTCCCTCTCTATCATTCTACATGGTATCAGAGTGGCACGATCATTGACCTAGCGGCCGCCCACGCTTCCGCATCGCGCCGCCCACGGGGAGGTCGATCTTTATGATCTCCGCCGGGGGCCGCGCCACCCGTACTAGGGTTTGTACGCCGATCGGTTGATCTACCGCCCTACAGTCTTTTTCTCCGTCGGTCGCTTGACAGGCGTTTTCTTTTTTTGTTTTACCAATCTTAGATCAGATTGAGTCGCCCACCGCCACCATCACCACGCGCCTCTACTCCGACAACGTCATCGACTCCGTGCCGGTGGTCTCCATCGCCGGTTCGTCTTCGTCGTCCGGGACTTCACCGACAATGTCGCCATAGATTTTGATCTACGCACCGTCGTTCATGCATGGCGTGTACTGCACCGCCGTCAGTCTGATCAACCGATCTGGCGCATGTCTACGTCTAGCACGTCCCCGAGCACGCGTCTACCACCGACCGAGCATCGGGCTGCTGATACGTCTCAAATTACATTTTGACTCTATTCTTAGAGCAAAATTATGAACTTGATGCTTCATCACTTGATATTACTTGGTTTGCACTTTTTGCGCCTAGCTCAAAGGCGTTAAAAAAGCACTCTTGGGAGATAACCCATTATTTTATTTTCAGTACTTTTTCTTTTATTTGAGTCTTGGAATTTATTACTAGTGTAATGATCGCTCCTTATCCTTTTTATTTCGTTGTTGTGCCAAGAAGAACCTCTAATTTGAGTGAGGTAAGATTTGGGGAAGTTGCTGTCCTGAAACAGATTCTTTTTGACCTGCTATTTCTTGTGCATATGCCCCAGGTTATATCCAAACTTCCATTAGTTTTACACTTTTCGATTTGAGCAACAGAAGGTCCTCGAAAAAATTAACATTTGTCAGCTGTTCTGTTTTGACAGATTTCTGCCACTATTTGTGTTTGCCTCTCGATCGCTTTCTTTTTGAGTTCTTTTGATCACGGAACTTTTGGGGAAGTTGCTACAGTAGTATATGCTTTATATGTGGTGTTTTTGAGTTGAAACCTGAACCAAAAAGGGTTGATCTATTTACTTTCTTGCATACTATTATCCAATTACCACTCGATATGCTCAATCCTTTGTTTACAGCAAACCGGTGAGATTGACAACCTCATCGTAAGTTTGGAGCAAAGTTCTTGGTTGTGTTGTGTGCAGGTTTCACGTTGCTGCTGGGTGAAGACACACCAACAAGTTTTCTGGCGCCATTGTCCGGAGTGTCGCGAAGCTAGCAAGCATCACCTTCTGGAGTTTGGCTTTCTCCTGCTGGTTTGATAAACCTTGGTTTCACAACTGAGGGAAGACTTGCTACTGTGCTTATCATACCTTCCTCTTGGGGTTCCCAACGGACTATACTTACAAGCCATCAGCTGCCGCTGCGACGCTCCTTCCGGCCGCAGCGCCACCGCCGGCTTCCAACACGCCTTTCTAGGCATGTACGTTGCTGGTGGTCACGCCGCTGCACTAACTCGCGCTCCGTAGCTCTCCTACACGCAGTCATCTTCGCTGTCCTCGTGCACCGACGTCCCAGGCAGCCACATTGCCTCCCTCGGCGCGGGTCACCAACGTTCGTGCATGGTATTCGTCAATCTGTCGGGTTCTTCCTCGCCTACTTTGAGCACCGTTGCCGCGCTTTGTCAGGTAACATGCATGGCCACTTTTGGCTGGCGCATGTCTCGCCGACTACCCCTCCGACAGTCTAGGCGTCCAGCATGACTCTTCTTGGTCGCCGCTGGTTTCGCCACCTTCTACGTCCTCGTCCACCATGCCTTCGTTGCAGATATTAGGGGATTCAGATAGTAATTGTAAGAGATGGGACTGATATAGATATTTATACTTAGTTAACTTAATGAAACAAAATAAATGATGGAAAAAACAAAAATAAAGAAGAGAATTTCAAAAACCTACTAAAAATCATTTATTAATATCTTACTCATTAAGTATTTTAACTTTATAAAGTTTCATATGATAAAAGCAGGGAATCATACAACTCTATTATTTTAGGACATCTACTTATGTTTCAAGCAATAGTATAACCTAGTAGTTTTAAAGTAAGAGCGCCATCAGTTTTCTCTCAATGAGCATAGCCCACACTACCTCTATTACCAGCTCCGCTGTTGTTATGTGCCGAGTGCATACTCTCCTTACCATCATAATCGGCATGTACAATTGGCAAGGATAGAGACATCTATCTCGGATATGGCGTGCTCGCCAGTAGCGGCTTCGTCCTCCGAGCAGCCATAGAGGATGGTTGAGGGAGGCTAAAGAGTAGTTACGGCCGACAATAATTACCCTAGATGGAGAGCACTAGATCGTCCCATTGCGATCGTCGGTTTTTATTAACCTTAGACTTTTTTTCACAATGAAATAACCTTTTACCAACAAATTTTATTTTTTCAGCACCACATATATTTCATATTGCGTTGAACTAATATTTTTCAAATTATTTTATATTCGAAACGTTCCCTCCAAATAAAATTGTACTTGCCACCAAATATTTTACTACCGTGTATTGTACTTGCGCCAAAATAATTAACCTTCCCGCTAAATGGCCTTAGTGCTCATAGCTAATCGCGATTAGCGCTCTATAAACCAAATCACGGCGTCCTCACACGGGATTGGATCTGTATTAATCACCGGTTATTTCTTTCTCCAACTACTCCGCATAGATTAGGGGTGTGCAGCGCGCAGCCCCTATCCATCCTAGAAATACCGCGCCGCCGGCCGCCGTGCAGCGCTCCTCACTGACGCCTCTGGCATGGCCGCCGGGATGCAATAGCCCGCCTCGCTGTCCTACGCAACAGGCTCCCCCCTCCGGCGATCGACAAGGCGGCGGTGGCGGCAGCGCTCACGCCGAGCTAGGAGACGTTCGATCTGCTGTCGTCGATGCCGTCCTCGGCCACGGCGACGAGAGCCATGGCTGCCGCTACCACGACCAAGACTGCCACCACATCGCCGATCTCCTTGACGGCAGCACGGTACGCAAGCACCTTGATTTATCCCTTTCTTGTCCATGGATCTTTGATCCCTCCCTCCCGTAATTGTTCCCAATTGTTCCATTCTTTTGAGCTTCCTATACATCATGGTTTGGAAACCTAGCCTGCACGCATGTGTTTCAGCTTCCTGTACATCTTGACACTTGATGTTTGATGGATTACCGACCCAAATAACAGTGTATTCATTGCCTCACGACAATAGAACCAAAAAAACATAACATTTATTTTAATCCAGTCCTTGCTTGGAGCATTCCAGTTTGTATTTCAATCAGCAGCTACAGGACAACAATCCACTGATGGAAAACAGTGTTAGAGAAACCTGTATTCAGTGCCAATTTTTTACCTGTATCCATTTTGTATTTTGATCAGCAGCTACAACCTACAGGACAACAATTAGAGGTATATGGGAACTGTGGAATTAGAATTACCATCATACGCAACTAATGGATATAGCCAGCTATTATCCTTCACTGTAATTTAATACTTGTTATTGTGCTTTTGCTACAGTCTCGTGCTAGGTCTGGCAAAATAATGTTGAACGCATTAAGGAAAAAAAGTTTGACAATGACCTAAAGCAGGTACAAAATCGGAAAGCATGTTTATGCCACCGGATTTCATCCTTCACAACATTATGGTTGCAGATGTACTCTTTGTGCAGTTCGTTTTAAATCTGTAGTCTAAATTTTTTCTTAAGTGACTTAGTTCAACTTTTCTTCTACTGATTTTTGCACCTACACATCTCTACATTTCTATTAACATAGATGGCTACGGCAAAGCGCACATATCTGCTAGGACTACATTATGTACTCCTTAACTTTGTATTTAGAACTTCTTATATTTTACCGTGGTTTTAACATCCCAATTGCATTAATTTTTGTACATAGATCGGCAACAACTTCCAATGATTGGATTTCAAATGGAAAGACCAAGTTGCAGCTCTGTCTGCCAAAACATTTATTTGTGAAAATTTCGAAGCTCAAACCAACCAATGGTGAGCCATCAACTTCGAAAACAACAGTTTTGCACTATTTGTAATGAACTTTGCTTATCTGCTAAACCAGGCTACTTATATCTTTGAAATTTGCAATATCATATGAACTAGGTAGATATGATTATTTTTTACTTCTATATGTTCTCAGATTTTGCAATATCATATGAAATTTTTCTATTGGTTCAGTAATGATGTGTTTTTTCATATGAACATTTGAATCTTGATCTATTCTAAGCAACACCTACAAACATTCTTAAAGTACATGCTATTTGAGAACTAAACATGATTACGTAGTTACTGATTGCAAATGGTTTTTCATGGACATCCTATAATTTATGCCTGCTTTAAGTATTGTGTTTCTTCTGAAATTGACTCCAATTCTGATATTACCTACACAAGGGCACAATGACGAATTCAAAGGAAGATCCTGCTGGTAGGAGATCGAGTACAGTATAACAAAAACTTGGTAATAATATTTATGTTCACTTCAATTTATGGCATAGCTGTGAAAGTAATTAACATTTGGGATTAACATGCAGTTCAGGATGCGTCAGGTAATGTGCACGCTTTAGAGGAAAGAGATGATCCACATTACTCCTTTCTGCAAGGTACACACATCCTTACTTAATCACTCACGTATCTGAATGGTGCACAAGTGCTTTGATAATGCTATGTCCCTCAATTGTCGTTGTTTTCAGTAAAGAAAGGCTCTGTTGTCATAACAAGGATAGAAAGTATAACAACATATAAAAACCAACATGGACAACATAGATCCGGTAAATTATTTGTCATTTAAGTTGTCACTTTTGTTGAATCTTTTATCACCCATACTTGATCGTCTTTCACTTTTTGGTTATTCGCCCTACACTAACATGGTGAAGCATCCATAGTGTTAATAATTATGTTCTCGCAAGATAAGGTGGCTCCACCAACTAAGATAATGAAGTACGATTTATTAAAAGAAATTCATGAACTGGTCATTACGTAGAATTATAATCTTTCATTTGCTTTGGATTTTTCCTTTGACAGTAAACAATGCAACTTATATAGAAAATTTGGGAATGTTCCCTCAATCTATTGGAATGACCTATATAATACAAAGTTGTATTGTAACAGAACTTGCTAAATTGGTACAGTGGAGATATGGATATGTCTACTTGCTTCCACTACTTTAGTTTGTCAATGAAGCTTATTTTGATTTCTTGATTGCAGGAAGTAAAGAATTAATTGGAGTGGACTATACACGATGTGCATCTTAGTCTTGGCACTTAATTAGGATGGCACATTCCGTATGTTGAACGATTGCTAAATTGTATATGAGTTCCATTTGATGGATATTTGCTTTGCAAACTATGATATGTATGAATCTACATCTTATATGTATGGTTTCAATCATATAATTTAATGCGTTTATTTTTCGGTTGCAATAAGCTATTACTGCAACCTACTTTTGGTTGCAACAAGCTAGCACCACAAAAATATAGCGTTGAGTAAAATCTCAATCGCCAAGACTATTTGTTTTTGTTGCACTAGATTTTTTCCACGGTAGACTTCATATTTGTCGCAATAACTTATCTCCATGACTTTGTGCATGTTGAGGTAAACATTTGGCGCCACAAAATTAGTTTTTGTTGTAATAGACTATCGCCATGAAACAGTTATATTGTGGCAACAACTTCTCCCCACAAACATTTTATCTATTGTGATACCTATTTATCACCACCAAACGAGTGTGTTGCAATTTTTGGTTGCCACGCCTAGCTTGTTGTTGCCATAAGTTAATGCCACAAAAATAGTGGTCGTGGCAGAAGCCAAATGCAACAAAACAAGAACTGCTGCCATAGGGTATTGCCACAATTGACTATTGCAACGAAAAAGTAAGCGCCACAAAGCGGGTGTTGTTGGCATAGGTTATTGCCACAAATGTTTATCGCCACAAACTAGTGATTGCCACATTTCGTTATCTGTTGCAGTAACCTATTGCCACAACCAAAAAATGTGCTATCAAGTATGTGCTGCTACGGAGAAAAATGTGGCAAACTTACCAAAGGGTTGTTGCAATAGCACGCTTACTTGCAACGATTAATTTTTTGTGGCAATAACCTATTACCATGCGTGTTGTCGCAACGGGTGGCAACGTACGACATTTCGTGGCAATAGGTACATATTGCAACAATTCAGTACTTATTGCGACAAATCTTTTTGTTGCAATAGACCGAAATCCTTGTAGTGTTTAGAGGTTGTTGTCACTCCCCCAAGTTACCAGAGGCATGAACCCACTATCGAGCATAAATAGTCCCTCTTGGAGTCACTAGCATCTACTCGGCCAAGATATGATAGGGGTTGACCCCTTAGGTGTGGCCCGATCTTCATGGATTCACGAGATTTGTGGCGGGGGAAGAGGATGAACACGAAGAACATGACACACAAATCGAAGGCAAAAACACACACACAAGATACACACTGGTTGTCCTCGTTGGCCCGATTCGCCAACTCAATAGAATCACAAGGAAGAGACTCCAAGAGTAGAATTCCCTGTGAGAGATTGATATGCTTGGTATAGAATTCCAAGAGGGGAAGAGACCAATCAATTGGATAGAATTACACACTCTTATATGCAAGAGATCCAAATCAAGGTAGAATTCCCCAAATAGAAGAGATCCCAAACAAAGAGGGTGATTTCTAGATGTAGATCTAGTTGGGTTCCCACAAGGGATGAGGTATCATGCCAATTCTTATCTTAATTCATCTCTATCCTAGGGAGGGGGAGGGTGACCCATATATATAGGCAGCCACGAGCTAGGGGTAGTTTGGTCACTAAAGAGATAGAAGACATAGGTGGCTTCATGGCCAAAATGGAGTTGACTCGGGCAGACCGGCTATAGCCGGTGTTCAGTCCGGCTTTAGCCGGTCCAGCTTCAGCTGCCGCCTCTTTTTGCGGCGCTTCCAAGCTTCTTTCCGGTGGTTCTTCTTCTTCCTTCTCTTCCACGCCTCGATGATGTCGGACTTGAGTGTGGATGTTGTCGACGCACATGATGCGGTGGTGTCTGAAGGCCACCCCGTATCATCTCCCCCCGCTTCAAAGAACGTCGTCCTCGACGTTGACTCAACATCATCATGTAGGGGAGGTAGATGTAGGCGATTGTACTTGGAGTGCGCCATGTGGTCATACTTGCGAAGATCGGTTTGGCAACTCTTCAATGTTCCTTCACCTTCCATGAGGCCTACCAAGGTCACAAGCAAAGCAAAACAACACTCAAAGAGTAGCTAATTCTTAGAGTTTATGGCATGAGTTCGTGAGTAGAAGGAGGTCACCTTACTAAGTTGTTGATGTGCTCTCATTGTAGAAGTGTTTGATTGAAACCACTCGTGGGAGCGCATCCACCAATAATATCCATGTGTACGTACGCACAACAAAGACCAAGCAAAGTATGTGTGTGTGTGATAGGGGAGCATATCATCAAGGACATGTTCATTCTTGTTCACAACACAATTAGCACAACACAAGTAAAATAAAGGGAATGCATATGCAAGGTCTATATGTAAGCAAATTGTTTGAACATCTTCCAAATGTGGGAACACAAAAACTCCCTCAAAATTTGAGAAGACCATGGTGTCCATCTCATGTTGAAAGACATGCATATTATTGCACTCAAGGCTTTGGAAAGAGCAAGTAGTCAACATCCTTGAAGTAATAAGAGGAGAGTTTGGCAAAAACACATACGACAAGATGTCAAAATCATCATCAACATGTGTGCAAACAAACCATAGGAAAGAACAAGTTTTCATCATATTTGTTGCAAAACAAATCATATTCATCCAAAAGTAGAACAAAACATCATTATCACAAGTGGTTATGCATCCCAACCAAAAGAAAGAGCAATTTGTCAACTTGTTGGATGCAACACCAATGAACTCAAAGCGGTAACACATGTGACAAGTCATGGCCAATATAGCAATGTGGTTGCACATAAAACAAAAGAAGGAGAAATCATTCCACATGTATGTTGCAACACATAAAGCATCAATGTTCAATATCATGGGAGCATGAATGTCACAAGTGTCACAAAAGTCATCAACATGCTTGCAAAGAAACCATATGGAAGAGAAAGTGGTCAACATGTTGGATGCAAAGCATGTGAAGGGTAAGCGGGTGGAGTTCGAGTTTGAACTGACAAGTAATATGCTCTCAACAGCTCTTTTTGCCAACTCGTGTTCAATCGAGGTTGATGTTATTGTCCGCATACCTACACACACCAAAGATAGCAAAAAGAACGTGTGTGCATGGTAGATGAATACATCATCCATCATGATGCATCTCTTTATTTGCACATCACCATTAGCGTCAAGCAATATATCATAATATTCATGGTGATTATGCAAAGTATATGTAAAAACATGATTATCATGTGGAAATGTAAAATCTTCATTATTTGAGAGAGCTATGGGGGCCATCTCATTTTCAAACATAATCACATTATTGCAAACCAAGCATTTGAAAGAGCAAGTGTTCAACATTTTGGTTGCATTAATGGAAGAATATTGCAAGCATTGGGCACAAAACATGTTCAAAATTCTATCCTTGTTGTCGACAAACCTAGGGAAAGAGCAATTGTTCGGCAAGGTTGTCACAACAAAAGTATCATTGTCATCATTGCAAGAAATACATGGGAAAGAGCAATTGTTCAACATATTGCATGCAATAGGAGATAAAGTGAATTACTCATAGCTTAGCATGTTCATATCCACTAGGGGAATCATGGCATCACCAACACCTATGTCGTCGCACTCCTTTGAGGTAGGTGTTGTTGAAGTAGGTAGCTCCATGTGGCCGACATGCTCAGCATCTTCTAAGCATGGTGTATTATCATCAAGTGTATGCACCATGTACATCTTTTCCAAGGTTGGCATCGCTTCATCCATGAATCTATTCCAACATGAGATAACACACTCGAGATAGAGGGTAATTTGTTAGAAATCGAAATGGCCTCACTTGACCTATCAACTACCACTCTTGTCTCACTCGGTGTATCACTCATGCCCTCAAAGTGGAAACATTCACTCTCATATATAGTGGATTCACTCATCTCACATATAGTGGATTCACTCATCTCACATATGGTGGATTCACTCATCTCACATATAGTGGATTCACTCATCTCACATAGAGTGAAAAAACTCAACAAATCTAGAGATCAAAATTTGAGGCAATTTTGGGGATATTTTTTGTATTTTCGAAATTTATGGTGGAAATCACAAACAAGAGTAAATCCGTGGCAACCAAAAGCTGCTGATACCATATGATAGGGGTTGACCCCTTGGGTGTGGCCCGATCTTCACGGATTCACGAGATTTGTGGCGGGGGAAGAGGATGAAAACGAAGAACACGACGAACACCATGAACATGACACACAAATCAAAGGCAAACACACACACACAAGATACACACCAGTTTTCCTCGTTGGCCTGATTCACCAACTCAATAGAATCACAAGGATGAGACTCCTAGAGTAGAATTCCTTGTGAGAGATTGATATGTTTGGGATAGAATTCCAAGAGGGGAAGAGACCAATCAATTGGATAGAATTACACACTCTTGTATGCAAGAGATCCAAATCAAGGTAGAATTCCCCAAATAGAAGAGATCCCAAACAAAGAGGGTGATTTTTAGATGTAGATCTAGTTGGGTTCCCACAAGGGATGAGGCATCATGCCAATTCTTATCTTAATTCATCTCTATCCTTGGGAGGGGGAGGGTGACCCATATATATAGGCAGCCACGAGCTAGGGGTAGTTTGGTCTCTAAGGAGATAGAAGACATAGGTGGCTTCATGTCCAAAATGGAGTTGACTCGGGCAGACCGGCTATAGCCGGTGTTCAGTCCTGCTTTAGCCGGTGGGGGCGGCTTTAGCCGGTGTGGGACCGGCTTTAGCCGGTCCAGCTTTAGCTGCCGCCTCTTCTTGCGGTGCTTCCAAGCTTCTTTCCGGTGGTTCTTCTTCTTCCTTGTCTTCCACGCCTCGATGATGTCGGACTTGAGTGTGGATATTGTTGACGCACATGATGCGGTGGTGTCCGAAGGCCACCCCGTATCAAGATATCTACTAGCAACGGAGAGCATGCAAGATCATAAACAACATAGAGATGATAAATCAATAAATCAACTTGAGAAAGTACCAATATTCATCGGATCCCAACAAACACAACATGTAGAATTACACAACGATGATCTTGATCATGATAGGCAGCTCACAAGATCTAAACATGAAGCACATGGAGGAAAAGACATCCATATAGCTACTGGTATGGACCCGTAGTCTAAGGTAGACTACTCACGCATCACTCCGGAGGCAGGCATGGTGATGAAGAAGGCCCTCGGCGGTGATTCCCCTCTCCAGCAGGGTGCCGGGAAGAGCTTCTGGACCCTCCCAATCTCGCGTCGACGACGGCGGCGGCTTGCAGTATGTTTCATGGAAAATTGATCGGGTCTTTTGGTTTTCCTCATCGAGGAGAATATATAGGCGGAAGGGCGGCGTCAGGAGGTGGGCCAGGTCGCCCCACCACCTGGTGGCGCGAGCCAGGGGCTGGCCGCGCCACCCTATGGTGTGGCTGGCCCCTGGCTCCCCTCTGTCTCTGCTTTGGACTCCGTCTCATGTCGGGGAAAATAGGAACTTCGACTTTTGTTTCGTCCAATTCTGAGAATATTTCCTGTGTAGCTTTTCTTAAACACAAAAACAACAGAAAACAGGGAACTAGCACTGTGGCATCTCGTTAATAGGTTAGTTCCAGAAAATTCATAAAAACGCCACGAAGTGTAACAAAACACAAAGCAAATGGTGCATAAACAAGCATGGAGCATCAAAAATTATAGATACGTTTGAGATGTATTAGGCCGGCGCAGTTGCCAGATGCCCGGTGTCAAACTCCGGCATTAACCGGCTGCCCAGTTCAGGGCCGGCATGACCGGGCTCTGCACCGGACGCCCGGAGCTGGACCGGTCTGACTGGACTGTGCATCGGGTGGTCTGGCGCAGGGGCCGGTGATGCCGACTTTGCGCTGGCTGGGCGCAGGATTTCTGCTCCAAACAGCTACTTCTCCCCCTGGACTATAAATACCCCTTCTTCTACCTTGGAGAGGATAAGGTTGCCATTCAAATCACATCTTTGCCTTCACTCTCTCTCTCCTCCATTAATGAGCTCTCAAAGCTATAGGATCTCCCATTCTACCCATCCAAACTCAAATCCCTTTGGTAGAAAGATAGAGGAGACCCCGATCTTTATTTCCACCAAGCCAAATCTCATTCCCCCTTGTGTTCACCGAGTATTGCTTGTTACTCTTGGGTTTGTGGGAAACCCTTGGCAGCTAGGTCGCCTGGAGGCTTTCGGCTTGTGACTTGCCCCGTGGAAAGTTTGTTAGGGTTTGCAGACCACCATAAGGTCTACCATGAGTAATTGGGCTCCTACTTCGTGGAGGAGGCTTAAGGAGAAGAAGGTGATCCTTCGTGGCATTTGAGTACACTTTGTGGGGATTCACACCTCTCCAACAGTGACTAGCTCTCTCCCAAGAGAGTGAACATCGGGATACATCTTCATCTTCGCGTGCCTCGGTTATTTCTATCTGAGTCCTTTTACTTGTGTATTTATCCTTGCGATAGCCTTCGTGCTTGAAGTACTTTGCATAGCATCATATAGGTTGCTCACCTAGTTGTTAGGCTCACACTTATATTCCGCAAAGCCTAAAACTAGTGAAAAGAGAAGTAAAATTTGTAGAAACCTATTCACCCCCCTCTAGGTTAGACCATCAATCATTTCACTTATCGGTTGCTCTGAGTGTCTGCCTTGAAATCTCCTCATGCCTATTTCGCTCAAGTGTTGTCTGGCTTGACTGTATCCGTGTTTCATGCGCAGGTAGGCCGTGCGGGTTCTGATGCCTGGGTGCCCTTGTGTCAAGTGTTTGGTTCATATTTGTCAGGTGCGGTGCCCTCTGGTGCTCAAGAAAGACGTGTTCCTTCCGCGAGCGAGCTATCGTTGATACGAAATGACGAGGTTCAACCCCGGCAATGCCCATGCTTGAGGGCTTTCGAGACATGGAGCGCTTGTGGGATCCGGCGAACTCGACGGCGATCAGACCGCGCAAAGAAACACAGGTTTTACCCAGGTTCGTCCCCCCTTGTAGGGTAAAGATGTATGTCCTGCTTGTCTGACTTTATTGATGGGGTGGCTACAATGGAGGTGTTACAGCGATGGCGTAGATGAGATCTAGCCGAAAAGTGGAGAGCTCTCGAGGTTACGAGCGCTCGGGTGTATGGTGGCGAAAAGGTGTCTAGAGAGGTTCTTGGATCTCCCTCCCAACCTTTTATATGCGAAGGTTGGATCTCAGAATTGCTCTCCAAGTCAACTACATACAAAGTCGGTAGGTAAAACCCTAATCGAGTCCTAATCCAACTAGGCATCTTCCTTCGAATCTTCACCTTGCACGGCAAGTCTTGCTCCTGGGCCGCGCCAGGCTATTAGCTTCATGGGCCTTGTTATCCCTTTGGTGGATGTCCCTCCTGGACCGAAAACCAGGTAGGCAAATATCGAAGGCCCATTTGTCATTCCTTCGTTAGTAGCCTCCGAGTGCCTGGGATAGTCGAAGACTATGGCAGGGACTCTAACTCCATTAATTTGAGTCCTTACTTGATCGCATATAACCTCTTTTCGCCCTACATGTAAAGACAGAAAGGCATAACATGCATACGAATGGTTCATTTAGTAAGTTAGTCTATTCGAGCAATGCTCATTCTGAGCCTCGAAGACACATAGTTTTGCTAGAGGGATTGGCATAACCAGTCTGAGACTCACGTCGGGGCCAGTTAATTGCATAGTCGCAAAAACATCGGTTAGCTTACTCAGATTCGAGTCCCCCGACTCGAACCCGCGTGGGCTGGCGCTACTTCGACCCAAGCCGCGTGTGGACTTAACAGGTTCAAGCCCAGTGGTGTTTAAGGCACTCGATGCATCCATCGATGCAAGACTTCATACCGTAGGTATGGAAATTTTCTCGGCAGAGCGCGCTTGATACGAATACCGGGCCATCTAGTATTGCTAACCGTGGACTTACCTTCGTATTTGACATACGGCATCCGAACTGGTATATTGCCACCAAGATTCGAGTAACAGGATTGAGCATAAGTGCAAGGCAAGATTTTAGGGAGCTGAGGATTCCACCCGAATTGAGACTGAGGCGCTGCTGGCCCTGAATTAGAGAGAATATGGGGACTGAAGCCCATAGCTGGATACAGTAACGGCGCTGATGGTCTGAATGTATGAATTCATTGAACAAAAAAAGCTTCACCGAATAACAGACCAAATATGCCTCATTGCATAGGGATACAACATAATCTCGAAAGAAATAACTTGTGAGTCCGGGATCCATTATTCAGATAACTTGCGGTGCTGCAGGCCGAAAAGAAGAGATCTGAAGGATCGAAATCCATGACTCGAACAGCAAGACGACGTTGCTAGCCCAAAGAAAATAATTCGAGGGATCAGAATCCACAACTCGAAGAGTAAAATAGTGTCGTTGGCCCGAACGAGTCAATCCAAGGGATTGGAATTCCTCACCCGTGAGCCATGGAGGCACTGCTGGCCCGCGAGAAATAATTCGAGGGATAAAAATCCACAACTCGAAGAGTAAAATAGCATCAACCAAAGCCAAAAGATCCCCTCAAGGAGCTAGCAATCATGCGAAAATCCCAGCTGGAGAAGACCTTGGGGAATTGATTCAAATGTTTCGAACAGAAGGAAAAACACTTCAAAAAATGACCCTTGCACTCAGAATATGCAAAGAGGGCGAGAAATTTCAAAGAACATTCATTGCCAAAGAAATGGTAAACCTTGATAGTACATACCATGAAAAGATGAAGACCCGAAAAAGACTTTTCTTCTTGGTCGAAAGAAAATAACCTCACAAGAAATGACACCAGTGATGATGCACTGCCTCTTTGAGTTGTCACGCCACCCGCTGCAGGGATAGCCTGACATTGACAAGATCAGACGCCCCATGGGCTCCTGGCCGCGCATACCGGCTGTTGACTGCATTTGACCGCATGTCCCGTGCGTCTGGTGAAAAAAGTCCGCCACGCCTCCTCAATTACCGTGCGTAGTGGAGGCCAATATGCACGCGATGCTGACACGTGGATGGCTGGATTCACACCGCTGCTTCCCCTTCAGAACGTACGACCAGAATGGACCAGCGATTTCCCGCAGAGGGATAAAAGAAAAATCGGAGAGAGTAACTGTTTACCCCACTCCGCCGCTGTCATCATCTTCCTCCTTGCGCACCGCTCCTGCGTCGCATCTCTCCCTCCATTCCGTGAGATTCCGATTGAGCATCATCCTCATGGGCAAGAGGAGTTCGACCGCCGCCGGTGCCGCCGCCAGCGCCGCTGTGAAGAAAGCCAAGACCGCGGATGCCGAAGCACCTGCCGTCGGCAACTAGGTCCAGACCAAGTTCCTAGATAAGGAACTGCAAAGCGCCGAGAAAATCAGCATTTTGAAGAATGATCCAGCGGAAACTCTCATCACTAGACCTGAGATCATTCCCCGACCACCCGCGGGCTTCCGGGTACTCTTCTTTGCATTTCTCCTCCGGGGGCTTTCTTTTCCCCCTCATCCTTTCCTCCGCGGGCTTCTTTTTGCCTATGGGATTCAGTTTCACGATCTGAATCCCAATACTATTTTACACATTGCATGTTTTATCATGCTCTGTGAATGTTTCCTGGGGATCGAACCCCACTGGGCGCTCTGGAGATGAATTTTTGTCATTAGGCGCCCTCTCCATTATCAGACCGGAGGCTTCATTTGTCAAGTGCGCCAAGACGTTGAGTACTTCAACCTTCGAACGTCGGAGAACAATCCCATATGGAGGTCGAAGTGGTTCTACGCCAGGGACAAACCCTTCGTCGGCCAAGGGTTTGGGCTTGATGAATTTCGCCATAACAACACCCTTCGACCCCGGGCGTCGTGGATGCATGAGCTGACTGATACGTCTCCAACGTATCCATAATTTTTGATGCTCCATGCTTGTTTTTACACCATTTGCTTAGTGTTTCATTACACTTCGTGGCGTTTTTATGCATTTTCCAAAACTAACCTATTAACGAGATGCCACAGTGCCAGTTCCCTATTTTCTGCTATTTTTGTGTTTCAGAAAAGTTACACATGAAATATTCTCGGAATTGGACGAAACAAAAGCCAGACATCCAGATATTTACCGGAGCTTCCAGAGAACCAAAGAGGAGACGGAGCCGAGCCAGAGGGCGGCCACACCACAAGGGGGCGCGGCCTGGCCCTGGCCCTGGCCCACGCCCATCTATGGTGTGGGCCCCCTGGTCCAATTCTGATGCTGCCCCTTTGCCTATAAAGACCCCCCGACGGGAAAAACCTAAACACCCGATCACTTTTCCAGAAACACATCACGATCCGCCGCCATCGTCGACCCGAGATCGGGAGGGTCCAGAAGCTCTTCCCGGCACCCTGCCGGAGAGGGGAATCGCCACCAGAGGTCTTCTTCATCGCCATGCTTGCCTCCGGCGCGATGAGTGAGTAGTCTACCTTGGACTATGGGTCCATAGCAGTAGCTAGATGGTTGTCTTCTCCACCATGTGCTTCATGTTTAGATCTCATGAGCTGCTTTACATGATCGAGATCACCGTTATGTAATTCTACATGTTGTGTTTGTTGGGATCCGATGAATATTGGTGTTATGATTGAGTTGAAGTACTGAATTTTATCTTATGTTATCTCTATGTTGTTTATGATCTTGCATGCTCTCCGTTGTTAGTAGCTATCTTGGCCGAGTAGTTGCTAGTGACTCCAAGAGGGGGTATTTTATGCCCGATAGTGGGTTCATGGCTCTATTTAATCTGGGGGAGTGATAGAAACCTCTAAGGTTGTAGATGTCCTGTTGCTACTAGGGGGAAAACAACATTTATATGCTCAAGGGCATATGCTTTGTTTACATTACACACTTTGCTTAATGCAGTTATCTGTTGTTCGCAACTTAATACTTGTGGAGTTCTCGGATTGATTCGGCACAAGTGGATTATTAGTCATAGATGCAGTTGGATGGCGGTCTATGTATCTTGTTGTAATGCCCAGAGTAAATCTCATAGTGATCCTCTTGACATATCACGTTGTCTTTATTCTATCAATTGCCCAACTGTAATTTGTTTACCCAATATGTGTTATTTTATCTTATGGAGAGACACCACTAGTGAACTATGGACCCCGGTCCTATTTCCTTTTTATTGCTTTCACCTGTTTACTTTACTCACACTGTTTACTTTACTCGCATACTACTATTGCTTTCTACTCGATACGCTCATTCCTTGGTTTCAAGCAAACCGGTGAGATTGACAACCTCATCGTAAGTTGGGAACAAAGTATTTGGTTGTGTTGTGTGCAGGTTCCATGTTGCCGCTCGCAAAGCAAAGCTTGGACGAGGCACCCTATAAATTGTCCAGAGCTGTCGCGAAGCTAGCGGGCATCACCTTCCGTCGTTTGGCTTTTTCCTACTGGATTGATAACCTTGGTTTCTTACTAAGCGAAAAACTTGCTGCTATATTCATCAAACCTTGCTCTTGGGGTTTCCAACTGGCCGGTCATTTACTTTATCAACTACATGCCAACAAGTTCTCTGGCACTATTCATCACCGCGCCATCAACAAGTTTTTCTGGCGCCGTTGCCGGCGAAAAAGAAGACTTCTGCAAGGGGAGTTTCGCACGCACATCCTTTACTTTGTTTTAAGTTTTTCTTTACTTTATTTTTACTTGTTTCGTTTTATCAAAAACACAAAAAAATTAGTATCCTTGGTAGTTGTTTTTACTTGTCTGCTTTTAGTTTTGCTAATATGGCTACTCCTGAGAACACCAAGTTGTGTGATTTTACTAGCACTAATAATAGTGATTTTATCAGCACTCCTATTGCGCCACCTGCTCCTGCTGCAATTTTTTATGAGATTAAGCCTGCTGTTGAACCTTGTTATGAAAGAGCAATTTTCTGGTGCTAGTACTGATGATGCTGCAGCTCATCTCAACAATTTTGTTGAGCTATGTGAGATGCAAAAGTATGAGAATGTTGATGGTGATATTATTAAGCTTAAGTTGTTTCCTTTTTCTTTCAGAGGAAAAGCTAAGGATTGGTTGCTGTCTTTGCCTAAAAATAGTATTGATTCATGGGCTAAGTGTAAGGATGATTTTATTGGTAGATACTATCCTCCTGCTAAGATTATAGCTTTGCATAGCAATATTATGAAGTTTAGTCAGTTTGATAATGAACATGTTGCTCAAGCTTGGGAAAGAATGAAATCTATGATAAAGAATTGTCCCACTCATGGACTGACTACTTGGATGATTGTCCAAACTTTTTATGCAGGACCGAATTTTTCTTCAAGGAACTTACTGGATTCAGCTGCTGGAGGCACTTTTATGTCCCTTACCTTGGGCGCCGCAACAAAGCTTCTCAACAATATGATGGTAAATTACTCTAAATGGCACACCGAGAGAGCTCCACAAGGTAAGAAGGTAAATTCTGTTGAGGAAACCTCTTCCTTGAGTGATAAGATTGATGCTATTATGCTTATGCTTTCTAATGATAGGACTCATGTTGATCCTAATAATGTTCCTTTAGCCTCTTTGGTTGCTCAAGAAGATCATGTTGATGTAAACTTCATTAGAAACAATAATTTTAACAACAATGCTTATAGGAACAAGCTAGTAACAATTATAGGCCGCATCCTTCTACCAATGGTAATGGTTATGGTAATTCTTATGGTAATTCCTCCAACAACACTAGGGCCGTGCCCTCTGAGCTTGAGGTAAAGCTCAAGGACTTCATCGATAAGCAAACTGCTTTTAACAGGTCTGTTGAGGAAAAGTTAGGCAAAATTGATATTCTTGCTTCTAAAGTTGATAGCCTTGCTCATGATGTTGAACTTCTGAAATTAAAAGTGTTGCCTAATGATGTGAAAGAGAACAATACTTTTGCTACTGCTAATGCTATCCAAGTTAGAATTGATGAAAATGTTAGGATGCTAGCAGAATTGCATGCCAGATGGGAAAGAGAAGATGAGATGGCTAGAAAGATGAAGGTATGTACCATTACTACCTCTAATGATGTTGCTCCTAATACTAGCAATCCTCTTACTTTGATTGGTGTAGAGAAAACTCCCACTCCTTGTGTTAAAAAGCCTGAAACTGCCAAAACTTTTTCTCAAAAGAGTGCTGAAATTTTTCAGAGTGTGAGAGATGATAGCTCTATTTCCTTTAATGATTTTGATGTTGATGGCTGCAATATATCTGAAGTTATTTTGTTCTTGCAAAAGCTTGCTTTGACTCCTAATGCTAGTTCTTTAAATGTTGCTTTTACTAAGCATATTACCAATGCTCTTATGAAAATTAGGGATGAAAAGTTGAAGGAAAAAGCTTCTGTTCCCAAGAAGTTAGAAGATGGTTGGGAACCCATCATTGATATGCATGTTAATGGTTTTGATTGCCATGCTTTATGTGATCTAGGTGCTAGTATTTCTATCATGCCTAGAAAGATTTATGACATGCTTGATTTACCACCGCTTGAAAAATGTTATTATGATGTTCCTATTGCTGATGTTGCTAAGAAGAAACCTTTGGGAAGGATTAATGATGTTCTTATTGTGGTTAACAATAACCTTGTTCCCGTTGATTTTCTTATCATGGATGTTGAATGCAATGCTTCATGTTCTATTATTTTGGGAAGACCCTTTCTTCGAACTGTAGGTGCCATCATTGATATGAGGAAAGGCACCATCAAATATCAATTCCCACTCAAGAAAGGTATGGAACACTTCCCTAGAAAGAGGAAGAAATTACTTTTTGACTCTATTCTTAGAGCAAATTATGAGCTTGATGCTTCATCACTTGATATTACTTGATTCGCATTTTCTGCGCCTAGCTCAAAGGCGTTAAAGAAAAGCACTCTTGGGAGATAACCCAATGTTTTTAATTTCAGTTATTTTTCTTTTATTTGAGTCTTGGAAGTTATAACTACTGTAATGACCACTCCTTATCATTTTTATTTCATTTTTGTGCCAAGAGAAGCCTCTGATTTGAGTGAGGTAAGATTTGGGGATGTTGCTGTCCTGAAACAGTTTTCGGTGCTGTACCGTAAAAATTCGTGAAAATTCTCTGTATATCTTTTGGACCTGAGATTTCTTGTGCATATGACCCAGGTTATATCCAAACTTTCATTAGTTGAACACTTTTTGATTTGAGCAACAGAAAACCCTCAACGAATTCGACATTTGTCAGCTGTTCTGTTTTGACAGATTTCTGCCAATATTTGTGTTTGCCGCTTTATCGCTTTCTTTTTGAGTTCTTTTGATCACAGAACTTTTGGGGAAGTTGCTACAGTAGTATATATACTTTATATGTGGTGGTTTTGAGTTGAAACCTGTAGCAAAAAGGGGTTGATTCAATGTTATGCTTACACTAATGTTGCTAATAGATTTGTGTTTAGTTTTGTATGAAGGAAGTTTTCAAGTGTAGGGATTGGAGAATGATGAGATAAGTTGAAGAATGGATAAAAGCTCAAGCTTGGGTATGCCCAGCACCCCAAGAAATATCCAAGAGTTACAAGCGTCAAAGCTTGGGGATTCCCCCGAGGCACCCCTTCTTCATCGGCAAAAATCAGGTCACCTTTCAACACACTATATTTTTATTGCTTCATGCACTATGCGTTTTTCTTGGAGCGTCAGTTGTTTTAGTTTTCAGTTTTGTTTAGTTTTTTTTGCTGCAATAAATGGTTGGACCCCAACAAATTTCTTTTGGAGAAGTTGCCTTGTTTTTCTTTTGCCAAGAACACTCGTTGAGCGATAAGAGTGAAAAACAGATTTCCGCGAGTGTTCTCTTTTTCTAAAACTGCGCTTAGCTTTCGATTTTCGCCTTGATTTGTGTTCAGATCTTGTTATATCTTTGCATCAAGGTGTATTTTTGCCTCTGGTCCATGTTGGTTTTCATCAAAAGAGTTGTTTATAAAAAGTTCAAATGGTGTTGGAAAAGAGAAAAAGCTTTATGCAAAAAAGTGGTACAAGAAGGAGCTTGTGTAGACTGCGGCCTAGGCTTTTGCATGTTGTGCTTGATGTCTTTTTGATAGCATGCTTAGTGGTTTTGCTATAGCATGACTTGTATCAAATGACTGAGATTGCTTAATGAGCCTTTGAAAAAATCATGCGTTGTTTTAATTATTTGGAAGCATTATTTTGGTTTTCTCCTTGATGCTTTATTTGGGTTGACTTGGCTCATGCTCACACATGTTTGACTCATACAAAGTCGCCATTGCCTCTATGATCATTTAGTTTTTGAATTTTGATGCCATCTTATGCTTCTTTTAATGTCGCTTTGTCGCTTTGCATGATTATGGCCATTATTGCTCTCTTAGTTGGTCGCTCCCAGTCTTTTGCTAGCCCTCATTTTGTACTGAGTATGAGCTCTACTCGTGCATCCAACTCCTAAAAACCAAGTTTGCCATTGTGTCCACTATAAATTCCTATGCATGGTATTTGTAAGCCATTCCAAGTAAATTTTCATGTGCTACCTTTCAAAAAATTTCAACTACTTCTTGTTTTGTGACACTGTTTTTAGCTCATGGGGATGTAGTGGTCGGAATTAATATCTTCCATATTAAATTAAGTACCCCTCGACTAGGCAGCTTCATCTGCTCATCATTAATTTTGCATGAGAGCTGGTCAGACCATTGCAATCTAATTCTAAAGAGAAAAAAGGCACTCCTCCATGGTATGTGAATGTTGGTGGGCACCCGATGGAATCGGTTAGCCATGGTTTGAGAAAGGAAAAAAGGTGGGGAGGAGTGCCAAAGCTTTATAAAAGAGCACCAATGTGCCAAATTTTCAAAGAACGCGGAACCGCTCTCACTTGTTTATTATGGAAGATAGTAAGACCCCATTGCTAGTCGTTGACAAAAGCAACCACCTCTCAAAACCCAAGTTTTATCTCTGTTTTACAAATGAAAAGCTCTAGCACATGTTTAATCACTGCTTCCCTCCGCGAAAGGCCTTTCTTTTACTTTTATGTTGAGTCACCACCTTCTATCTTTATGCACCGTCTAAGAGAGCATAGTCGTCATTCTGAGTATAATGTGCATTGTCCCAAAGTTTTCATTGATTGATTCATGTGTTGGTTTCACTTGTTCTTAAATTACTTGTATCTAGTCGCCCTCTTAAACTTGAAGGTGTCCTATGCATTTATGTTTTGCTCTCTCATGAAGGACAAGCTAAAAACCATTTGTATGTTTTTCCTTATGATTTGAACACACGTTTGACTATCATTGTTTCATTTTCATGGTCTTTCATTTGTGTTCTTTTTCATGTTATAACATGGTTGCTAAGTTTCTTCTATCAAGAATATGTCTTTCATGCCCATGTTTTAAGTTCTTTTGATCCCAGCACACAACGCTTACATATATGATCAAGATTGTGTAGGTGCATGTCACCTCAAAAATTATTTCTTTTGTTACCACTTACCTACTCGAGGACGAGCATGAGTTAAGCTTGGGGATGCTGATACGTCTCCAACGTATCCATAATTTTTGATGCTCCATGCTTGTTTTTACACCATTTGCTTAGTGTTTTGTTACACTTTGTGGCATTTTTATGCATTTTCTGGAACTAACCTATTAACGAGATGCCACAGTGCCAGTTCCCTGTTTTCTGCTGTTTTTGTGTTTCAGAAAAGTTACACAGGAAATATTCTCGGAATTGGACAAAACAAAAGCCAGACGTCCAGATATTTACCAGAGCTTCCAGAGAACCGAAGAGGAGACGGAGGCGAGCCAGAGGGCGGCCACACCACCAGGGGGCGCGGCCTGGCCCTGGCCCATGCCCACCTATGGTGTGGGCCCCCTGGTCCACTTCTAACGCTGCCCCTTCGCCTATAAAGACCCCCGATGGGAAAAACCTAAACACCCGATCACTTTTCCAGAAACACATCACGATCCACCGTCGTCGTCGACCCGAGATCGGGAGGGTCCAGAAGCTCTTCCCGGCACCCTGCCGGAGAGGGGAATCGCCACCGGAGCTCTTCTTCATTGCCATGCTTGCCTCCGGCGCCATGAGTGAGTAGTCTACCTTGGACTATGGGTCTATAGCAGTAGCTAGATGGTTGTCTTCTCCACCGTGTGCTTCATGTTTAGATCTCGTGAGCTGCTTTACATGATCGAGATCACTGTTATGTAATTTTGCATGTTGTGTTTGTTGGGATCCGATGAATATTGGTGTTATGATTGAGTTGAAGTACTGAATTTTATATTATGTTATATCTATTTTGTTTATGATCTTGCATGCTCTCCGTTGTTAGTAGCTATCTTGGCCGAGTAGTTGCTAGTGACTCCAAGAGGGGGTATTTATGCTCGATAGTGGGTTCATGCCTCTATTTAATCTGGGGGAGTGACAGAAACCTCTAAGGTTGTAGATGTGCTGTTGCTACTAGGGGGAAAATAACATTCATATGCTCGAGGGCATATGCTTTGTTTACATTACACACTTTGCTTAATGCAGTTATCTGTTGTTCGCAACTTAATACTTGTGAAGTTCTCGGATTGATTCGGTACAAGTGGATTATTAGTCATAGATGCAGTTGGATGGCGGTCTATATATCTTGTTGTAATGCCCAGAGTAAATCTCACAGTAATTCTCTTGACATATCACGTTGTCTTTATTCTATAAATTGCCCAACTATAATTTGTTTACCCAGCATGTGTTATTTTATCTTATGGAGAGACACGACTAGTGAACTGTGGACCCCGGTCCTATTTCCTTTATATTGCTTTCACTTGTTTACTTTACTTTACTCGCACACTACTATTGCTTTCCACTCGATACGCTCATTCCTTTGTTTCAAGCAAACCAGTGAGATTGACAACCTCATCGTAAGTTGGGCACAAAGTATTTGGTTGTGTTGTGTGCAGGTTCCACATTGCCGCTCGCAAAGCAAAGCTTGGATGAGGCGCCCTATAAATTGTCCGGAGCTGTCGCGAAGCTAGCGGGCATCACCTTCCGTCGTTTGGCTTTTTCCTACTAGATTGATAACCTTGGTTTCTTACTGAGGGAAAAACTTGCTGCTATATTCATCAAACCTTGCTCTTGGGGTTTCCAACTGGTCGGTCATTTACTTCATCAACTACATGCCAACAAGTTCTCTAGCACTATTCATCACCGCGCCATCACTGACCGAAGAAGAGATGAAGGTCACGCAACCCCTGATGGAGAAGATCCAGCAGCTTCGTGCCACGCGAAAGAAAGAACTGTCTGGCCTCCAACTAATTTGCACCTTCATCGAGCGCCGAATCCAGCCGCTCGCCGATCGATCCCACTGTATGTGGGATTATACCGGCCGTTGGGACCCGACGCGATACTCTTCTGATGAGTTGACGGAAGCTGAGATAGATGACGGAGTTCGCACCGTCACTTCCTTGATGAAGAAGTCACCCGTGCCCAAGATCTTCGGCACGGAAGCTTTGAGTAAGTCACATCCCCGCACCGAGGTATGCAATTTTTGATTCCTACTTGATTTTTCGACCATCAATGAATTTCCTGTTGAGAATTGAATGCTAATAGAATGTGTTCTGCCCAGATCATCGACATAGCCCAATGTTATCCGCCCCAGCCCAAAGAAGGTGAATACCCTGGGCGCGATTTTGTTGAGGCTTTGGAAGAATCGGCGTCTGCCGCTCCGACAACATCACGCGCTTCGACCAAGCGCACGCATGTCGCGAACGTTGACAGAGTCGAAGATTTGGAGTATCTTGACGTCCATTCTCCTTCTTCAGATAGCGATGATGGCGCGACAATTCTCGCCAAGCCTCTGGATAGTCGTCCCCCTCCTCGAGTGGAGAAAAGGACTCTTCCAAATTTTGGCCTTGATGCTTCGTAAGCGATTGCTCTTGAATTTCTTTCTGGATGGCTTTGTCATGTTTTAATTCTGTTGCAGCCTTCAGATCCTTGAATGAGGAAACCTCTGGGAGTCTATGCGATCATGAGCGTTTCCAGTTTCAAGCTCATGATGCCTCCCTTGAGCAGACAGCCGACTCGCAGGAGAAAGCCGTCGAGGATGCGACACTGAAGGATCTCCCGAAGCCGTCGCCTCCTCTAAAAAAGAGTACAGTCGAACCCGACCTTATCCTAGTTACTTCCTCCGGCGAGCCGTCCGGGTCCAAACGCCATGTGAGTTCGAACTTCTTGTCTTGCACTTACCGAGTATTACCTATCAGTAGCCCCCTAGGGTGAGTCTAAGTGTTTACACTTGGGCTTGCCCTCTAACTCAAACTCTCGATGCTTATCCTTGTTGCCTCTGGTATAGCCTGTCGTCAGAGATCTTTCCAAGATATGCAAGAACTATATTGCATTGGAGGAGGAGAACCAGCGTTTGTCTGTTGCGTTGGACGACACTCACCGTAAGCAGTTTCTTCTATTTTGCCTACCTTGAGTTCTTTGCTCGCAGACTTTCTTTGAATATTTGTTCACTTGCCTTTCGGGTGAACAGAAATTGGTGCTCAAGCCGCTGCCGACAAGACCTTGCTGAAGGCTCAGGTAGACGACCTCGTAGCCGAAAATACTTTGTTGAAGTTGAAGGCTGATGGTCTGGCCGCCGAAGCTTCCCAGCTCAGAGCTGACCAGGCGAAGGCTTAGGAACTATTCGACAAGCGCCAAGTGGAAGTTGAATCGAGGGAGAAGAACCTGCAGCAGCGCCTGCAGACGACCCTCGACTCTTTGCACGGTAAACCTCGTTCCTTGTTCAATCTGAGATTTGCAAAGATTGCTTCTTTCCGCTGATTTGAAACCTTGCTTTTTATGAAGTTGCTGCCGAATTAGGTGCTATGGCGATTGCGACGAAGCCCGCTGGACTGGAGTCCAGCGTTGGAGACGCAGAGCATGTTTGCCAGGAGGTGCGAAAACTTCTGACGAAGGTGCATTCGACACTTGATCGCGTCTGGGATATATCCACTCCAGAATCGACGAGCAGTACCATGAATGGCGTCCTTGAAGCCTTAGCAGTGAAGAAGGATGGCGAGGATCCATTGATTGCCGCGGTTCACTGACAGGTAATCACTGGCTCCAAGTCCGTCTTTTCGATGTTGATGATGCATGGGGTCAACTGCGACTTCGACAAGATCACGAGCACCTACCCAAAGGGCAAATACGGCCGCGACCTATCGCCCAAAGAATACCTCGAGCGTGCTCGGGTGTTATCTACACGTATGGCTAACTTCTTGGTGGAGTGGAATGCTAGGAAGAAGGCTGCTCGCGAGCAGAGGCGCAGCGCGAATGGTGAATCGTCTGGTAGGGCTGCTGGTAGTTCGACGTAGTCTGCTTGGAAAGCTGGAACTTTGTTGTAATGGATAATGTAGTGCTGACCTCAGTTCGTCGTGAATGCTTGGACCTGATCTGATCTTTGCTGCTTAAATCACTTTCGGCCTTTGTGCTTTTAGCTAAGATGTTTGATGCTTGGTTGTACTATTATTACGACCAACTGTGCGTAACTGGTCACCTTATTTGTAGGGCACACGCGCAGGGTCTGATGCCTGGCCTGTTTCATACAAAATAGCTGGGAGTTCTGCAGCTACCGCCAAAAGGCGAGCACCTTCCGCAGGCGAACTGTCTCTGATTCGATCTTTGCGAGACCAGCTAAAATGTGCTCAACAAGAATTGAAGATGTTTACCGCTAAGGTCGACGTTGCTCTCTCAAAAGCTTCGCTAGCAGCGGACGCGGAGAAGTTCCTTCTTGGAGAGATCAAAAATCTTGGGAAGGCGATGGAATGTGAGTTTTTTCGTGCTCCTGATCTGTTCTTCTTCTGGTCGGCATATTCTGATCATCTCTTTTTGTCGAATGCAGATGCTTGTCTTGACAGCGAGGCTGAGGCTCAACGCGCGAATGTGCATCTTCGTGCAGCTCAGACACATGCGAATTCAATTGCGGACAACTTCTGGGCTAATTGGTCGAAAGCAATGAAGTTGACCGTACTCCAGGATCGGATCTCCCAGGCCGGGGCGTTGGCTGAGTCAAGCCACGCCACTCTTGCCATCGTTCACCTAGCCATGTTTCCCTTGAACAATCAGCCCGAAGGCCTCCCTGCTTTGCTGAGCCAGTTCGAGAATGGAGAGGCCATCTACCGCTTCGCGCGTGAACACCTTCGATGTGGGGCTCTAGTTGCCCTCTCTTTCGTGCGTGTCCATTGACCGGAGGTCGACATGGAGCTGGTGAAGAAGCTGCCTCCGACGCCTAGCGGTCGTGTTGATATGACTGCTCACTACTCCGCTTGCAGGCAGACCGCCGACTTTATCGCAGTGCAGATTGTTACTGAAAGTCATCAGCAGAGAGCGGGCCGGAATCATTTGTTGGCTTAACTCGTGTGTTGATGTAATATGTGATTATGCCTTGTATATGCCGTTGTAAAATCCTTCAACGTATTGTTGCTTGTTCATGATCGAAGGGAAAAGCCCCCGAGCGTAGGTCGAAGGGAGAAGCCCCCGAGCGTAGGTCGAAGGGAGAAGCCCCCGAGCGTGGGTCGAATATTTTTTTAAGGCAAAGCCCCCGAGTGTGGGTCGAAGGGCGGAGCCCCCGAGCGTGGGTCGAATATTTTTTAAGGCAAAGCCCCCGAGTGTTGGTCAAATATTTTTAAGGCGAAGCCCCCGAGCATGGGTCGAATATTTTTTAAGGCGAAGCCCCTGAGCGTGGGTTAGTGTGAACATCAACTCATTGTATGATGAATCATACTTTATTGCTTGGTGCCAAAGGCACAGTTTTGAGCACGGACTATTGCCGACGCCTAGTTATAGAGAGAGAGGGAGAAAAAGAGGTTCTATCTGCTAAGGATAGAAGCAGCGCAGCTGCGCGGTGTTCCATGGGTTCTTCTTGTCCACCTCTATCTTGGGGTTGCGTAGCCGATATGCTCCTCCTAGGATGGCTTCGTGGACGAGATATGGGCCTTCCCATGGTGACTCCAGCTTCGACGTGCTTGTCTGCTTAAGACGAAGCACAAGGTTGCCGGGCTCGAAGGACCGTCCGCGTACCCGTCTGTTGTGGTAATTGCGGAGGCTTTGCTGATAGACTGCGGATCAGCCGAGTGCGACGTCTCGAGCTTTATCTAGCAGATTGAGGGCATCTGCCAGTGCTGTTTGTGCATCTTCTTCAACGTAGGCAACTACGCGAGGCGCGCAGTAACGCACATCCGTAGGAAGCACTACTTCTACTCTGAAAAACAGGAAGAATGGCGTGTAGCCGGTCGAGGAGTTTGGTGTCGTTCGCAGACTCCAAAGGACTGATGGTAATTCCTCGACCCAAGCGCCTGCTGCATGTTTGAGAGGTCAAAGGAGTCGCTTCTTCAAGCCGGCGCAGACGAGCCCATTGGCTTTTTCGACCTGGCCGTTGGACTTGGGATATGCCACCGACGCGTACTTGATCTTGATGCTGAGCTCTTTGGCGAAGTCTTAAAACTCGCCCAAGGTGAAATTTGTGCCGTTGTCCGTGATGATGCTGTTGGGCACTCCGTACCGGTAGATGATGGACTCGAAGAACTTGACCGCCGTAGTCGCCTCTTGGTTGGTGACCGGGACTGCTTTGATCTACTTGGAGAATTTGTCGACGGCGACTAGGAGGTAAGTGTGGCCTCCTCGAGATGATTTGGGCAGAGGCCCTACTTGATCGAGCCCCCATTGCATGAAGGTCCAGGCCACGGGTATGGTGCGTAGCTCCGATGCGGGTGCGTGGGGCTTCATGGTGAATCGCTAACATGCATCGCATCGCTGGACAATGCTCTTGGCGTCATGGAGGGCCGAAAGCCAGTAGAACCCTGAATAAAAAGCTTTAGCGACAAGGGTTCTACTGCTGGCATGATGCCCATAGGTTCCTTCATGGATGTCTCGAAGGAGAACGATTCTGTATTCGGGCGCTATGCATCGCTAGAGAACCCCTGTGGTGCTGCGCTTGTAAAGATCTCCTTGGATTATCGTGAAGGCCTTGGAGCGTCGCATTATTTGTCGACGGTGGATGGTGTCATCTGGTAGTTCTCATCGTATCAGGTAAGCCAAATATGGCTTCGTCCAGACTCCTTCTACGAGCATGACTGTGGCAGTTTCTTTAGATGGGTCGTCTGTTCCCGCTGCTGGGGCGGGGCCTGCGTGATTAACCCCCGAGCGTGTTGCTAACGCCGGGTCGACGGCTGGCTTGATCTTGACGGAGCGTTCGAATATCTCCTCGAAGAAAACTCCTAGCAGTATCGGCAAACACTTGGATCCGATGTTGGCCATGTTGTCTGCTTCTTCGTTGCTTTCCCTGCCAATGTGGGTCACCTCGCACCCCTCGAAGTTGCCTTCCAGCTTGTCATACATTGCACGGTATGTGATCATGTTTGCGCAGGTCGCGTCACATTCCTTCATGACTTGCTGGGCGATGAGATTCGAATCATCCTGGATCTTGATGCGGGTGGCACCACAGGCTTTCAACATATGCATGCCGTGTAGAACGGCCTCATATTCAGCTTCGTTGTTCGAGGGGTTCGCGAAGCGCATATGCAGGACGTAGCGTATCTTGTCCCCCTGTGCTGACACGAGTACCACTCCTGCTCCTGCTCCCAAAACGCGCTTGGAGCCATCGACATATATTGTCCATGAGTTCGACAAGTCTGGGAGTTTTGGCATCTGTGCTTCGGTCCATTCGGCGATGAAATCTGATAGGACTTGCAACTTGATTGCTGACTGTTGCTTGTACGTGATCTCCCATGGTCCCAGGGTAATACCCCAAAGCGAAACGCGCCCCATGGCATCGGGGTTGTTGAGTATGCTGGAAACTAGGGTCGAAGCCACTACTATGATGGACTGGCATTCAAAGTAATGCGGCATCTTCTTTCCTGTCATGTATATAGCGTATGCTACCTTCTGATAATGAGGGTACATTTGCTTGGTCGGAGACAGGACCTCGCTGAGATAATATACCGGTCTTTGCACTTTGTGCTCCTTGCTGTCTTCTGTGCGCTTGACCACTAGGGCAGAGTTGACCACCTGATTGGTTGCGGCTATGTATAACAGCATCGGTTCTTTCTCTCGAGGTGTGACCAGGACCGGGGACATCGAAAGGCGATGCTTAAGGTCATCGAATGCGGCCTGCGCCTCTTCTGTCCAAGTAAACTTGTCCATCTTCCAGAGAATCCTATAGAAAGGGAGAGCTTTTTGGCCTAACTTGCTTATGAAGCGACTGAGCGCCGCTAGACGACCTGTTAACTGCTGGACATGTCGAAGCGTCTTTGGCGGCTGCATGTTGATGATGGCCTGAATCTTCTCCGGATTGCCCTCGATTCCTCTCTCAGAGATGAGGTAGCCCAACAGCTGGCCTGTGGGCACTCCAAAGGAGCATTTCTTCGGGTTCAGCTTGATGCTGTATCGATCGAGATTGGCGAAGGTTTCCTGCATATCGTCGAGCAGGCTATCTGCCTTCGCAGACTTGATGATGATGTCGTCGACGTAGAGCTCGTGCGGGGTGGCTCCTTCAGGCATGCCTGCATGCACCGTTGCTAGTGGCTCCTACATTTTTTAGCCCGAAGGGCATCGTCGTATAGCAATATACCCCGTGCGAGGTGATGAACGCAGTCTTGTCCTCATCTTCGACCTTTAACCTTATCTGGTTGTATCCAGAGTAGGCGTCGAGGAATGAGAGACACTCGCAGCCTGCGGTGGAATCGATGATCTGGTCGATTCGAGGAAGCGAAAAGTAGTCTTTCAGGCAGTGTTTATTTAGCGCCGTGAAGTCAATGCACATCCTGTAGATCTTGGTGTCCTTCTTTTCCACCATGACCAGCGGCGAGAGCCATCTGGCCTCCTTTATTTCTCTGATCAATTTCACCTCGAGGAGGCGATTTATCTCTTCGCCCATCGATCGGGCCTTCTCCGGATTGTAGCAGCGCATCGATTCTTTGATGGGCTTTGCGTTAGGAAAAATCGTCAATTCATGCTCGGCGAGTTCCCTGGGAATGCCTAGCATATCTGCTGGACACCAGGCGAACATCCTCTAGTGGTCACGGAGGAACTCGACGAGCGCGCTTTCCTATGCAGGGGAAAGAGAATTCGACACTCACGCGGTTTTAGAAGGGTCTGCCGGGTGGATCTGGTGCTCCCGCGTGTCTTTGCTGGCGTCGAATGATAACTCTGGGGCATTCTGCTGCGCTGGTGGATCTATATCCATGTTGGTGCTCTCCCTGATGTGGTGGAGCTCTTCGTGAACCCCAAATATCTAGGACAGGCTATTGAAATCCTTATCACAGTTTTCGGAGCGGGCAAAACTTCCGCTGATCATCAATGGTCCTCTGTTTGCAGGAATCCGCAGCTTGAGGTAAGCATAATGAGGCACCGCCATGAATCGGGTGAATGCTGGTCGCCCGAGGATGGCGTGGTACTGCGAGGGCCAATCGACAACCTTGAATTCGATCTTGTCTTTTCTGAAGTTCGCGGGTGTGCCAAAAATGACGTCCAAGTGAATTACCCCCAGAGGGTACGTCGGCTTCCATGGGACAATTCCATGGAAAGAGGTCTCTGTTGGTAAGAGATCGTTCATCGAGATCTTGATCTTTCACAGTGTGTCTGCATAGATGAGGTTTAAGCTGCTTCCTCCGTCCATGAACACTTTTTTGGAGGTAAAACCTCCTATCTACGCTTCGAGGACTAGAGCATGGTGTCCTGGGCGCGGGATCTTCGGTGGGTGGTCTGACCGGTCGAAGCCGATTGGGTGCTCTGACCAGTTCAGGTATTCTGGCGATGCTGGTGGTGCATGCTCGACATGGAAAACTTCCCTTCCGCGCTTCCTCTGGACCCGATTTGTTAGGCGTCCTCTCTGGATCATGGGCACAAAACCTCGTGGCAGCGGGAATGCTTCTTCTTCGACGACCGGCTGTCGCGGTTCGATGGCATGTTGGATCATGGCGGCCTGGTGGCCCTGTTGCACCACATTTGCCGGCAGGTTAGGTGGTGGTGGTGGTGCATTGTAAGCCATGCTACCTGCGACCGGTTGCTCGGATTGCATCTTGTCCTGAAGCGCCTGACTGAGCCAAAGGAATTCCCTGCACTCGATGAGGAGATGTGCGGGTTTTCGCCTCCTGTCCTTGTCGATGTAGGTGTGCCAGGTGCAGCCCCCGTTGAGCATTTCTTCCGCCGAAAGCGGTGGTTGGTCATGACGCCGGCGCCACTCCGTTTTTGGCCTTGAATCGCGGCCAGCGCATCTACTACTGCTTCCATAGTAATTGTTCCCTGTCTTGGTCCGTCGTGGTTGTCGTCGCGGTCGTTGTTTACATAGCCTACTGCTACCATATCTGCCGTATCCGCGTCTTCATAGCGGTTTCGGCGTCCTCTCTTCCGAGAGCTGGAGTGGAACTAATCTTTTTGGTCAACGTCGTGGTCTGCTGATCGACGACGACTCCTAGGGACCACAATAGAATCTTCCCCATCAGCCACTCGTTTGCCAAGCTCATAAGGTGGTCAATGGTTTCGGGATTGCATCATCCCAACTCTTCCCTGAAGTCACGCCAGATGAGACCATCCCGAAAGGCGTCGATCGCCCTTTCAGGTGAGATGTTCACCGATGTGTTGCGTAGGCTGAGCCATCGTGATATGTATGACCTTAGGCTTTCTCCGGTCTTCTGTACGCACAGGCGTAGTTCTTCGAACAACGTGGGCTGTCGTGAGTTGCCTCGAAAGTTTGCAATGAAGGCTTGCCGAAATTCCTCCCAAGAGCGAATGCTGTCTGGGGCAAGGTTTTTGAGCCATGCCCTTGCATTGTCCTTCAGGTGCACAGATAGCAACTGAAGGGCGTTATCTCTAGATCTGCCGCTAATGGTGATGGCGGTGATGAAGTCATCGAGCCAAATTCGAGGGTCCTGCTGCCCATTGAACTTGACTACACCGTTGCTGAGCTTTATTCCTTTCCCAGCGGTGTGGAGCGAATTAGAAAGCTAAAGCACTCCGCACCACACAGTCCATGGCGACTATTACCGAATGTCTCCAACTCGCACTCCTCCTCAAAGCGATGTGCGTCATGTCGCGCACGCGCTGAATCGACTCTATTTTGAGCCAGGCCATACCGAAGTTCACCGTTTATGGGCTCTACAACTTGAGGCCTGGGCGCTACTACTGGCGCCGGTGCTTGGTGTCTGGACTGCTCTACTGGAGGGATGTTTCTCCTTGGCGTCGCCTTGTGTTCTTGCTCATTTGTGCCTTGAAGCACCCTGACGCCTTCGAGCGCGAGATTCCGCAGATACCGCATGTGCTCGTCATCGTTGGACGCATTGGCAGCAATATATGGTGCTGCCGCCATGATTGAGGCTTCTTTGGTCTTGGGCAGCAGCTCGACCTCATTGAATTCTGCCTCCAAGTTTCGCGTGATGTTGCGCGCATCGCCTCCGGGCGGGATGTGCGATCGTGTCCTATGTTGGACGCTCGATGAATAATGTGATGATCATTCGGCCCGTCTTCTACTGGACGCGTCGGCCTCTTCTCTGCGTCGTTCCAGGATTCGCCTATCAGCGCTAATCTGGTCCTTCTGCTCCTGGATGATGAATCGGATCGCATCTACCTCTTCGGGGCTTGGATTAGGGCCCATCGGTACCTCGCCCGAATAGACCTTCCTTGCGTGTCGTCTGGTCTTGAGTTATGAATCGGCCACCAGTGTTTGGCCGATCTCGATTGTTGTTGGATTTATGCTCGTTTCCGTCTCCGTGCGATGCCATCATGCAGTGCCCTCCGAATGGTGGGATCGAGTCGTCGCTGATTTCGCCCAGCGCCAGAGGGTATATGTCATCATCTCCGATGCACGATCCAACCTCGATCATGGTATCGGAGTCATAATGGACCACGTATCCGCTGCCGGATATGGCGGATTCGCTTGAATATGAGCTAGTCGAATTGCCGATTTTCCCCTTGGCCTCAGGGTAGACGTCGTCTTCTGAGCATGTGTAGTCCGAGTATAGCCCCTTGACGTACTCGGGGTCGTAGGGCGTAGGATGAAGCGTGAGGGCATTGAGAGCCCGTTTACATTCGGATATCGTCGGGTAGATGGCAGCAGTGCCCCCCGAGGGTCTTCATGGCCGGTGATCTCGTGAGACGAGAAATCTCCGGCGCCCACAAAGTGATAAGCGTCGCACTCGATGCAATAAGCGGTGGTTGGGGATGGAGGTGGATCTTGAAAATCGTTCAACCCAACTGATGGGGTCGAAGCTTCCAGCCTTGGATCTTTCTCCGATGGTGTCAGCGGAGTTGTTGTCGATGGAGTACTCCTAATAGCCAGTGGCGCGCTTGGATCTGCCACGAGCGGGGTCGAATCGCTGATGGAGATCAACTGAGCAATTCCGTCGCCGTTCACGCGGAAGTTGAACAACCCGAAAGCCATATCGAAACCTCCAGTCCTTGCCGAAACCGTCCCCGTCAAGCTTGAGACGGGGTCAACAGTAGCCATCGCTGGAGAGTCGATGGCGAGCACCGAGGTGAAATTGGCGATGCTTGGCGATACGGTGTCGACGACGGTCGATCCAGTGATGTCGACCATGGTTGCTGGTGATGTGGCATCGATGACGATCGGCACAGCGATGTCGATGATGGTGGTTGATGCAGTGTCGACGTCGATGCCGATGTCGATGTCGATGTCAGTGGTGGACGAGGCGATGTCGATGTCGATTGGTGGTGCAGAATCGATGGCAGTTGCTAATGATGAGCCATCGACTCTTGTTGGTGTGGAGAGATCGGCGATGGTTAGTGAAGGAGCCGGTGAATCCGTAGATCCAGATCCCGTCATCCCCACGGTCGGCGCCAATTGACGACGTTCAACCCCGGCAATGCCCATGCTTGAGGGCTTTCGAGACATGGAGCGCTTGTGGGATCCGGCGAGCTCGACGACGATCAGACCGCGCAAAGAAACACAGGTTTTACCCAGGTTCGGCCCCCTTGTAGGGTAAAGACCTACGCCGTGCTTGTCTGACTTTATTGATGGGGGTGTTACAACGATGGCGTAGATGAGATCTAGCCGAAAAGTGGAGAGCTCTCGAGGTTACGAGCGCTCGGTGTATGGTGGCGAAAGGGACCAACTGAAGAACTGATGAGGACATCCCTATTACACCACCATTATCTCCTGCTCCTATTGATGATGAAGATGTTGCTACGAAGAAGTCCAACGAGATTAGGATTGGACCAATCACAAGAGCACGTGCAAAGCTATTGGAACAACACGTGAACTCACTCTTAATTGAACCTGATGTTTTATTTAATGAGAGCTTTATACTACCTAAGTCTATGCATCTATGTATGATTAGGTTTGTTGATAACACAAGCATTGCACGAGGAGGAGATGCGTTGCAGCGAGATGAGCAAGACTTGATGATCAAGTGCGCGAGGGAGGAGAGGGAGGCAGGCACACCCGGAGATCACCAGAACATCAAGTCTACATGAGAGAGTACGATATGGCACACTAGGACAGCCTTCGACGCAATGTATATGAGTCTAAGGCGCGCCACACTCATGGCCTGCATGCCAAAATAGGCCGAACCCATGTATGGGTCGGTATGTACCAGTTTGAGTCAAACCGAGTCCGTTTGGGCCCAAAAGAGGTTGGTTTTGGGCTAGGTCTTTGCCCAGGACGCCCCAACCCCTTTAAGTACCCCTGGGGCGCCCCCTTTTGTCGTTTAGACTACGTTTAGATTACCCCCAGACATCAGAATGAAATTGCTTGTAAGCTTTCCTCTTAAATCATATATTCCTCTGTGTTTCGCTTGGAATATCTACCCCACTCCAAGTTTGTTTCGATCTGGAGTTTTGCTACTAAGAATTCAAGTGTGATCTGCTGTTCCATTGGGAATTAGGAGATTGCAGAACAGCTTTGTGGTCGGCGGCTACGTGCGCAGGTGTGTGGTGTCTCGAATATCCATAGGGTTGAAGATCTGTTGCATTGGCAATGGGGGAACAGCCGGAGAGTTCATGTGCGCCTCACAGATTATCCACCAAGTTATCATCCATCTACATCGGCTCACTGAGAAGATTGGGCAACCCCTTATCATCTTGGTATCAGATTCCAGCGTTTACTCGGTGAGCATCCACAAATTCATCCCCATAAATTCATTTTTGTTTTTATCATATCCAGAAAAAGCTTACAAAAAAAATTAGGGTTCTTAGTTTTGCCATAGCTTAGATTGCATCGAGGTACTGGTTTTAGCTGCTGATCGTGTTTTCCTTTGCGTATCCTTTCTTTTTAGAGTCGTAGTTGAGTCTAGGTGTTGAATCTTGTTCTAGTTCGTCGGTTTTCGTTGGAGTCATCTCGGTAGCGAGAGATTTCTTCTCGCTCTAGAGTCTCTCACGTGATCCTTTTGATTGATCAGCTGAATCCATCCCGGGATCTTTTTCCCTATCGCTGCCGAGAAGATTGATCGCCCAGGTTCTCTGCTCGATCCAGAGTCCTTCCCAGATCCGATTAGTGCAAGTTTCAAAAAAAAGGGTGCCTCGCCCCATGCGCCTAACCACAGACGTGCTCTGCGGTGGAGCGAGCGCAGGTGCATCACGGGATCGATCCCACATTTTTCTATCTCCGTTTTCCTATTTCCGATCGCTAGCTGTCTCAGAGTCTGGGCCGGTTACTCTTTCCTGGCCCGATCAATCACGTATAGCAAATAAAAGAAGCCTCAGCCTTGTGCACGTTCCGATCCACTCGATCGTGGCAACAAGTCCAGGCCGTGCACAATCTTTCCACCACAAATCCGATCGATCTCTCGCAAATTCAAAAAAAAAACAAACAGGCCACCCCGTCGCCCCAGGACGGAGATCGTCTGGGGTCGGGCGACGCTATCGACGCCCAGGCGCAGGGCACGCTGGCCCCTGGCGCTGCTCGGGTCGCTACAGCGCAGAGGCTATCTGGCCTCTAGCGCCAGACAGGCCTAAGACCTTTTGGCCCGAATTACTTAGTGAAAAAAAGGGGGACGTACACTGTAATTACGCTACAATACACGATGCACCCAAATCAAAAAAAAGAGAGACAAACAATACTTCGGCCTCGCCAAGTTTTCTGCTGCGACATACGGTTTCGACGTTTTTCTGCCGTGACGGTGTGTATCCGATATTTCCGTCGTGCGTTGTTTCCGACGCCGTCTACTCCTGCCGCGACACGGTTTCGGTTCGTTTCTCGGCCACGGTGTCCACATAGCGTAACTCCTGCATATTTTGAGAGCCTTAGCTACAGCCTTTCTACAACATCGTGTTAGGAGCTTACCCATCGAGACTAGCTTTTTAGTGCTTATCAGGCTGCTGCCGTGTGAGCGCGCAATCTTGTGCCTGTTTCTTTTGAGCCAGCTAGCGTCTCTCTTGTGCATTGCAACACGAGCTCTTGTGTGTTGTCACTTATATCTGTTAAGCTCTTGTTTAGAGTTGCTTTGCCCTGTTTATCTCCACCGTGTGAGTTTCCATGGGTCTTGTCATACGATCAGCACTAGGACTTGTACTTTGGTGTAGTTAGGTATCCATACCAAGCCCCACCATACACCCTGGTTGTCGTGTGATAGTCTTTCCCTCGGTATTTGTTACATCACATTCGTGCACGTTTTTGCCTATACAAGTTGGTAAGCTCTTCTATTCACTTTGGAATGGTAAGATACCTCGTTTCTCTCAGTTTGGAGTGAGTTGTGAGAGTTCCACCATACACCTATTTTTGTTTGCACTAACCTACTAATCATGTCTGAGTCTGATGATGTGCAGCAAAAAAAGGATCCAAATGAGGTTGTGCGTTCGAATGAATACGAAGCTCTTCGTGATACTTTGACCAAGAGGTTCAATGCTGTTTGTGATAGTTTACATGACGATGTGCTTGCTGTTGACAATAAACTGAATGCAACACATGATATAGCCACTGCCACACAAGAAACTGTGACCACAATTCAGCGTTCTATTGCAGATTTGACACAAGCTGTGCATATGTTGCAAGCTTCTTTTGATCGTCCACCTCACCAGCAACCACTTGATCATGAGGCTGCTGCGAGTGTCTAGGATGACAATCACGCACATGATGATGCTAATGCAGCAGCTGCTGTTGGTCGTCGTGAAGGATTGCTTCTTGGTGGTCACGGTGGTCACGGGAATGGAGGCCGAGGTGCTGGTATTCCGCCTGGTCGTGGTTTTGCTCCTCTCGGCGCACGTCGTCGCTTTGATGATGATTTTGCCCAACCAGCCCACCATGATGATGATGGGCTGGGCAAACCAAAGTTCACTCTACCCAAGTTTGTTGGTTCTACTGATGTGGAAGAGTACCTCAATTGGGACCTGAAGGTGGAAAAACTATGGCACATGCATAAGTACATCGAGGATAGAAAAATAAAACTTGCATCTTCGGAGTTTGATGGATATGCATTGCTTTGGTGGGATAATATTGTTTAGTCCAGGCTTGAAGCTCGAGAGCCACCTATTACTACATGGAGGGGTATGAAAGAAGCGATGCATGCTCGTTTTATTCCCCGCAATTATATTCGTTCTCTCTATGATAGATTGACGAATTTGAAGCAAGGTCTTAAGTCTGTTGATGACTATTATCAGGAGACGGAGTTGATTATACAGCGTGCTAGGGTGCGCGAACCAGAGGAACAAACAATGTAGCGTTTTCTTGCTGGTTTAACTTACAACATTCGACGCATTGTTTGGCATCACCAATACTTTGATATGACAGATTTGCTTCATCAAGCACGTGAGGCAGAATTGACATTGGCTGAAGATGCTAAATTTGGACCTCGCGCTACAACAAGTAGAGGTCGTTTTTCCCCATGGACAGACCCTAGTGTGCCTACCTCTAGTGGTACTTCTAGATTCCATGGTAATGCTTCCTCAAAACCTAATTCAGTTATTTCCAATGCCAAGAAAACATCACAACCTGCTGCAAGTGGTACTGGTTCCTCCAATTCTACAGCAAGAAATAGGGATATGAACTGTCATACATGTGGTGGCAAGGGTCACTTCCGGCGAGACTGTCCCAATAAAAAGGTTATGTTGATAAATGAGGAAACTAAAGTGTATGAGACAGGTGATGATGCTGATCCAAATTCGGATGAGGAGGATGATGATATGCTCTATGGTGATGCGTCATCACTGCCTACCATTGTTTGTTTGCCTAAGGTGTTGAGTGTGAGCCCAGATTCTGGGGAACAGCGGTGTAATTTGTTTCAAACAAAAGCTGCTATTGGACCTGGCAAGGTGTGCAAGGTTATAATTGATGGTGGGAGTTGTCGTAATTTGGCTAGTAAAGAGCTCTGTACAAAACTGAAGCTCAAATATATCCCGCACCCTAATCCATATTTTATTCAGTGGCTAAGTGATAGCGGAGAGATGAAGATCAGCCACATGGTGCGTGTTGAGTTTTAGATTGGACCATATAAAGACACCGTCGAGTGTGATGTGGTTCCTATGACAGTATGTCATTTGTTGTTGGGCCGCCCATGGCAATATGATCGTGATGTCCGTCACAATGGGAAAGCCAACACATATCAGTTACATTGGCGTGGCAAGGATGTTACTTTGAGACCTATGACACCGCAAGCTATTGTAAATGAATCTCGTCAAAAAATTGAAGTCAATCTTGAGAAAGAGAGTGAGAGAGTAGATAGACGAGAGCCTACACTTCCGGTGAGGGAGAGCCACAAGCCAAATCTGAGTGGTAAAAATATGAGTGAGGGAGCGCATTCCTTAGTAATGTTAGCCACCAAATCTGATCTGAGAGAGTTTCGTGAGGATCCTACAGCTGTTCCTCTTGTGCTTATGTACAAGGGTAACATTTTGGTTTCTAACGACATGACCCCTCTATCTATTGGTGTTTCTAATGTGTTACAGGAATTCAGCGACATGTTTCCAGAAGAGGTGCCTGCAGGTCTGCCACCTTTGCGAGGCATTGAGCATCAAATAGACTTGATTCCAGGAGCATCGCTGCCCAACCGAGCACCATACCGCACCAACCCCGAGGAGACAAAAGAAATTCAGAAACAAGTACAAGCGCTTCTCGACAAAGGTTATATTCGTGTGAGCTTAAGCCCTTGTGCTGTTCCTGTTATTTTTGTTCCTAAGAAAGATGGTACCTGGCGCATCTGTGTAGATTGTAGAGCAATAAATAACATCACTATTCGATATCATCACCCTATTCCACGCTTGGAAGATATGCTTGATGAATTGAGTGGTGCTGCTGTTTTCTCTAAAATTGATTTGCGTAGTGGTTATCATCAAATTAGGATAAAAGAGGGGGATGAGTGGAAAACAGCCTTTAAAACAAAATTTGCTTTATATGAGTGGTTAGTCATGCCATT
This sequence comes from Dactylis glomerata, assembly GCA_007115705.1. Lineage (NCBI taxonomy): Eukaryota > Viridiplantae > Streptophyta > Magnoliopsida > Poales > Poaceae > Dactylis > Dactylis glomerata. The sequence goes on from QXEO01000643.1 coordinate 59,171, forward strand.
TGGGTTAACTAATGCACTTAGTACCTTCATGAGATTAATGAACCATGTTTTGCATAATTTTATTGGCAAGTTTGTGGTTGTGTATTTTGATGATATATTAATCTACAGCCGCAATGAATCTGAACATAGTGATCATATTCGACAAGTTTTGCAAGTGTTGCGTCATGCTAAGTTATATGGTAACCTTGAGAAGTGCACATTTTGCAAAGATAAGGTCATATTTCTGGGATTTGTTGTTTCTAAGCATGGAGTAGAGGTAGATGCATCTAAAATTGAAGCTATTCAAAATTGGCCTACTCCCATGAATGTTAGTCAAGTACAAAGTTTTCACAGTCTTGCTGGTTTTTATCGCCGTTTTGTGAAAGACTTTAGTACTATTGCTGCACCTTTAAATGAGTTAACTAAGAAAGGTGTCGAATTTGTATGGGGCGCAGCCCAAGATAATGCCTTTGATGAGCTGAAATGTTTGTTAACTTCTGCACCTTTGCTTGCACTACCAGATTTTACTAAGCAATTTGAGATTGAATGTGATGCTAGTGGCATTGGTATTGGTGGTGTGTTGATGCAAGAGGGTAGGCCTATTGCCTATTTTTCTGAAAAACTTTGTGGTGTAAGGTTGAACTATCCAATTTATAATAAAGAATTGTATGCACTTGTTAGAGTTCTTGAGGTTTGGCAACATTATTTGTGGCCAAAAGAATTTATCATACATTCTGATCATGAAGCTTTGAAATATCTGAAAGCTCAATCTAATTTGCATAGGCGTCTTGCTAAGTGGGTTGAGTTCATTGAGTCTTTTCCATACATAATTAAACATAAAAAGGGTAAAGACAATGTGGTTGCTGATGCTCTCTCTAGAAAGAACATGTTGTTGACACAATTAGACATTAAGGTTCCTGGTTTAGAGAGTTTGTGTGATTTATATGCTACTGATCATGATTTTTCAGTGCCATATAGCATGTGTACTGGTGGGAAAGCATGGGATAAATATCACATCCATGATTAGTTTTTGTTTCGTGCTAACAAACTATGTGTTCCAGAATCGTCCGTGCATTTGCTATTGTTGCAGGAATCACATGCCGGCGGTTTGATGGGTCACTTTGGGCATGAGAAGACGCTACTCATGCTCGCTGATCACTTTTATTGGCCTAGGATGAGGCGTGATGTGGACAGGTTTGTCAAGCGTTGCATTACGTGCAACAAGTCGAAGTCCAAGCTGAAGCCTCACGGTTTGTATACTCCATTACCTACACCTACTACACCATGGGAGGACATTAGCATGGATTTTGTATTAGGCTTGCCTAGGACTAAAAGAGGCCATGATTCTATATTTGTGGTAGTGGACAGATTTTCTAAGATGGCTCATTTTATTGCCTGCCACAAAAGCGACGATGCGTCGCATATTGCTAACCTGTTTTTCAGGGACATTGTACGCTTGCATGGAGTTCCCAAGACAATTGTCTCTGATCGTGATGTGAAGTTTATGAGCTACTTCTGGAAGACACTTTGGGGAAAGCTGGGCATAAAGTTATTATTCAGCACTACATGTCATCCCCAAACTGATGGTCAAACGGAGGTGGTAAATCGCACACTTTCAACAGTGCTGCGATGCATGATCAAGAAGAACCTGCGTGAGTGGGAAGATTGTTTGCCGCATGTGGAGTTTGCATATAACAGGGCGGTTCACTCTACCATGCAGCTATGTCCTTTCGAGGTGGTCTATGGTTTCAAACCCATTATGCCTCTTGATTTGTTGCCTCTTCCTATCCAAGAGCAAGTCAATATGGAGGCATCAAAGAGGGCAGATTTTGTGAGGAAGATTCATGTGAAGACTAAAGAGGCTATTGAGAAGAAAGGCAAGTATACTGCAGATCGTGTAAACAAGAAGTGAAAAGAGGTCTTGTTCCAGCCCGGTGATATGGTTTGGGTACACTTTCGCAAGGACAGATTTCCACAGCTACGTAAGTCCAAGTTGCTACCCCGTGGTGCTGGTCCTTACAAGGTTCTTGCCAAGAATAATGATAATGCCTACAAGATAGATCTTCCTATAGCTGAGTATGGCGTGAGCAATAGCTTCAACGTTGCTGATTTGACACCATATGAGGGTGAAGACATTGCAGCATCGAGGTCGATGCCTTTTGAAGGGGGGGAGGATGATGAGGACATCCCTATTACACCACCATTATCTCCTGCTCCTATTGATGATGAAGATGTTGCTGCGAAGAAGTCCAACGAGATTAGGATTGGACCAATCACAAGAGCACGTGCAAAGCTATTGGAACAACAGGTGAACTCACTCTTAATTGAACCTGATGTTTTATTTAATGAGAGCTTTATACTACCTAAGTCTATGCATCTATGTATGATTAGGTTTGTTGATAACACAAGCATTGCACGAAGAGGAGATGCGTCGCAGCGAGATGAGCAAGACTTGATGATCAAGTGCGCGAGGGAGGAGAGGGAGGCAGGCGCACCCGGAGATCACCAGAACACCAAGTCTACATGAGAGAGTATGAGATGGCGCACTAGGACAGCCTTCGACATGATTTATACGAGTCTAAGGCGCGCCACACTCATGGCCTGCGTGCCAAAATAGGCCAAACCCATGTATGGGTCGGTATGTACCAGTTTGAGTCAAACCAAGTCCGTTGGGCCCAAAACAGGTTGGTTTTGGGCCAGGTCTTTGCCCAGGACGCCCCAACCCCTTTAAGTACCCCTGGGGCACCCTCTTTTGTCGTTTAGACTACGTTTAGATTACCCCCAGACATCAGAACGAAATTGCTTGTAAGCTTTCCTCTGAAATCATATATTCCTCTGTGTTTGCTCGGAATATCTACCCCACTCCAAGTTTGTTTCGATCTGGAGTTTTGCTACTGAGAATTCAAGTGTGATCTGCTGTTCCATTGGGAATTAGGAGATTGCAGAACCGCTTCGTGGTCGGCGGCTACGTGCGCAGGTGTGTGGTGTCTCAAATATCCATACGGTTGAAGATCTGTTGCATTGGCAATGGGGGAACAGCCGGAGAGTTCGTGTGCGTCTCACAGATTATCCACCAATTTATCATCCATCTACATCGGCTCACTGAGAAGATCGGGCAACCCCTTATCAAGAACATGCGGCAAGAACTTATGGAAATAACTGATCTTGTCGCGGTGTCTCACTCGAAGGTAGCGCAAGCTCTGGCGATGCAACGGTATCTGCTCAGCAAGGTTGAAAATCTTGGCAAGTCAATGAAATGTGAGTACCTTGCGATGCCCGTTGGTGTTAAGAATTACCGAATGATTTGCTAACTAGAGTTTTGCAAAACCTGGTCCAGATGTTTGCCTTGATGCGCAGGCTGAAAGTCATTGCGTTGTGACCCACTTGAATGCAGCTCAGTCACATGTGGGTGCTACTGCAGATACCATCTAGGTTAATCGATCCAAGGTGCACTTTCTAGCTCTACTTTAGGATCTAGTAGCTCAGGCTGGAGTGCTTCTCGAATCTTGTCGAGCAGCCTTAGTAGTGATTCACAAGGTGATGTTTCCCTTGAACGATCAACCTGACGACATGCCTGCCTTGCTTGAGCAGTTCGAGAACGGGGAGGTCATATACCGATTTGTGCGCTGGCATCTCCATTGCGGTGCACAGGTTGCCTTGTCCTTTGTTTGGGTCATTACCTGGAGGTTGACATAGAGCTTGTGAAGACCTTACCACCGACACCTGGAGGGCACACTCATATGACTCTGCATTATGCTACCTGCCACCGTGCAGCAAAGTATATCGTGGTGCAAACCATCGCGGAGAGCGATAGGGAGAGGGCCATCCGAGAGCAACCTTGATTTGGGACATAATTGAAGTACTATTGTTGTTGGAAAAGGTGACCCAATCGAATTATGATGTGTAATCCAAGGGTCCGAGCGAATTGGAGTGTTTGAGATATGGAACCCTCAAAGTGCGTCGGATAGTTTTTAAGGCAAAGCTCCTGAGCGTGGGTCAAATAGTTTTTTAGGCGAAGCCCCCGAGCGTGGGTCGAATAGTTTTTGAGGCGAAGCCCTCGAGTGTGGGTTGAATAGTTTTTAAGGCGAAGCCCCCGAGTGTGGGTCGAAAGCGTAATAAATATTGTCTCAATGTATGAGCAACTACATTGCTTAATTGATGGATGCCAAAGGCATAGTGTGGTGTGCGGACTGCTGCCGTCATCTTTTTTACAAAAAGGGAATAAAAAATGAGCTTTCCTAGGGTTTGAAACGGCGCAGATGTGCTGCGTTCCATGGGTTCTTCTCGTCTACTGCTGAATTGATGTCACGGAGTTGGTATGCGCTACCAGGGAATGCCTCCTTGATGAGGTATGGTCCTTCCCATGGAGGCTCTGCTTCTTCGTGCTTGTTTGCTTGAGGCGAAGCACGAGGTCTCCTGGCTCCAAAGATCTTCCGCGCACTCGACGGATATGGTAGTTCTGGAGGCTTTGCTGGTAGACTGCGGCGCAGGCGAGGGCGACGTCTCGAGCCTCATCGAGCAGGTCTTGAGCGTCTTCGAGTGCCTTCTGGGAGTCTTCCTCAATGTATGTCATGACACGTGTGGCACTGTAGCAGACGTCAGAGGGTAGAACAACTTCTGATCCAAACAGCAAGAAGAATGGTGTGTAGCCTATTGAAGAGTTGGGTGTTGTGCGCAGGCTCCATAGTACTGACGGTAATTCCTTGAGCCAGGCGCCTGCTGCACACATTTAAGCGGTCAAAGGAGCCGTTTCTTCAGGCCGATGCAGACAAGCCCATTGGCTTCCTTGACTTGGCCATTGATCTGGGGATGCGCCACTGAGGCATAGCTAATGTGGATCCCCAGCTCTCTGGCGAATTCTTGGAACTCGCCGGTGGTGAAGTTGCTACCGTTGTTAGTGATGACGCTACGGGGCACACCATATCTGCATGTGATGGACTTGAAGAAGCGGACTGATATCGTCGCCTCTTGATTTGTCATCGGGGTTGCTTCTATCCATTTGGAGAACTTATCGACTGCAACCAGGAGGTAGGTGTGTCCACCATGCGATGACTTGGGTAGAGGTCCTACTTGGTCGAGCCCCCATTGCACGAATGGCTAGGCTAGAGGTATTGTTTCCAGCTCCGAGGCAGGTGTGTGCGGCTTTGTTGCAAAGCGTTGGCACGCATCGCATTGCTCGACTATGTTCTTTGCATCGTGAAGGGCGAATAGCCAGTAGAATCCTGACCTGAAGGCCTTGGCGACGATAGTTCGACTACAGGCATGATGACCATATGTGCCTTCATGGATGTCTCAAAGTATACCTATGCCGTCTTCTAGTGCAATGCATCTCTGGAGGACGCTCGTTGTGCTTCGCTTGTATAGCTCTCTGTTGATGACTGCAAAGGACTTGCATCAGCGGATGATTTGTCGACGGTGAACAAGATCTTCGGGTAGTTCACCACGTAGCAGATACACGACGTATGGCTTTGTCCATAGTGGCTCGGCTAGCATAACTTGAGCTGCGTGCTCGACTGACGCTTCTTTTTTGACTGCTGCTGAGTCTTTGTTTTGTTCAGCCCCCAGGCGTGTTGCTAATGCCAGTTCGCTGGTTGCTGATTTGATCTTGACGGATCGCTCAAAAATCTCTTTGAACAAGACACCATGAGTGATGAGGACATCCCTATACTTGCACCTTCTCCACCAACTACTACACAAGATGTTCCAGCTGTTCAGTCCAATGAGATTAGAATTGGACCCATTACAAGAGCTCGTGCTAAGTTATTGGAACAACAGGTGAACTTGTTTCTTAATGAGCCTGATGTGTTACTTAATGAGAACTTTATACTGCCTAAGTCATTGTCTTATTGTATGATCAGGTACATTGGAGAGGAATGCGTAGCAAGGAGCGAGGAGCCACAGCGAGAGGAACACCAGAAGATGATCGCCAATATCTGCGCGAGGGAGGAAGGCGCGATAGAAGAGAAGGAGATCATCAAGAAGGGCAAGTTTCAGTTCTAGAAGACAGGACAGTCCGGCCCTCCAACACAGGACAGTCCTGCCCTCCAACGCCGGACAGTCCTGCCCTACACAGGACAATCCTGCCCTCCAACAGTGGACAGTCCGGCCTCAGGTGCGCCCGAGGGCAGACATCCTCTGTGGTGTAGCGCGCGTCCCCCAGGACAGTCCGGCCCTAAATAACCGGACAGTCCGGCCCGTCTCGGACCAGATCCGAACGGATGTATCCTAGTTCGAGTCGAATACGTTTTATCTCGAGTCCTGGCCGCCCCAGCCGCCCATATAAGCCCTGGGACGACCCCATAGTTAGGGCAGACCATGTTAAAACTATTTTGGAGTTGTTTCTCTTTAGAACCTCTGAAATTACTTGTGATCGAGTTTATCAAGCTACAATTGAGTGTGATCTGTTGTTCCATTGGGAATTAGTGGATTGCAAACTACCGTTCGTGGTCGACGGCTACGTGCGCAAGATCGTGGTGTTGTGAATATCCTACAAGGTTCGAGAGCTGTTGCATTGGCATCAGGGTTCGAGCGGGAGAGTTCATCGCTACACGGTGTTTATCTATCTACCATCATCATCATCGCCATCGCTTGCTGAGAAGATCGGGACACCCCTTATCATCTTGGTATCAGATTTCCAGGTTTACTCGGTGAGCATCCACAGATCCATCCATTATTTGAGTGTTTTTCGTCCTATCCAGAAAAAGCCAAAAAAATATTAGGGTTTAGTTTTGCCATAACCTAGATTGCATCGTTTGCTAGTCTTAGTTGCTGGTCGTAGTCGTGTCTTTGATCCGATCTCTTCCGGTAAAGTCGTAGTGTCTAGGTTCCCTTTGTCAATCAATTTCGTTTTTGTTCTTCGTTCTTGAGTCGTTCATCATCGTTTCCGCCAGTTTTTATCAATTTACCGAGTCCACATAGCGTACCCTTGTTGCAAAACTTAGCTACAGCCTTTCTACAGCATCCGTGCCTAGGAACGTACCCATACGAGACTAGTTGCTGTGCTCTGACAGGCTGCTCATTAGGTTTTCGAGGTGCAATTTTTCGGCCGAATTCAGACCGGACAGTCCTGCCATATCACACAAGACAGTCCGGCCCTTGCAGAATTTTTGCTCCAGTATCGTTTCAGTTATTTTACTGTCGAGACATATAGTTGAGAAAAAGTATATAACAAAAAAAAAGCAAAAGAGAAAAGAAAAAGAGATACAAGAAGAAAAAGAGCAATATCTTTGTGGTGATTTTTGAGGCCTGGTTCTATATAGCACTTGTAGTTGAGCAATCTTGTGCCTGTCTATTTTGAGCTATTACTAGCGTCTCTCTTGTGCATTGCAATATTCTTGTTTTTATAATTGCTTTGCCACGTTTATCTCCACGTGTGTGTTTTCCTTGGGTTATTGTCTCACGATCAGCACTAGGATTGGTTTGCGGTGTAGTTAGGACTCCATACCTACAGGTCCACCTTTAATAACCTGTGTGCCTTGTGATCGCCTCTATACCTTTGATATTCACTTCATCACATCAGTGCATCAGTCGTTTGCTTCGAATTGGTAAGCACTACTATTCGCTTTGGAGCGGTAAGATCTCCTTTCTTGTCAGCTTTGTGCGAGCAGAGAGTTTGCCACCATATCGATTTTGGGTTTTGCACTAATCTACTAATCATGTCTGCTAGTGATGATGTTGTGATGCAGAAAAAGGCAGAAACTGCTACAGTCACTTGGAGGGAATATGAAGCCTTACGGGATCATTTGACAGGAGTTTTCACTCGCACCACGGATTCTTTAGAAAAGGATGTACAGGGAGTACAAATCCAGTTGGGCGAAACTAAGAAAGCTGTCAACAACATTCAAACACAAGTGACTACAATCAATACAAATGTCAACGCGTTACAGCTATCCATTGATGCTTTGCGAGACGCCTTTGAGCAACAGCGGCAACAACAATTTGATGATGCTGCTGAACATGCGGACGCAGATAATGGAAGTGTTAATGATGAGGTCCAACAACAGCCAGCCAATGGCCGAGGTAGGGGACGTGCCAATCCCCCTGGTGTTGGCCGTGGTTTTGCTCCTGTGGGACGTGCTCAGCGTGTAATCCCACAAGCAAATGATGATATCTTGAGCAAACCAAAATTCTCAATTCCCAAGTTTGATGGCTCACTTGATCCTGAAGATTACCTTTCATGGGAGTTGAAGATTGAGAAGTTGTGGCGTTTGCAAGACTATACAGAAGATAAGAAGGTTAAACTTGCTGCTTCCGAATTTAATGGCTATGCATTGCGTTGGTGGGATGCTGTTATACAAAACAGACGCGACGATAATGAGGTTCCTGTGCTCTCATGGCGGGAGATGAAGGAAATTATGAGGCAACATTTTGTGCCCACTAACTATTTGCGCTCAGTGTTTAACCAGCTCACCAAGTTAACACAAGGTAGCAAGACAGTTGATGAGTACTACATGGAGATGGAGATGCTTATGCAGCGTGCACGAGTTCGTGAATCAGTTGAGATGACTCTGCAGCGTTTTCTCAACAATTTGAATTTGCCTATTAAGAACATTGTGCGCCATCACACATATGCTACTATGACCGAGTTGTTGAATCATGCACGAGAGACCGAAGCACAACTAGCTGAAGAAGCTAGGGAGCGGGCTCGATATTCGTCGACAAGCCGGTTTTCTGCAAGATCCTCACTACCACCATCAGCGATGCCACCGGCAGCACCGGCGGACAGTCCGGCCCTCCACCACCAGCCAGTCCGGCCTCAAGCTTTTACTTCGGCCTCCACGCCTGCACCAACACCCTCCTCTGGTTCTACAGCAAACAAGCCGGCTGCTAGTTCGGGTTCCATCATGTCTACAGCTCGTGCTCGTGATAAAGAGTGCTATACTTGTGGAGGAAGAGGACATTTTAAGAATAAGTGTGCCAACAACAAGGTCATGTTTGTCAATGACAATGGTGAATATGAGAGTGGAGATGAAATTGATCCCTATAGTCCTGACGACAATGGTGATGCTAGTGAGGAAGAGTTGGATGCTTATCCTACCCATGCGCCTACCATTGTGGTTACTCCACGTGCTCTTGTGCTCATGTACTAATTTTAGCCACCAAAGAAGATATGAGAGAATTTAGTGAGGATCCTACAGCCATGCCTCTTGTGCTCATGTACAAGGGTGAGGTTTTAGTTTCTAACGACATGACCCCTATTTCTTTTGGTGTGTCTAATGTTTTGCAGGATTTTGGTGATGTATTTCCACTTGATTTGCTGCCTCTACCTTTACATGAGAGAGTTGATATGGAGGCATCAAAACGTGCTGATTATGTGAAGAAACTCCATGAGAAGACTCGAGAGGCTATTGAGAAGAAAGGCCAGGAAGTTGCTGCTACAAGGAATCAAGCAAGGAAGAAGGTTTTGTTTCAGCCTGGTGACATGGTTTGGGTGCATTTGCGCAAAGACAGGTTTCCCAAGCTGAGGAAATCCAAATTAAAACCTCGTGGTGCTGGTCCTTACAAGGTGTTAGCGCAAATAAATGATAATGCCTACTCGATTGATATACCTATTGCTGAGTTTGGTGGAGTTAGCAACAGCTTCAACGTTGCTGACTTATCACCATATGATGGAGAAGACCTTGGAGCATCGAGGTCGACGCCTTTTGAAGAGGGGGGAGATGATGAGGACATCCCTATACTTGCACCTTCTCCACCAACTACTACACAAGATGTTCCAGCTGTTTAGTCCAATGAGATTAGAATTGGACCCATTACAAGAGCTCGTGCTAAGTTATTGGAACAACAGGTGAACTTGTTTCTTAATGAGCCTGATGTGTTACTTAATGAGAACTTTATACTGCCTAAGTCATTGTCTTATTGTATGATCAGGTACATTGGAGAGGAATGCGTAGCACGGAGCGAGGAGCCACAACGAGAGGAACACCAGAAGATGATCGCCAATATCTGCGCGAGGGAGGAGCGGGAGGAAGGCGCGATAGAAGAGAAGGAGATCATCAAGAAGGGCAAGTTTCAGTTCCAGAAGACAGGACAGTCCGGCCCTCCAACACAGGACAGTCCTGCCCTCCAACGCCGGACAGTCCTGCCCTACACAGGACAGTCCTGCCCTATAACAGTGGACAGCCCGGTCTCAGGTGCGCCCGAGGGCAGACATCCTCTGTGGTGTAGCGCGCGTCCCCCAGGACAGTCTGACCCTAAATAACCGGACAGTCCGGCCCGTCTCGGACCAGATCCGAGCGGATGTATCCTAGTTCGAGTCGAATACGTTTTATCTCGAGTCCTGGCCGCCCCAGCCGCCCATATAAGCCCTGGGACGACCCCATAGTTAGGGCAGACCACGTTAAAACTATTTTGGAGTTGTTTCTCTTTAGAACCTCTGAAATTACTTGTGATCGAGTTTATCAAGCTACAATTGAGTGTGATCTGTTGTTCCATTGGGAATTAGTGGATTGCAAACTACCGTTCGTGGTCGACAGCTACGTGCGCAAGATCGTGGTGTTGTGAATATCCTACAAGGTTCGAGAGCTGTTGCATTGGCATCAGGGTTCGAGCGGGAGAGTTCATCGCTACACGGTGTTTATCTATCTACCATCATCATCATCGCCATCGCTTGCTGAGAAGATCGGGACACCCCTTATCAATGAGGGATTGGTAGACATTTTGACCCAATATTGGGCAAGGAACTCGACAAGCACACTTTCCTATGCAGGAGTAAGAGAATTCGACACCCGTGATGTCTTGGTTGGTTCTATCGGGTGGATCTGATGTTTGTGTGTGTCCTTGCTGGCGTCGAATGACAGCTCCAGGGTGTTCTACTGCGCCTCTAGAGACACATCCATGTTGATGCTCTCCCGAATGTGATGGAGTTCTTCATGGATTCCAAAAGTTCGTGACAATGTGTTGAAATCCCTGTCAGAATTTTCTGAGCGAGCAAAACTGTCGCTGATTGTCAATGGGCCTCTCTTGCCGGGCATCCGCACCTTAAGGTATGCGTAGTGGGGTACCGCCATGAATCGGGCGAACGCTGGCCGCCCAACGATAACATGGTACTGTGAGGGCCAGTCGACGACCTCGAACTCGATCTTCTCCTTCCTGAAGTTTGCAGGGATACTGAAGATAACATCCAAGTTTATCATTCCTAAGGGGTAAATTGGTTTCCCCGGGACAATGCCATGGAAAGAAGTCTCTGATGTCCAAAGATTGGCGAGTGGGATGTTAATCTTTTGAAGGTGTTGGCGTATATGAGGTTGATGCTGCTGCCCCCGTCAATGAACACCTTTTTTTAGGTGAAACCTCTGATCTAGGCTTTGAGCACCAGCGCGTGGTGGCCTGGGCGTGGCATCTTTGGAGGGTGGTTCGATCGGTCGAAGCCTATCGGTTGCTCCGACCAATTCAGATACTCAGGCGTGGCTGGTGGAGCATGTACAGCCTGGAACACCTATCGACTCCTTTTCCGCTGAGTGCGGTTTGTCGGGCGTCCCATTTGAATCATGGGCACATGGCCGCGTGGAGGCGGGGACATGTTGTCCGCGTCGACGGACTGCTGCCGTGGTTCGACACGATGTTGGATGGTTGCGGTCTAATGACTTTGTTGCTGCGCGCTTGGTAGCGGTGGTGCTGGTGGAGAGCCAATGGCGAGGGCTCCTGGAATAGCTTGGAAACTGGCCATGTCTGTATGCATCTTTTCCTAGAGTGTCTGGCTTAGTCGAGTGAACTCGCGGCACTCGATGAGGAGATGAGACGGCTTTTGTCTGCCATCCTTATCGATGTCGGTGTGCTTGTGGCATCCACTGTTAAGGATTTCATTCGTCGAGGGCAGAGGCTGGTTGCAGTGTTGATGCCACTCTGCTTTTGGCCTAGTGTCGCGGCCGACGCTTCGGCTCCTGCTTCTGTAGTAGGTGTTGTCCTGGCGAGGGCCATCGTGGTTGTCGTTGTTTTCATTATTGGTGTAGCCTGTTGCTACCATGTCGGTTGGATTGGCATCGGTGTCGTCGGCCTCTCTGCTGCATGATGTCTACGCATGTGTCTGTTCTTGTAGAAAGTGTTGGGCCTCCAAGTGCAGAGGTTTGTAGAGCAGCACAAGTTTCCCTTAAGTGGATCACCATAGGTTTATCGAACTCAGGGAGGAGGCGGTCAAAGCTATCCCTCTCAAGCAACCCTGCAATTACGATACAGAAAGTCTCTTGTGTCCCCAACACACCCAATACACTTGTCAGATGTATAGGTGCAATAGTTCGGTGAAGAGATAGTGAAATATAAGTAGTAGTGATGATTATGAGTAGTAAATGTAATCTGAAATAAATATCGCTGCGAGCAAACATGTAACAAAATTGAATGCAAATGGTATTCAATGCTTGGAAACAAGGCCTAGGGATCATACTTTCACTAGTGGACACTCTCAACAAATATAACATAATTGAACCAATGGATACTAACTTCACTATGCCACTCTAAACTATTCTCCAATGGATAACGAACACTAATCATGCGTAGGGCTACGAAGCACTCCTCAAAGTTCGCATGTCCCCAAACTAGATTGTCCCACACTATCACCGTGAACGCACTAGATGGTTCCAACAAACACCAACAATTCATAGAGACATTAACCAAAAAGACACACATAATGTGCACACTAGTCACCTTCACATTACGATACAAGGTGTCTCCAGAGATTACAATAATAAAGCACGGGAGTAGCATAATATCTGAATAATAGCATCTACCAATTCAACTAGATACAAAGCTCACAATCACATAAAGATCACATCATGGGAGAGAGAGGTGAACCACATAGCTACCGGTAGAGCCCTCAGCCCCGGGGGAGAACTACTCCCTCCTCATCATAGGAGGCAGCAACGGCGATGGAGACGGCGGTGAGGTCGATGGAGACAGCGGAGACGGCGATGGAGATGGCTCTGGGGGCACTTCCCCATCCCGGCAGGGTGCCGGAACAGAGACTTCTGTCCCCCGAAATTTGTCCTCGATGGCGGCGGAGGTGCGGAACTATTCTGGGAAAAACGCCGACTGATTTAGGGTTTTTCATATGAAGGCTCTTTATAGGCGGAGAGGCGGCATCAGAGGGCCACCAGGGGGGCCTCACCACCCCCTGGCGCGGCCAGGAGGGGGGGCGCGCCACCCCCTGGTGAGCCTGCCCTCTGCCCCCCCTCCGGCTCTCTTTCGGTCCTCGTCCTTCGTCCAATTCCTAGAATATTTCCTGTGTAGCTTTTCTGAAACACAAAAACAGCAGAAAATAGGGAACTGGCACTGTGGCATCTTGTCAATATGTTAGTTCCGGAAATTGCATAAAAATGCCACGAAGTGTAAACAAAACATGAAGCAAATGGTGTAAAACATGCATGGAGCATAAAAAATTATAGATACGTTTGAGACGTATCAAGCATCCCCAAGCTTAACTCCTTCTTGTCCTCGAGTAGGTAAGTGATAACAAAAGAATAATTTTTGAGGTGACATGCACCATCACAATCTTGATCAACGAAGTGAAGCATTGAGTGCTGGGATCAAAGAACTGAAAACATGGGCATAAGAGGCATAATCTTGACAATAAAACTTAGCAACCATGTTATAACATGAAAAGAAACACAAACGAAAGATCATGAATAATGAAAGTCAAACGTGTGTTCAAATCATTTGGAAAAACATATCAAAGTGGTTTTCAGCTTGTCCTTCATGGAATAGCAAAACATAAATGCATAGGACACCTTCAAGTTTAAGAGGGCGATTAGATACAAATCATTTAAGAACAAGCAAAACCATAATCATGAATCAATCAATGATAAACTGTGGGACTATGCATATTAAACTCAGAATGACAACTATGCTCTCTTAGACGGTGCATTAAGGTAGAAGGTGGAGACTCAACATAAAAGTAAAAGAAAGGCCCTTCGTAGAGGGAAGCAGTGATTGCTAGTTTTATAAACCTCCAAAAATTATGGTACTTACTAGCTTTGAGCTCTCATGGCCCCCATCATAGGCATCTTGAGTGGTTAAAGTTAATGTGAGTACAATTCCGAAGCATATGCTTAACAAATCATATGTTGAAAATCTCGTGTCCCGTGAAGTACAAATACTCAAACCTCATGCTACTCGACTTAGGTCCCAAGCAAGCTCTTGTCATTGTAAGCATACACGTATCATCGAGAACCGCCAACGGGGTACCTCCTGCCCGATGACATGGAACAAGCCCACATCAAAATGACAAGACAAACAGACAATGAACACCTCGACATCTCTTTTATTTACCATTGGTATAGCTTTTTATTGTGAGATGCATCGTCGAATGTCCACTATGGGCATGCTATAAATTTCCACCATGAATGATGCATGGCTTAGATTAGCGGCCCAGGCATTTCTCTAACACATACAAAATCCATGATCTCGCAAGATCCCAACTTATTTCACATCGCGAGTATCCATAAACAAAAGATCACGATATCAACTCAAATGAGAGAAAGTGCAATGTTGAAAGCTTGCCCCATGAAGACATGGTTTGGCTAATTTCCAACTTACAACTTGCAAGCATAACATCAACATAAGAGAGCCACAATGTCAAAATTTTAAAAGCGAGAAAAGTAAAGTGTGCCATCATGTTCGTGAGAGCTTTACTGACTAATTTTCACATAACACCAAAAAGAGTTTAATTTGAAGGATAGATAAAAGCAAGTCAAATGTACTTTGGAATAGCAAATTGCTAATAGGTATGTATGGTGGACACATTGGAATACTTGGTTTTTGGGAGTTGGATGCACGAGTAGAGCTCATACTCAGTACAAAACAAAGGCTAGCAAAAGACTGGGAGCGACCAACTAAGAGAGCAAAAACGGCCATAATCATGCATAGCGACAAAACATCATTAAAATAAGTATAAAGTGGCAGCACAAGTCAAAAACCAAATGATCATAGAGGCTTATGGCGACTTGTTAGAGTCAAGCATGTTGTAAGCATGCGCCAAGTCAACCCAAATAAAGCATCAAGGAGAAAACCAAATAAATGATTTTTTTTCAAAGGCTCATTAAGCAATCTCAGTCATTTGAGACAAGTCATGCTACAGCAAAAACTACTAAACATACTATCAAAATGACATCAAGCATGGCATGTAAAAGTCTAAGCCGCAGTCTAAACAAGCTCCTTTTTGTACCACTTTTTTGCATGAAACTTTTTTCTCTTTTCCAACACCATTCAAACCTTTTTGAGACAACTCTTTTGATGAAAACCAACATACAGTGGTCTAAGTACACCTTGATGCAAAGATATAACAAGATCTGAACAAAAGTCAAGGCGAAAAACGAAAGCTAAACGCAGTAGCAGAAAAAGAGAACACTCGTTCAACGATAAGAGTGAAAACTAGAGTGTTCTTGGCAATGAAAAACAGAGTATATCTCCCTCCAAAACAAACATGATGTGATCCAACCATTTATTGCAGCAAACAAAGCAAAAAAAAACTGAAAGCAAAAGTAAAGACGCTCCCAGAAAAATGCATAGAATATGAAGCAATAAAAATATAGTGTCTTGAAAGGTGACCTGATTTTTTGCCGATGAAGAAGGGGTGCCTCGGGGGCATCCCCAAGCTTTGATGCTTGTACTTCTTGGATATTTCTTGGGGTGACATGGGCATCCCCAAGCTTGCGCTTTTGTCTATTCTTCATCTCATCTCATCACTCTCGATTCACTATACTTGAAAACTTCCTTCATACAAAACTTCACACAATTCTATTAGCAACATTAGTGTAAGCATAATAATAAATCAACTCTTTTGGTTCAGATTTTAACTGAAGCATACCACATATTAAAGCATCTACTACTGTAGCAACCTTCTCAAAAAGTTCCTGGATCAAAAGAACTCAGAAAGAAAGCGATCGAGAGGCAAACACAAATAGTGGCAGAAATCTGTCAAAATAGAACAGCTGACAAAGATCGATTTTTTAGAGGGTTTTTTGTTGCTCAAATCGAAAAGTGCAAAACTAATAAAAGTTTGGAAATAACCTGGGGCATATGCACAAGAAATCGCAGATTAAAAAGATATTCTGAGAATTATCAAGAATTTTTACGGTGCAGCACCAAAATCTGTTTCAGGACAGCAACTTCCCCAAATCTTACCTCCCTCAAATTAGAGGTTCTTCTTGGCACAACAACAAAATAAAAATGATAAGGGGAGGTCATTACAGTAGTAATAACTTCCAAGACTCAAATAAAAGAAAAAGTACTAAAAATAAAACATTGGATTATCTCCCAAGAGTGCTTTTCTTTAACGCCTTTGAGCTAGGCACAGCAATTTGAAAAGATGCTCATGTAGGCGCCCAAAAAGAATTTGAGGAAAAGGCGCCACAAAAGAACTTGAAGCAAGAGAGAGCATTAAAAAACAAATATGAAACACATTTAAATCTAAACCACTTCCTATGCATAGGAATCTTGTAAGAAAATAAATCAACAAGGCACATAGTAACAAACATGGATAGATAAAACAAGTGCAACTTCAAGATTTGCAACATAAAGAGGGGAAACATAATATTGAGATCCATCAAACCATGTTTCCCTCTCTCATAGTAACTTTCAGAAGCATCATGAGTAGAATTAAAAATATAACTATCACATAAAACATCCCTATCATGAGCCACATGCACAAAAGAATTAATACTCCCCACATGAACAATCGTAGTAGGAGCAAATTCAACAAAATTATTCTCATCACCATAATCATCAAAAATAGGAGGCATATTGTAATCATACCTTGTTTCCTCCTCAATGGTAGGTGAACTGAAAATGTTTTACTCATCATTGTAACCATCATAAACTAAAGGTTTAGTATCATCATAAGCGATATAATAGCTATCTCCCAAAGCGTGTTCATATGTAAACATATCATCATTGGAAGGAACATGGATAGCACTAATGGTACAACAATTATTAACATCAACATTTTCAGAATTGGTACCAAAAAGATTTTCAATATCAAAAGTAGAGTAATTTTCGCAATCATGATCACTAACATAGGTAACAGGCATAAGAACATCATAAAGTTCAGATACATCAAAAATTATAATAGGAGCAACATGCTTACGGGAAGATACCATTTCCTCTCTCCTTTTACTCCTCCTCTTCTTCTTCTTCTTCTTCTTCTTCTTCTTATTCTTCTTACTCTCTTCTTTAGGAGGGAGAGGCTTGAAAGGAAGCTTCTCCACATAATCTGTTTACTGATAGAAACGACAGAAGAAACTTTAGAGGATTCCTCCTTTTTATTAATAAGATAGAAACAAAAATCATCCTTGTCAAATTTGGGTAAAGCATCCTCTTTTATAACATTTTGTATGTAAGTATTTGCGAGGCAATCTTTAACACAATAGAGATGACAACCACGAAGGATGCTATTAATATCAAGAGCACTCATATCTACCAAAGAAGTCTTTCTAGATAACTCTTCACACCCCAAAAATAAAGTAAACTCATCATGCTGATTGAGAGTGATCTTGTCATCACAAGACAAAATTACGGTCCTCATTGGATGAGAAAGGTCATTATTATGTCCTGAGCACTGAAAATTAAAATGACCCTTTTCATGGCAAAGTTCACAAATAAAAAGATAAAGCTCACAAACCTTTTCACCAAGCTCATCTAGAGCCTTGTGCCACATTCGGGTTTCTTCATTTCTGTGGTGGATACAATAATCTTCTTTGTCATGACTCTGTTCACAAGGTCTAAGTACTCCACAAAAATTAACATGCTTATAAGAAATAGTACTTTTAGAAGTTTGAGTATGTTCATTGCAATCATTAATAACAATATCACTTTCTATGCAAGTGTCTTTAAAAGGTTCATGATGCACATCCCCATTTCCCTTAGGAACATTAGTATGGGAAGCAAAGGCTCTAAAACAATCAACCATAATTTGAGGATCAAGACCATATTTAGCACTAA
Source organism: Dactylis glomerata (assembly GCA_007115705.1). NCBI lineage: Eukaryota > Viridiplantae > Streptophyta > Magnoliopsida > Poales > Poaceae > Dactylis > Dactylis glomerata. The sequence continues at coordinate 77,078 of QXEO01000643.1, forward strand.
GCTCTTGAAAATCAGAAGTTTCAGCGAAAGACTTAATGCAATCATACTCATAATTTATACCTGATCCTTTACCTTTGTTGCTATCCCAATCTTCGATATTGCTTTGAATTGTTTCAAGCAGATCCCACTTGGTGTCAACCTCCTTGCTTGTGAAAGACCCATCAAAGCATGCATCTAGATAGTCCTTGTAATATCCTGAAAGCCTTGCATAAAAATTATTAATAACAATATTATGGGGAAGCTCATGAATAGGACATCTAAGCATTAGTGACTTCAATCTTCCCCACGCTTGGGCAATGCTTTCTCCATCATGCGGATGAAAATTATAAATATAATTCCTATCTTTATAAACCTCACTAGAAGGATAGAATTTAGAATAAAAGAGAGGTACAATTTCCTCCCAGTCAACAGGTCGGCCATCCTTCAGCATTTTATACCATTCTGTAGCTCTGCCCTTTAGTGATAAAGAAAATAGCTTCCTCTTAACTTGGTTTATCGAAATACCTGCACACTTAAACAACTCGCATAATTCATGTATAAAGAGCAAATAATCACCGGAATAGACAGTTCCATCCCCTAAATAGCAGTTATTCAAAGCACGTTCAACAATTTTCAAAGGTATTTTAAAAGAACGAGGATCACAAACATCATTAGAATCATCACATATGGGAGATAAAATATTATCAGAGCAAATTTTCTCCACTAAAGCTGGGGAACTAAAAATATCATGCTTAACAAAACCAGCTTCCCCAAGCTTAGACCTTTCTATGGTATTAGCAACAACGGTATTCAAGGAATTCATATAAATAACATTGCTATGCAAATAAATCTCCAAAGTTTTTTCAAACACTTCAAGTCTTAACTCAGGAAAGATACTATAAACCCTTTATTTTCCATTAAGCCTAACTAGTGGAAATAATAAAAGAAATTAAAAGATATAATTGCAGAATCTAAAGGAAATAACTTCAAGCACTCACCAGCAACTAAAAGACTTAGTAGCCAAAGGATGTGAGTAACTTTTACCTTACCTCCCCGGCAACGGCGCCAGAAAAGAGCTTGATGTCTACGCACGCGTCTGTTCTTGTAGACAGTGTTGGGCCTCCAAGTGCAGAGATTTGTAGAGCAGCAACAAGTTTCCCTTAAGCGGATCACCCAAGGTTTATCAAACTCAGGGAGGAGGAGGTCAAAGCTATCCCTCTCAAGCAACCCTGCAATTACGATACAGAAAGTCTCTTGTGTCCCCAACACACCCAATACACTTGTCAGATGTATAGGTGCACTAGTTCGGCGAAGAGATAGTGAAATACAAGTAGTAGTGATGATTATGAGTAGTAAATGTAATCTGAAATAAATATCGCTGCGAGCAAACATGTAACAAAATTGAATGTAAACGGTATTCAATGCTTGGAAACAAGGCCTAGGGATCATACTTTCACTAGTGGACACTCTCAAGAAATATAACATAATTGAACCAATAGATACTAACTTCACTATGCCACTCTAAACTATTTTCCAATGGATAACGAACACTAATCATGCGTAGGGCTACGATGCACTCCTCAAATTTCGCATGTCCCCAAACTAGATTGTCCCACACTATCCTCGTGAACACACTAGATGGTTCCAACAAACACCAACAATTCATAGTGACATTAACCAAAAAGACACACATAATGCACACACTAGTCACCTTCACATTACGATACAAGGTGTCTCCGGAGATTACAATAATAAAGCATAGGAGTAGCATAATATCTGAATAATAGCATCTACCAATTCAACTAGATACAATGCTCACAATCACATAAAGATCACATCATGGGAGAGAGAGGTGAACCACATAGCTACCGGTAGAGCCCTCAGCCCCGGGGGAGAACTACTCCCTCATCATGATAGGAGGCAGCAACGGCGATGGAGATGGCGGTGAGGTCGATGGAGACGGTGGAGACGGCGATGGACACCGATGGAGATGGCTCCGGGGGCACTTCCCCGTCCCGGCAGGGTGCCGGAACAGAGACTTCTGTCCCCCGAAATTTGTCTTCGACGGTGGCAGAGCTGCGGAACTGTTCTGGGAAAAATGTCGATTGATTTAGGGTTTTTCGTCCGAAGGCTCTTTATAGGCGGAGAGGCGGCGTCAGTGGGCCACCAGGGGGGCCTCACCACTCCCTGGCGAGCCTGCCCTCTGGCCGGCTCTCTTTCGGTCCTCGTCCTTCGTTTGGGAAAATAGGAGTTTCGGTCTTCGTTTCGTCCAATTCCGAGAATATTTCCTGTGTAGCTTTTCTGAAACACAAAAATAGCAGAAAACAGGGAATTGGCACTATGGCATATTGTCAATAGGTTAGTTCCAAAAATCGCATAAAACGCCACAAAGTGTAAACAAAACATGAAGCAAATGGTGTAAAACAAGCATGGAGCATCGAAAATTATAGATACGTTTGAGACGTATCACCACACTCGACGCTCCCCTGAGTAGTGCTGACCCTTCATGTTGATGCCCTCATCTGGCGAGCGATGACGGTGCCTAGGATTCTGAATAGAGTCTTCTCCATCCGCCCATTCATTTGCAAGCCTCATGAGATGGTCGATTTTTTTTTGGTTTGGACCACCCTAGTTTTTCTTTGAAGTCTTTGTGGACAAGGCCATCTCGAAAAGCGTTGATTACTCTGTCGGGCAAGATGTTTTTGGCCGTGTTGCGAAGGCTGAGCCATCGCGAGATGGACGAGCGTAGAGTTTCTCCTGTCTTCTGCATGCATAGTCGGAGTTCCTCGAACGATGTGGGTCGCCTTGATGTGCCTCGGAAGTTGGAGATGAAAACCTGCCTAAACTCCTCCCACGAGCTAATAGAACCTGGAGTGAGGTTGTTGAGCCAAGCCCATGCGACATCCCTAAGATATAATTGCAGCAGCTGCAGGGCATTGGTTCTCGAGCCACCGCTGACCATGACTGCAGTCACGAAGTAGTCTAGCCAGATTCTTGAGTCCTGCTGCCCGTTAAACTTGACAATGCCTTCGCTGATCTTGAGCCCTTTTGGCAAGGGTGTGGTTTGAATGTATAGGCTAAAGCATTCTGCTCCACAGAGTTCATCATCGTAGACGTCGAGAATTGCCTATTCCCCTTCGCCATGGCAGTTGAGTCAGCGAGCTTCACGCCGCGCACGGGCTATGTTGACTCTGCTTTGTGTTAAAGTATGCCTGAGATCTCCGTTAATAGGTTGCGCGGTATGGGGCCTAGGCACTACTAGCGCTGTCGGCTGGTTAATGTTTTGCTGTGCTTTTCCAACTCTCCTTCGTGGCGTTGGGTCGCGGGTCGGCCGATCCATTCGTGTCATCTGTGGCACTCATACCCCTTCGAGTGCGAGTGCTTGGAGCTTCGATAGGTGCTCATTGTCATTTTGTGCATTCGCGGCTATATATGCGGAGCCCATGATTGCTGCGTCCCACGTTTTAGGCATTAAGTCCACCTTGTTGAATTTTGCTTCGAGGTTCCTTGCGATGTGATTTTTGTTGTTTCTAGGCGACTGCCGAGACTGTGATCTTTGCATTGCTCTAGGGGAGTAATATGATGATAGATCGGTGCACCGCCGACTCGATGCGTCAGCTACTTCCCTACATCTCTCGAGCACCCGTTTTTTGCTGTCTAGCTGGGCTTTTGGCTCGTTGATGATAAACGGAGTGATGCAAGCTCATCTTCTCTTGGATTCGGGTCGAGAGGTATTTCGCCCATATAGACGCGTCTTGCATGCCGAATTTGGGCATGCGTGATGATTCAACCACTAGCGGTTCGGCGGTTGCGGCCTTCGTTGACTCTGGTTTCGCTTGCACCGCTGTGCGATGCCATCACATAATGCGTGCCTGCAAGTGGTCTCGAGTCATCTTCGATCTCTCCGTGTGCGAGGGGGGAGATGTCATCTCCACCGACGTACTCTCCGGTATTGACGAGCACGTCGGTGTCGGAGTCAGAGTCAATGATGTATCCGCCGCCAGTGAGGGTGGAATCTTTTGAGCTCAAGCTGCTGGACTCTCCAACCTTCCCCTTAATTTCAGGGTAGAAATTGTTGTCAGAGCAGGTGTAGTCTGAGTACAGCCCTCCGACGTAGTTGGGATCGTAAGGCGTCGGCTGCGGGGTGAGAGCATCGAGGGCCCTCTGACACTCGGAGACTGTCGGGTAGACTACGGCGGTGTCGCCACATGGATCTCCACACCCGAAGATCTCTTATGAGGAGAAATGTCTGGCTCCCATGAACTGATGGGCGTCACAGTCGACTGATACGTCTCAAACGTATCTACAATTTTTGATGCTCCATGCTTGTTTTACACCAATTGCTTTGTGTTTTGTTTACACTTCGTGGCATTTTTATGCATTTTCTAGAACTAACCTATTGACGAGATGTCACTGTGCCAGTTCCCTGTTTTCTGTTGTTTTTGTGTTTCAGAAAAGTTACACAGGAAATATTCTCGGAATTGGACGAAACAAATCCCGAAGTTCCTATTTTCCCCCAACATGAGACAGAGTCCAAAGAAGAATCGGAGGGGTGCCAGGGGACAACAACACCAGGGGGTGGCATGGGTGGACCCCTGGGCGCGCCACCCTATGGTGTGGGGCCCCTAGCCACCCTCTGACATTGCCCCTTCGCCTATAAGAAGCCTCCGACGCGAAAACCCTAAATCAATCAGTGTTTCTCCCAGTAAAGTTCCGCAGCACCGCTGCTGTCGATGACCAATTTTGGGGGAAGGAAGTCTCTGTTCCGTCACCCTGCCGGGATGGGGACGTGCCCCCGGAGCCATCTCCATCGACTCCACCGCCATCTCCATCGACTTCACCGCCATCTCCATCGATGTTGATGTCTCCCATGATGAGGAGGGAGTAGTTCTCCCCCAGGGCTGAGGGCTCTACCGGTAGCTATGTGGTTCATCTCTCTCTCCCATGATGTGATCTATATGTGATCATGAGCTTTGTATCTAGTTGAATTGGTAGATGTTACTCTTCATCTATTATGCTACACAAGTGGTTTTATTATTGTAATCTCTTGAGACACCTTGTACCATGATGTGAAGGTGATAGTGTGCGCATTATGTGTGTCTCTTAGGCTAAATTTTGTAGTAATACTTGTCATGAGTTATGATCTAAGTTGGATGTCTCTATGAATTGTGGTGTTTGTTGGAACCTTCTAGTGCGCTCAAGGTGATGGTGTGGGGCAATCTAGTTTGGGGAAAGTGGACTTTAAGGAGTGCTTTTTAGCCCTACGCATGATTAGTGTTCGTTATGCAACCAGAGAGTAGTTCCATGTAGCTGTGTTCAAATATGTTGTCTGTGTTGAGAGTGTCCACTAGTGAAAGTATGATCCCTAGGCCTTGTTTCTAAGCATTGAAACACCATTTACATTCAATTCTGTTACATGTTTGCTCGCAGCGATTTTTATTTCAGATTACATTTACTACTTATAATCATCCATATTACTTGTATTTCACTATCTCTTCGCCGAACTAGTGCACCTATACATCTGACAAGTGTATTGGGTGTGTTGGGGACACAAGAGACTTCTTGTATCATAATTGCAGGGTTATTTGAGAGGGATACCTTTGACCTCTTCCTCCCTGAGTTCGATAAACCTTGGGTGATCCACTTAAGGGAAACTTGCTGCTGTTCTACAAGCCTCTGCACTTGGAGGCCCAACACTGTCTACAAGAATAGAAGCGTGCGTAGACATCAAGCTCTTTTCTGGCGCCGTTGCTAGGGAGGTAAGGTAATAGGTACTCACATCCATCTTCTAGTACTGTTGCTGATGTGTGGGTGCTCGAAGTTATTTCCTTTAGATTCTGCAATTATAACTTTTTGTTTCTTGTTTTTATTTTCACTAGTTAGGCTTAATGGAAAACAAAGAGCTTTATAGTATTTTTCCTGAGTTAGGACATGGAGTGTTTGAAGAGAAAATTGAAAAACCTATGGAACTTTATTTGCTTGCTAATAGCAATGTTGTTATTATGAATTCTTTAAACACCATTATTGCTAATGCTATAGAAAAGTCTAAGCTTGGGGAAGCTGGTTTTGATCAGCATGATATTTTTAGTTCCCCAGCTTTAGAGGAGAAAATTCGCTCTTATGATACTTTATCTCCCATATGTGAGGATTCTAATGATCCTTGTGATCCTCATACTAAAAGTATCTCTTTTAAAATACCTATGAAAATTGTTGAACGTGCTATGAATAACTGCTATTTAGGAGATGGAACTGTCCATCCTGGTGATCATTTGCTCTTTATACATGAATTATGCGAGTTGTTCAAGTGTGCAGGTATTTGATACGTCTCAAATGTATCTATAATTTTTGATGCTCCATGCTTGTTTATACACCATTTGCTTTGTGTTTTCTTACACTTCATGGCGTTTTTATGCATTTTCCGGAACTAACCTATTAACGAGACGCCATAGTGCCAGTTTCCCTGTTTTCTGCTGTTTTTGTGTTTCAGAAAAGCTACACAGGAAATATTCTCGGAATTGGACGAAACAAAAGCCGAACCTCTTATTTTTCCAAACATGAGACGAAGTTCGAAGATGAGACGGAGGGGGGCCAGGGGCCGGCCACACCCTAGGGCGGCACGGCCTAGCCCTGGCCCGCGCCACTAGGGGTGAGGCCGCCTGGTCCACCTCCGCCTATATATTCCCCTCAACGGGAAAAACCTAAACGCCCGATCAATTTTCCAGGAAACATACGGCAAGCCGCCGCCATCATCGACGCGAGATTGAGAGGGTCCAGAAGCTCTTCCTGGCACCCTGCCAGAGAGGGCAATCACCGCTGGAGGCCTTCTTCATCACCATGGTCGCCTCCGGAGTGATTTATGAGTAGTCTACCTTGGACTACGGGTCCACAACAGTAGCTAGATGGTCGTCTCCGCCACCATGTGCTTCATGTTTAGATCTTGTGAGCTGCCTATCATGATCAAGATCATCTTTGTGTAATTCTACATGTTGTGTTTGTTGGGATCCGATGGATATTGATACTATGTTGAGTTGATGTGCTGAATTATTATCTTTATGTTATCACTATGTTGTCTATGATCTTGCATGCTCTCCGTTGCTAGTAGATATCTTGGCCGAGTAGATGCTAGTGACTCCAAGAGGGGGTATTTATGCTCGATAGTGGGTTCATGTCTCTAGTAATCTGGGGGAGTGACAGACACCTCTAAGGTTGTAGATGTGTTGTTGCCACTAGGGAGAAAACAACATTCTTGTGTCTAAGGACATTTGCATTGTTTACATTACGCACTTTGTTTAATGCAGTTATCTATTGCTTGCAACTTAATACCCAACGGTTGCTCGGACGACATCCAGAGGGTGGATTATTAGTCATAGATGCAGTTCGATTACGGTCTATGTATTTTGTCGTAATGCCCAGAGTGAATCTCATAGTGATCCTCATGACATATGTATGCTAGCTTTATTCTATCAATTGCCCAACTATAATTTGTTTACCCAGCATGTTGTTATTTATCTTATGGAGAGATACCACTAGTGAACTGTGGACCTCGGTCCAATTCCTTTACATTGCTATTACCGTTTTACTTTAACTCGCTTTATTTACATTCTTGCATACTACTACCTTTCACCACTCGATACGCTTAATTCTTTGTTCACAGCAAACCGGTGAGATTGACAACCTCACTGTAAGTTGGGGCAAAGTACTTGGTTGTGTTGTGTGCAGGTTCCACGTTGCTGCTAGTGAAAAGCTACACACCGACAAGCTTCTTGGCGCCATTGTCAGGAGTGTTGCAAAGCTAGCGGGCATCAACCTTCGGAAGTGTGGTTTTTTCTCCTACTGGTTCGATAACCTTGGTTTCACAACTGAGGGAAAACTTGCTGCTGTGCTCATCATAACTTTGCTCTTGGGGTTTACCAACAAGCTTTTCTGGCGCCATCAGCTAGGCGCCGTCAACAAGTTTTCTGGCACTGTTGCTGGGGAGAAAGAAGATTTCTGCAAGGGGAGTCTCTCACTTCCAATCTTTTACTTTGTTATTGTTTTGCTTTATTTCATTTTTGCTTGCATCGTTTTATCAAAAATACAAAAAAAATTAGTTCCTTTATAGTTGTTATTTATACTTGTCTGCTTTTTGGTCTTGCTAGATTGAGTAATCCTGAAGTTGAGGTTCGTACTTTTAAGCAACAAGGGGGAGAGAGTTTGAAAGATGATTGGTACCGAATTAGCAATGCCCATCATAGGTGTACAAAGAAGCACTCTACCATGATCGTCCTTATAAATTTTTATGTTGGTATATCTAGTTAGAATAGGTACGTTCTTGATACTCTTGCAGGAGGTACTTTTCAGGGTACTCCCGCTTTGGAAGTATGCATTTTAATTGAAAGTCTAGTGGGAGTACCACCTATCCATGTTGTTAAAACTGAGGTCACTTTGGATGAAGTCTTAGAAAAACTTAGCTCTTTAGAAAAAAGTTAGCCAAATATCCTTGATAACGCTAGCCAGGTTAATGAATCGATAGAAAGTATCGGTAAGAGAATCACTGTTTTAGAGGCAAGTACTACTCATGATAGTCAAAACCTTAGGATTGGTAAACTAGAGGAGTCTATGGAAACTTTAAGTTCAATTTTCTCTTCTCTTAAATTTAAGAAGGAGAAAGCTTTTGTTGGAAAAGAGCAAAAATTTATGTATGTTCCCAATGTGTCTGTGCCTAAACCGCAGCATGTTTTTAAGATTGGTAAGACTTTTAGTTCAACTAAGAGTGACTTGCAGGTTGAATCATCTTCGGGAACTTCTAAAGTGCCTAGTGTGGTAAGTGGTGCTCTTGAGGAAACAATTGATCTTAATGCCTCATTTGAAAATACTTGATTTCCACTTTCTGTGCCTAGCTCAAAGGCGTTGAAGAAAAGCACTCTTGGGAGATAACCCAATGTTTTCTTTTCAGTACTTTTTCTTTTATTTGATTCTTGGAAGTTATTACTAATGTAATGACCTCTCCTTATCATTTTTATTTTGTTGTTGTGCCAAGAAGAACCTCTAATCTGAGGGAGGTAAGATTTGGGAAAGTTGATGTCCTGAAACAGATTTCGGTGCTACACCGTAACAATTCATGAAAATTCTCAGAATATCTTTTTGATCTGCTATTTCTTGTGCATATGCCCAGGTTATTTCCAAACTTTCATTAGTTTTGCACTTTTCGATTTGAGCAACAGAAGGTCCTCGAAAAAATCAATCTTTGTCAGCTATTCTGTTTTGACAGATTCTGCCACTATTTGTGTTTGCCTCTTGATCGCTTTCTTTTTGAGTTCTTTTGATCACAGGATGTTTTGAGGAAGTTGCTACAGTAGCTTATGCTTTAATGGTTGGTATATTTGAGTTTGAAACTGAACCAAAAGGGTTGATCTACTATCATGTTTATACTAATGTTGCTAATAGAATTGTGTGAAGTTTTGTATGAAGGAAGTTTTCAAGTGTAGGGAATGGAGAGTGATTGTAACATCCCAAGATTTTATCAAATTTTGGGGGAAATTTTTTGCTTTTGTTTTGCTAGTATTGATTGATTTTCACAGGGATTTAAAACTTTTTGAGTTTATTTAAAAGCCTTATTAGAAAACTATTTCAAACCTTTATTTGTTTCTTGAAGAACCTCTTTGAGAAAACCAAATATCAAGATATTATTTTCTTTCTTTCTTATTCAAATTTATGCAAGCTTGCTTGCAAAGGAAAGAATTACCCATGTGTTTATAAAGATTGCATTTCAAAAACTATGAATGAGAATGATTCCCAAATATTATTTTATAAAGTATTGTTCTCCTATTTTCAAAAGATTTGTTCTCAAACCCTAATTTATATTTTATGTATGCAAGCAAGTCCTCCTTGCTATGCACCTAAAGTTTTGTTGAAAAACATATTTTATTTTGGAAACTTAGTTTATTACTATTTTAAAACATTGCAATGAACAATAGAATATTTTAATATTTTGTTTTGATCTGATTTGAATTGATTTGCAAAAGATAGAAAATAAAAACAGAAATCGGAAAAAAAGAAATGGAAAAGAAATAAGAAAAGAAGAAAAGGCCTCAGGGGACCGAAGCGGCCCAGCTCTAGATTCGGCCCAGGCCCAGCATCACCCCGAGCCAAACCGGTATGCAGCCGACGGCCTTCTCCCACTGACGCTCGGACCCCACCTGTCATCGCCTTCCCCTGGCAGCTCTCCCCTCCCCGCACGGCTCATGCCTCCACCGTCCATCGCCGATTCCGCGCAACCCTAGCCCCCACTGCAAGAAATCCGCCGACTATAAATAGCCTAGGAAGACTTCTCTCATCTCCCTTTGATCTCTCTCGGAAACATCAACTAGCCGCCGAGGAATCTCTCGCTGAACCTCCGCAGGTCTGCAGTCATCGTCGGTCGATTTCGTCACCGCCGGTGAGCAACAGCCCCTCCCTCTCCTCCTATCCTTTCTACTTTTCTCCGGCACACCTCCCTGACCACTTGGCTTGGTTCGATTCGTCGCAGATCAACGCCATCATCCAGCAGCCGAAGCACATCATCACCGGCGCTGCTCCAGCTGCCCCACTCCCCTTCCTCTGGAAGCAATCGAGGATGACGTTCATGTCCTCAATGTTGTCTCATCCTCCTGCAACTCGTCGTAGCCTTGCCATTGCTCAGAAGCCGCTGGAACATCGCCGGAGAAATCTCGCCAGAGAACTAACCCTAGGTACCCTCTCCCTCTTTGTTTTAATCCCGTACGTCCCATCTCGATCCAACAGATCGGATAGGTTCACTTAAGTGAACCGGTACCAGTCGATCTGGACAGTGCAGATCTCTTTAGATCCAATGGATTCAATTCGAGATCCGTCGGAATCGGTACCGGCCACTCATAACTCGCCACATGGCCAGTCCAGGTTGACTCAGGATTTTGAATTAGAAATTTAAAACAGAAAATGCTGGAATCTTAGGAAATTCATATCTTCTATTCTGTAGATCCAAAAATTGCAAATAATATGTCCCTGAACTCCTAAAAATGTGTAGAACGCAATTCTGAAATAAAATCTCACTTTCCAACTATTTGAAAACATTCAAATTTAAATATGAGAGTTTGAGTGTTTTTGATATAGTTCAAAATCTATAAATCATTTTTAGTTGATTCTTTTTGCAATAGGATCATATTGTTGTCCTCTATCCAGTAGAACCATTGCACAAATTATTTGGACCAATTTTCTCAAGTATTCAAATTCAAATGAGGATTTGAGTATTTTCTTCCTAGATTTAATTCTATAAATATTTTAGGCATAATTCCTTTTGAAAAATTGATTATCTTGATAATAAAAAACCACCAGAATACTTCACACACTTTTTACACTTATTCAACAGTCTACTCCATTGGTTCATCTTTTTTTCCAAGTTATAGTTGAGTTTAAGCACCTTGCAAAATATCAAATTCGTAATTGCTATCATGCACTTTGTGCTATTTGATTTTGTCCCACTAAACAAAAAGTGTGAAATATCCTAAGTCCTAATGACCACATCAAATATACCATGACTTAGTAAAATCCACTCTATATCCTTACCCAAGTGCAAAACTATCAATCCCATCTTACCCAAAATTCTTCTAAGTATTTTGACCACCCCATCCAACACTATGGCATAGAAGTTTTCCCATATCAAGACCATGAAGAAGAAGTTGAAGAGAAGACAAGGATATGAAGGAAAAAGAAGAAGTTGAAGAGAAGACAAGAGATGAAGGAAAGACAAGAAGATCAAGAGAAGAGAGACCAAGTCAAGAAGATGAAAGTGTTAGACCTAATGACTTAGAAATTATTCATCCAACTTCTCAACCCAAGCGTAAGAATTTCCTTGAAACTATTTTTCTAAGTGTTTGACACTTCTTAACAATTTAGAAAACCCCCATCAATCTTTAAGTCCTTGACTTAGTCATTCTCTCCATCCATATCAAGCCAACTTCATGCCACAATCTTTTGTCCATGTACACTAAGACAAATCAAGACTAAGCTAAAACAAATAAACACTTTTGTTGTCTTGTCTGATTATGATGTCTTGAATGGTGTGTTTATGTTGTGTTACTTTCTATCTTATAGTTGTACGGAGAGCCACATGTGTTGATTAAGAGAAGTACGATCCTCAGAAATTTCTAAGGCAAGTGTCACTCTTGTTCATAAAATTCCCAATGTTTTATTATGCATGTAGTGTTTCCTTTCTGTTAATATTATGCATGTGTAGATTGTTGTGTTTGCTATCTCCTATTTAGGATATCCCTGATTACCCTGTTAGAAGAAATACCGTAAGTGTAGATTGCTAAGTTGTGCTATAAAATTTCGTGGTTGGGATTCCACATGTTCTTTTATTACGTTTGAAAACTATGTTTTGCAAAAACTAAGAAAAACAACTAAGTTAATGAAACACCTGGGTGGAAATTGGTAAGATGGAGTTATATTGAGGGGTTACACTGGAGCCATCTCTATGGCGGTTGTGTGTATCTCACTTGTGGACGGCCACCCAGGAACAAAGAGATTGGAGACGTTCAAGTCGTGAAGCTTCCAGTGCAACCACAGGTCATATGGGCTCTGTCATGACTAACTAAGTTGTGAGAACTCAGCCAGACGGACAAAGGGTGGTAGTGATTCGTAGGATGGAACGCGTCTGGGTTGGTCTGAGGGATTGCTTCTGAAAGGAATCGTCTTAGTCTTCACTTGGCCATTTGAGAAAAATGAGCATCATGGCAAAAGAGGTTGACTGAGTCTTGTGGGAAAAGTGCACCACCTCTACAGAGGGTTAAAAACTAAGTACTTAGCCGTGTCCCCGGTTACGGACAATTTTGAGTGACATGATTTTGAAGCTGTTCAAGAATCTCCTCATCCCAACTTCTTTAAATTAAAACTTGAAGGGTTAACAAGGGATTGTTGTGTGATCATAATTATGTACACCTGGTGGATTCCTATGTGTGCATAATTAACTAGGAGCACCTGGTGGATTCCAGTGTGTCCAATAGTGCTTTAAAAGAAAAATGAGATCTTTTGAAAAGTAGGATAAACAATTGCTTTTCTGCAAGCTTAGCCTGAACCACTTAGCCAAATATTCATGTAAGTGTTAGGCTCCATTTGTGTCCATCAAAAAGTGACATCTTGCCAATACAATTCAAGTGTATTGACCCTTTGTGGCTGCAATGTTTCATGTTGCAGGTTTTGATGATAAGAAAGGTACGACAGGGTTACGAGTCTATCCGCAGCATGTTCGCCTGTGGCACATGAAGAAGAAGGACTCCATGCTATTTTTGATTTCGTTGTAAACTCTGAAAGCTTTATGCTATGAGCATTGTAAAGTTCTTTATGTAATTGCTGGATCATGCGATGTAATAAAATGACCTTTGTTTCTTGATATTATATCTTAAACTATGTGTGCTAGCATTGATCTAGGGACTAGCACTGAAAAGCACAGGGATCATCATCTTTAAAAGGTGAGGTCACTATAGTCATGAGATGAGATGAAGTATGGACAAAAGCTCAAGCTTGGGGATGCCCATGTCACCCCAAGAAATATCCAAGAGGTACAAGCATCAAAGCTTGGGGATGCCCCCGAGGCACCCCTTCTTCATCGGCAAAAATTAGGTCACCTTTCAACACACTATATTTTTATTGCTTCATATTCTATGCGTTTTTCTTGGAGCATCTTTACTTTTGCTTTCAGTTTTCTTTTGTTTTGTTTGCTGCAATAAATGGTTGGACCCCAACAAATTTCTTTTGGAGAAGACACACTCCATTTTTCATTGCCAAGAACACTCTATTTTTCACTCTTATCGTTCAACGAGTGTTCTCTTTTTCTAGAACTGCGTTTAGCATTCGTTTTTTTTGCCTTGATTTTTGTTCAGATCTTGTTATATCTTTGCATCAAGGTGTATTTAGACCACTGGTCTATGTTGGTTTTCATAAAAAGAGTTGTCTCAAAAAGGTTTGAATGGTGTTGGAAAAGAGAAACAAGTTTTGTGCCAAAAGTGGTTAAAAAAGGAGCTTGTTTAGACTGCGGCTTAGACTTTTGTATGCCATGCTTGATGTCATTTTGATAGTATGCTTAGTAGTTTTTGCTGTACCATGACTTGTCTCAAATGATAGATTACTTAATGAGCCTTTGAAAAAATCATGCATTGTTTTTATTATATGGGAGCATTTTATTGTGGTTTTCTCCTTTGATGCTTTATTTGGGTTGACTTGGCGCATGCTTACAACATGTTTGACTCTAACAAGTCACCATATAGCCTCTATGATCATTTGGTTTTTGACTTGTGATACCACTTTATGCTTCGGTTAATGATGTTTTGTCGCTATGCATGATTATGGCAGTTATTGCTCTCTTAGTTGGTCGCTCCCAGTCTTTTGCTAGCCTTAATTTTGTACTGAGTATGAGCTCTACTCGTGCATCCAACTCCCAAAAACCAAGTTTTCAAATATGTCCAAGCCATTCCAAGTAAATTTTCATGTGCTACCTTTCAAAAAAAACCTTTAAAATACTTCTCATTTTGTGACACTGTTTTCAGCTCATGGGGATGTAGTGGTCGGATTTGCTATCTTCCATATTGTTTTATTCCAAAAAGAAAAGCAAAAAAAGGCACTCCTCCATGGTATGTGAAAGTTGGTCGGCACCTGATGGAATCGGTTAGCCATGGTTTGTGAAATGAAAAGTGGGGAGGAGTGCCAAGCTTTATAAAAGAGCACCAAAGTGCCAATCTCTCTCTCAAAAACTTGCTTTGTATGGAAGATAGTAAGAACCCCATTGCCAGTCATTGACAAAGACAACCACCTCTGAAAACCAATTTTTATCTCTCTGTTTTACAAATGAAAAGCTCTAGCACATGTTTAATCCCTGCTTCCCTCTGCGAAGGGCCTTTCTTTTACTTTTATGTTGAGTCTCCACCTTCTACCTTTATGCACCGTCTAAGTGAGCATAGTTGTCATTTTGATTTTAATGTGCATAGTCCCAAAGTTTATCATTGATTGATTCATGATTATGGTTTTGCTTGTTCTTAAATTATTTGTATCTAGTCGCCCTCTTAAACTTGAATGTGTCCTATGAATTTATGTTTTGCTATTCCATGAAGGACAAGCTAAAAACCACTTTGCTATGTTTTTCTATATGATTTGAACACACACTTGACTTTCAATGTTTCATTACTCATGATCTTTTGTTTATGTTAGTTTTCATGTTACAACATGGTTGCTAAGTTTGATTGTCAAGATTATGTCTCTTATGCCCATGTTTTAAGTACTTTGATCTCAGCTCTCAATGCTTTACCTCGTTGATCAAGATTGTGATGGTACATGTCACCTCAAAAATTATTATTTTGTTATCACTTACATACTCGAGGATGAGCAAGAGTTAAGCTTGGGGATGCTTGATACGTCTCAAACGTATCTATAATTTTTGATGCTCCATGCTTGTTTATACACCATTTGCTTTGTGTTTTGTTACACTTCGTGCCATTTTTATGCATTTTCTGGAACTAACCTATTAACGAGACGCCATAGTGCTAGTTCCTTATTTTCTGCTGTTTGTGTGTTTCAGAAAAGCTAGACAGGAAATATTCTCAGAATTGGACGAAACAAAAGCCGAACCTCCTATTTTTCCAGACATGAGACGAAGTCTGAAGATGAGACGGTGGGGGCCTGGGGCCGGCCACACCCTATGGCGGCACGGCCTAGCCCTGGCCCGCGCCACCAGGGGTGAGGCCGCCTGGTCCACCTCCTGATGCCACCCTTCTGCCTATATATTCCCCTCGATGGGAAAAACCTAAACGCACGATCAATTTTTCACGAAACATACTGCAAGCCATCGCCATCATCAACGCGAGATCGGGAGGGTCCAGAAGCTCTTCCCGGCACCCTGCCGGAGAGGGGAATCACCATCGGAGGCCTTCTTCATCACCATGGTCACCTCTGGGGTGATGTGTGAGTAGTCTACCTTCTACATGTTGTGTTTGTTGGGATCCGATGGATATTGATACTATGTTGAGTTGATGTGTTGAATTATTATCTTTATGTTATCTCTATGTTGTTTATGATCTTGCGTGCTCTCTGTTGCTAGTAGATATCTTGGCCGAGTAGATGCTAGTGACTCCAAGAGGGGGTATTTATGCTCGATAGTGGGTTCATGCCTCTAGTAATCTGGGAGAGTGACAGAAACCTCTAAGGTTGTAGATGTACTATTGCCACTAGGGAGTAAACAATATTCTTGTGTCCAAGGACATTTGCATTGTTTACATTACGCACTTTGTTTAATACAGTTATCTATTGCTTGCAACTTAATACCCAACGGTTGCTCGGACAACATCCAGAGGGTGGATTATTAGTCATAGATGCAGTTGGATTATGGTCTATCTATTTTGTCGTAATGCCCAGAGCGAATCTCATAGTGATCCTCATGACATATGTATGCTAGATTTATTCTATCAATTGCCCAACTATAGTTTGTTTACCCAGCATGTTGTTATTTATCTTATGGAGAGACACCACTAGTGAACTGTGGACCCCGGTCCAATTGCTTTACATTGCTATTACCGTTTTACTTTTACTCGCTTTATTTACATTCTTGCATACTACTACCTTTTACCACTCGATATGCTTAATCCTTTGTTCACAGCAAACCGGTGAGATTGACAACCTCACTGTAAGTTGGGGCAAAGTACTTGGTTGTGGTGTGTGCAGGTTCCACGTTGCTGCTAGTGAAAAGCTACACGCCGACAAGCTTCCTGGCGCCATTGTCTGGAGTGTCACAAAGCTAGCGGGCATCAACCTTCGGAAGTGTGGTTCTTTCTCCTACTGGTTCGATAACCTTGGTTTCACAACTGAGGGAAAACTTGTTGCTGTGCTCATCATAACCTTGCTCTTGGGGTTTACCAACAAGCTTTTCTGGCGCCGTCAGTATTTCGACAAGCCAAGTTAAGAGGAAGCTATTCTCTTTATCACTAAAGGGCAGAGCTGCGGATTGGTATAAGATGTTGAAGAATAGCTGACCTATTGGCTGGGAGGAAATTGTACCTCTCCTTTATTCTAAATTCTATCCTTCTAGTGAGATTCATAAAGATAGGAATTATATTTATAATTTTCATCCTCATGATGGAGAAATCATTCCCAAGCGTGGGGGAGATTGTAGTCACTAATGCTCAAATGTCCCATTGATGAGCTCCCCCGTAATATTGTTATCGATAATTTTTATGCAAGGCTTTCAGGACATTACAAGGACTATCTAGATGCCTGTTTAGAGGGATCTTTCACAAGTAAGGAGGTTGAAGCCAAGTGGGATCTGCTTGAAGCAATTCAACAAAATACTGAAGATTGGGAAAACGACAAAGGTAAAGGATCAGGTATAAATTATGAGTATGATTGCATTAAGTCTTTCACTGAAATTGCTGATTTTCAAGAGCTTAGCGCTAAATATGGTGTTGATCCTCAAACTATTGTTGATTACTATAGAGCCTTTGCTTCTCATATTAATGTTCCCAAAGGAAATTGGGACGTGTATCATGAACCTTTTAAAGACACTTGCATGGAAAGTGATATTGTTATTGATGATTGCAATAAACATGCTCAAACTTCTGAAAGTACTATTTCTTATAAGCATGTTAATTTTTGTGGAGCACTTAGACCTTATGAAAAGAATCAAATCGAAGAAGATTATTATATCCACCATAGGAATGAGAAAACTAGAATGTGGGACAAGGCTTTAAATGAGCTCGGTGAAAAGGTTTGTGCCCTCTATCCTTTTATTTGTGAACTTTCTATAAAGTGGGTCATTTCAATTTTCAATGCTCAGGATATGATAGTAGCCTTTCTAATACAATGAGTACTGCAAATTTGTATTGTGATGACATGATCACTCTGAATCAGCATGATGAGCTTACTTTATTTTTGGGGTGTGAAGAGTTATCAAGAAAAACTTCTTTGGTAGATATGAGTACTTTCGATATGAATAGCATCCTGCATGGTTGTCATCTTTATTGTGTTGATAATTGCCACGCAAATACTTACATACAAAATGTTATGAAAGATGATGCTTTGCCAAAATATGACAGGACTAATATGTGTTTTGTTCTTATCAATGAAAAGGAGGAATCCTCCAGAGTTTCTTCTATTGTTTCTGTTAATAAACCAGGGTATGTGGAGAAGCTTCCTTTCAAGCCTCTCCCTCCTAAAGAGAAGAAGAAGATGATGAAGAAGAAGTAGAAGAAGAGGAGTAAAAGGAGAGAGGAAACGGTATCTTCCCCTAAGCATGTTGGTCCTATTATAGTTTTTGATGAGTCTGAACTCGATGATGTTCCTATGCCTATTACCTATAGTAGTGATCATGATTGGGAAAAGCACACTACTTTTGATATTAAAAATCTCTTTGGTACCAATTCTGAAAATGTTGATGTTAATAATTGTTGTACCATTAGTGCTATCCACGTTCCTTCCAATGATGATATGTTTACAAATGAACACACTTTGGAAGATAGCTATTATATTGCTTATGATGATTACAATGATGAGTATGATATTTTCAGTCCACCTACTATTGAGTAGAAAACAAGGTATAATTACAATATGCCTCCTTTTTTTGATGATTATGGTGATGGGAATAATATTGATAGCTATATTGTTGAATTTGATCCTATTACGATTACTAAGAATGACTATGCCTATGTGGGGAGTGTTAATTCTTTTATGCATATGGCTCATGATAAGAATGTTTTATGTGATAGTTATACTATTAATTCTATTCATGATGCTACTGAAAGTTATTATGAGAGAGGGAAACATGGTTTTATGCATCTCAATAATATTAAGTTTCCCCTCTTTTTGTTGAAAGTTTTGATGTTGGACTTGTTTTGCTTTCCTATGCTTGTTGCTTTGTGCTTTAATGACTTGTTTCTTTACAAGACTATTTTTCATAGGAAGTGGTTTAGATTTAAATTTGTTTCATATTTTCTTTTTGATGCTCTCCCTGCTTCAAGTTCTTTCCGGCATTTATGTGAGCATCTTCTCACATTTCTGCGCCTAGCTCAAAGGCGTTAAAGAAAAGCACTCTTGGGAGATAACCCAATGTTTTCCTTTCAGTACTTTTTCTTTTTGTTGAGTCTTGGAAGTTGTTAATACTGTAATGACCTCTCCTTATCATTTTTATTTCGTTTTTTGCCAAGAAGAACCTCTAATTGGAGGAAGGTAAGATTTGGGGAAGTTGTTGTCCTGAATTAGATTTCTGCGCTGCGCCGTAATTTTTTTTGAAAATTCTTAGAACATCTTTTTTATCTGCAATTTCTTGTGCACATGCCCCAGGTTATTTCCTAACTTTCATTAGTTTTGCACTTTTAGATTTGAGCAACAGAAGATTTTCAAAAAAATCGATCTTTACCAGCTGTTCTGTTTTGACAGATTTTTGCCACTATTTGTGTTTGCCTCTTGATCTCTTTCTTTTTGAGTTCTTTTGATCACGGAACTTTTGAGAGAGTTGCTACAGTATCGTATGCTTTAATGGGTGTTATACTTGAGTTGAAACTGAACCAAAAGGGTAGATTTACTATCTTTCTTACACTAATGTTGCTAATAAGAATTGTGTGAAGTTTTGTATGAAGGAAGTTTTCAAGTGTAGGGAAAGGAGAATGATGAGATGAGATGAAAAATGGACAAAAGCTCAAGCTTGGGGATTCCCATGTCACCCCAAGAAATATCCAAGAGGTACAAGCATCAAAGCTTGGGGATGCCCCGAGGCACCCCTTCTTCATCGACAAATATCAGGTCATCTTTCAAGACACTATTTTTATTGCTTCGTATTCTATGTGTTTTTCTTGGAGCGTCTTTATTTTGGCTTCTAGTTTTATTTTGTTTTGTTTTCTGCAATAAATGGTTGGACCCCAACATGTTTCTTTTAGAGAAGACACACTCCGTTTTTCATTGCCAAGAACACTCTAGTTTTCACTCTTTTCGTTCAACGAGTGTTCTCTTTTTCTAGTACTGCATTTAGCTTTCGTTTCTCGCCTTGATTTTTGTTTAGAACTTGTTATTTCTTTGAAACAAGGTGTATTTAGACCTTTGGTCTATGTTGGTTTTCTTCTTTAAGAGTTGTTTCAAAAAGGTTGATTGGTGTTGGAAAAGAGAAAAAAGTTTCATGCCTATAGTGGTACAAATGGGAGCTTGTTTAGACTGTGGCTTAGACTTCTGCATGTCATGCTTGATGTTGTTTTGATAACATGCTTAGTAGTTTTTGCTGTAGCATGACTTGTCTCAAATGACTGAGATTGCTTAATGTGCCTTTGAAAGAATCATGCGTTGTTTTTATTATATGGGAGCATATTATTGTGGTATTCTCCTTTGATGCTTTATTTGGGAAGACTTGGCGCATGCTTACACCATGTTTGACTTTAATAAGTCGCCTCAAGCCTCTATGATCATTTGGTTTTTGACTTGTGACACCACTTTATGCTTTGGTTAATAATGTTTTGTCGCTATGCATGATTATGGCCGTTATTGCTCTCTTAGTTGGTCGCTCCCAGTCTTTTGATAGCCTTCATCTGTACTGAGAGGGAATACTTCTCGTGCATCCAACTACCAAAAACCAAGTTGTTGCAATGTGTCCACCATATCTACCTATTAGCAATTTGCTATTCCAAGAACATTTGTCTTGCCTTTATCTATCTTCCAAATTAAACTTTTTGTTATGTGAAAATTAGTCAGTAAAGCTCTCACGAACCTGATGGCACATTTACTTTTTTTTCACTTAATAAACTTGACCATTGTGGCTCTCTTATGTTTACTATATGCTTGCAAGTTGTAAGTTGGGAGTTAGCTCAGCCATGCTGTCATGGGGCACGCTTTCAACATTGCACTTATTTCTTATTTAGTTGATATCATGATCTTTTGTTTATGGATGCCTAGCGATGTGAAATAAGTTGGAAACTTGTGAGCTCATGGAGTTTGTATATGTGTTAGAGAAACGCCTGGGCCGCTAATCTAAGCCATGCATCATTCATGGTCGAAATTTACAGCATACCCATAGTGGACATTTGACGATGCATCTCAAAATAAAAAGCTATACTCAATGGTAAATAAAATAGATGCCGAGGTGTCCATTTTCTGTTTGTCTTGTCATTTTGATGTGGGCTAGTTTCCATGTCATCGGGCAAGAGGTACCCCGTTGGCGTTCTCAATGATACATGTATGCTTACAATGACAAGAACTTGCATGGGACCTAAGTCGAGTAGCATGAGGTTTGGGTACTTGTATTCACGGGACATGAGATTTTCAACTTATGGTTTGACAAGCATATGCTTCATATTTGTACTCTCATTAACCTTAACCATTCAAGATGCCTATGATGGGGGCAATGAGAGCTCAAAGCTAATTAGTACCATAATTTTTGGAAGGTTTATAAAAACTTGCAATCACTACTTCCCTCTGTGAAGGGCCTTTATTTTACTTTTATGTTGAGTGTTCACCTTCTACCTTTATGCACCTTCTAAGAGAGCATAGTTGTCATTCTGAGTATAATGTGGATAGTCCCAAAATTTATTATTGATTGATTCATGATTATGGTACTGCTTGTTCTCAAATTATTTGTATCTAGTCACCCTTTTAAACTTTGAAGGTGTCCCATGCATTTATGTTTTGCTACTCCATGAGGGACAAGCTGAATACCACTTTGCTATGTTTTTCTATATGCTCGAAACAAACAATTGACTTTCATTACATTATTACTCATGATCTTTTGTTTGTGTTACTTTTCATGTTATAACATGGTTGCTAAGTTCTATTGTCAAGATTATATCTTTTATGCCCATGTTTAGAGTACTTTGATCCTGGCACTCAATGCTTTACATCGTTTGATCAAGATTGTGTTGGTGCATGTCACCTCAAAAATTATTGTTTTGTTATCACTTACCTACTCGAGGACGAGCAGGAGTTAAGCTTGGGGATGTTTGATACATCTCAAACATATCTATAATTTTTTATGCTCCATGCTTGTTTTACAGCAATTGCTTTGTGTTTTGTTTACACTTCATGGCATTTTTATGCATTTTCCGGATCTAACCTATTGACGAGATGCCACAGTGTCAGTTCCTTGTTTTCTGCTGTTTTTGTGTTTCTGAAAAGTTACACAAGAAATATTCTCGGAATTAGACAAAATGAAGCCCAAAGTTCCTATTTCCCCCCAACCCGAGACGGAGTCCAAAGAAAAGTTGGAGGGGGGCTAGGGGATAACCACACCAGGGGGTGGCGCGGGTGGACCCCTGGGCATGCCACCCTATGGTGTGGGGCCCCTGGCAACCCTCTGACATTGCCCCGTCGCCTATAAGAAGCCTCTGACACGAAAACCCTAAATCAATCGGTGTTTCTCCCAGTGAAGTTCCGCAGCATCGTCGCCGTCGAAGACCAATTTTAGGGGACGGAAGTCTCTGTTCCGGTACCCTGCTGAGATGGGGAAGTGCCCCCAGAGCCATCTCCATCGTCTCCACCGCCATCTCCATCGACTTCACCGCCATCTCCATCGATGTTGCTATCTCCCATGATGAGGAGGGAGTAGTTCTCCCCCGGGGATAAGGGCTCTACCGGTAGCTATGTGGTTCATCTCTCTCTCTCCCATGATGTGATCTATATGTGATCATGAGCTTTGTATCTAGTTGAATTGGTAGATGGTACTCTTCATCTATTATGCTACACAAGTGGTTTTATTATTGTAATCTCTGGAGACACCTTGTACCATGATGTGAAGGTGATAGTGTGCGCATTATGTGTGTCTCTTAGGCTAAATTTTGCAGTAATACTTGTCATGAGTTATGATATGAGTTGGATGTCTAGTGCACTCAAGGTGATAGTGTGGGGCAATCTAGTTTGGGGAAAGCGGACTTTAAGGAGTGCTTTGTAGCCCTACGCATGATTAGTGTTCGTTATCCAACCAGAGAGTAGTTCCGTGTAGCTGTGTTCAACTATGATATCTTTGTTGAGAGTGTCCACTAGTGAAAGTATGATCCCTAGGCCTTGTTTCTAAGCATTGAAACACCATTTACATTTCGTTCTGTTACATGTTTGCTCGCAGTGATATTCATTTCAGATTGCATTTACTACTTATAATCATCCATATTACTTGTATTTCACTATCTCTTCGCCGAACTAGTGCACCTATTCATCTGACGAGTGTATTGGGTGTGTTGGGGACACAAGAGACTTCTTGTATCGTAATTGCAGGGTTGTCTGAGAGGGATACCTTTGACCTCTTCCTCCCTGAGTTCGATAAAACTTGGGTGATCCACTTAAGGGAAACTTGCTGCTGTTCTACAAACCTCTGCACTTGGAGGCCCAACACTGTCTACAAGAATAGAAGTGTGCGTAGACATCATCGACACAGTATGCGGTGGTAGGGGTTGGTGGTGAATCGCAAAGAATATTAGATCCAATAGATGAGGATGACGATCATGTTGCTGGCTGACCTCCAGAACGCCCCGCTGGTGGTGGAGGTGCGGAGTTGACCGCAGGGGCTTGCTAGATGACTTTGGGTGGCGATGACGCGATGCGGGCAGTAGACGCGATGATTTCGACTGCGGGTAGTAGCTTACTAAAGCCTGCTTCGTCGATGTAGAAGTTTAGCGTACCGATGGTCATGGTGAAGTTCCCGGTTATGGCTGGTGTAGATCTTGTCGCGTGCATCGAGGTGTCGATGGCCAGTGGTGCTGACGAGCCAATAGTGGCTAATGATGTCGAGTCAATGATGATCGATGATGGCGAGTCGTTGGCGACTAGTGACAGCGAGTCGATGTCGACCGGTGATGGCGAGTCGATGGTGACCGGTGATGATGAGTCAACGGCGACCGGTGATAGCGAGTCGATCGCGACCGGTGACGGCGAGTCAATGGCGACCGGTGACGGCGAGTCAATGGCGACCGGTGATGGCGAGTCGATGCCAACCGGTGATGGCGAGTCAACGGCGACCATTGAAAGAGCCGGCGATCTCTCGTCCCCACGGTCGGCGCCAATTGACGAGGTTCTACCCTGGCAATGCCCATGTTTAAGGGCTTTCGATTCATGGAGAGATCGTGGGATCCGGTGGACTCGACGGCGGTCAGTGTTGGTGGATTTCATGTCGCAAGAACACGGGGTACCATGCAAAGGACCCAAAGGATTCGAACGCATGGGGTTGTACCCGTGAGATCTAGAGTGCGACGAAACACGGCAACGGAAGACTCGACATGCCATAGAGCTCAACGCATGACAAAGAGGGACACCGATCTTTACCCAGGTTCAGGGCCCTCGTGGTGAGGTAAAACCCCTACTTCGTGCCTTCTTGTATTGCGACGCGATACCTCGCGAGGAGTACAAGGTCTTGGTTACAAAGCTCTAACTGGCCAGAGGTAGAAGAACCAACTTAGCCTAGCTAGAACTTCAGAATTGGGGATCCCTTCTAAGGGGCAGCCTCCCCTCCTTTTATAGCGCTGAGGTCCTTCTTCCCCTCATCAACTTGGGGAAGGGGTTGCCACAATACGACCAAGGAGAGGGACAACTGTAGTCTTCAGTCTTTGGTGGTCCTGGTCTATGTAGAGTAGTGGCGCCGGTCCACGGGAGTGGGTGGAGGAAAGCTGATGTCCTCCTCTGGTGCCCTGCACCGTCCACCCTATTTTTAGTGGGGAGGCAACAACCACCGCGCAAATTTATGCAGGCACGGCAGAGCTGGTCGCCCCCTTGTCAGGGTAGCATGGGCGGTATGCTATCTTCTGGTGTTATCCTTTCGCCAACGCAGGATTATGCTGAGCTGTCGTAGATCTGGTCCCTCCCCTCACGAGGAGGTCTTCTGGTCCTTAGAGGTTTATCGTCGTTCTCCTCATGAGGCGCCTCCTCATGAGGGTCTTCCTTGCTGGGCTTCGGTCTTCTTTGTGCTCCTCGGCCAAAGCTGGGCCGTTGAAGTGGCCCAAGAGCATGTGGACCGGGATACCCCGGTATCCAGTACACCGACAGTAGCCCTGGGAGCCTGGCCGGCAAACGCGCCCTCTCGAGGGAGCGAAGGGTCAGGGGCCCCCAGTAGCTGTTGGGCCCTCCAATGGCACGCGTCAACGCATGCAATCAGAGGACCATGTGAAGATGTAGAGACCGCGGACACGTGGCGTGACCGAGGCTGGCAAGACGAAACGATGAGCGACGCAATGATGCCCGATGCGTCAAACCGTCATGATGGCGCATCACTTCACTGCAGGAGTACTGCAGCGGCGCTCTGATTCCTGCGCTGGGACTTGACGTTTCGACACCGGCCATCCTCTTTAAATGGCGCTTCCTCGATCTTCTCTGCACTCCAGTTGCCCCCAGTACTACTCCAACACCGAAGAGAGCCTTCCCTGCGCCATGGATCCCTCTTCCTCCTCCGCCACCGCTAGATCCTCTAGCCTAGGGAAGAAACACCGAGGGCGCCCCTTGGGCTGCAGGAACAAGTCGAAGGTGCCTACCATCAGGGCGCTCAGAGCTGGAGTTCCTCCACGGATCGGTGCGCCGGCGCGGGGCGCAGAGAACCGCATCGCCCCGAGGGCCTCCTCTGCTCTGACCCTCTGGGGTCTGGCACCGGGAGGTGCCTTGGTTGCGCCGCCACCACTGGTGGTGGCAATGTCGGCTCCCCGCTTCGCGGGGAGAATTCATCAGGCGCTCCGGGAGGCAGAGGCCATCCTGGCCCCCCTTCCATCGGCCGCTAAAGCCCCGGTGCCTCTGGAGGTGGCACCCTTCGTGAAGAGCATGGTCGCGACTCCCTGCCACCTAGCAGCGGTGGCCCTGGGACCCCTCATCACGCCGGGGTCCCACTTCTTGGAGCTCCTCATCATCGTCCAAGATGGGAGCTTCATCACCCTCCGGATGCCTGATGCGATCCGAAGGGTGCTCTCCGCTCCCGGCTTTAGTGTCGGCGAGGTCGTGCTGGTGGAGCAGAGTAGGCCAGAACTGATCTAGCCTGTGGACGTCATTCTCGGTGGCAACGCCGTCTTCTCTGGGCACTAGAGGGCTTTCGCCCTCAGCCACCACCTCCACGTCGGTGACTGCCTCATCTTCCGCTTCAGGCTAGGGGCGCTGGAGGCCTCGGTGCGGGTCTTCAACACCAAAGCCGTCTACCGCACCTACCCCCTTCCCGCAGCGATGGAGTGAAGAGGTGGCGTTGTCCCAAAGGCCTTCAGGGGAGGAGAACCGCTCTCCTCCCTTCTTTTGAATAGTTGTCATTGCTTGTGGGGTATGCCCCGCCGTGCTTTTGCACCTTCCCCTGTTGGGGCTTGTTAATGATGCCGCCATTTCCTTATTTCCATTTCTTCTCCTTTCGCTTTCCATTTTTTTGCGCTAACTTGGTCATCCGCTCGCTCGAGAGCCCTGGCGAGTTGGTTGCGCTCGTGGGAGGCCTCCCAGTGCTTCAGAGCTCATAGCGGGGTCGGTGTCAGCAACGAAGATTGCGCATCGTGAGACAAGTAGTTGAAAAAAGGAGTTGGAAACAAAAAACCTTAAATCCCCGAAAGTGAAAAAGTGAATCGATAAAACAAAAAAAGGCGAATAAGATGCCCCTGTGACTGGCATAGGGACCTTCCTCGTTGTGAGGGAGCACGGCACTATCTGTGCCAGCAGCTAAGAGCAAATTGCCGCATGTGGCAATTCACGAGGCCTTCATCGGCGTGAGGGAAGCTGGACTCTCACGGACGCGAAGGCATCGATGCTTAAGAGATCCCAGAGGCCGTCGACACCTCATCGAGGATTGCTCATGAGGTGACGGGCCTGGCGCGGAACTCCGGATCTCCGTCTCCTTTAGAAGATGATTGGAGCGGCCTTAGTCTTCGACGATCCTGCCATGCTCGGCCTTCCTCGAGCGAGGGGAATTTTGGCTCTTGTGGATGCTAATGCATCGACGAACTCCCACACGAGGGATGCTCACGAGGCGTCTGTCCATAGTGGGTGCCTTAGGCACACCTTGGATTTTTCGAAGATTTTTTATTTTCCGGTGTACTACGCGAGGAACTAAGCACCACGGGCACGTGGAGGTGATCAATATTAGGGCCATCACCCCTAACCAGAGCTCAGTCCCTTTGGGTTTTTTGGGCTTGCTATTTTCCAGGCGAAGGCCCCAGCATACACACCGTGCCCAGCCAACTTCCGCGTGTAGTACAACAGAAAATAAATAGACTTCATGCCATCACAATATCATGCCAAAGCAGAGGCGCTATATGCGCATTAACTTAGTCTTAGTGCTGATAAGCGGTTTAAGTTAATACAAAGTGCCATCGTGATGGTCTTTATCTTCTCGTGAGGAACCTACGGGTAGAACTTTCTCAGATGAGCTATGTTCCACGGGTTCCCCACCGGTATGCCTTCTACGGTTTCCAGCCACGCTGAGCCTAGCTTGGTGATGTGATGAGGACATCCCATCTATTGATACAACCGCTGCACCTACAGCGGAACACATACAAGGACCCATCACTCGAGCTCGTGCCAAGCAACTTAACTATCAGGTACTTTCGTTTCTTGGAACTCTTTCTCACATACATGAGAATATGATGCTGCCTAAATCAGATATGTTTGTTACTCTTAGGAATGATGGACCTAGCATGGATGAGAGGGACAAGCATTGGAGCATGATCGTGCATGGAGATGGCAGCAAGCGTTTGAGGATTGAAGAAGATGCCACGAGTGGAGATTTCAGAACTTTGAAGCCACCATAATGAAGAATGAAGACTTGGACGAAATATACAAAGAACTACTTCATAAATTCGTCCTTAGATAAATATGGTGCTGCGTCACTTTTATTTTTGGGCCAGGCCCATGTAATTTTCGCAGCAAATAAGACAACCACTTTTAGGAGTCCGAATTTGAGGAGAAAAGGCCTGTTAGGGTTCCGTTCGACCACCATACCCATGGCTGGTTGCACCCCTACCTTTTCCTCCTCAAATACCCCCCGTAGCCGTCATTAGAACTCGGATTTTGATTAGACTAAAGTTAGCCATTGCTGCAACAACAAGCTCGACTTTTGAGGCCAATCGCCCAGAAGAAGACCGCCTATTCGGAATCCCACCTTTTGAATAAAGCATACATCTTTCATCTGCAATATCTTGATTGCAGTATTAGTTCTTACTTGTTCTCGATTTCAGGTAGGAATTAAGACCCTCGCTTGTCAGGCTGATCGTGCATCCGCAAGATCAGTAACTCCCGGAGATTGTCCTAGCGATTGCATTGGCGCACGAGCTTCGCACGTGTAGTCGGATCGTTAAGCACGAACTCCACCCACCAAATCGACATATCAAGATCTCATCGAAAGATTGGACACCTTTGCCCTATCATGATATGTGTCACCTTGAAGGGCCCTTCCCACATCGGCGATAGCTTGTGGAGGCCCTCGCGAGAGAGTATCCTCCTAAGCACCAGATCATCGACCTCGAGAGTCCTTGCTCGAACATGGCGGCTATGGTAGCAGCGCAAGCCCTACTGGTATCTTGCAGCACGAAGTGCTACCTGACACAGGGCTTCTTCAAGCTGGAGGAGATGATCATTGATGAGGTCCTCTTGACGCAGCTCATTGAAGCCGAGTACCCTTGGAGATCCGAATTTGACATTGGTAGGAAGAACAGCCTCCGCCCCATAGACCAGGAAGAATGGAGTCTCCCCAGTTGGCTTGGTTGCGCTGGTACTAATGGACCATAAGACAGATTGGAGGTTGTCTAACCATTTTGTGCCGCAAGCCTCGAGCTTGGAGTTGAAGCTTCTTGTCATTAGGCCCTTGAGGACTTCGGAATTTGCATGCTCGGCCTGCCCATTGCTCCTGGGGTGAGTGACAGAGGCGAAGTAGATCTTGATGCCGACCGATGCGCAGTATTCCCAGAACAGTCCGCTGGTGAACTGGCTGCCGTTATCGGTGATGATGCGGTTAGGCACACCAAAATGGCATACCAGCCCATGGATGAACTTGATGGCCGACCCGGTCGGGATGGTGCGCACCGGCTCGACCTCCGCCCACTTGATAAATTTTTCGATGGTGACGTAGAGGTAGCGATAGCTGAAGGCCAATAGAAGCCGCTGTGATATGCTTTCCCTGTGAGTGTGACAGCTGAGGAATGATGCCCACACTTGTCGGCGTGGATGTCCTCGAGGAGTTCTTGGCCTTCCTGAGTCGAGATGCACTTCAGAGCAACACCGCTAGGGCGACACCGGTACAAATCATTGTCTTTGATGCAGTATCCTGTAGCCTGACGCACAATTCTTTCAGCCTCTGATTCCTCCTCAGGAAGTTTGCCCCTGATGAGGAAACCCTTGAGCTCGAGGATCCAATCCACTCCCTCCTGTCTTGCCAGCGCCAGGAGAATGCGGTCGCCTGAGGGCGGCCCATAGTCCGGAGCCCCCTGCTCCAGTGGCGGTGGCAAAGCAGGAGGATGTTCTGATCCTGTTGATGGCGGAGAAACCGACGGCGTGAAGAGGCACTCCTCGAAGACCCCGGCTGGCTGCGCCAGGTGATGAGAGGCCCGATTGGCAATTTCGTCTGCCTCCACATTTTCCCCTCGAGGGATGTGCTTTAATTCCAGGCCTTGGAAGCGCTTCTCCATCTTCTGGTGCTCTTCGACGTAAGCCGCCATGTGCTCATCCTTTGGCATGTAGCTCTTGTTGGAGAAGTTCACACCCAGCTGTGAATCTCCCTTGACGATGAGGCGCTTGATGCCCAAAGCGCTTGCCGCCCTTAGGCCAGCAAGGAGCCCATCGTATTCCACGATGTTGTTGGAGACCTTGTGCTCTTGCTTGAAACAGAGCTGGATAGCATAGCAGAGCTTGTCCCTGGATGGAGAGGTGAGAACGGCCCCAGCCCCCGCGCCGGGAAGGTTGAAGGCACCATCGAAGTGCATGACCCAGAGACCTGGGGCCTCCTCTCCAGGAAGCATATATTCCACCTCAGGGGCCTCATCAGCGAATGGATCAGTCCACTCAGCGGTGAACTCCGCTAAAGCTTTGCTCTTGATTACCTTGGTAGTTTCGAAGGAGATCTCGAATGGTTGAAATTCCACGGCCCATTCTGCCACCCTTCCGGTGACATTTGGGTTGCTTAAGATTGTCTCCAGAGGCCGATCAGTGACCACCTTGATCGGGTGGCCTTGGAAGTAGTGACGTAGTTTCCTTGATGCGATGAGCAGGGTGTAGAGCAGCTTTTGCTGCGTAGTGTACCGCTCCCGTGCGTCACGTAGAACGGTGCTGACGAAGTAGACAGGCTTCTGCACTTTAGTTGTGCCTTCAGGAGTCTCCTCTTCGTGAAGCTCAGGAGCAACACTCTGAGGGAGCGGCTCGGTTGGTGAGGGTGTCGTGGGTGACTCC
Source organism: Dactylis glomerata (assembly GCA_007115705.1). Lineage (NCBI taxonomy): Eukaryota > Viridiplantae > Streptophyta > Magnoliopsida > Poales > Poaceae > Dactylis > Dactylis glomerata. The sequence continues at coordinate 107,381 of QXEO01000643.1, forward strand.
TCACGAGGGGAAGCGGAGACCACGGCCTCCCCCTCAAGAGGAGCCCCCGGGCATGGAGAGTCGATCTTTTCTTTGGCGATCACTGATACGTCAATTTTGCATCACTATTTTGTATCATAATTTACTGTTATTCATTGATATATTTCATATTTAGAGGTGATACTTATTTGTTTCATCTGTTTTTACATGTTTGATGATCATTGGAGAATTTGCTGCTAGAGTCAGGATTCTGCTGGAAAAAGGACCGTCAAGACACCATATTTCTAAAGATCAACAATTCTAGAGAAATATCCAGAAATTCATATATTACCAGAAGACGAAGGTAGCCAGAAGGAGGAAGCGAGAGGAGCAGCAGGGGGGCCACACCACCAGGTGGCCCGGGCCCACCCCTAGCCGCGCTGCCCTGGGGTGAGGCCACCCTGGCCCACTCCAAACATCGCCCTCTCGCGTATATGGTCATCCCCGAAAACCTAAGTCAAGGGGGGCATTAGAGATAGACATCGCCGCCTCTGCGGGGCAGAAAACACCAAGAGAGAAAAGCTCTCCGGCAGGGAGAAATCTGCCAGGGAAATTCCTTCCCGGAGAGGGGAGATCATCGCCATCGTCATCACCATCTCGCTAGACTTCATCGGGATCATCATCACCATCATCACCAGCACCAGCACCTCCATCTCCACCATCACCACGTCATCTCGCTATAACATCTTGGATTGAATCTTGTCAAATTCTTAGGGGAAACTTTCTCGGTGTTAGTTACTCTTGTAGTTGATGCTATTGAGTAGAACCATTGAATTAAGGTTTATGTTCAGATTGTTATTTACCATTATTTCACCTCTAGTCATGATCCATATGATGTGTTGTGAGTAGTTCGTTTAGTTCTTGAGGACATGGGAGAAGTCGAGATGTTAGTAGTGAAACTATGTTGAGTAATATTTAATGGTTTGATATTTATATGTTGTGGTGTTATTCTACTAGTGGTGTCATGTGAACGTCTACTACATGATACTTCACCATTTATGGGCCTAGTAGAATGCATTGTGTATTTGGCTACTAATTGTGGGGTTGCCAGAGCGACAGAAACCTAAACCCCCGTTAGGAAACCATTGCACCAGGGAGTGTAGGATCTCAGAGTTTAAGGCTGTGGTTAGATTTATCTTAATTACTTTCTTGTATTTGCGGATGCTTGCAGGGGGTATAATCACAAGTGTGTATTAGTCCTAGTAAGAGTTGTACGCTAGCATAGGTTCACCCCCATAACACTTATCAAACCAATGAAGATTACTTAGCAGCATGAAGCGAAAGCACTTGACAGAAACTCTCATGTGTCCTCAGGAACATTTGGTAATTATAAGTTACACAACCGGCTTGTCCTTTGCCCTAGAAAGAATTGGGCCACTTGCACAAATTACTATTATTGTCTTTTATTTACTCATACTTTATTTACTTGCATTACCAAATACCCCTGAAAACCCGTTTGATAGTATTTACAGTAAATCCTTGATCAAAACCACTTGTCAACACCTTTTGCTCCTAGTTGGGTTCGACACTCTTATTTATCAAAAGTACTACGATACACCCCCTATACTTGTGGGTCATCAAGACTATTTTCTGGCGCTGTTGCCGGGGAGTGAAGCGATTGAACAGTGGAATTGGTAAAGGTAACTTTAGCTATGAGTATTATTTTTATTTTTGTCTTTTATTTTATTTTGCTATGGAGAATTCTCCATTTGGTTCCCTATTTAGGAACAATACTGCCTCTGTTACGGTAGAGGATGAACCACCGCCTGCTCAATTAGATCCTTTTAAAATACCTATCAAAATTGTTGAACGTGTTATGAATAACTGTTATTCAGGAGATGGAACTTGTAGCATACCTGTGCTTTATTTGTGCTAGTCCCGGATCAACTGCTAGCACACACAGTACAAGATGAAATATCAAGAATACAAAAGGTCTTTATTACAATGCTTGATCCACAATAAAATAGTTCTCTTACAACTCAAGTGGCACAATGCCAAAACTCATTACAACTCGAGAGAAATGACTAAGTAAATAAACTACAATTCTTCTTTCTTCATAGCTCCACAGGCAGATGTGTTGGACGAAGACTCGTGACCAAGGCGCAGCAATCTTCAATCTTCATAGTAGTAACCTGCAACATGATATGTTGCAGCCACAGAGGATCAATACTTTGAATGTGTTGGCAAGATGTCACTTTGGTGGACTCAATGGCACCTACACTTACATGCTATTTGGCCAGGTAGAGTTTTGACTTTGCTAAAGCAAGCTTTCTTCCTATCTTTTGTAAAACTCAAGTTTTTCCTTAGCAAAACTTTTGACTAGAACAACCTTTACTACCCAAGTTCACCCATCAAGTTTTAACTTAAAGAAATTGGGATGAGGAGATTCTTGAACAACTTCAACACCATGTCACTCAAATTGTCCATAACCGGGGACACGGCTAAGTACTTAGTTTTAACACTCTGCAGAGGTTGTGCACTTTTCCCACAAGACTTAGTCATTGTTTTTTCCCATGAAGCTCATTTTGAATCGAATGGGCAGGTGGAGACCAACAAGATGAGATATTTCAGAAGCAATCCCTTAGACCAACCTGGACGCGCTCCCACCTATCATCTCCTACCACCCTCTGTCTGTCTGGTTGAGTTCTTGCAGCTTAGTTGATCAAGACAGAGCCCATTTGACTTGTGATTGCACTGGAAGCTTCATGACTTGAACGTCTCCAATCTCTTTGCTCCTGGGTGGCCGTCCACAAGTGAGATACACTTGGTGGTTCAGAGGTTCGACGACATGACCCCAGGGAACCACTCAACATAACCCATTCAAGCCACATTCCACCCAGGCGGTTCATTAACTTAGTTGTTTTCTTAGTTTTTGCAAAACAAGGTTTTTTTCAACACTTAGCCAAAATATGTGATAACCCTTCCCACAACAAGTGTAAACAAAGTCCTATAGTAGCAGCAGTTCTACTAGGAGATGCAAGGGCTAGACAAAATCTAGACAAAAGACTTAGCATAAAAATCTAGCCACTAAGACATAAACTCATAAAATCACCTACGCATGCATCTTCTATTAGAAAAGCTACAAGTGACAAAGGCTTTCAGTAGGACAAAGAATATGGTGACACTTGCCTTGGTGAGGAGAGCAGTTGGTGCACTCTTCACAAAGGCACTCGTTGTACTTAGCACAATCTACACATAAAATGATGCAACCATAAGCACATAACATTCATAAACACTCAACAAAAGGAGATATGTATGCAATATGTGTTTTAAACATCACAAAGGCACTTATTAAGTTCTCTGGTTGGTTGCTATATGCATGATGGCATGATCAAATTTTACAGTTATTTATAAAACCTAGAACAAAGTTTTAGCACTTATAGAACTACACATACAAGTTAAATCTACAAATGCAAAGGAAATAGTACTAAAAATATTCTACACATGCTACAGTACAGAGGGAAATTTTAGTGATCAAAAGTAAAAGGAATTACAGCAAAATAAAATTTACAATAAATTTTAATAGCCAAAACACATAAATAAAGCTTGCAGTAATAAAATGTTTTTAGCAGATGCAAAGGTAAGATTTTATGCTGTAAACAGGTTCTTCTGTAGTGATCTCACCTTTTAAAGATGACAATCCCTGTGCTTTTCAGTGCTAGTCCCTGGATCAATGCTAGCACACACAGTTTAAGATGTAATATCAAGAAACAAAGGTCATTTTATTACATCGTATGATCCAGCAATTACATAAATAACTTTACAATGCTCATAGCATAAAGCTTTCAGAGTTTACAAGGAAATCAAAAATAGCATGGAGTCCTTCTTCTTTCTGTGCCACAGGCGAACATGCTCTGGATAGACTCGTAACCCTGTCGTACCTTTCTTATCGTCAAAACCTGCAACATGAAATGTTGCAGCCACAAAGGGTCAATACATTTGAATTGTATTGGCAAGATGTCACTTTTGGTGGACACAATGGAACCTAACATTTAAATGAATATCTGGCTGAGTGGATCTTTAGGCTGAGCTTGTAGAAAAGCAATTGTTTATCCTACTTTTCAAAAGATCTCATTTTTCTTTTAAAGCACTATTGGACACACTGGAATCCACCAAGTGCTCCTAGTTAATTATGCACACACAGGAATCCACCAGGTGTACATAATTATGATCACACAACAATCCCTTGTTGACCCTTCAAGTTTTAAATTTTTAGAAATTGGGATGAGGAGATCCTTGAACAGCTTCAAAATCATGTCACTCAAAATTGTCCGTAACTGGGGACACGGCTAAGTACTTAGTTTTTAACCCTCTGCAAAGGTGGTGCACTTTTCCCACAAGACTCAGTCAACCTCTTTTGCCATGATGCTCATTTTGCTCAAATGGCCAAGTGAAAACTAAGACGAGACTTTTTAGAAGCAATCCCTCAGACCAACTCGGACGCGCTCCATCCTACAAATCACTACCACCCTCTGTCCGTCTGGCTGAGTTCTTGCAAATTAGTTAGTCAAGACAGAGCCCATATGACTCGTGGTTGCACTGGAAGCTTCACGACTTGAACGTCTCCAATCTCTTTGTTCCTGGGTGGCCGTCCAGAAGTGAGATACACATGACCGCCATAGAGATGGCTCTAGTGTAACCACTCAACATAAATCCATCTTACCAATTTCCACCCAGGTATTTCATTAACTTAGTTGTTTTCTTAGTTTTTGCAACACATAGTTTTCAAACTTAATAAAAGAACATGTGGAATCCAAACCATGAATTCTATAGCACAACTAAGCAATCTACACTTACGGTGTTTCTTCTAACAGGGTAATCAGGGATATCCTAAATAGGAGATAGCAAGCATAACAATCTACACATGCATTTATTTAAAAGAAAGGAAACACTACATGCATAGTAAAACATTGGGAAATTTATGAACAAGAGTGACACTTGCCTTAGAAATTTCTGAAGATTGTACTTCTCTTAATCAACACACGTAGCTCTCCGTACAACTATAAGATAGAAAGTAACACAACATAAACACACCATTCGAGACATCATAATCAAACAAGACAACAAAAGTGTTTATTTTTTTTAGCTTAGTCTTGATTTTCTTAGTGATATATGGACAAAAGATTGTGGCATGAAGTTGGCTTGATATGGATGGAGAGAATGACTAAGTCAAGCACTTAAAGATTGATGGGGGTTTTTTAAATTGTTAAGAAGTGTCAAACACTTAGAAAAATAGTTTCAAGGAAATTCTTAGGCTTGGGATGAGAAGTTGGATGGATAAATTCTAAGTCATGAGGTTTGTCACTTTCATCTTCTTGACTTGGCTCTTGATCTTGATCTTCTTGTTTTTCCTTCATCTCTTGCCTTCTCTTCAACTTCTTGTTTTCCTTCATCTTCTTGTCTTCTCTTCAACTTCTTCTCCATGGTCTTGATATGGGAAAACTTCTATGTCATATTTGTTGGATGGGGTAGTCAAAATACTTAGAAGAATTTGGGAAAGATGGAGTTGATGGTTTTGCACTTGGGCAAGGATAGAGAGTAGATTTTTCACTAATTCATGGTAGAGTTGAGTGATCATTAGGGCTTAGGATTATTCAAACCATTTGCATAGTGGAACAAAAATTTAAATAGAACAAGGTGCATGATAGAAATTTGGATTGATATTTGCAAGGTGCCCAAATAACACAAATCTTGCAAAAATGATGTGCTAAAGGAGTTGACTTTGAATACCTAAGATATTTGTGTGAAGTGTTCTGGTGGTTTTATATTATCAAGATATTCAATTTTGCAAGAAGGAATTATGCCTAAAATATTTGTAGAATTAAATCTAGGGAGAAAATACTCAAATCTCCATTTTAATTTGAATACTTGATAAAATTGGTTCAAATAATTTTTGTAGAGGTTCTACTGGATAGAGGACAGCAATATGATCCTATTGCAAAAAGAATCAACTAAAAAGGATTTATATATTTTGAACTATATCAAAAATACTCAAACTCTCATATTCAAATTTGAATATTTTGAAATAGTTTGAAAGTGAGATTTTATTTCCGAATTGTGTTCTACACAATTTTAGGATTCCAGGGGTATATTATTTGCAAATTTTGGATCTACAGATCAGAAGATATGATTTATGCAAGATTCAACTAAATTCAGATCTGAAATTCTAATTTGAATTTGTTTTAGACCTAGAGCCAACACGTGGCGCTCTGTGGTTCGCTGGTACCGTTTCGGGAGGATTAGCATTCTGGAGCGTTGGATCTTACGGGGTCTGGACGGCTCGGATCTGATGGTACCGTTTCGGTGTTTAAAATCAAACCAGATCCACTGGATCTGGATCTAACAGCAGGGGATCAAGCTAGAGGAGCTCACCGCGGGGGTCCACGCCGGCGAGGTCAGCGGCTCTGGAAGTCCACGGCGGGCTCCTCCGGTGGTCTTCAGAGTCGATGGAGATGTCAACAGGGACCAGCTCGACGAGAGGGAGACGATGATGGTCACGAAATGGTCGCGCGTTTCCTGCAGCGGAGAGGCCATGCGGCTGGAATCAATGGCCCGGCATGGGCAAGATGGAGACGATGATGAGAGGAGGTTCAGGGCTTGGATTTCCTTACCAGGAGATGCAGAAGAGCGAGGCGATTACAGTGGCGAAGCAGGCGATCTTGAGGTGCTCTGGTAGTCCGATGATTGCTCGTCGGAGTTTAGGTCGCGGACAGCAAGATCTCGGTGAGGATGGGCTTGTTGCTCTGGAGCGCAAGCAAGAAGGTTATCATGTCTGGGAGGTTCTGCGTGACTTATGCAGATGACTGGAACTGGAGAGAGGTCGAGGGAAAACGGAAGCTCACCGAAATTTGAAGGAGTCGCCGGAGGCAGTGGCGGCGCGTTGAGCAAGATTCCGGGCAGCCCGGCGGCTCAGTGAGGGGGAAAAAGGGATGGGGCAATAGAGGATGGTGAGGCGCATTTTATAGGCACGTCTAGGTGCTGAATATGGCAAGGAGTCAATCGAATTGAAGAGGGGAAGATTTCTCCTGGCGCGGCTGTCTCCTCTGGTGATTTCGGCTGAAGGTTGGGGACGATGACGTGGCCTGACTGCTGGGGTCCCCATGTCAGCTGTAACGACCCGCCTTTTACTAAAGGCAAATCTCCTGTGTATCTGTGCCATTCCCTGGATCAGTAGATAGCACCACAGTACAAAATATAGTAATCATTGCAATAGCATCAATATTACATCGTAAATCCAGTTACATAGGTCTTCTACCTTATGAGTACACAGCATAAAGCATAGTTGCAGTGAGCTTCCATCTTCATCAAGTGCCACAGGCAGACGTGTTGGAATGTAAGCTCGAGATCCTACTCCTGGTTCCTTACTCGAAATAAAACCTGCACGTTTGAATATGCAGCCCCAAAGGGGTCAGTACAATGATGTACTGGCAAATGACACATATTTGGTGGCATTTTTGTGGAAAGCCTATACTACATGACATTTGGCTGGTAGATCTCATAGGCTGATTTGCATAAAGCCAATTTTATCCTATAAATCCATTTTAATACTTTCTTTCAACAAATTTTATTTTTCAAGGGTCAAGACAACCCCCATACACTACATACTGGCCGGTATGTAGTTCTGGGCGCAACTCAACAAAGTTTGGAACCTCAGGCACCACCACCCCTCGGAGTGTATGGTCCTTAGTTCCTACCTAGGGGTTTCTAGACAAATTTTAATAATTCAGAAACGGTGATGAGATTCTTCCGTACATTCCATGTCTAGAGACTCAATTGTCCATAACCGAGGACACGGCTAATCGATTAGTTTTAAACACCTTGCAAGGGTTGTGCACTTTCACCTTACGATTCATTTTATGCCCATACATAAAATGAAACGAGACCTTTTAGAAGGAGAGGACAACTAACTTGGCAAGCACCGTTCCCAACCTATAATTTGACTACCACCTCTTCTTGCCGACAAGTTGCACTCCCACATTCTAATCAGTCAAGACAGAGCCCATAATGTCATAAGGCTGCACTGGAAGTACACTAAGCATGGAAGACATAGCCATCTCTTTATTCCTGGGTGGCCATCCCGAGCGGCATTCTGTTCCCACATCCTCTTATGAGGCTTGCGTCCCAGAACCCACCTACCTCGCCTCATCTTATCAAACCATTCCACCCAGGTGTTTCATTTTAGTTGAAGTTCTTAACTTTTCACAAAACACTTTTCAAGTGATCTTAGCATGGCATCAATATTAACAAAGTATTTAGCATCCTATCAGGTGGGGTTTGAAGGATAGCTACACACTACTAGGATCTAAGCATTTGATAAAACGGTTGAGTAAAGCACCTATCATGCATACTACAAGAGGTGAATATACTAATGCATAAGTAAAGTGGGTAGGGAACATGTGTGTCACTTGCCTTTTTGAAGATCACGACGTTTCGCTTCTCTCAGCTAAGCTCGTAGCTCTTCGCACAAACTATAGCACAGAAATATCATACCATAAACAATCCATACAAACACAATCAAACAAATCAAACAATTGAAAGGTGTTTGTTTAACAGTTTAGATTTATTGAGATGTTATGATAGAAAGATATGGCAAAGGAATTATGAATTGTGAGATATGGGTTTCAGAGCTCAGCTGGGGAAGATCAATGTGATTTGAGAGAGAATTGGTCTAGGCAAATATAATTGATGAAGTTTTTATGCTTTATCAAAGCATAAGAGTTTTAGGAAATGCTCATGTGAAATAAAATACACAAGAGTCAATTTGTGCAACAACAACACTATTGAGCAAATGTGACAGTAATTACTCTTGAATAGCTTCTATTGCACTTAGGAACTAGGCTAGGTTTTAAGAATGCTTGAAGTACTCAATTTGCACATTTGTAATTTGAATAGTTCAATACATGTGAACACAAACTAGGTAGGCATTGGATTGGGATGGTCAAGTGATTGGAAAAGATTGATCCTCCAAGATTACGATGTAAGGATAATAATCCTGGGCTTTGTATAGGCATGAATAGAGTTTAGAATAACTCATGTGAATATATTCACATAGGTATAGGATAGTGTAACAGAACACTACTGAATAAAGTGTGACAACACTTATTCATAATAGTATAAGTTACACATAGAATTGGGTGTGAATGATTGATATTTGAGGACATGGCTCAAATGGTTCATTGATCAACATGGTGTATAACACATGCTACGGTATGGGTTATAACAACTCCACATTAATAGAACCTAAGTTTGAGATGAATTCATATTCTACTCAGGTAGCATAATTGCAATTTGAGTACATATATGAATTAGGCAAAACATAATGAGTGAGATCTTTATGCTTTATCAAAGCATATTGAATCTTGGAATATCTCATATGGGTAAATCACATAAGAGACAAAATAGTGCAATAGCAATACTATTGAATAAGTGTGATAACAATTATTCTTAAATAGTATATATTACACTTAAGCAATGGGCTAGGATTCATGAAGCATTGAGTTACTCAATTAACTCATTTGTTAATTGAATAGTTCTACACATGAAGTCAGGATCAAGTGGACAGAGGATTGAGTATGGGTAGATAACATTTGGGATTATGGTTTAAGGTTTCTATTGGGTACATGGAGTATTGGATAGAATGTTGATTAGATCAACACCACAAAGATAGCAAGAATAGAATTCTATGATTGAGATGTATCACACTTTACTCAAACAACACAATTGTAATTTGAATATGTCTGAACTAGATAAGATAGGTCTAAGTAGATATGATCTTGATCAAGATGTTATTTGATAGCTAGGTATGAGTATAGGATTCACTAAAGTAGAAAGGAACATTGCTACAAGAAATAGTTTTATTCCTATAGTGGAAATTACTCAAATTCTCATGTTAGAATTTGAATAATTGTGAAATGGTTCAAGAAATTATGGGAGTGATGCTACTGGATGGCTTGCAGTAATACAAAGTCACTGCAATTGGAATCACTCAAAAATAAGTTATAGAAATTGAATTATCACCGAAATAGTGATTTGGACAAATTTGAATGCACAAAGTGTGTGCACGTATCAAATTTGAATTTTCTTGATTCTATGATGTTCTACAAGTTGAGAGGATTCCAGAGACTACAAATTTGTAATTTTTGGACTAACAGAACTAAAGATATGAATTAATCATGCTAACAGAAGGTTTGATACCAATTTGAAATTAGTTTCAAATTGATCCCATAAAATATAAGATTTTATGGTACTTCTGGATTCTAGACTTCCTAAGGATTCCAACGATATATTATTTGCTATTTTTGGATTTATGGATCAAAAGATATGAATTATCAAAGTTTTGGATGAAATCTGATTCATTTTCTGTTTTAACAATCTGTTTGAATCTGGGAAGGCCACGTGGCGTGACGGTATTCGCCGGTACCGGTTCGGATGGATAGGCCCTCTGGACCGTAGGATCTAAAGGGGATCTGGCGGCCTAGATTCTACTGATACCGATTCGTTAAGTGGTCTATTCTGGGCCTTAGATTTGAGATCCAACGGCAGTGATTAAAAAGAGAAGGTGCTCACCGGGGAGATCTAGGGTTTCGGCGAAGTTCACCAGCGAGGCGGCTCTGGTTCAAACTCCGGCGGGTTCAGACGGCTTCCAGATGACCGCGACGGTAGGACGAGGTACAGGAGGGCATGGGGATCTCGATGGTGGTGACAGCGCACTCGATTGCTTCCAGAAGAGGGAGGGGGAGGTGGCTGGAGCGGCTATGGGCGGCGGTGGGCTTCGGCCATTGATGTTCTCCTCGATCTCCTGCAGAATGGACGAGGGGAACAAGTCAGGGAGGGGCGCCTGGGAGAGGTGAAGGAGCTAGAAGAGAGAGGGAGGGCTGGGGCTTACTAGCGGCGCCGAATTCAATCGGAAATACCTGCAGGTATGCGGGGCTCCGGCGAGGGATTTCACCGTCCTTGCTGTGGCTCGAGCGGAGAAACAAAAGGGGAGAGGGAGAGGATGCCCAGGGCTATTTATAGGTACAGGAGAGGGATCGAAATGGCAGGCATTAATCGGGATTAAGAGGGGGCGTTACTCCGGCCGTTTCCAGTGAGAGAGAAGGAGAGGGATTTCCGGGGAAGAAGAAGATCTGACTGGTGGGGTCCATGCGTCAGCGTCGGGAGAGAGGAGGCAGAGATACCCTTTCGGGTTCGGCTTCCTGGGCTACGGGCTGGATCCTGTTCTGGGCCGAAAGGGGTTCCCCGAGGCCCTTTTCTAGTTTTTGTTTCCTTTTCTTCTTTTCCTTTTCTGTTTTTCTTATTTCCTTTCTAGAATTTGCATATTGAATCCAAATCAAGCCAAACCAATTTGTAAAATTTTCTAAAAATCAGAGGAACAAACTAGGGCAGTAATAAACAGGTTTTCAGAACCAAAACAAGATTTTTAATAAAAGATCTCAATTAAGCCTAAAGGCTTTGCTTGCATAGAAGGATAGAAATAGAGTTTGAACTCGATTCTTTCTAAAATAGTAAAATAATAGTTTATAAAATAATGATTGAGAAACACACTCAAATATGGTTTGAAAAATCAACCTTTATTGAATAAAGTAAACTTTGTAAAACAATCTTTTGCAAGCAAGCTTGCATAAAGCTGAATAGGGTTTGAATAAAGGAGAATGAAAATAACATTTTAATACTTGTTCTTTCTCAAAGAAGTTCTTCTAGAAATAAATAGAGGATTTTAAATAGTTTTCAAACAAAGCTTTCAAATAAACTCAAAAAGTTTTAAATCCCTGTAAATTTTCAATCAACACAAGCAAAATAAAAATGAAAATTTTCCCCCAAAATTTGATAAAATCTTGGGTCGTTACAGACTACCACCCTTAAAGAAATCTCGTCCTCGAGATTGAAGAGGCTAGAAAGAAAGTAGGTATTAGGTTATCTGGGTTTAGGTATCTGGGTGGCTACCACCCTTAAAAGAAAATTCCTCTTGGTGGTATCTTGATGCTTCCTTAGGCACTTGCATTTTGTTCCCAGCTTGCATTCACCGTTGGGCCATTTTCCTTGAATTGCCCTTCTCAGAAATTTTGATGTTCACAACTATGTTCTAAAGTGGGCATACCAAGGGTTCCATCCAATTCTGGTGATAAGCAGATATCATCCATTGCGTTGTCATCAACAAGGTAGTCCACATCTTTATTTACAATTGGTGGGTGTCTATTCACAAATCCGGGCACCAACCTTCCTTATGGGGTTGCTTGAGGTAACCTTACTCTATTGTAGAGCTTTCTATTCAACGGGGTAGTTGTTGAACTACTTTGGACACTGAGGAGTCACTCTTTGGTTCATTCAGAGGACCAAGATGAGTTGTCTCCTCTTTGGGTCATTCAGAAGACCAAGCTGAGAGGGTATCCTCTCATCTCCTCAACTTCCTTATCATCATCCTTAGAGGTTCTTCATCTTATGGTTGCTTCCTTATACCATTCTGCTCTTCAATTTTCCACGACACCATTCTGTTCTATTAACTTTCCTGATTGTTGTACATCTTCCAAGAATGTGTATCTAGCCTTTTCTTGGTCGGTCCTCACCAAGGTCAAGACAGCATACAGGCTATCGCCATACTCCTTGTTGCTTTTTAGCTGATTTTCATTACAGAATCTCAAAAGATAACTCAGTGCCAAGTACTGCATGCTTGCCCCATGAACATGATGAGACCACACATCCCAATGAATTAGGATGTCATCTCTCTGCAGTCTTCTCATGCATTTCATAGGGGTAAACAGGGTGGACTCTGTAAGAGGTACTTGCACCTTTAAGGGACGGAAGGTCGCCTTATAACCAGCATTGTTGAATCTTTTCTTGATACAGTGCTCATCAAGCTATCTGCCACTAGTACCAGATGGTCCTTAAGAATTCCTTTAGCAACCGTCTTCATAGTTGTAGAAAGGCGCTGAACAACTTGATCATATCTCAAAGATGAACTCCTTTGCAAGGATAAGGGATCTAACGAAGCTCTCATGGGTAGGAAAGTAGTTTTAGGGATTCGGAGGGTTGCTTCATAACATCACAGATCGGGATGGGGTAGACTTCGGTGGCGTAAAGCTTTGGAATCAGGAGGCATTCTCATAGGTAGTGGTGGTTGTCTCTGTTGTGATTCTCTGGAGAGGAGTGACTTCTCTTTTATAGGCTCAGGGATGTAGTCAAACGGGCCGCGTGGGGAGTCGAAACGAAGAGTCGGGGAGGTGAATTGAACTGGTAGTCATTAAAACTGAACAGTCGTCGCCTTCAAGGTCCACTGAGCAAAACGCTTCTGATTAATGTGTAGTCGTTCAAAAGTCCAAGTTCTCGCCGTATTCCTACGTTTTGGCCACTGGCTCACTATAAGGGATGTAACATATTATCCTCCTAAGGTTATGGTTTAACGACGTCATCTCTCATGTAGGTATGTCTCTCTAGATTTACCATTCCGCATACAAGAGCGAACAATATGAGTAGTCATCATGGGCGCGAATCCATGTCGCACTCAATCATTACCTTGTATTTGGTTTGGTGCATCTCGCATTCTAACTCTTGGTCAACCTCACTAGCTTTTAAACAAAAGTTTTGTTGAAATTGGAACAAAGTTCCCAAATCTATTTTGAAATTTGAAAACAAAATCTATCGTTCCTAGCTAGAGGTTTTTAACAAAGCTCATGGCAATAAACTTTAAGTTGTAGATCCTTTGGTATGCCATTTAAGAGGAATTGAAATCCTTTCCATTGCTCTGTTTGCTCTTTCCATTGCTCTATTTGCTCTTTCCACCTTTCTTGCATGAGGTGGTTGAATAGTATTACTTCCACATTAGCTATACCTTGGGGTGTCTTCTTATTGTTTGCGAGGTATCCTTTAGCTATCCTAGCTTACTGGAGTCTTGGGGCATCATCCTTTGTGCAGTCTCTTGCGTAATGTTCCAGTCTCTTGTACTCGAAACACTATCTCTTGTTGTTGTACTCTGAATCCTTATCTCCAACTGAGGGTCATTGTAGTTGTTCTGTCGTTGAGAAAACTTTGGTTTGGGCTTTAGGGCAAGTTTAGGTCCTTGCATAGATAAGAATTAGATAGAAGAGATCTAAAGAAGAAAATCTTACCCAAAACAAAACAGATCAAAACAATTTATCCTACAAGCAATATCTAACAACATTCATCATAACAAGCAAACTAGTTTTCAAACAAACGGGAAGGTACGATCATCCACAAGTCGGTATGACCATAACGTCTATTACACGTCGTTGCTTATTAAAATTTCCTAAATGGAAGTCCAACTAAGGTTTCTTGGTTCTCTTTCATGCAAATCCATTGTTTTGGTCTAGCTGCTTCTATAGATTGGCAATTTGCTCGTCCTTGGTTTTGATGAGGTCTCCTTGAACACTAAGTTCAGATACCAATTTTTCCATGTCACCTTGAAGTTATGGTTTCCTTCAATGTAGTAGTGTCTTCCTATTCTTCCTTGAGGTCGTGCTGAGTATTATGAAGTCTCCACTTGAGTCTTTCTCCAAGTTCTTTTATATTGAGTCAAGGGAAATATATGGAGTATCAGTCTCACACTTCTAGCACATTGTGATCTTCTATCCTTTGTTGATGATTTCAGGGTAGGGTCAGCTATAGTATTAGGAAACATTTGGAGAGGAAGTAGGAGAGAATACAAGGAGTTCAGAATGCAAACATTTTTCTTTAATAAATAGAAGTAAGATGAGATAGAGAATTTTATCCTAGGGTCTTCCTATTTCTAATTCCAAACCTAGGGTCTCGATCCTACAGGCAGCACTATGTTCTGATACCATTTGTAACGACCCGCCTTTTACTAAAGGCAAATCTCCTGTGTATCTGTGCCATTCCCTGGATCAGTAGATAGCACCACAGTACAAAATATAGTAATCATTGCAATAGCATCAATATTACATCGTAAATCCAGTTACATAGGTCTTCTACCTTATGAGTACACAGCATAAAGCATAGTTGCAGTGAGCTTCCATCTTCATCAAGTGCCACAGGCAGACGTGTTGGAATGTAAGCTCGAGATCCTACTCCTGGTTCCTTACTCGAAATAAAACCTGCACGTTTGAATATGCAGCCCCAAAGGGGTCAGTACAATGATGTACTGGCAAATGACACATATTTGGTGGCATTTTTGTGGAAAGCCTATACTACATGACATTTGGCTGGTAGATCTCATAGGCTAATTTGCATAAAGCCAATTTTATCCTATAAATCCATTTTAATACTTTCTTTCAACAAATTTTATTTTTCAAGGGTCAAGACAACCCCCATACACTACATACTGGCCGGTATGTAGTTCTGGGCGCAACTCAACAAAGTTTGGAACCTCAGGCACCACCACCCCTCGGAGTGTATGGTCCTTAGTTCCTACCTAGGGGTTTCTAGACAAATTTTAATAATTCAGAAACGGTGATGAGATTCTTCCGTACATTCCATGTCTAGAGACTCAATTGTCCATAACCGAGGACACGGCTAATCGATTAGTTTTAAACACCTTGCAAGGGTTGTGCACTTTCACCTTACGATTCATTTTATGCCCATACATAAAATGAAACGAGACCTTTTAGAAGGAGAGGACAACTAACTTGGCAAGCACCGTTCCCAACCTATAATTTGACTACCACCTCTTCTTGCCGACAAGTTGCACTCCCACATTCTAATCAGTCAAGACAGAGCCCATAATGTCATAAGGCTGCACTGGAAGTACACTAAGCATGGAAGACATAGCCATCTCTTTATTCCTGGGTGGCCATCCCGAGCGGCATTCTGTTCCCACATCCTCTTATGAGGCTTGCGTCCCAGAACCCACCTACCTCGCCTCATCTTATCAAACCATTCCACCCAGGTGTTTCATTTTAGTTGAAGTTCTTAACTTTTCACAAAACACTTTTCAAGTGATCTTAGCATGGCATCAATATTAACAAAGTATTTAGCATCCTATCAGGTGGGGTTTGAAGGATAGCTACACACTACTAGGATCTAAGCATTTGATAAAACGGTTGAGTAAAGCACCTATCATGCATACTACAAGAGGTGAATATACTAATGCATAAGTAAAGTGGGTAGGGAACATGTGTGTCACTTGCCTTTTTGAAGATCACGACGTTTCGCTTCTCTCAGCTAAGCTCGTAGCTCTTTGCACAAACTATAGCACAGAAATATCATACCATAAACAATCCATACAAACACAATCAAACAAATCAAACAATTGAAAGGTGTTTGTTTAACAGTTTAGATTTATTGAGATGTTATGATAGAAAGATATGGCAAAGGAATTATGAATTGTGAGATATGGGTTTCAGAGCTCAGCTGGGGAAGATCAATGTGATTTGAGAGAGAATTGGTCTAGGCAAATATAATTGATGAAGTTTTTATGCTTTATCAAAGCATAAGAGTTTTAGGAAATGCTCATGTGAAATAAAATACACAAGAGTCAATTTGTGCAACAACAACACTATTGAGCAAATGTGACAGTAATTACTCTTGAATAGCTTCTATTGCACTTAGGAACTAGGCTAGGTTTTAAGAATGCTTGAAGTACTCAATTTGCACATTTGTAATTTGAATAGTTCAATACATTTGTAATTTGCACATTTGTAATTTGTAATTTGAATAGTTCAATACATGTGAACACAAACTAGGTAGGCATTGGATTGGGATGGTCAAGTGATTGGAAAAGATTGATCCTCCAAGATTACGATGTAAGGATAATAATCCTGGGCTTTGTATAGGCATGAATAGAGTTTAGAATAACTCATGTGAATATATTCACATAGGTATAGGATAGTGTAACAGAACACTACTGAATAAAGTGTGACAACACTTATTCATAATAGTATAAGTTACACATAGAATTGGGTGTGAATGATTGATATTTGAGGACATGGCTCAAATGGTTCATTGATCAACATGGTGTATAACACATGCTACGGTATGGGTTATAACAACTCCACATTAATAGAACCTAAGTTTGAGATGAATTCATATTCTACTCAGGTAGCATAATTGCAATTTGAGTACATATATGAATTAGGCAAAACATAATGAGTGAGATCTTTATGCTTTATCAAAGCATATTGAATCTTGGAATATCTCATATGGGTAAATCACATAAGAGACAAAATAGTGCAATAGCAATACTATTGAATAAGTGTGATAACAATTATTCTTAAATAGTATATATTACACTTAAGCAATGGGCTAGGATTCATGAAGCATTGAGTTACTCAATTAACTCATTTGTTAATTGAATAGTTCTACACATGAAGTCAGGATCAAGTGGACAGAGGATTGAGTATGGGTAGATAACATTTGGGATTATGGTTTAAGGTTTCTATTGGGTACATGGAGTATTGGATAGATGCTATAATGTTGATTAGATCAACACCACAAAGATAGCAAGAATAGAATTCTATGATTGAGATGTATCACACTTTACTCAAACAACACAATTGTAATTTGAATATGTCTGAACTAGATAAGATAGGTCTAAGTAGATATGATCTTGATCAAGATGTTATTTGATAGCTAGGTATGAGTATAGGATTCACTAAAGTAGAAAGGAACATTGCTACAAGAAATAGTTTTATTCCTATAGTGGAAATTACTCAAATTCTCATGTTAGAATTTGAATAATTGTGAAATGGTTCAAGAAATTATGGGAGTGATGCTACTGGATGGCTTGCAGTAATACAAAGTCACTGCAATTGGAATCACTCAAAAATAAGTTATAGAAATTGAATTATCACCGAAATAGTGATTTGGACAAATTTGAATGCACAAAGTGTGTGCACGTATCAAATTTGAATTTTCTTGATTCTATGATGTTCTACAAGTTGAGAGGATTCCAGAGACTACAAATTTGTAATTTTTGGACTAACAGAACTAAAGATATGAATTAATCATGCTAACAGAAGGTTTGATACCAATTTGAAATTAGTTTCAAATTGATCCCATAAAATATAAGATTTTATGGTACTTCTGGATTCTAGACTTCCTAAGGATTCCAACGATATATTATTTGCTATTTTTGGATTTATGGATCAAAAGATATGAATTATCAAAGTTTTGGATGAAATCTGATTCAATTTCTGTTTTAACAATCTGTTTGAATCTGGGAAGGCCACGTGGCGTGACGGTATTCGCCGGTACCGGTTCGGATGGATAGGCCCTCTGGACCGTAGGATCTAAAGGGGATCTGGCGGCCTAGATTCTACTGATACCGATTCGTTAAGTGGTCTATTCTGGGCCTTAGATTTGAGATCCAACGGCAGTGATTAAAAAGAGAAGGTGCTCACCGGGGAGATCTAGGGTTCCGGCGAAGTTCACCGGCGAGGCGGCTCTGGTTCAAACTCCGGCGGGTTCAAACGGCTTCCAGATGACCGCGACGGTAGGACGAGGTACAGGAGGGCATGGGGATCTCGATGGTGGTGACGGCGCACTCGATTGCTTCCAGAAGAGGGAGGGGGAGGTGGCTGGAGCGGCTATGGGCGGCGGTGGGCTTCGGCCATTGATGTTCTCCTCAATCTCCTGCAGAATGGACGAGGGGAACAAGTCAGGGAGGGGCGCCTGGGAGAGGTGAAGGAGCTAGAAGAGAGAGGGAGGGCTGGGGCTTACTAGCGGCGCCGAATTCAATCGGAAATACCTGCAGGTATGCGGGGCTCCGGCGAGGGATTTCGCCGTCCTTGCTGTGGCTCGAGCGGAGAAACAAAAGGGGAGAGGGAGAGGATGCCCAGGGCTATTTATAGGTACAGGAGAGGGATCGAAATGGTAGGCATTAATCGGGATTAAGAGGGGGCGTTACTCCGGCCGTTTCCAGTGAGAGAGAAGGAGAGGGATTTCCGGGGAAGAAGAAGATCTGACTGGTGGGGTCCACGCGTCAGCGTCGGGAGAGAGGAGGCAGAGATACCCTTTCGGGTTCGGCTTCCTGGGCTGCGGGCTGGATCCTCTTCTGGGCCGAAAGGGGTTCCCCGAGGCCCTTTTCTAGTTTTTGTTTCCTTTTCTTCTTTTCCTTTTCTGTTTTTCTTATTTCCTTTCTAGAATTTGCATATTGAATCCAAATCAAGCCAAACCAATTTGTAAAATTTTCTAAAAATCAGAGGAACAAACTAGGGCAGTAATAAACAGGTTTTCAGAACCAAAACAAGATTTTTAATAAAAGATCTCAATTAAGCCTAAAGGCTTTGCTTGCATAGAAGGATAGAAATAGAGTTTGAACTCGATTCTTTCTAAAATAGTAAAATAATAGTTTATAAAATAATGATTGAGAAACACACTCAAATATGGTTTGAAAAATCAACCTTTATTGAATAAAGTAAACTTTGTAAAACAATCTTTTGCAAGCAAGCTTGCATAAAGCTGAATAGGGTTTGAATAAAGGAGAATGAAAATAACATTTTAATACTTGTTCTTTCTCAAAGAAGTTCTTCTAGAAATAAATAGAGGATTTTAAATAGTTTTCAAACAAAGCTTTCAAATAAACTCAAAAAGTTTTAAATCCCTGTAAATTTTCAATCAACACAAGCAAAATAAAAACGAAAATTTTCCCCCAAAATTTGATAAAATCTTGGGTCGTTACATCAGCGAGGAAAGGAAGAAAACGGGATACCGCTTTGGGTTTTTAAAACGGGCTGCGGACTTGTTTCGCTGCTGGTCCGAAATTTGTCCCCAGGGCCCTTTTATATTTTTTTCTTTCTTTCTTTCTTCTTTTTCTTTTTCTGTTTTCTTATTTCTTTTATACATTTTGCAAATTTGGTCCAAATTGCTTCAAACCAATTTTGTAAAGTTTCTAAAATTCCACGCAACATTCTAGAACAGTAACAAACATGTTTTTCACAATTTAAGCAAGAATTTTAATAAAGCTTTATAATTTGATATAATGGCTTTATTGCATAAGATAAAATAAAATTAGGGCTTTCAAAATAATTCCTTTTAAAATCAGAGAATAAACTTTATAGAAATAGTATTTGAATTTATTTAAAACATGCTTTTGTCATAGCAAGGTTTATTTGATATAAATCATTTTGTAAAATATTTCTTTTGCAAATATGCTTCTATAGGATTTGAATAAAATCAAAATAGTATTTTGAATTCTTATTTTCTCAATTAAGTAAGTTCTTCAAGGAATAATAGGGGGTTTGAAATGGCTTTGCTAATAAGGCTTTAAGATAAATCAAAAGTTTTAATTCCTTGTAAAATTTTAAATCCACACAAGCAAACATGGTTCCTATTTTTATTAATTTTCACATTCCAAATTTTGGGATGTGACAGACTACCACCCTTAAAAGAAATCTCGTCCCAAGATTTGGAGAGGCTAGAAAGAAAGATGGGTTTGGGGTACTAGGTGGGCTACCACCCTTAAAAGAAACTTTTGTGGGTAGTCTAGGTATTGGGTTCATAGTAAGCACATCTTGAATATGACTTGGCACTGGGTCATCAAATCTTCCTCAAGATGGCTTGAGTATAACTTTCCTCCATTGTAGTGCTTCAATCCAATAGTGATTTTTGTTGAACTACTTTGGACAATGAAGGGTCACTCCTTTGGTCAATCCGAAGACCAAGTTAAGATGTTCTTGGAGCTTCATTTCATACCCTTATTTGATCTTCATAGACTTCCATCTTAGGAGTTGAAACTTCTTGTAGACCACTGTTGGATATATCTGAACTCTTAGGGTCATCTTCCATTGTAAATCATCTTCAACAGTAAGCTTGTGGTTCATCCTCACCGTATTCCTACGCTTGGCAACACTTGCCT
This sequence comes from Dactylis glomerata, assembly GCA_007115705.1. Taxonomy (NCBI): domain Eukaryota; kingdom Viridiplantae; phylum Streptophyta; class Magnoliopsida; order Poales; family Poaceae; genus Dactylis; species Dactylis glomerata. The sequence continues at coordinate 128,163 of QXEO01000643.1, forward strand.
ATAATGAGGGTATAATATTCTATCCTCCTAAGGTTTTAGGCTTATCAACATTGTCTCTCTTGTAGGTATGTCACTCAAGATTTACCATTCCTCATAACAAGAGCAAACAATATGAGTGATCGTCATGGGGGCCAATCCATGTCGCACCCAATCATTACCTTGTTTTTGGTTTGGTGCATCTTGCATTCTAACTCTTGGTCAACCTCACTAGCTTTGACAAAACTTCCATGGAACATTGGCTCAATGTTTCAATTCCCATTATAAATTTTAGAAATCAAATCTATCAATCCTTAGCTAGTGGCTTGTGTAACTCTCATATGGCAAAATCTCCTAGCTTGCAGATCCTTCGGTTTTCCATCTCTTGTTCTATGCTTCTTCTTGATGCTGAGCATCTTAGCTGGAGCTGATAATGTTGTTGTCTTCATGGAGGCTTGTCAAGAAACACTTGTTTGGGTTTGAATAAGATGAGAATAGACAGAAGGGATCTAAAGAAAATTCCTACCCAACACTGCAGCTCAAGGTAATTCATCTTACAATCAAGATCTAATAAGCATTTGTCAGATCAAACAACATCATTCAACCGCAAACAAACTAATATGATCATATCACAATTTGATATGATCATAACGTATTACGATGTCATTCTTACATATAAGGATCTTAAATGGAGGTCCAACTAAAGTTTCTTGGATGTTCTAGGTAGTAGTCTACTCTTTTCATCTTTGGAATCCTTCTGGATGTACACTTGAGTCTTTCTCCAAGTTCTTTGATAGTTTCCATGTAGTGCATCTTGCGAAGTAGAGGAATAATATACGAAGCATCAATCTCTTCTTGATAGTGTTCATGGGATAAGATCTCTAAAGAATGAGAAAGCTTTTTTTAAACGTGAAGTTGATGAGAATAGAAGAAGCTAAAATTGCAAACACCTTTCTAATAAAAACCGAATTAGATAGATTTTTCATCCTAGGGCCTTCCTAATCTCTCTCTTCTTCTTTTGCTCATCTTGAACATGAACTTCTCTTCTTGTTCTTAGAATACCTTCTCCTTCTCCTTGAGTTGGGCAAGTAGCTCATCATTTGCTAAGTAGTTTTTCTAAGTCCTAGAACTATTGATGCTTAGACCTTAGACTCTTTCAATTTGCTTCCTTTGATGATATAGGTGGGTGGATCTTGAAGTCCTTTGAGGTGTCGAAGCTGAAGCTCTTCATCTTTGAGACAAAATGAATAAGGGGAGAGTTTACGAAATAATGAGTGTGTAAATTTTAACTTAGAAATAAAAACAAATCCTATATTTCTAAGGGGTCATTGTCCAATCCTAGGGTCACGAAACTAACGGCAACATAATGCTCTGATACCATCTGTAGTGATCTCACCTTTTAAAGATGACAATCCATGTGCTTTTCCGTGCTAGTCCCTGGATCAAAGCTAGCACACACAGTTCAAGATGTAATATCAAGAAACAAAGGTCATTTTATTACATCGTATGATCCAGCAATTACATAAAGAAACTTTACAATGCTCATAGCATAAAGCTTTCAGAGTTTACAACGAAATCAAAAATATCATGGAGTCCTTCTTCTTCATGTGCCACAGGCGAACATGCTGCGGATAGACTCGTCACCCTGTCGTACCTTTCTTATCATCAAAACCTGCAACATGAAACGTTGCAGCCACAAAGGGTCAATACATTTGAATTGTATTGGCAAGATGTCACTTTTGGTGGACACAATGGAACCTAACACTTAAATGAATATCTGGCTGAGTGGATCTTTAGGCTGAGCTTGCAGAAAAGCAATTGTTTATCCTACTTTTCAAAAGATCTCATTTTTCTTTTAAAGCACTATTGGACACACTGGAATCCACCAGGTGCTCCTAGTTAATTATGCACACATAGGAATCAACCAGGTGTACATAATTATGATCACACAACAATCCCTTGTTGACCCTTCAAGTTTTAAATTTTTAGAAATTGGGATGAGGAGATCCTTGAACAGCTTCAAAATCATGTTGCTCAAAATTGTCCGTAACCGGGGACACGGCTAAGTACTTAGTTTTTAACCCTCTGCAGAGGTGGTGCACTTTTCCCACAAGACTCAGTCAACCTCTTTTGCCATGATGCTCATTTTGCTCAAATGGCCAAGTGAAGACTAAGACGAGACTTTTCATAAGCAATCCCTCAGACCAACCCAGACGCGCTCCATCCTACAAATCACTACCAACCTTTGTCCGTCTGGCTAAGTTCTTGCAACTTAGTTAGTCAAGACAGAGCCCATATGACTCGTGGTTGCACTGGAAGCTTCACGACTTGAACGTCTCCAATCTCTTTGTTCCTGGGTGGCCGTCCACAAGTGAGATACACACGACCGCCATAGAGATGGCTCCGGTGTAACCACTCAACATAAATCCATCTTACCAATTTCCACCCAGGTGTTTCATTAACTTAGTTGTTTTCTTAGTTTTTGCAAAACATAGTTTTCAAACTTAATAAAAGAATATGTGGAATCCCAACCATGAATTCTATAGCACAACTAAGCAATCTACACTTACGGTGTTTCTTCAAATAGGGTAATCAGGGATATCCGAAATCGGAGATAGCAAGCATAACAATCTACACATGCATTTATTTAAAAGAAAGGAAACACTACATGCATAGTAAAACATTGGGAAATTTATGAACAAGAGTGACACTTGCCTTAGAAATTTTTGAAGATTGTACTTCTCTTAATCAACACACGTAGCTCTCCGTATAACTATAAGATAGAAAGTAACACAACATAAACACACCATTCGAGACATCATAATCAAACAAGACAACAAAAGTGTTTATTTGTTTTAGCTTAGTCTTGATTTGTCTTAGGGATATATGGACAAAAGATTGTGGCATGAAGTTGGCTTGATATGGATGGAGGGAATGACTGAGTCAAGGACTTAAAGATTGATGGGGGTTTTCTAAATTGTTAAGAAGTGTCAAACACTTAGAAAAATAGTTTCAAGGAAATTCTTAGGCTTGGGTTGAGAAGTTGGATGGATAAATTCTAAGCCATGAGGTTTGTCACTTTCATCTTCTTGACTTGGCTCTTGATCTTGATCTTCTTGTTTTTCCTTCATCTCTTGCCTTCTCTTCAACTTCTTGTTTCCCTTCATCTTCTTGTCCTCTCTTCAACTTCTTCCCCATGTTCTTGATATGGGAAAACTTCTATGTCATATTTGTTGGATGGGGTAGTCAAAATACTTAGAAGAATTTGGGAAAGATGGAGTTGATGGTTTTGCACTTGGGCAAGGATAGAGAGTAGATTTTTCACTAAGTCATGGTAGAGTTGAGTGATCATTAGGGCTTAGGATTATTCAAACCATTTGCATAGTGGAACAAAAATTTGAATAGCACAAGGTGCATGATAGAAATTTGGATTGATATTTGCAAGGTGCCCAAATAACACAAATCTTGCAAAAAGGATGTGCTAAAGGAGTTGACTTTGAATACCTAAGATATGTGTGTGTAGTGTTCTGGTGGTTTTATATTATCAAGATATTCAATTTTGCAAAAAAGGAATTATGCCTAAAATATTTGTAGAATTAAATCTAGGGAGAAAATACTCAAATCTCCATTTGAATTTGAATACTTGATAAAATTGTTTCAAATAATTTATGCAGAGGTCCTACTGGATAGAGGACAGCAATATGATCCTATTGCAAAAAGAATCAACTAAAAAGGATTTATATATTTTTAACTATATAAAAAATACTCAAACTCTCATATTCAAATTTGAATATCCCCCCCCCCCCCCGCGTCGCCCACCTCTGGTGACATGGGGGAAACCCTAGCCGCCGCCGGCCGGCTACCCCCTTCTGCTCCCTCCCCTGCACTACCGCCGCCGGAGGGGTGCCAGCGAAGCTGTGCGTGCCCCAGGAAGGTGGCGGCGGGGCGTTCTCTCCCCGGCTCGGGGTCCTCTGGCGACCGGCGGCGCGGTTGGCGGTGGTGCTACGGCGCGGTTGGCGGCAGAGACGGCTACTGTGGCGTGGCGGCGTGGTGGTTGCTGCTGGCGAGGCGGCTCGGCAAGCTGCTGCGGGCGCGGCGACTGGGCACGGCCGGGCTAGATCTGGGCCGCGCGGGCTGGCCACGGGCAAGGTGTGGTGGCGCGGTGGTGCATCGCCGGAGAGGGAAGGCCTAGGGCGCAGCGGTTGGCCGGTTGCATCGACGATGTGGCTGGCGGCGGGCGCGTCGCTGGCCTGTCGAGGCCCTTGTGGGATGGGGCACAGGGGAGGCTATTGGGGTGCTAACTTGGGGAGTCCAGGGGCATTTTTGCTCCTCCTCCTCATGATGGCATGCCCCATGAGGCGAGGAAGCCAAGGTGTCACGGCGGATGCGGCTGGCATGGCAGTCGTGACGGCAGGAGGTGCCGCGGCGGCTGCGGCATGCGGTGGAGCTAGGTGGTCGGCAAGGGAGCCACAGTGCCATCTTGTGGCTCCTTGAGCTTCGTGGTTGGGTTGAGCTCCGGGCGAAAGCCTTGCAGAGACTCCGGTCGATGTTGACGATGGGGCGCCTGTGGGCGTCGTTCCCTTCTTGTTTGCGTCATTGTGGAGCTTTGATTCCGATCAACGTGTGTGGCTCCAAGATCTCCGGGTGAAAACCTAAGCTCCATCAGGAGCGGGCGGCGGTGACGGACACGTCACTACCTTGTTGGAGGCGTCGCCTTGGAGTTCTTGGCCCTCGCGGTGCGACGGGTTCGCGGCAGGTTGGAAGATGGCTCTTTGGTCAAGGGTTGCGGATCGCTGGGGCGGCGGCCCTGGACGGTGGTGGCACATCGAGGAGGCGGCCTCGGTCTCCCTTGCAGCGGCAGTCACATGGGGCTTGGCTGTGGCCTTGCATGTGGATAGGGTGGCGGCTTGGATATCTGTGTGGCCAGCGAGTTCATCGACCCAGCTGGTTCATCTTCGGGCAATGCGAGGTTTGAACTGGCAGCTACGTCAGGGCAGCAGCCCCGGAGATGGTGGTGTGTGTTTGTTGCGCTCTTGGGGCTGTGTTGTGTGGACGGCGGGTCTGCTCGCATGTGTGGTTTTTCCGCCAGGTTTCCCTGATAAACTGATTAGTGTATAGTTTGTACGGTTTTTGGACCCGGTTTTCCTTATAAACTAGGTCACTCTCTTCTATCTAATCGGTGGCGGATACGACCGCTTTGGCCTTAAAAAAATTGAATATTTTGAAATAGTTGGAAAGTGAAATTTTATTTCAGAATTATGTTCTACACAATTTTAGGATTCCAGGGGTATATTATTTGCTAATTTTGGATCTACAGATCAGAAGATATGATTTATGCAAGATTCAACTAAATTCAGATCTGAAATTCTAATTTGAATTTGTTTTAGACCTAGAGCCAACACGTGGCGCTCTGTGGTTCGCTGGGGTACCATTTCGAGAGGATTAGCATTCTGGAGCGTTGGATCTTACGGGATCTGGACGGCTCGGATCTGATGGTACCGTTTCGGTGTTTAAAAACAAACCCGATCCACTGGATCTGGATCTAACGGCAGGGGATCAAGCTAGAGGAGCTCACCGCGGGGGTCAATGCCGACGAGGTCAGCGGCACTGGAGGTCGACGGCGGGCTACTCTAGTGGTCTTTAGAGTCGATGGAGACGTCAAAGGGGACCAGCTCGACGAGAGGGAGACGATGATGGTCACGAAATGGTCACGCGTTTCCTACAGCGGAGAGGCCATGCGGCTGGAATCAATGGCCTGACACGGGCAAGATGGAGATGATGACGAGAGGTGGTTCTGGGCTTGGATTTCCTTACCAGGAGATGCAGAAGATCGAGGCGATCACAGTGGCGAAGCAGGCGATCTCGAGGTGCTCTGGTTGTCTGATGATTGCTCGTCGGAGTTTAGGTCACGGACAGCAAGATCTCGGCGAGGACGGGCTCGTTGCTCTGGAGCGCAAGCAAGAAGGTTATCAGGTCTGGGAGGTTCTGCGTGACTTATGCAGGTGACTGGAACTGGATAGAGGTCCAGGGAAAACGAAAGCTCACCGGAATTTGAAGGAGTCGTCGGCGGCAGTGGTGGCGCGTTGAGCAAGATTTCGGGCATCCCGGCGGCTCAGCGAGGGGGAAAAAGGGATGGGGTGGTAGAGGATGGTGAGATGCATTTTATAGGCATGTCTAGGTGCTGAATTTGGCAAGGAGTTAATCGAATTGAAGAGGGGAAGATTTCTCCTGGCGCAGCTGTCTCCTCCGGTGATTTCGGCTGAAGGTTGGGGACGATGACATGGCCTGACTCCTGGGGTCCATACGTCAGCGAGGAAAGGAAGAAAACGGGATACCGCTTCAGGTTTTTAAAATGGGCCACGGACTTGTTTCGCTGCTGGGCCGAAATTCATCCCCGGGGCCCTTTTATATTTTTTCTTTCTTTCTTTCTTCTTTTTCTTTTTCTGTTTTCTTATTTCTTTTATAAATTTTGCAAATTTGGTCCAAATTGCTTCAAACCAATTTTGTAAAGTTTCTAAAATTCCAAGCAACATTCCAGAACAGTAACAAACATGTTTTTCACAATTTAAGCAAGAATTTTAATAAGGCTTTATAATTTGATCTAAGGGCTTTATTGCATAAGATAAAATAAAATTAGGGATTTCAAAATAATTCCTTTTAAAATCAGAGAATAAACTTTATAGAAATAGTATTTGAATTTATTTAAAACATGCTTTTGTCATAGCAAAGTTTATTTGATATAAATCATTTTGTAAAATATTTCTTTTGCAAATATGCTTCTATAGGATTTGAATAAAATCAAAATAGTATTTTGAATTCTTATTTTCTCAATTAAGTAAGTTCTTCAAGGAATAATAGGGGGTTTGAAATGGATTTGCTTATAAGGCTTTAAGATAAATCAAAAGTTTTAATTCCTTGTAAAATTTTAAATCCAGACAAGCAAACATGGTTCCTATTTTTATTTATTTTCACATTCCATATTTTGGGATGTGACATCTTCTCATTTTTCTGAACCCAGGGAAATAAAATTTGCTAAATTTGGTTCAGTAGAACTCAAGATATGAATTTCTGATGTTTAAACATGTTTCTGAAATTTTAAAATGAAAAACAGATCGGGTTAATCCTCAGGCTGCCACGCGGCGCTTCCTGATTCATTGATACCGTTTCGGTCGGATCGGCCTTCTGGGTCATTGGATCTTATTAGAAATCGATGCGCCGGATTTAGCGTAACGGTTCGAGTAAGTGATCTAATCGGATCCCTCTGTTTCAGATCCGACGGTAGGAGGTGGTTAGGGTTGTGGCTGGCCGAAAAATCATCGCCGGCATCCAGATCCTGGGCGGCGACGCATCGGCAACGCACGTTCCTAGCGCTACGGAGGGTTTCGAGGCTAGGCAAGGTTACCTGCAGACTCCTGGAGACGAGGCGGTCTCGGTGGCGAGGTGGTGAAGGAAGAAGGGGACGACGACAGCCAAAATCGCTCGTCGGAGCTCCTCTTGCGGACGGTAGCGTTGGGTCATAGTCGGCGGAATCCGAGGATCTCATCGATGGCAGTGGCGGATCGGCGGGCTTCGGCTCGGTCAGCCTGGCGGCGGAGGAGGTCTGAGAGGGGTGGGGGGCGGACGAGGAGAGGGAGGGCCCTTTTATAGGCGCGGGCGCGGTTCGAAAGTGGCAGGGGATCGCCGGAATTCAATTCGCGGCCGAGGCTTTACTCGGCGAGATCCCTGCGCGAAATTTCAGCATCGTGGAGACGATGATGACGTGGCCTGGCCAGCGGGCCCCACCTATCATCGAGAAAGGGAAGGAAGAGAAGATACTGATTCGGGCGTGACTCCGGGTGGGCCTTGGGCCGATTCCCTGCCTGGGCCGAAAGGCTCCCCCTCGGCCTCTTCCTATTTTTCTAATTCCTTTCTCTTTTCTTTTCTGATTTCTTTTGTATTTTTGCAATAACACTCCAATTTGATTCAAATCAATTTTGAATTTTGAAAGGAAAAAAAATCCTCCTGTTGTTTGATTACAGGGGAAGATTTCGATTCAAAGAAAGTCAAAACCTTTGGTAAACATGTGCATAAGATGGTAATATGGATGAATGTGCATGAAATGATGTTATGATTTTATGTGTGCTTAAAATTTTAAATTCTTTCAAAATTTGGGATGTTACAGAACTGTCCATCCGGGTGATCATTTACTCTTTATACATGAATTATGCGAGTTGTTCAAGTGTGCAGGTATTTCATCAAGCCAGGTTAAGAGGAAGCTATTCTCTTTATCACTGAAGGGCAGAGCTGCGGAATGGTATAGGCTACTTAAGGATGGTCCATCTATTGGCGGGAGGAAATTGTACCTCTCTTTTATTCTAAATTCTATCCTCCAAGTGAGATTCATAAAGATCGTAATCAGATATATAATTTTTGGCCTCGTGATGGAGAGAGTATTGCCCAAGCGTGGGGGAGATTGAAGTCACTAATGCTCAAATGTCCCATTCGTGAGCTCCCCAGTAATATTGTTATTGATAACTTTTATGCAAGGCTTTCCCTTCACAACAAGGATTTATTGGATGCTTCTTGCTTTGGATCATTTACACATATGAAAGGAGAAGCTAAATGGGATCTTCTAGACCGTATTCAAGAAAATACTGAAGGATGGGAGAATGATAAAGGTAGAAATTCAGGTATAAATTTTGATTATGAATGCATTAAAGCTTTTGTGGGAACCGATGACTTTCATGATGTTAGTGCTGTTTATGGTCTTGATTCCCAAATACTTGCTAACTATTTTAAGGCCTTTGCCTCTTATCTTGATGTTCCAAAGAAGGATTGGAACAAGTACCATGCGCCTTATAAAGATACTGTTAGTTGTATTCCTGCTAGAACTACTGAAGTTTGTACTATTGATCGCATTTTACCCGAGCCTTATTTTGAGAAAACACCTTTCCCTGCTAAGGTAAAGGAGCATTCTACTTTAACTAGGGTACTTAAGAAAAGTGGAAAGAAAGCTGTAGAACCTGATGAGCAAATAAATGTTAAACCTGCAGTAGCAATAGTGAAGGACCTTGTTACTAAAAATGTAGGAGATGAACATATTATCTTTTGTGAAGATGCTTCTAACATTGTTTCCCATCCTAGTAGATCTAGGAAAACAAGTGTTCATGTGCTTTCTGTCAGGATTGGTGATCATTGCTATTATGGTTTATGTGACATTGGTGCAAGTTCGAGTGCTATTCCTTATGAGCTTTACAGAGAAATCATGCATGAAATTTCCCCTTGTGAACTTGAAGAAATTAATGTGGTTATTCAGCTTGCTAACAGAGAGACTGTCTTGCCAATTGGTATTGTTAGAGATGTGGAAGTTTTATGCGGTAAGACTAAATATCCTACTGATTTTCTAATACTTGGTACTGAAGCTAGTAAAACTTGTCCTATTATTTTTGGTAAACCCTTTTTGAACACTTGTGGCGCTGTTATAGATTGTAAGAAGGAGAAAATTTTGACTAAGTTTGATGGAGAATCTTATGAGTTTAATTTTTCTAAGTTTACTAAAGCTCCTTATGAAAATGAATTGCCTGATGAAATTTTTTGAGTTGAACAGCTTGCCTCTATTGCTCTTGCTCCTAATAATGCTTTGCAACAATTTATGGAGGATCATGAAAGTGAGATCTTTAGGGTAGAAAGAGAGGAGATTGACGACATTCTTCTTCGTCAACCAACATTGATTAAACACAATTTACATGTGGAGGATTTGGGTACCACTTTGCCACCTAAGGAAGATCCTTTTTATGAATTAAAGCCTTTACCTGATGATCTTAAATATGCTTATATTGATGATAAGAAAATATATCCTGTTATTATTAGTTCTAAACTTTCAAGAAAGGAAGAAGAAAGGTTATTGGAAATATTGAGGAAACACCGAGGAGCTATGGAATATACTCAAAATGATCTAAAAGGGATTTCTCCTACTATATGTCAGCATGCTATTAACATGGAGCCAGATGCAAAGCCAGTGGTTGAACATCAACGCCGTTTAATTCCTAAGATGAAGGAAGTGGTAAGAAATGAGGCATTGAAGCTCTTTGATGCTGGTATTATTTATCCTATTATTGATAGTACATGGGTTAGTCCTGTTCATTGTGTTCCTAAGAAAGGAGGTATCACTGTTGTGCCTAATGAGAATAACGAGCTTATTCCTCAAAGGGTAGTAGTTGGCTATAGGATGTGCATTGATTTTAGAAAGGTCAACAAAGTTACTAAGAAAGATCATTATCTTTTACCGTTTATAGATCAAATGCTAGAGAGGTTATCTAAGAAAACCCATTTATGTTTTCTTGATGGCTATTCTAGTTTCTCTCAGATTGCTATTAAAAAGCAAGATCAAGAGAAAACCACTTTTACTTGTCCTTATGGAACTTATGCTTATAGACGTATGCCTTTTGGTTTGTGCAATGCTCCTGCTACTTTTCAAAGATGCATGTCTGCTATTTTTCATGGTTTTTGTGAAGAAATTGTGGAGGTATTCATGGATAATTTCTCCGTCTATGGAACTTCTTTTGATAACTGTTTGCACAATCTTGATAAAGTTTTGCAGAGATGTGAAGAAACTAATCTTGTTCTTAATTGGGAGAAATGCCACTTTATGGTAAATGAAGGAATTGTTCTTGGACATAAAATCTCTGAAAGAGGTATTGAAGTTGACAGAGCAAAGGTTGAAGCAATTGAGAAAATGCCCTGTCCTAGGGATGTTAAAGGTATTCATAGTATTCTTGGTCATGCTGGTTTCTATAAGAGGTTTATTAAACATTTCTCTAAGATTTCAAAGCCTCTTACTAATCTTCTTCAAAAAGATGTACCATTTGTTTTTGATGATGATTGTAAGGAAACTTTCAAAACTCTTAAGAAGGCTTTAACTACTGCTTCTATTGTTCAACCACCTGATTGGAATTTACCCTTTGAGATTATGTGCGATGCTAGCGATTTTGCTGTAGGTGATGTTCTTGGACAATGCGTAGATAAGAAGTTGAATGTTATTCATTATGCTAGTAAGACTCTTGATGCCGCTCAGAAGAATTATGCTACTACAGAGAAGGAGTTTCTTGCTGTAGTTTTTGCATGTGATAAGTTTAGACCTTATATCGTTGATTTGAAAGTTACTATTCATACTGATCATGCTGCCATTAGATATCTTATGTCGAAGAAGGATGCTAATCCTAGGCTTATTAGATGGGTGTTGCTTTTACAACAGTTTGATTTGCATATTGTAGATAGGAAAGGTGCTGAAAATCCTATTGCTGATAATTTGTCTCGATTGGAAAACATTTCTTTTGATCCTATTCCTATTAATGATAGTTTTCCAAATGAACAGTTAGCTTCAATAAAGGTAACTTCGCGAGAAATACCTTGGTATGCTGATTATGCTAACTTTATTGTTTCCAAGTATTTGCCTCCAACCTTTACAGCTCAGCAAAGAAGGAAATTCTTTTATGACTTGAGGCATTACTTTTGGGATGACCCACACTTATATAAAGAAGGAGTGGATGGTATTATGCGAAGATGTGTTCCAAAATATGAACAACAAGAGATATTGAGAAAATGCCATGGTAGTCCCTATGGAGGGCATCATGCTGGAGACAGAACTGCACAAAAAGTTCTACAGTCAGGTTTTTATTGGCCTACCCTTTTTAAAGATGCTAGAAAGTTTGTTTTATCTTGTGATGAGTGCCAAAGAGTTGGTAATATTTCTAAACGTAATGAAATGCCTATGAGTTATTCTCTTGTTATTGAACCGTTTGATTGTTGGGGATTTGACATTATGGGTCCTTTTCCTCCTTCAGAAGGTTATACTCATATACTCGTAGCTGTTGATTATGTTACTAAGTGGCTAGAAGCCATACCTACAAAGAGTGCCGATGGTGAGACCTTGTTAAAAATACCTAAGGATGTTATTTTTTCCTAGGTTTGGTGTGCCTAGATATCTCATGACTGACAGAGGTTCTCATTTTATTCATGGTGGTTTTAGGAAAACTCTTGCTAGATATGACGTTAATCATAGAATTGCTTCTGCTTATCATCCCCAAACTAGTGGGCAAGTAGAGCTATCGAATAGGGAGATCAAGTCTATCTTGTAGAAGACTGTTAACAGGTCTAGGAAAAACTGGGCTAGCAAGTTGAACGATGCTTTATGGGCTTATAGAACTGCTTATAAGAACCCCATGGGCATGTCTCCTTACAAAATGGTTTACGGAAAAGCTTGTCACTTGCCTTTAGAATTAGAACACAAAGCTTTTTGGGCAGTGAGAGAGCTTAATAGGGATTTTAAACTTGCCGGTAAGAAATGGTTGCTTGATTTGAGTTCTTTAGATGAGTGGAGAAACAAATTTTATGAGAATGCCAGACTTTTCAAAGAAAAAGTCAAGCAATGGCATGATAGGAGAATTCTTAAGAGAGAATTTCATGTTGGTGAGAAAGTTCTATTGTATAGGTTGATACGTCTCAAACATATCTATAATTTTTGATGCTCCATGCTTGTTCTTACACCATTTTCTTTGTGTTTTGTTACACTTCGTGGCGTTTTTATGCATTTTCCGGAACTAACCTATTAACAAGATGTCACAGTGCTAGTTCCCTATTTTCTGCTGTTTTTGTGTTTCAGAAAAGTTACACAGGAAATATTCTCGGAATTGGACGAAACAAAAGCCGAACCTATTATTTTTACCGAAGCTTCGCGAAGACCAAAGATGACACGGAGAGGGGCTAGGGGCTAGCCTCACCACCAGGGGGCGCGGCCCAGCCCCTGGCCGCGCCCACCAATGGTGAGGGCGCCCTGGTCCACTCCCGACGACGCCCCTTCGCCTATAAAGTCCCCTCGACAAGAAAAACCTAAGGGACGGATCGCTTTTCCCAGAAACATACTGCAAGCCGCCACCGTCGCCGTCGCGAGATCGGGAGGATCCAAGAGCTTTTCCCGGCACCCTGCCGGAGGCCTTCTACACCACCATGGTCGCCTCCGGAGTGATGTGTGAGTAGTCTACCTTGGACTATGGGTCCATAGCAGTAGCTAGATGGTTGTCTTCTCCACCATGTGCTTCATGTTTAGATCTTGTGAGCTGCCCTACATGATCAGGATCATCTTTATGTAATCATACATGTTGTGTTTGTTGGGATCCGATGAGTATTGGTACTATGTCAAGTTCATGTGCTGAAATTATATCTTATGTTATCTCTATGTTGTTTATGATCTTGCATGCTATCCTTTGCTAGTAGCTATCTTGGCCGAGATGATGCTAGTAACTCCAAGAGGGAGTATTTATGCTCGATAGTTGGGTTCATGCCTCTATTTAATCTGGGGGAGTGACAGATACCTCTAAGGTTGTAGATGTGCTGTTGCCACTAGGGAGAAAACAACATTCTTGTGTCTAAGGACATTTGCTTTGTTTACATTACGCACTTTGCTTGATGCAATTATCTGTTGTTCGCAACTTAATACTCAAGGGGTCCTCGGACGATTCCCCATGAGTGGATTTTTAGTCATAGATGCAGTTGGATTACGGTCTATGTATTTTGTCGTAATGCCCAAAGTAAGCCTCATAGTGATCCTCATGATGTATGTATGTTATCTTTACTCTATCAATTACCCAACTGTAATTTGTTTTCCTAGCATGCCTTATTTATCTTATGGAGAGACACCACTAGTGAACTGTGGACCCCAGTCCAATTTCCTTTACATTGTTACACCATTTTACTTTACACGCACTGTTTACTTTACTTGCATTACTATTATCCAATTACCAATCGATACGCTCATTCCTTTGTTTACAGCAAACCAGTGAGATTGACAACCTCATCGTAAGTTGGGAGCAAAGTACTTGTTTGTGTTGTGTGCAGGTTTCACGTTGCTGCTAGGTGAAGAAGCTCCTATGCACTAGCAAGTTGTCTGGCACCATCCGGAGTGTCGTGAAGCTAGCAAGCATCACCTTCTTAAGTTTGGCTTTCTCCTACTGGATTGATTACCTTGGTTTCATAACTGAGGGAAAACTTGCTGCTGTGCTCATCACACCTTCTCTTGGGGTTCCCAACTGGTTGGTCATTTACATCATCAATACTGCACCATCAACAAGTTTTCTAGTGCCGTTGCCAGGGAGAGAGAAGACTTCTGCAAGGGGAGTCTCACACGCACAATCTTTTACTTTGTTTATTATTTTGCCTTATTTTATTTTTGCTTGCATCGTTTTATCAAAAACACACAAAAATTTAGTTTCCTTTATAGTTGCTTTTATTTACTTGCTTTTAGTTTTGTTAGAATGAGTAATCCTGAAGTTGAAGTTTGTACTTTTAAGCAACAAGGGAGAGAGAGTTTCAAAGATGCTTGGTACCATATTAGCAATGCTCATCATACGTGTACTAAGAAGCATTCTACCATGATCCTCCTTAGAAATTTTTATGTTGGTATATCTTGTTGGAATAGGTACGTTCTTGATACTCTTGCAGGAGGTAATTTTCTGGGTACTCCCGCTCTTGAAGCATGCACTTTAATTGAAAGTTTAGTGGGAGTACCACCTATTCATGTTGTTAAAACTGAGGTCACTTTGGATGAAGTCTTAGAAAAGCTTAGCTCTCTAAAAAAAAGTTTGCCAAATATCCTTGATAACGCTAGCCAGGTCAATGAATCAATAGAAAGTATCGGTAAGAGAATCACCGTTTTAGAGGCTAGCACTACTCTTGATAGTCAAAACCTTAGGATTGGGAAACTAGAGGAATCTATGGAAATTTAAGTTCAATTTTCTCTTCTCTTAAGTTTAAGAAGGAGAAAGCTTTTGTTGGAAAAGAGCAAAAATTTATGTATGTTCTCAAGGTGCCTGTGCCTAAACCGCAGCATGTTTTTAAGATTGGTAAGACTTTTAGTTCAACTAACAGTGACTTGTAGGTTGAATCATCTTCGGGGACCTCTAAAGTGCCTAGTGTGGTAAGTGGTGATCTTGAGGAAACAGTTGATCTTAATGCTTCATCGCTTCTTATTACTTGATTTCCACTTTCTGCGCCTAGCTCAAAGGCGTTAAAGAAAAGCACTCTTGGCATTGATTTATTTTCAGTTCTTTTTTTTATTTGAGTCTTGAAAGTTATTACTACTCTAATAACCGCTCCTTATCCTTTTTATTTCGTTGTTGTGCCAAGAAGAACCTCTAATTTGAGTGAGGTAAGATTTGGGGAAGTTGCTGTCCTGAAACAGATTTCGGTGCTGCACCTTAAAAATTCGTGAAAATTCTCAGAATATCTTTTTGACCTGCGATTTATTGTGCATATGACCCAGGCTATATCCAAACTTTCATTAGTTTTACACTTTTCAATTTGAGCAACAGAAGGTCCTCGAAAAAATCGACCTTTGTCAGCTGTTAGGTTCTGACAGATTTCTGCCACTATTTGTGTTTGCCTCTCGATCGCTTTCTTTTTGAGTTCTTTTGATCACGGAACTTTTGGAGAAGTTGCCACAGTAGTATATTCTATATATGTGGTGTTTTTGAGTTGAAACCTGAACCAAAAAGGGCCGATTCATTATTATGTTTATGCTAACGTTGCTAATAGAATTGTGTTGAGTTTTGTATGAAGGAAGTTTTCAAGTGTAGGGATTGGAGAATGATGAGATGAGATGAAGAATGGACAAAAGCTCAAGATTGGGGATGCCTATGCACCCCAAGAAATATCCAAGAGGTACAAGCGTCAAAGCTTGGGGATGCCCCCGATGCACCCCTTCTTCATCGGCAAAAATCAGGTCACCTTTCAAAACACTATATTTTTATTGCTTTATGCACTATGCGTTTTTCTTGGAGCGTCTTTACTTTAGTTTTCAGTTTTGTTTAGTTTTGTTTGCTGCAATCAATGGTTGGACCCCAACAAATTTCTTTTGGAGGATATGTACTCGCTTTTCATTTGCCAAGAACACTCCGTTTTTCACTCTTATCGTTCAACGAGTGTTCTCTTTTTCTGCTATTGCGTTTAGCTTTCATTTTTCGCCTTGATTTTTGTTTAGATCTTGTTTTATCTTTGAATCAAGATATATTTGGACCTCTGTTCTATGTTGGTATTTATCAAAAGAGTTGTTTCAAAAAAGGTTCGAATGGTGTTGGAAAAGAGAAAAAGTTTCATGCAAAAAAGTGGTACAAAAAGGATCTTGTTTAGACTGCGGCTTAGACTTTTGCATGCCATGCTTGATTGCATTTTGATAGTATGCTTAGTTATTTTTGCTGTAGCATGTCTTGTCTCAAATGACTGAGATTGCTTAATGAGCCTTTGAAAAAATCATGCGTTATTTTTATTATTTGGAAGCATTAATTTGGTTTTCTCCTTTGAAGATTTATTTGGGTTGACTTGGCGCATGCTTACAACATGTTAGACTCATACAAATTCGCCATAAGCCTCTATGATCATTTATTTTTTGACTTTTGATGCTATTTTATGCTTCTCTTAATGTTAGACTCATACAAATTCGCCATAAGCCTCATACAAAGTCGCTTTGCATGATTATGGCCACTTTTGCTCTCTTAGTTGGTCGCTCCCAGTCTTTTGCTAGCCCTCGTTTTGTACTGAGTATGAGCTCTACTCATGCATCCAACTCCCAAAAACCAAGTTATGCCAATGTGTCCACCATACATACCTATTAGCAATTTGCTATTCCAAGTACATTTGACTTGCTTTTATCTATCCTTCGAATTAAACTTTTATCGGTGTTATGCGAAAAATGGTCAGTAAAGCTCTCACGAACCTGATGGCACACTTTACTTTTCTCGTTTTTAATAATTTTGACATTGTGGTTCTTTTATGTTGACGTTATGCTTGCAAGTTGTAAGTTAGAAATTAGCCAAACCATGCCGTCATGGGGTAAGCTTTCAACATTGCACTTCTTATTTGAGTTGATTTCGTGATCTTTTGTTTATGGATACTCGCGATGTGAAACAAGTTGGGAATCTTGTGTGATCATGGAGTTTTTATATGTGTTAGAGAAACGCCTGGGCCGCTAATCTAAGCCATGCATAATTCATGGTGTAAATTTACAGCACGCCCATAGTGGACATTCGACGACGCATCTCAAAATAAAAAGCTATACCAATGGTAAATAAAAGAGATGCTGAGGTGTTCATTGTCTGTTTGTCATGTCATTTTGATGTGGGCTTGTTCCATGTCATCGGGCATAGAGGTACCCCGTTGGCGGTTCTCAATGATACACATATACTTACAATGACAAGAGCTTGCTTGGGACCCTAAGTCGAGTAGCATGAGGTTTGGGTATTCGTACTTCACGGGACACGAGGTTTTCAACTTATGATTTGTCAAGCATATGCTTCGTAAACGTTCTTGCATTTACTTTAACCATTCAAGATGCCTATGATGGGGGCAATGAGAGCTCAAAGCTAGTAAGTACCATAATTTTTGAAGGTTTATAAAACTTGCAATCACTGCTTCCCTCTGCGAAGGGTCTTTCTTTTACTTTTATGTTAAGTCTCCACCTTCTACCTTTATGCACCTTCTAAGAGAGCATAGTTGCCATTCTGAGCATAATGTGAATTGTCCCAAAGTTATCATTGATTGATTCATTATTTTGGTTTCACTTGTTCTTAAATAATTTGTATCTAGTCGCCCTCTTAAACTTGAAGGTGTCCTATGCATTTATGTTTTGTTATTCCATGAAGGACAAGCTGAAAACCATTTGCTATGTTTTTCCATATGATTTGAACACACGTTTGACTTTCATTGTTTCATTATTCATGATCTTTCGTTTGCGTTTCTTTTCATGTTATAACATGGTTGCTAAGTTCTTATTGTCAAGATTATATCTTCATGCCCCTGTTTTAAGTTCTTTTGATCACAGCACTCAATGCTTACTTAGATGATCAAGATTGTGATGGTGCATGTCACCTCAAAAATTATTCTTTTGTTATCACTTACCTACTCGAGGACGAGCAGGAGTTAAGCTTGGGGATGCTTGATACGTCTCAAACGTATCTATAATTTTTGATGCTCCATGCTTGTTCTTACACCATTTGCTTTGTGTTTTGTTACACTTCATGGCGTTTTTATGCATTTTCTAGAACTAACCTATTAACAAGATGCCACAGTGCCAGTTCCCTGTTTTCTGTTGTTTTTGTGTTTCAGAAAAGTTACATAGGAAATATTCTTGGAATTGGATAAAACAAAAGCCGAACCTCTTATTTTTGCTGGAGCTTCGTGAAGACCAAAGATGACACGGAGAGGGGTCAGGGGCTAGCCTCACCACCAGGGGGCGCGGCCCAGCCCATGGCTGTGCCCACCTATGGTGAGGGCGCCCTGGTGCACTCCTGATGATGCCCCTTCGCCTATAAAGTCCCCTCGATGGGAAAAACCTAAGGGACAGATCGCTTTTCCCAAAAACATACTACAAGCCGCCGCCATCGCCGTCGCGAGATCGGGAGGATCCAGGAGCTCTTCTCGACACCCTGCTAGAGAGGGGAATCCCTGCTGGAGGCCTTCTACACCACCATGGTCGCCTCCAGAGTGATGTGTGAGTAGTCTACCTTGGACTATGGGTCCATAGCAGTAGCTAGATGGTTGTCTTCTCCACCATGTGCTTCATGTTTAGATCTTGTGAGCTGCCCTACACGATCAAGATCATCTTTATGTAATCATACATGTTGTGTTTGTTGGGATCCGATGAGTATTGGTACTATGTCAAGTTGATGTGCTGAAATTATATCATATGTTATCTCTATGTTGTTTATGATCTTGCATGCTTTCCGTTGCTAGTAGCTATCTTGGCCGAGTAGATGCTAGTAACTCTAAGAGGGAGTATTTATGCTCGATAGTTTGGTTCATGCCTCTATTTAATCTGGGGCAGTGACAGATACCTCTAAGGTTGTAGATGTGCTGTTGCCACTAGGGAGAAAACAACATTCTTGTGTCTAAGGACATTTTCTTTGTTTACATTACACACTTTGGTTAATGCAATTATCTGTTGTTTGCAACATAATACTCAAGGGGTCCTCGGATGATTCCCTACGAGTGGATTTTTAGTCATAGATGCAGTTGGATTACGGTCTATGTATTTTGTCGTAATGCCCAAAGTAAGCCTCATAGTGATCCTCGTGATGTATGTACGTTATCTTTACTCTATCAATTGCCCAACTATAATTTGTTTACCCAGCATGCCTTATTTATCTTATGGAGAGACACCACTAGTGAACTCTAGACCCCGGTCCAATTTCCTTTACATAGTTACACCGTTTTACTTTACTCGCACTGTTTACTTTGCTTGCATTACTATTATCCAATTACCACTCGATACGCTCATTCCTTTGTTTACAGCAAACCGATTGACAACCTCATCGTAAGTTGGGAGCAAAGTACTTGTTTGTGCTGTGTGCAGCTTTCACGTTGCTGCTAGGTGAAGAAGCTCCTACGCACCAGCAAGTTGTCTGGCGCCATCCAGAGTGTCGCGAAGCTAGCAAGCATCACCTTCTTAAGTTTGGCTTTCTCCTACTGGATTGATTACCTTGGTTTCATAACTGAGGGAAAACTTGCTGTTGTGCTCATCACACCTTCTCTTGGGGTTCCCAACTGGTCGGTCATTTACATCATCAACACCGCACCATCATAGGTCTCGTCTCAGATTTTTTGTAGGAAAATTACTCTCAAAATGGGAAGGACCCTTTGTTATTGAAGAGGTGTATTGCTCAGGTGCGGTAAAGATCGCTTCGCTTAAAGATGACACTACGCAAGTGGTGAATGGGCAAAGACTCAAGCATTATATTTCTGGAGATTCTTATAATGAAGATGTCAATGTTATTCAAATGATAACACCAGAAGAATTTATCAAATAGCATATGCAGGAATCTGCAGAGACTGTTCTCGAATATGAAACAGTTTTAGTCAGAAAAAGTTCGTGGTAAAATTTTCTACTTATATTTTTTTGTTTTTATTAAATATGAAAAATCACGAGACGAAAATAGGTGGGAAACGGAGTCTGGTGGCTCCACACCACCTGGTGGCGCAGGTCCCCTCCTGGCCGCGCCACCCTGTGGTGAGTCCACCCCGGAACTCGTTTCCGTCCCGGTTTCCTCATGTGACTTCGTTTTGATGTTTAATTTTCGCCTATATAACCCCCCGAATTACTCGAGGTCTGTATATTGTGTTCTCATCGTGTTTTTGTTTCGATCTGTTTTTGTCAGGAGTTGTTCTCAGTTTTAGAGGCATCATGGCTTCCGCAAGCAACGACAAGGGCAAGAAGCCTTTGGAAGAGGACCACCAAGACCCCAAGCTGAAGGAAGGACAGATGGCTGGAGGATCAAGGGCGAGAGATCCTACTTTTGTAGGATCAATGAACGCTGGACGTGCTTTTTTCTCATAATATGCAGGGACCAACACTACCAGTCCTAGATCTAAGCTTCTTTCCTGCAGCAGAAGAAACTCTTCAGGTCACTGATGAGTTTTGTGCCCAGTATGCTTCGCAGGATACTGGTATATGCATCCCCTTGGCTTGTTCCAAGAGGAGAACATCAGGCTTCCCAGGATGCTGGAGATTTTTCTTGCTCCAGTTATGATCTCACCACCACCACTGAAGGAGTAATTCGTCATTGGTATATGCATCCCCTTGGCTTGTTCCTAGCTTGGGGGAGTGCCACGGCATCACATCATTATCTTTTACCCATTTACTTTTCAGGTAGAGTCATATCATGAATAGAGAAGTTATCTTATAGAATAGTTTGCAGTGTGGAAGTATCCTCCTTTAGTTGGTTACCAATGTCTCCCTTGGTGTGAGTTGCGGTTGAGAAATATTAATGAGAAGTCTTATCTTTTACTTTCCACACACTTTATTTTAGTTTGCAATCTTTCTTATATGATTAGTCTTGTTGATTAGTATTGGTATCATTTTGAGAGCATGAGTAAATCTAGTTGGTTTTGGCAAACTTAGCTTGGTCAGTAGCAACAATACCTTGAGGTTTGAGTAGAAAAAGAAGGATGTGTTAGTAGATACATATTTCAGTTTTCCTTCATGATTGGCTTATAAGCATTAGTATTCTCAAGTTAAAATCGTTTGTGCTTTCAAGGAAAATTTGCATGATTGTTTTCTATCACATGTATGTATGTTTGTTTCATGCAACTCTTATGCTTGCTACCCAGCCTTGCTAGCCAAAAACCTGCACTGAGAGGGAATACTTCTCGTGCATCCAATCCCCAAAAACCAAGTTACTTCCAGAGAGTCCACTATAAATTCCTATGCATGGTATTTCAAGCCATTCCAAGTAAATTTTCATGTGCTACCTTTCAAAAACCTTCAACTACTTCTCACTTTGTGCCACTGTTTTTAGCTCATGACGACGTAGTGGTTGGGTTTGTTATCTTCCATACTAAATTGAGTAACCCTCGACTTGCATGCTTCATCTGCTTGTAACTAATTTTGCAAGGGAGCTGGTCAGACCATTGTAATCTTAAAAAAGAAAGAAAAAAGAAAAAGGCACTCCTCCATGGTATGTGAAAGTTGGTGGGCACCCGATGGAATCGATTAGCCATGGTTTGATAATGGAAAAGGTGGGGAGGAGTGCCAAGCTATAAAAGAGCACAATTGAGCCAATTAATCAACATCTCAGAACCGCTCTCGCTTGTTTAGTATGGAAGATATCAAGAACTCCGTTGCTAGTCGTTGACAAAAGCAACCACCTCTCAAAACAACTTTTACCTCTGTTTTACAAATGAAAAGCTCTAGCACATGCTAAATCACTGCTTCCCTTTGCGAAGGGCCTATCTTTTACTTTTATGTTGAGTCAACCTATTCCCCTCTATCTCAAGCAAGCATTTGAGTTGTTATGTTTCATTCATCCATATGTTGATCTATTCAATCATGTTTACTATCTTCCTTTGTTTAGTACAATGCTTTTATCTGAAATAATATATCTTTGAAAGCTTTCTATGATTGCAAAGAGTTTGTTACATTGAGCATATGGTTTTTGCTATATCAGCTCTGTTTTAAAAGGCTCTGTTCAAAAATAAGTATAGTTTGTTCATTGTTCTCTTACCAAGAACAAAGGTTTGCCATCGCCATTCATGATTTACTTTGTGCATCTTTATTGTGATTTCCTTTACTTATTGCAAGTCTAGTTATATGAAAGGAAGTTGTTGTCTATTATGACTTGTGCCTTGGTAAATGTGATGCTTCTTTTCCGTATTTTGTTTATCGACACTTCACTCCATAAACCTGTGGTCATCTTCACCGAGTTCAGTTTTCGCTTGGGGACAAGCGAGGTCTAAGCTTGGGGGGGGGTTGATACGTCCTTTTTGCATCACTATTTTGTATCATAATTTACTGTTATTCATTGATATATTTCATATTTAGAGGTGATACTTATTTGTTTCATCTGTTTTTACATGTTTGATGATCATTGGAGAATTTGCTGCCGGAGTTAGGATTCTGCTGGAAAAAGGACCGTCAAGACACCATATTTCTGAAGATCAACAATTCTAGAGAAATATCTAGAAATTCATATATTACCAGAAGATGAAGGTAGCCAGAAGGAGGAAACGAGAGGAGCAGCAGGGGGGCCACACCACCAGGTGGCGCAGGCCCACCCCTGGTCACGCCGCCCTAAGGTGAGGCCACCCTGGCCCACTCCAGACATCTCCCTCTCACATATATGGTCGTCCCTGAAAACCTAAGTCAAGGGGGGGCATCAGAAATAGACACCGCCGCCTCTGCGGGGCGGAAAACACTGAGAGAGAAAAAGCTCTCCGGTAGGGAGAAATCTGCCGGGGAAATTCCTTCCCGGAGAGGGGAGATCATCGCCATCGTCATCACCATTGCGCTGGACTTCATCGGGATCATCATCACCATCATCATCGTCACCAGCACCTCCATCTCCACCATCACCACATCATCCCGTTGTAACATCTTGGATTGAATCTTGTCAAATTCTTAGGGGAAACTTTCCCGGTGTTAATTACTCTTGTGGTTGATGCTATTGAGTGGAACCGTTGAATTAAGGTTTATGTTCAGATTGTTATTTACCATTATTTCACCTCTGGTCATGATCCATATGATGTCTTGTGAGTAGTTCGTTTAGTTATTGAGGACATGGGAGAAGTCGAGATGTTAGTAGTGAAACTATGTTGAGTAATATTTAATGGTTTGATATTTATATGTTGTGGTGTTATTCTACTAGTGGTGTCATGTGAACGTCGACTACATGATACTTCACCATTTATGGGCCTAGTAGAATGCAATATGTATTTGGCTACTAATTGTGGGGTTGCCGGAGCGACAAAAACCTAAACCCCCGTTAGGAAACCGTTGCACCAGGGAGCGTAGGATCTCAGAGTTTAAGGCTATGGTTATATTTATCTTAATTACTTTCTTGTATTTGCGGATGCTTGTAGGGGGTATAATCACAAGTGTGTATTAGTCCTAGTAAGGGTAATATGCTAGCACAGGTTCACCCCCATAACACTTATCAAACCAATGAAGATTACTTAGCAGCATGAGCGAAAGCTCTCGACAGAAACTCCCGTGTGTCCTCAGGAACATTTGGTAATCATAAGTTGCACAACCGGCTTTTCCTTTGCTCTAGAAAGGATTGGGCCACTTGCAGCAAGTACTATTATTGTCTTTTATTTACTCGTACTTTATTTACATGCATTACCAAATACCCCTGAAAACCCGTTTGCTAGTATTTACAGTGAATCCTTGATCAAAACCACTTGTCAACACCTTCTGCTCCTCATTGGGTTCGACACTCTTATTTATCGAAAGTACTATGATACACCCCCTATACTTGTGGGTCATCAATCACTTGAGCGTCCTGCTCTGCGACGAGGATGGCGCTTGAGGTCCTTGGAGTTGCGGCGATGTGGAGCAGCAAGAGCTCGCGGAATGTTGGGGCGACCATGATTGGTGGGCTCGTGAGGTACCTCTTCATCTCGGCGAAGGCCTTGTCAGCTTCTGGGGTCCACTCGAATTTTCCAGTGCGCTTCATGAGCTTAAAGAAAGGCAGAGCCTTTTCTCCGCTCCTCGCGATGAAGTGTCCCAGGGCTGCTATGCTCCCCGCGAGGCGCTGCATCTCCTTAAGGTTGCACGAAGGAAGCATTTCTTCGATGGCCTTGACCTTGTCAGAGTTCGCCTCTATCCCACGATACGACATGAGGAATCCCAGCAACTTGCCCGATGGTACACCAAAGGTGCACTTAGTGGGATTGAGCTTGATATTTACCTTTCTCAAGTTGGCGAATGTTTCTTCTAGGTCTTCAATGAAGATATGACCCTCACGGGTCTTGACGACGATGTCATCTACGTAAGCTTCCGCATTCCTTCCCATATGAGCCCCCAAGGCCTTATGCATGAGCCTTTGGAAGGTCGCTCCCGCGTTCTTCAAGCTGATAGAATAAAGATAACGTGCATATGTCAAGAGGATCACTTTGAGATTTACTTTGGGCATTACAACAAAATACATAGACCGCCATCCAACTGCATCTATGACTAATAATCCACCCACGGGGAATCATCCGAGGACCCCGTGAATATTAAGTTGCGAACAACAGATAATTGCATTAAGCAAAGTGTGTAATGTAAACAAAGCAAATGTCCTTAGACATAAGATTGTTGTTTTCTCCCTAGTGGCAACAACACATCTACAACCTTAGAGGTTTCTGTCACTCCTCCTAACAAGGGTATAGATAATAGAGCCCGTCAGTTGAGTACCCCTGAGGCCCGTTAAGCTAGGCCCAATTGTAATGCTAGTCGAAATACGAGTTCATGTCGTATGTCGATATTGTAATCTGTATCGGATCCCTCCCATTCCTTGAGACCTGGCCACCTATAACCTATATATAGGGGCCAGGATGGGACGGTGAGAGACAGATTGAAAGCAAGCCAGGTTTACACCTCACGTTTACTTTCGATACACACCTTGTTTGACTGATTTTACCTTTGAGTTCATCCGACGCCCTATCTCCCCGATCCTAAGTCCTTCATCTAGGACATTTGTCGAGTTAACCCTCGTCAATTGGCGCCGACCGTGGGGACTCTGGGCATTGGAATTATTAATTCAATGGCTTTTTCGCTTTTAGCCAGTAGCAATCCAGAAGTCGACGAAAGTCAAGAGATGGAGCTGACGATCGGAAGTTTAAGCTTCTACATCGGACCTTCGGGTTCAACTCGCCTTCAGATCCGGTGAAATCAGGTCCCTCGGCAAGCAAAGCCGAGAGAATCACAATATCTAGATCATCTGTGGGCTCTTCCAGCGAGGTAAACTCGCCGGTCAGTCTCACAGCTACAGAAGATATGCAAAAAAGACTCGAGGAATTTGACAAAATTCAGGGAAAGCCCGACACGGAAGCAACAGCGGTTAAAACTCACTATAATCCACAGGATTTCGCCACCGAAAGTAGTGGCGTCTCTAGAAGCGTACATCAGTTATGCATCATTATCACTGAAGCAGCAGACAAGGATAATCACGAAGGCAACAAAGAGATCGACATGCAAGTCGAAAAACCAAGGAGTAACAGCAAAAAGGAAAAGGAGAAAATTCACGTTTCAACCGGAGAGTGGAGAATCATCATGTCAGCCATCAATCATGGCACAGAAGTACCTGCAGATTCAAGGAGAGAAGTTCTGATGGGATATCAATACGCGCTGCACCAGCGCAGAAAGAAGTTAAGGGAGGAAAGAGACATGTTTATGAGAAGCCGAGATGACAACAGTACGTCAAGTGGAGGATATTGGGATGAGTATAGCGATGCATCAGAGTGCAGCATGGAAAGGCACAGAGACGCGAAGCACAACAGGAGGACAACAGCGCAGACAAGAGAAGAAAGCCATGCGAAAAGTTTGAGCACGCAGCAGTCAGAAGAGGAAGAAGACTTCGTGCAAGAAACACCAGAAGTAGCATTGGTAGCAGCACAGGCGTACCTACTAACCACACAACCAGAGCCTGGAGATCCGCGGGAGCACATGCATCAGGCCGCAATACGAAGCCTCGGGTTGATAGAAGACAAGCTAATGGGAAAACTTCCAGAGGAAAAGGCGACACATCGTAAGGAAAGGCGAAATGAGGAGTTCAAGTGCAAGTCCTCGCAAAATGAATCCAGTGAGTCATCAGGTGATGAGAGGCGACAAAAACGGGAGGAGGACGCAAGAAAAATAATAGCACAAGCACGAGTAAACAACTCACGCTATGCATGGAGAGATGAAAATTATGAAGACAATGAAAAAGAGATGGGCGCGTTATGCTTTACCCGCAGGGTTCACAAAACGCAGGTACCCAAAGGTTTCAAGTTACTGCACGATCAAGAAAAGTATGATGGGTCGCAAGAACCCACTCTATGGTTATCAGACTACCTACAAGCAGTACCGATACTCAGAGGAACAAGGGCAACAACCATGCAAAGTTTGCAGTTACACCTCACCGGCGCAGCACGGTCCTGGTTGAACACCCTACCCAATGATTCCATCGGAAGTTGGGGAGAGTTAGAGAATCAATTCGCAAGAAATTTTTGCTCAACATATAAGCGCCCAGCATCGCTGGAAGAAATCAAGTCATGCGTACAGAAGAAAGACAAAACCCTATGCTCTTATATACAACGCTGGAGTGTAATCAAAAATTCAGCAGAAGACGTCTCTGATGAAAGAGCAATAGATGCTTTTTCGGGTGGCCTTCGTCGTTCAGACCTCGTGGAAGAGATAGGAAGAACAAGGCCAAGGACAGTGTCTGAATTAATGGAAGTAGCCAACAGATTTGCCGATGGAGAAGACGCATATAACAATAAAAGGGGACGTTCACCAGAAGTCGACAGAGCAAGCAGGCAGATGCGAAGATATCGCAATGGAGATAGCCACACAAGGCAAAATCAGGTAGCCACAGGATACGAAAGAAGGGATGAGGAAGGCTACGAAAACAAGGAGTTCCAGACAAGAGGAAATCATGGAGTAGAAAAATCAAAGTACTCTGGCCCGTCGGCAGAGGACATGCTCTACGGACCTTGTCGAATCCACTACACATACCTAGATGGGAAAAGAGTTTCTAACCATCACATGAAGGATTGCAGAACCTTCTTGAGGCTGCAAAGCGCCATGGACTCGAACCAAGGAATACAGCAAGGAAAGAAAAGTATGAGTCAGGGATACCAAGTACAGTGACTAGCAAAACATCTAGAGTCGAAAGTATATATATCTGCAATGATCCAACCAGTGCCAAAATCCAAGAAAGAGCGCAAGAGAATATCCAGACAAGTAAACCTAGCTATATCATCACCACCAGCCACTACAGAGTACCTGCAGTTGTCCGATCAACCTGTCAGGTTCAGCAGAGCAGACCACCCAAGGAAAGTGCCCAGGCCGGGGCACTCACCGATGGTGCTAAAGGCGCAAATAGGAGGATATGATATCGGGAGAGTATTCATGGATGCAGGAAGTGGCATAAACCTAATATACGCAAGAACCCTAAAGGCAATGTGCATCTCACTGGAAAGGCTAAGGCCAACAGATTGTTCTTTCCATGGAATAGTACCAGGAGGCTCAAATTACCCTCTTGGAAAAATAGAACTCAGCATTTGCTTCGGCAACAGCACCAATTATCGTAGAGAGAAGCTGGAGTTTGAAGTCGTGGACTGGCCTTCACAGTATCATGCAATCCTAGGGCGCCCAGCATTTGCAAAGTTCATGGCAGTACCTCACTACGCATATCTCATGCTCAAAATCCCAGGACCCAAAGGAACAATCACGGTGCAAGGCAACTTTGAAGTATCCAACACTTGTGACAAAGAATTCAATAGGTTGGCGCAAACTTTCGGCATGACAGCAGAGTACGCAAGACTAAAAGGCGAAACTGACCACAACGTGCTACGTCGGATGATCCCTGCCAGATCAGGCCTTCGATGCAACTCAAGACTCAAAGAAAATCCAGGTCCACCCCACAGACCCGAACAAAACCATCTCTATAGCAGTAAACCTGGATCCCGCATAAGAAAGCGTGCTCGTCGAGTTCCTCCGTGAGCGTTGGGAAATCTTCGCCTGGTGTCCTTTAGACATGCCAGGGGTTCCCAGGGAACTTGTCGAGCACGCACTAAATGTGGATCCTAAAGCAAAGCCAGTCAAGCAACCACTACGATGATTTGACAAACCCAAAAGAAAAGCAATAGCATTAGAGCTACACGGGCTAGAAAACGCCGGATTCATCCGAGAAATCAAGTCATGAACCTGGGTGTCCAACCCAGTCATTGTACCCAAGAAAAACACAGACGTACAAAGAGTGTGCATCCACTACACATCTCTCAACAAGCACTGTCCAAAGGATCCCTTCCCGTTGCCCCGCATTGATCAGATAATCGACTCAACAGCAGGGTGCGCACGACTTTCCTTCCTAGATGCATATTCTGGTTATAACCAGATCAAACTAAAGAAAGAAGACAAGGAAAATACAGCTTTGTTCTGTTATCAAGTCATGCCCTTCGGCCTAAAAATGCAGGAGCAACCTACCAGCGGATGATGCAAAATTGCCTCGGAAGCCAGATAGGACGCAACATCCAAGTCTACATCGACGATGTGGTCATCACCACAAGGAAAGAGGAGTCTCTGATAAGCAACCTGGCAGAAACTTTCAACAATCTGAACAGGTACAAGCTCAAGCTTAACCCGACAAAATGTTCTTTCGGCATATCAGCAGGACAACTCCTAGGGTTCCTGGTATCAGCAAGAGGAATAGAAGCAAACCCAGAAAAGATTCAAGCAATCCTAACAATGGGAAAACCAACAAAACTGCATGACGTACAAAAGCTCACAGGATGCATCGCGGCACTAAGTCGATTTGTTGCTCGATTGGGAGAGAAAGCACTCCCTTTCTATGCAGTTATGAAAAAATCAGATGACAAATTCGAGTGGACAGAAGAAGCAGATGTAGCTTTAGCGCAGTTGAAAAAAGTGCTCTCCACGCCACCAGTGCTGGTCGCACCAAATGAGAAAGAGCCACTACTACTTTACATCGCTGCAACACATCAGGTGGTGAGTACAGTATTGGTAGTCGAAAGAAGTGAAGAGGGAAAAGCCCACGGTGTCCAGAGGCCAGTATATTTCGTCAGCGAAGTACTATCTCCAAGAAAATAGAGGTATCCGCACTATCAAAAGCTTGCATATAGTGTATTCACAACAGCACGAAAACTACGGCAGTATTTCGCGGTACACCCAATCATAGTGGTTAACGAAGCACCACTATCCAACATTTGGAACAACCCTTCAGCAACAGGACGTGTCTCCTTATGGGGAATTGAGTTATCACCCCTAGACATCACGTATGAAAAGCGAAAGGCGATCAAGTCACAAGTTTTACCAGACTTCACAGCAGAGTGGCTAGAGTTACAAAACATAGGACTGCTAGATCTATCAAGTGTATGGACAATGTACTTCGATGGTTCAAAAAGACTCCAAGGCGCAGGAGCAGGAGTGGTCTTGATATCACCACAAGGCGACAAGTTGAAGTATATGTTAAGGATGAGTTTTCCCCAAGTTTCTAATAATGAAGCCGAATACGAGGCGTTGCTCCATGGAATGAAAATGGCTAAGGCATGCAGAGCAACTCGACTGAAAATATTTGGAGACTCGAATCTCGTCGTCCAACAAGTGATGAACAAGTGCAACGCCATCAGCGACAACATGACAGCGTACAGAAACTTATACTATTATCTAGAGGGAACATTCGATGGATGTGAAGTTTCGCACGTCAGCAGAGCTAGTAACAAGGAAGCCAACAATCTAGCAAACATCAGGTCCCAGTGCTTACCCATACCACAAGGAGTTTTTTGGGAAGAAATCATAGAAAGATTAATAAAAAAGCAACAAAACTTCAACTACAGAGGAACAAGGCCAGCACCAAGCAACAGGCTCGGGGGCTGGAAAAACAAGCATAGCAGAACCAGAAGAAGTCATCATGATAGAAGAAACTTGGATGCAGCCATATTTGGCATATATGATAAACAAAACACTACCCGAAGACACAGTAGAGGCGAAGAAGATAATACGACGATCCAAGACTTTTGTCATGTTACAAGGAAAATTATACAAGAAAAGCATAACAGGCGTCTTGCAACGATGCGTCACTCCTCAAGAAGGGCAGGAAATCTTCAAGGATATCCAGGTAGGAGTATGTGGACATCACGCTAGTAGCAGAGCCATTACAGCCAAAGCCTTTCGTGCAGGATTTTATTGGCTCACAGCCATTGAAGACGCGAAAGATATAGTGAGGAAGTGTGAGGCCTGTCAACATTTCGCATCTCGGCCACACGCGCGAGCAGAAGAATTGCAACCAATACCATTATCCTGGCCCTTTGCGCAATGGGGTCTCGACATGGTAGGAAAATTGCACAAATCTTGGCTAGGAGGGCACGTTTATATGCTGGTGGCAGTCGACAAGTTCACCAAGTGGGTAGAGGCAGCCCCAGTAACTATAACATCCTAGGATTTTATCAAATTTTGGGGTAATTTTTTTTTGCTTTCATTTTGCTTGTGTTGATTGAAAATTCATAGGGATTTAAAACTTTTTGAGTTTATTTAAAAGGCTCAAATATAAAACTATTGTAAACTTCCTAGTATTTCTTGAAGAACTCCTTTGAGAAAATAAAGTATCAATATATTATTTTCCTTTCTTTTATTCAAACCTATGCAAGCTACTTGCAAAGGACTACCTCCTAAAATGATTCTATTGTCTAAAAGGTTTGCATTGCAAAAGGTGATTTGAAAACAATTTGTAAATAATATTTTATAAAGTATTATCCTCTTATTTTAAAAGGATTATTTTCAAACCCTAATCCAACATATTGCTTTATGCAAAATAAAGCATTTTGACCAATTTAAAAAGATCTTCTTGAAAATGATTTTTTGTTCATGAAAAATGTCTCATTACTGTTTTAAAATGTAGTGTTGAATTTTACGAAAATTTAGAAACTTGTTTGAATGCATTTGGTATCCAAATGTTAGAGTTATGAAACAAATCATAAAACAGAAAATGAAAAGGAACCAGAACAAAAAAAAAGAAAAAGCCAGCCACTGGGCCAACCCGGGACGAAAAGTGGCCCGGCAGGCCAGCCCGAGTAGCTAACCCGCCGCCCTTTCCCTCTGACTCTGCCAACCGGGCCCACATGTCAGCTTCGTCTCCCCCAAACTGCCACTCCCTCTTCTTCTCTGGAATCGCCGAGCGCAAGGGAACCGTCGCCACTCCCTCCTTTTCCCGAGACCCCTTAGCATTTCTCCCTCTCAGAGCCTCCCATTCCCCCTCGCTATCCTCTCTCCTTCCGCATTGGAGAAACTACCGCCGGAGCACACAAGTCTAGAGCCGAAGCCCGTGGATGCCGCCGACGGTCGTCGTCGGATTCTGGCTCGGTAGAAGCCTGCGTGCTTCCTCTGCCGCCCTATTACTCTCCCCTTCCTCTGGCGCACATTCTAACCATGTCGAGTGGGACTTTCCTCCGCAGATTCGCGCCATTGAGTCATCGCCGGAGCACCCGACGCCATCGCACGTCTCCAGCCGCCTTTCGGGTTCGCCTCAGGAAGCCAACGACGTGACCGATCACGTTTCTGAACTCACCGTCCTTCGTGAAAGGAATATGCCCGAGAGGCAATAATAAAGTTGTTATTATATTATTCCATGTTCATAATAGATGTTTATTTTTCATGCTAGAATTGTATTAATCGGAAACATTAATACTTGTGTGATTAATAAACTAAAAGGGTTCCTAGTAAAGCCTCTCTTTTATACTAGCTCGTTGATTAACTGATGATCAAGGTTTCCTGATCATGAACATTGGATGTTGTTAATAACGGGGTCATATCATTAGAAGAATGATGTGATGAACACTCACACCCATAGTACGAATAGCAATACGATCAAGTCATCAAGTTCATTGCTATATCAAACTCATGCGAAGTAGTTCTAATCCTTAGACCATGAGATCATGTTAATCACTGATACCGGAAGGGTACTTTGATGATATCAAACGTCACACCGTAATAGGGTGATTATAAAGGTTGATTTGGGTACTCTGAAAGTATTAGTTGAGGCTCATGGATCAAGAGTGGGATTTGTCCATCCGGATGACGGAAAGATATTCTCTGGGCCCTTCTCGGTGATATTGCATTGGAATCGCTTGCAAGCATGTGACTAGGTCACAGGAATGCATTATCACGGAACGAGTAAAGAGACTTGTCGGGAACGAGATCGAACTAGGTATGGTTGATACCAAATGATCAGATCTCGGACAAGTAATAATATCGTGAGACAAAAGGAATTAACTATGTTCGTTACCGGTTCACACGATCACTAGTTCATCGTTGAGTAAGTGGGAGTCATCATGGATTTCCAGATCCCGCTGTTGATTATTGATCGGAGAGGAGTCTCGATCATGTCCACGTTATTCACGAACCGTAGGGTGACACACTTAAGGCTCGTCGTCGTTTTTGAGTGGATACGATACTCCGATCGAATTACAGGACAGCATAAGGGTTGTTTCAGAAAAGCACCGAAACTGTTTTGGGATATCGAAATAACTCAAGGGTGTATTTGTTAATGTTTGTTAATTGAATGAATTAACAAATATTAAAGAAATAAAAATGTTTTATTAAATCAATAAGTGTGATTTTAATTGGCATGAATGTCATGCATTAAAATGGGGGTTACCTCATGTTGATGAGGGAGTAATCACCATAAAAGGGAATGAAGAGGGGGCAATGAAGAGGGAGGAGACCCTTGGGCCGGCCACCCCTTGGCTGCCCTCCTCCTCTATATAAACCCCCCCTCTCTCCCTTGTACACACACTTCTTGATCCTCCCTCCCTTGCATAGTTGCTGTCCACTTTCCGTCTTAGCTTAGCGAAGCTCTGCCGGAATTGTAGTTCGTAGTTCACCCACTTTGAGAAGTGTGTGGAGGAGTGTCTAGCGGATCCCTTCTTCCGCTGCCCCGCTGGACCGAGGGCGTGGAGGAGTCGACGTCAAGCTGCACGTGTGTGCGAGTACGGGGGCGCTGCCACTTGTGGCGCCGGGTACACGATCTTGTGATCGTCAAGTGAACCATGACGTCGACTACGTCAAGTGAACGACTACGTCGACTACGTGCGTCTTCACCAACTCTCCATCGTCAACGTTTGTGCGGGAACGTAATCCCCGCTTACGGTCGTCGAGGGTGAGTATCCGTTGCTACCATCTCGTAGAGTATCTTGGCCAGTTTTTGTGTTCATGCGTAGGAAAATTTTTGTTTTCTATGCTACGAACCCATCAGTGGTATCAGAGCCATCTCTATGCGTAGTTGGTATGCACGGTTAGAACACATGTGGATGTGGGCGTTGATGATCATGTTATTGCAATTTTTTTGGTATTTTGGATCATAGTGGCATAGTGGGATTGAAGCTGCCCGAGACTAACCTTACGTGACCGCGTTCACGAGACTTGTCCCACACTTGACATGCTTCGGCATATGTGGCTTTGCGGGTGCACGTTTCTCCCACTATAGTTATGATCTATTTTACAAAGAGTTGTTAATAATATTTTTATCACCGTTGTGGTTCTTGTTCGTAGGTAAGAACGGTTCTTCCTAGAAAGCCCCAAGCCACGTAAAATATGCAAGACAAATTAGAAACGTCTAACTTGTTTTTGCAGGGCATGTGATGTGATATGGTCAAATTGTTTATGTTACAAATTGTATGCGATGATCCTTTTTGTAAGTTATAAACAACCGGCAGGAGCCATATCGTTGTCTTTACATTTAAATGGCCTGCGTGCCGTATATATATATCCAAGTGATATATTGTAATGGAGGAAGACAACCAAGGTGGCGCGCCATGGACCTTGGTGCTACGCCGGTGGAATGATGGAGATCATGCCATGATGCACAAGATGGAGATCGAGTGCATGAAGGACCATATCATATCACATTATATATGCATGTGATGTTTATCCTTTTATGCATCTTATTCTGCTTAGATTTGATCGCGCGGTAGCATTATAAGATGATCCCTCTCACATAAATATCAAGATAAAATGTGTTCTCCCATAACATGCACCGTCACCAAAGTTCGTCGTTTTGAGACACCTCGTGATGATCGGGTGTGATAGACTCTACGTTCACATATGACGGGTGTAAGACAGTTTTACATACGCAAATGTTATGGTTCTACTTGGCGAGCCTAGCATGTACAGACATGGCCTCGGAACACGAACCGAAAGGTTAAGCATGAGTCATATGGTTGATATGATGAACATGGCGATGTTCGCCTTTGAAACTATACCGTTGCACGTGATGATCGGTTGCGGTATAGTGGATTTGGTTCGTGTAATCACTTAAGAAAACTAGGAGGGATCTTGTTTTTAAGTGGGAGTTCACGTAGAATTTGATTTAACCTGAACTCATTCTATTATGAACTTAGTCTAAGTTAACTTTGCAAATAATTTGTAGATCATGGCACCACCTGCTCTGAATTTCAATGCGTTCATGGAGAAAGAAAAACTAGCCACCAACGGTAGCAACTTCACCAATTGGGCACTTAACTTGAGGATCCTCCTCAATGCCTCTCAAAAGGGCTATGTGCTTGAGGCACCGCTAGGTAACCCGCCTGCAGAAGATGCTCCCGATGAAGAGAAAAATGTTTTTCTGACTCGTAAGGAGGACCACAGTTTAGTTCATTGCGGCATACTGTATGGACTTGAGCCGGAGCTGCGAAAACGTTTCGAGAACAGCAACGCTTATGATACAATGGGAGAGTTGAAACTGATCTTCGACTCCCATACTGCCGTGGAGAGTTATGATGCTTCATAAAAGTTCTTTAGCTGCATGATGGAAGAGAACAGCTCCGTTAGCGAGCACGTACTCAAAATGTCTGGGTACGCCGATAAGCTCATCTCTTTGGGAATAACGATTCCCAATGAGTTGGGAATACATCGGGTTCTCCAATCTCTCCCACCTAGCTTCAAAAGCTTTGTGATGAACTACAACATGCAGGGCATGAGGAAGTCTCTCCCCGAGCTTCTCTCAATGCTTAAGACTGCAGAAGTGGAGATCAAAAAGGAACATCAAGTGTTGATGGTCAATAAGACCACTAGTTTCAAGAGAGGTAGAAAGGATAATAAGTCCAAGGGTAGAAACAAGAAGGACGGCAAATCTGTTGCCGGTTCTGAGAGGAAACCCAAGGCTGGTCCTAAACCTGAAACTGAGTGTTTCTACTGCAAGGAAACGGGGCACTGGAAGCGCAACTGCCCAAAGTATCTGGCGGATAAGAAGAACGGGAAGATTAACAAAGGTATATATGATATACATGTTATTGATGTGTACCTTACTAGTAGTCGCAATAGCACCTGGGTATTTGATACCGGTTCGGTTGCTCACATATGTAACTCGAAACAGGGGCTAAAGAATAGGTGGCAACTTGCGAAGGATGAGGTCACGATGTGCGTCGGCAATGGATCAAAAGTTGATGTGATCGCCGTCGGGACGCTACCTCTACATTTACCATCTGGATTAGTTTTAAACCTGAATAAATGTTATTTGGTGCCTGCGTTGAGCATGAACATTATATCCGGATCTTGTTTAATGCGAGACAATTATTCATTTCAATCTGAGAACAATGGTTGTTCGATTTATATGAATAATATCTATTATGGACATGCACCTGAGAAGAAAGGTTTATTTCTTTTGAATCTTGATAGTAATGAAACACATATTCATAATGTGAATGCCAAAAGAATTAAGTCAAATGATGATATAGCCGCATACATGTGGCACTGCCGTTTAGGTCATATTGGTGTTAAACGCATGAAGAAACTTCATTCGGATGGACTTCTGGAATCACTTGATTATGAATCATTTGAAACATGCGAACCATGCCTTATGGGCAAGATGACTAGAATGTCGTTTTCCGGTTCAATGGAACGGGCAACGGACTTATTGGAAATCATACATACTGATGTATGTGGACCTATGAGTGTGCCGGCGCGTGGTGGATATCGTTATTTTGTTACTTTCACTGATGACTTAAGTAGACATGGGTATATTTACTTAATGAAACACAAGTCTGAAACATTTGAAAAGTTCAAAGAATTTCAGAGTGAAGTAGAAAATCATCGTAACAGAAAGATTAAATTTCTACGATCTGATCGTGGAGGAGAATATCTTAGTTACGAGTTTGGCGCACATATGAGAGAATGTGGAATAGTTTCACAACTCACTCCCGCTGGAACGCCACAACGAAATGGTGTATCCGAACGTCGTAACCGTACCTTATTGGATATGGTTCGGTCTATGATGTCTCTTACCGATCTACCACTATCTTTTTGGGGTTATGCGCTAGAAACAGCCGCTTTCACTTTAAATAGGGCTCCATCTAAATC
Organism: Dactylis glomerata; assembly: GCA_007115705.1. Classification (NCBI taxonomy): domain Eukaryota; kingdom Viridiplantae; phylum Streptophyta; class Magnoliopsida; order Poales; family Poaceae; genus Dactylis; species Dactylis glomerata. The sequence goes on from QXEO01000643.1 coordinate 164,494, forward strand.
CGTTGAAACGACACCGTATGAATTATGGTTTGGAAACAAACCTAAGCTGTCATTTCTAAAAGTTTGGGGATGCGATGTTTATGTGAAGAAACTTCAGCCTGATAAACTCGAACCCAAAGCGGAAAAATGTGTCTTCATAGGATACCCTAAAGAAACAATTGGGTACACCTTCTATCACAGATCCGAAGGCAAAGTGTTTGTTGCTAAGAACGGATCCTTTTTGGAGAAGGAGTTTCTCTCGAAAGGCGTGAATAGTAGGAAGGTAGAACTCGATGAGGTTATTGAACCTCCTCTTCATGAATTGGCGAGTGGCGCAGCGTCGGAAACCGTTCCGGTGGTGACTTCACCAAATGAAGTGGGAGCTAATGATGAAGATCATGAAACTCCAAAAGAGGATACTACCGAACCTCGCAGGTCGACAAGAACACGCACCACTCCTGAATGGTACGGTGATCTTGTCGTAAATGCCATTGTTGAGAACGATGACCCTGCGACGTATGATGAAGCAATGATGAGCCCAGATTCCAACAAATGGCATGAAGCCATGAAATCCGAAATGGAATCCATGTATGAAAACCAAGTATGGACTTTGGTAGAACTTCCCAATGACCGAAAGGCCGTTGAGAATAAATGGATTTTCAAGAAGAAAACAGACGCTGATGGTAATGTGACCGTCTTTAAAGCACGACTTGTCGCAAAAGGTTTCCGACAAATTCAAGGAATTGACTACGATGAGACTTTCTCACCCGTAGCGATGCTAAAGTCTGTTAGGATTATGTTAGCAATTGCTGCATTTTTCGATTATGAAATTTGGCAGATGGATGTGAAAACCGCGTTCCTTAATGGTAACATTGAGGAAGAGTTGTACATGGTACAGCCCAAGGGTTTTGTTGATCCTAAGGATGCTAACAAGGTATGCAAACTTCAGCGATCCATTTATGGACTGAAGCAAGCATCCCGGAGTTGGAATCTCCGTTTTGACGAAGTTATCAAAGGGTTTGGATTTGTCAAAACTTATGGAGAAACTTGTATTTACAAGAAAGTGAGTGGGAGCTCTGTAGCATTTCTAATATTATATGTGGATGACATATTACTGATTGGAAATGATATGGAACTTTTGAAGAGCGTAAAAGATTACTTAAACAGTAAGTTTTCAATGAAAGACCTTGGTGAAGCGGCGTATATTTTAGGCATCAAAATCTATAGAGATAGATCAAGACGCTTAATTGGGCTATCACAGAGTACATACCTTGACAAGATTCTAAAGAGGTTTAGAATGGAAGATAGTAAGAAAGGGTTCTTACCTATGTTGCAAGGAAAGATCTTGAGTAAGACTCAAGGTCTGGCTACAGCTGAAGATAGAGAAGAGATGAATAAGATTCCCTATGCCTCTGCCATAGGCTCTATCATGTATGCCATGTTATGTACAAGACCAGATGTGGCACACGCTATTAGTTTGACTAGTAGGTACCAATCTGATCCAGGTTTGGAACACTGGACGGCGGTCAAGAATATCCTTAAGTACTTACGAAGGACTAAGGATATGTTTCTCGTATATGGCGGTGAAGAAGAGCTCGTCGCAAGTTGTTACGTCGATGCTAGCTTCGACACTGATCCGGATGACTCTAAGTCTCAATCCGGGTACGTATTTGTTATGAATGGAGGAGCAGTAAGCTGGAGGAGTTCCAAGCAAAGCGTGGTGGCGAGATCAACAACAGAGGCGGAATACATTGCTGCTTCAGAAGCGGCAGAAGAAGCAGTTTGGATGAAGGAGTTCATATCCGAACTGGGTGTGGTTCCGAGTGCATTGGATCCAATGGTTATCTATTGTGACAACAATGGTGCCATAGCCAATACTCAGGAACCAAGGTCTCACAAGAAATTCAAGCATGTAAAGCGCCGATTTCACTCCATCCGTGAACATGTCGCGGATGGTGATGTAAAGATTTGCAAAGTGCACACGGATCTGAATGTGGCAGACCCGTTGACTAAAGCTCTCCCCAAGGCAAAACATGATCAGCACCAGAACTCAATGGGTGTTAGATTCATCACTATGTAATCTAGATTATTGACTCTAGTGCAAGTGGGAGACTGAAAGGAATATGCCCGAGAGGCAATAATAAAGTTGTTATTATATTATTCCATGTTCATAATAGATGTTTATTTTTCATGCTAGAATTGTATTAATCGGAAACATTAATACTTGTGTGATTAATAAACTAAAAGGGTTCCTAGTAAAGCCTCTCTTTTATACTAGCTCGTTGATTAACTGATGATCAAGGTTTCCTGATCATGAACATTGGATGTTGTTAATAACGGGGTCATATCATTAGAAGAATGATGTGATGAACACTCACACCCATAGTACGAATAGCAATACGATCAAGTCATCAAGTTCATTGCTATATCAAACTCATGCGAAGTAGTTCTAATCCTTAGACCATGAGATCATGTTAATCACTGATACCGGAAGGGTACTTTGATGATATCAAACGTCACACCGTAATAGGGTGATTATAAAGGTTGATTTGGGTACTCTGAAAGTATTAGTTGAGGCTCATGGATCAAGAGTGGGATTTGTCCATCCGGATGACGGAAAGATATTCTCTGGGCCCTTCTCGGTAATATTGCATTGGAATCGCTTGCAAGCATGTGACTAGGTCACAGGAATGCATTATCACGGAACGAGTAAAGAGACTTGTCGGGAACGAGATCGAACTAGGTATGGTTGATACCAAATGATCGGATCTCGGACAAGTAATAATATCGTGAGACAAAAGGAATTAACTATGTTCGTTACCGGTTCACACGATCACTAGTTCATCGTTGAGTAAGTGGGAGTCATCATGGATTTCCAGATCCCGCTGTTGATTATTGATCGGAGAGGAGTCTCGATCATGTCCACGTTATTCACGAACCGTAGGGTGACACACTTAAGGCTCGTCGTCGTTTTTGAGTGGATACGATACTCCGATCGAATTACAGGACAGCATAAGGGTTGTTTCAGAAAAGCACCGAAACTGTTTCGGGATATCGAAATAACTCAAGGGTGTATTTGTTAATGTTTGTTAATTGAATGAATTAACAAATATTAAAGAAATAAAAATGTTTTATTAAATCAATAAGTGTGATTTTAATTGGCATGAATGTCATGCATTAAAATGGGGGTTACCTCATGTTGATGAGGGAGTAATCACCATAAAATGGAATGAAGAGGGGGCAATGAAGAGGGAGGAGACCCTTGGGCCGGCCACCCCTTGGCTGCCCTCCTCCTCTATATAAACCCCCCCTCTCTCCCTTGTACACACACTTCTTGATCCTCCCTCCCTTGCATAGTTGCTGTCCACTTTCCGTCTTAGCTTAGCGAAGCTCTGCCGGAATTGTAGTTCGTAGTTCACCCACTTGGAGAAGTGTGTGGAGGAGTGTCTAGCGGATCCCTTCTTCCGCTGCCCCGCTGGACCGAGGGCGTGGAGGAGTCGACGTCAAGCTGCACGTGTGTGCGAGTACGGGGGCGCTGCCACTTGTGGCGCCGGGTACACGATCTTGTGATCGTCAAGTGAACCACGACGTCGACTACGTCAAGTGAACGACTACGTCGACTACGTGCGTCTTCACCAACTCTCCATCGTCAACGTTTGTGCGGGAACGTAATCCCCGCTTACGGTCGTCGAGGGTGAGTATCCGTTGCTACCATCTCGTAGAGTATCTTGGCCAGTTTTTGTGTTCATGCGTAGGAAAATTTTTGTTTTCTATGCTACGAACCCATCACTTCGCCGCACACCGTCCTCATCTCCCTCGCTGTTGAAGCACACTGGAGTGACCTCGCCGTCTACCATTAGTGCCGCTCGTCACCGGAGTAGCCTCGCCGGTGAGCAATTCCCCTCCTTGCTTCTCTGCCCCTTGGATCCTAATCCTGCGGCTAGGAATAGAAGACTTCTCTGAATCGGTATCACCAGTGAAGAACTGCCACGTCGCCAGCATAGTCAGCCCTGGTCAGATTTAGTCAAACTCGAATTCAAATCGATTTTCAAATTTCAAAAAGTGTTATGAACTTGTAAAGTCAATAGAAAATAATCTGCTTGGCCAAAAATTGCAAACTTGGTATCATTGGAATCCTAGAAATGTGTAGAACACAACTATGCAAGAATATCACTTGGGTTCTGTACAAAGTTTTGAAATGAAAATTAAATGGCACAAATGGCTTATAAACACCATTTAGTTCAGAACTTTTGTTCTGTAGGTCCAAATGCTACAAATTTGTAGTCTATGGATTCCTAAAAACATGTAGAACACTCTAGAACCAAAAAAATTCAAACTTGATACGTGCATAAACTTGGTACATTCAAATCTATCCAATTCACTACTTTGATCATAATTTGATTTCTAAAAATGATTTTGGGATGAATACAATTGCAGCAACTTTGTATTACTGTCCCCCATCTAGTAGCATCACTGTCAAAATTAATTGAAATCCTTTGTAAATATTCAAATTCAAATATGAGGATTTGAGTATTTTCAGCATAAGATTGATTCTATAATTCCTATCAATGTGATTCCTTCTGCAAAAGTGAATCTTATGTTCATACCCATCCACCAGATCCATTTAGACACAACACTTGGATCCAATATCCTTCCTACATCAAACTTCATGGTTTGGTTTACCATATTCAAATTACACTTGAGTTATTTGAGTGAATGGTAATATGTCTCAACTAGGTTTCCTTTGCCACTTGTGTGGATACATTCTACCCCATATCACACATCATCTTAAACCCTTCAAATCCATCATCATCTTTGAAGCTTAACCAAAATTAGTTTGAATTCTTCAAAGAAGAATTTAAACATCTACATGGCCAAATCTTGGGGATCAAACCCTAGTTCAAGTTAATCCCTACTTCTAAGAAAATCTTGTGACGATGCACCTACCATTAATCTCAATATCATCAATACCAATCCAATCTCATACTCACTCAATCTTATTGACTTATATTGGACCACTCAATTTACAAATGAGTTAATTGAGTAATTCAATGTACCACCAATATATGCCCAAGGCTATGTGAAACTTATACTATTATGAGTAAGTGTTATCACACTTTATTCAGTAGTGTTCAGTTGCACTATTCAGTACTTATGTGAATCTAATTCACATGAGTCATCTCTAAACCTTAACCATGCTTATGCCAAGCACAAGGTTATTACCTTCACATTGTAATCTTGGAGGATCAATTCTTTGCAATCATTTGACCCTCTCATCCAAACTTTCAATCCCTATCTTGTAAGCCAAGTTTCAAGCCATATCTCTCTCATCATAGAAATCATAAGAAATTTAAAATGTTGAACCAACCCATTTCAATTGTTTGCATTGCTTGATCTTGTTTGTCATGGAATAGTGTGTTTATGTTGTGTTACTCCTTTTGCTATAGATTGAAAGGAGAGAACGTATCTTGTTGAGAGAAGTGAAAGGGTTTGAACTCCAAAAAGGCAAGTGACACACATGCTTCTACCTATCTTTATTATATGCATTAGTGGTTTCAATACTATGCATGATATGATTTTTCAAAGTGGTTTATGAAATGCTTAGCTCCTACTAGTGTGTCATGCTTGTTTTGAATTGGTATGAAAATCAAACTTCAACCCAATGAAACACCTGGGTGGATTGGTTTGATGATGGAGGCGATGTTGAATGGCTACCCAGGGCTACACACCTGGTTTTCAACCCAGGATTTGTGTAGTTGTCTTCGCCTGGGCACTCACTTGTGGATTGCCACCTAGGAACAAAGAGACTACCATGTCTTCCTTGCTTTAGTGAGCTTCTAGTGCAGCCTTATGACAATATGGGCTCTGTCTTGACTAACTAGGATGTGAGGGTTCAACTTGTGTGCAAGATATTGGCTGGTAGTATAATTATAGGTGGGAACGGATCTTGCCAGTATGGTTGCTCTCTCCTTCTGAAAGGTCTTGTCTCATTCTTCTCTTTGGGTAGAATGGGTCTTAAGGTGAAAGTGCACAACCCCTGCAGGGTGTCAAACTAATCGATTAGCCGTGTCCCCGGTTATGGACAACTTGAGTTCCTAGATATGGATGTACGAAACAGTCTCATCACCATTTCTGAATGAAATAAAATTGTTTAGAAACAATCAGGACATGGACTACTCAGGACTACACACCTGGGTACCAACCCAGGATTTGTGTGGTTGTCTTCGCCTGAGGGTTATCCTGGTTTTGTTGAGTAACTACTCAGGGCCACATACCCTGCAAGTGTGTGGTTGTCTTCGCCTGGAGGTTATCTTGACCTCAAAAGTCTTCAATGATTAAAAAGTTTTGATTTGAAAATGATAGGATAAAATTTGCTTTATGCAAATCAGCCAAAAGCTCCACCAGCCAAATATCATGTAGATAGCTCTTTCACAACAGCCACCAAATATGTGTCATTTGCCAGTACATCATTGTACTGACCCCCATTCATGGGGCTGTATATTCAAATGTGCAGGATTTTCTGAGGAGGAGTAAGTTGATAGGATCTCGAGTCTACATTCCAACATGACTGCCTGTGGCGCATGGTGAAGATGGAGGCTCACTGCTACCTAGTTTCTGTTGTGTTTATGCTGTGTTGAACTCTCTCGGTTGGGCTAGTCCATGTGACTAAGCTAGATTGTAAAGTTTAAAGACTTATGTATCTAGATCTGCGTTGTAGTCTTTGATACATTGCAATGAATACTATATTTTGTTCTGTGGTGCTATCAGTGATCTAGGGAATAGCACTTAACACAGGTGTTCCACCTTAATCCAAAGGTGGGGCGTTACAGTAACAACCCAAGATTCTACAGCCGCAATCAACTTCATCAAGTCCATAGTCTTTCGCTTTGGAGTACGACACAGCATCATCACAGATAATGGGACAAATTTCACATCGAAGGAGTTCAAGAATTACTGTGAAAGTTTGGGAATCAAATTGAAATTTGCATTGTAGCGCATCCAAAGACAAATGGGCATGTCGAAAAAGCCAACGGCTTAATATGCAACGGGATAAAGAAAAGGCTATTGGCACCCCTCGAGAAAGCCAAGCACGCTTGGGTAGATGAGCTACCCTCCGTACTCTGGAGTCTCCGAACTACACCCAACGCAGCTACTCAAGAAATGCCTTTCTTCCTAGTCCATGGCGCGGAAGCCGTGCTTCCAGTCGAGATCACCCACGAAGCTCCAAGAATAGCGGCGTATGATGAGGCAACTTCCACAGAAGTGCTTCAGGATGATGTCGATGCACTCAATGAGGTGAGAGACATAGCACTCACCAGAGCCACTCAATATCAGCAAAATCTACGAAACTACCATAGTAGTCGAGTTCGTCAACGGTCTTTCGTAGTGGGAGATCTAGTCTTACAACTCAAGCAAGACGGGCATGGAAAACTAGAGTCCCCATGGGTGGGACCTTACATCGTGACAAAAGTAATACCAGGAGGAGCTTATCGACTACAAGACAAGAAAATGGGGAAAGACGAGAGTAACCCATGGAATGCAGAGCAACTATGATGGTTCTACGTATAGCCGACATAAGGCGACAAAGAGTTTTTTCGAGTTATGACCCTCTGAACCGAGAACATGAGGCCATAGGTCTGGTTCCTTGGGTCAACTCGACAATATGTATAAATATTTTACTTTCCACTCGGGGGCTCAGACCCTCGAGTCGTACGAAATAAGATTAACAAGTTATTGAGATTTGTGATTATCTGAGACATACTACTAGGTTGTTCGCAACCCGATATTCAGTAGCAATACACACGGTTCAAAGGAACCCGATAAAATATTAAGTGCATACCTTGGAATGACGATCCGTTCCCATGGTCTATTAATAAAGTAGGCGCAACATGAAATCCAAACACGATTACTTATTACAGATAGTACGAGAAAGGACAACAAGGAAAAGAGATTACATAAATAGAATCTAGTGAAAATGCACTTCAGCTTCGTACTCCTTCTGGCACTGGGTGCCGTCATAGATCCTCACGTCAAACTTCGACGTGCCGATTTGGAAGTCAAAAGTCATAAAGAAGCCTTGATGGAGGTCATGGTCCTCTGCAAACTGCGACCAGCCGCCCTTGAAGTACTGCTCACCGGCACCGTCGTACCAGACCTCCACTTCATAGGGAGTTCCTTCCCTAGAGTGTTCACGAAGAACCGCTTCCCGCAGTTCTCGCCCGTCCATAAACTTGGTGAATTTCAGCGGTAACCACTGACTCTCATGGCACTGTGCGCCGGTGATGCAGAAGAAGGAGTACACTCTGGGCGGAGGAGGAGAAGCATTAGGAGAAGAAGCGCTTGGACCTGGTGCAACAGATGGCACCTTGGGTTTATTTTTACTCTCGGCCAGACGGCCAGGGCGCCGCTTCACCGGAGCGGACGACGAAGCTACCGCAGCTACGATTGTAGCCTTGTTCCTACTGCCATGAGGGCGGCCGCGGCCCCATTTCTCCACCGGGGCACCGATGTTCAGAGGCGATTCACCTGCATCGGCCATGGAGCCAAGTGTTGGAAAGACGAAACCCTAGATGAGATGAAGGAGAGGAAGATGATGCGGCGGAGGAAGAAACTAATGAATGAATTAGGGTTTTTACCCTCGCCAAGCATGCTTTATTTATAAGTACATACTAATGGGCCTCTGCAAAGGCAAGGTCCAAAGTGTATGTACAGGCTCTTATATTCTGCCCAGCGCAGACGATAAAAGAAGATCCAGCATATCAAGACAAATGGTACGTACAAAAAAAAGGGAAAAAATTTATCTATCAAGAAGCGCAAGCGTACCTCGTCTTGGACTCGGGGGCTTAAGTCATAAGAAATGAAGAGAAAAAATCATTAAGTGTGAATCATATCGACAATTATTGCAAGAGACAATATATGTTGATATTTTTGAGCCTATACCCAAAAAAGTTTGGCTATAGCCTCGAGGGCTACTCCCATCGGGAGCGCTGTCGCGCACCCGATAGAAAGAAGTCGACAGAAGAAAGGAGAGAAGTTGAAGCCAATGATAAAGAACCAGCTGGTGGACAAGTGTTTTAGGCGCAATCGGTTACATTTCGTCAGCAATGAACTTCGCCTACATTGTCGACAAAATAAACATCGATTACTCCCATCGGGAGCTATTTATGAGAGTTGCAAAGTATGATTCTCGAGTTGCATCATCGCGATGAAACTTGAATGTCATGGTTGAAATATATCATGAAGGTAAGACCCCAGGATCCGTCCTATGTGGCCCGGTATACACACATGGATGCGCTCTGCTGGTATTTATTCGTGTCTACAACATGAAGAAAATCCTGATGGACGCACTGGGTACCTGGAGAACTACTGGGATTCATTTTTTTGTAAGACCTAAATGCGGCAAAAGAATGGGTTTGACCGGTTTCCCGAATTCAAGTCCAAGGGGATTGAATTTGAAGTAGGTGACAAGTATCTGTTCCGGTAGTTAACTGGCCTCTTGATCCGTTAGAGTTGTCAGGCTTGTTTATCAAAACCCCTTGCGAGACATAATAATAAAGAGAAAAGTCGAAAGACCAAGTCGAAGATTTGAAGGTATGAAGAAGTCAAGTGTTGATCAAGTCGAAGATTTGAAGATCTGAGATTCAACCCGAATCTGCAATTCTGGTAGAATCTCGGGGGCTACTGACAAGGATATAGATAATAGAGCCCGTCAGTTGAGTACCCCTGAGGCCCGTTAAGCTAGGCCTAATTGTAACGCTAGTCGAAATACGAGTTCATGTCGTATGTCGATATTGTAATCTGTATCGGGATCCCTCATGATCCTTGAGACCTGGCCACCTATATATAGGGGCCAGGAGGGGACGGTGAGAGACAGATTGAAAGCAAGCCAGGTTTAGACCTCACGTTTACTTTCAATACACACCTTGTTTGACTGATTTTACCTTTGAGTTCATCCGACGCCCTATCTCCCCGATCCTAAGTCTTTCATCTAGGACATTTGTCGAGTTAACCCTCGTCACCCTAGATTAAATAGAGGCATGAACCCAACTATCGAACATAAATACCCCCTCTTGGAGTTACTAGTATCTACTCGGCCAAGATAGCTACTAACAACAGAGAGCATGCAAGATCATAAACAACATAGAGATAACATAAGATAAAATTCAGAACATCAACTTAATCATAACAGCAATATTCATCGGATCCCAACAAACACAACATGTAGAATTACATAAAGATGATCTCGATCATGTAAGGCAGCTCACGAGATCTAAACATGAAGAACATGGTGGAGAACACAACCATCTAGCTACTGCTATGGACCTATAGTCCAAGGTAGACTACTCACTCATCATGCCGGAGGCAAGAATGGCGATGAAGAAGACCTCTGGTGGCGATTCCCCTCTTCAGCAGGGTGCCGGAAAGAGCTTTTGGACCCTCCCGATCTCGGGTCGACGACGGCGGCGGATCACGATGTGTTTCTGGAAGATTGATCGGGTCTTTAGGTTTTTCCCGTCGGGGGGTCTTTATAGGCGAAGGGGCAGCGTCAGAGGTGGATCAGGGCGCTCTCACACATAGGGCGCGCGGGCCAGGGGCTGGCCGTGCCACCCTACAGTGTGGCCGGCCCGTGGCCCGCCTCCATCTCCTCTTCGGTCTTCTGGAAGCTTCATTAAATAATAGGAGGTTCGGCTTTTGTTTTGTCCAATTCTGAGAATATTTCCTGTGTAACTTTTCTGAAACACAAAAACAGCAGAAATTAGGAAACTGGCACTGTGGCATCTTGTTAATAGGTTAGTTCCGGAAAATGCATAAAAATGCCACGAAGTATAACAAAACACTAAGCAAATGGTGTAAGAAAAAGCGTGGAGCATCAAAAATTATAGATACGTTTGAGACGTATCAGCGCTCGAGAGAGACGCGTTCGTCTTCTGGAGCACGTTGGACGATTTGGCAGCTGGGCTCTCCGCGCGGCGAAGATGCCGCGCGGGAAACTGCCTTCTTGGCCTTAGAGGCTTTACCATTTCCGGCGCCCAGGGTGCGATGCCTTGCCGCCAGATCTGGCTCCCCCGCACCCATGGGTGCCTCCCAAGGCTGGGTCTTTGTTGGCAATGGCGACGAGCTCGGCGATTTGAGCGCGCCAACCCTCGCGCCCGTCCTCAGTGGGCTGATAGCGCAGCAGCTCCTGTGCCATGGCGAGAGCCTGCACATGAGTCAACTGACTCCCAGAACGAGCACGAGAAGTAGCGGTGGCGGTGAAGGAGAGCGAAGGCTCTGTACGCCCGGGTGGGAGGTAGGAGGACTCGAGATATTCCTCCTCTTCCTCCTCGGCCGAGACGTGTTGGCGACGGATGATGGGCTCGGTGTTTCCTTGAATAGCATTGTGGCGGCGAAGACGCTCGAGCCTTGCGTTAGCATCGGCCATGGCGAAGCAGATCTAGAAAACACACCACAGCCCCATACCTAGCGCGCCAAATGTCGGTGGATTTCGTGTCGCAAGAACACGGGGTACCACGCGAAGGACCCAAATGATTCGAACACAGGGGGTTGTACGCGTGAGATCTAGAGTGCGACAAAACACGGCAACGGAAGACTCGACACGCCGTAGAGCTCAACGCATGACAGAGAGGGACACCGATCTTTACGCAGGTTCAGGGCCCTCGTGGTGAGGTAAAACCCCTACTTCCTGCCTTCTTGTATTGCGACGCGATACCTCACGAGGAGTACAAGGTCTTGGTTACAAAGCTCTAACTGGCCGGAGGTAGAAGAACCAACTTAGCCTAGCTAGAACTTCAGAATTGGGGATCCCTTCTAAGGGGCAGCCTCCCCTCCTTTTATAGCGCCGAGGTCCTCCTTCCCCTCATCAACTTGGGGAAGGGGTTCCCACAATACGGCCAGGGAGAGCGACAGCTGTAGTCTTCAGTCTTCGGTGGTTTTGGTCTACGTAGAGCAGTGGCACCGGTCCACGGGAGTGGGTGGAGGAAAGCTGACGTCCTCCTCTGGCGCCCTGTACCGACCACCCTATTTTTAGGGGGGGGCAACAACCACCGTGCAGCTTTATGTAGGCACGGCAGAGCTGGTCGCCCCCTTGTCGGGGTAGCGTAGGCGGTACGCTATCTTCTGGTCTTATCCTTGAAGGGTTTCGCAGCATAGTAAATCAAATTTTTTCCTACGGATGCGAACAAGAAAGCCAAGATCTAATCTAGGAGATGTAATCAACGAGAGAGGTAGATGAGATCTTCATACCCTTGAAGAAATCGCACAGCGGAAACGTTCAACGGAACGTGGATGATGTAGTCGTACTAGCCATTTCCTCCCCGCGATCCGATCCGATCCAACGCCGCAAGTGGCGGCGCCTCCGAGAGATGCACACGTACGGTGCGGCGACGTCTCCTCCTTCCTTGGTCCAGCAAGTATGGTGGAGAGATAGATTGGATCTGCAGCACGACGGCGTGGTGCTTATGGTGGAGAGTTTCTGCAGCAGGGCTTCGCCTACGTGCAGTCGCGAGAGAGAGAGATTGGAGGGCAGCAGTTGGGCCGGCGGCTAGGGTTTGAGGTGAGCATGCCCCAGCCCTCCCCTCCCCTTTAAATAGGTCAAGGGGAGCGGCCAAGGGGGCTGCCTTAGCCTCCTAGTCAAGCTAGTGGCCCCAGGGAGAAAACTTGCCCCCTAAGTTTCCTTTGCCTTGGCCCATAAGAAAACCCTAGGGTTTTGCCCTTGGCCTCATAGGACAAGTGGGCATGGACGACCAGGCCCATGTAGGCATCACCCTTTGGTCCATGTGGACCCTTTGGGGCATGTGGGCCCCACCATGGAGCCCTTCGGAACTTTCTAGAACATTCCGGTACTCTACCGAAAAAGTCCAGAACTTTTCCGAAACCCAAAAACTGCTTTCCATTATATGAATCTTATTCTCCGGACCATTCCGGAACCTCTCGTGATGTCCAGGATCTCATCCGAGACTCCGAACGAAAAACTCAATAACCAATTATCCATTCTATCCTAGCGTCGATGCACGTTAAGTGTGTGACCCTACGGGTTCGAGAATATGCAGACATGATCTTCTATCAATAATCAATAGCGGGATCTGGAAACCCATATTGACTCCCACATATTCATCGATGATCATATCGGATGAACCATGATGCCAGGATTCAATTAATCCCGTATATGTATTCCCTTCGTCTCGCGATATTTTACTTGCCCGAGATTCGATCGTCGGTATCGCCATACCTAGTTCAATCTCGTTCACAGCAAGTACTTTACTCGTTCTGTAATCCGATATCACTTTGTGATTAACTCCTTAACCACGTGCTTGCAAGCGATGTTGATATTGATTACCGAGTGGGCCCGAAGTATATCTCTCCGACTTGGGAGGGACAAATTCCATCTCGATACATGCAACCCAACAAGTACTTTCCGATCACCTGAGAGACACCTTTATGATCACCCTTTCATAGGATGACATTTGATGACCTCAAAGCTTTCTTCCGATACTAGGGAGTTGCATTATCTCATGGTCTAAGGAACACAATACATGACATAGGAAAAGCTTCGCAAAGATGAACACAATGACACGATCTAATTGATGTGCTTTATTTGGGTCTGTCCATCACATCATTCTCCTAATGACATGACCTCATTATTAATCGACAACTCATGTCTATGGTTAGGAAACCTTAACCATCATTAATCAATGAGCTAGTCTAGTAGAGGCGTACTAGGGACATGGTGTTGTTCATAAACCACACAAGTATTAATGTTTCCGCTTAATACAATTATAGCATGGAGTATAAACATTATCATGAACAAGATATATGATAATAACAATATTATTATTGCCTCTAGGGCATATTTCCTTCAGTCTCCCACTTGCACTAGAGTCAATAATCTAGTCATACTTGCGCCTTTAACACCTATGACATTCCGATGTTATTCATACGCGTTGCATGTGGTAAACCTTATCTACGGGTCTGACATTTTCAGGTCCGTTTGTATTTGCATATTCCTTTTGCGTCAGCACGCATTACTCATCTTGTATGAGATGGCATCGTATAAACTTGGTCTTCTGATGAAACCTTTGTTTCTTTGCCAAAACTATGTTGTCACTATTGTCATACAATAGAACTACATAGTACTAGCACACTTGGAACTACACCTCCACGATCAAATCGCAAAAATTTAATTTTCCTGTTATGATGGTTTTCCACTTTGTTCTGAAATTCTTTGAACTTTTCAAACGTTTCAGATTTATGTTTCATTAAATAGACATACCCATATCTATTTAACTCATTAGTAAAAGTGAGAAATAGCGATATCCACCGCGTGTCGAAATAGTCATTGGTCCACACACATCGGTATGTATGATTTCCAATAAGTCCGTTGCTCGCTCCATTATTCCGGAGAATGGGTTTTTGATCATCTTGCCCATGAGGCATGGCTTGCACGTGTCAAATGATTCAAAATCAAGAGACTCCAAAAGTCCATCAGAATGGAGTTTCTTCATGCGTTTTACGCCAATATGACCTGGACGATAGTGCCACAAATAAGTTGGATTATCACTATCTACTTTGCATCTTTTATGCCGCTTCTAAAGTGATTATATATACTTAGCCCTCGTTGCAGTGTCCGCCACAATATTAACATTGGAACTCATCGAAGTCATCATGGAACTTTCTTCCATCTTATTATGCCACCTTCTAACTCAAAACAAATAGCTTAAAAATTGAGATAAAATTTTACTTGTATGTGTGACAAAGCCAATGTAACTCATTGCAATGAACCATTTGTCACTTCTGCATACAGAACATATTCTTACTTCTTCGAAAGTGCATAAGAATATCTTTACTATTGTCCAACGATCATCATATGAATGCTATAACCTTTAGAGCATTGGACATATCTGGATCTACATATCATGGTATACAAGATTGATAAAATCATTCTTGTGGTTTCACTCATCAAGTGTCAAAACAATTGATTCTTGCTCCAACCTCTTCCATGCAACAAGAACCGTTCTTATTGTTTCCATATTGAACAAATTCAATATTTCATCTATGTACTCTGGCAAAACTATATTAGTGCCTCAATCTATCTGCATAGACATTGATGCTTAATATTCTGGTTTTACCTAAGTCTTTCATCAAAAACTAATTTTAATGAAAACTTAACAATATCAAGAAAAACACATTATTTCCAATAAACGATATGTCACCTACATAAAGCATTAGAAATATGTCTTAGCGCTCCCACTTACTTTCTTGTAATACAAGCATCTTCAAATATCTTGATGAAATTAACACTTTAACATTTTCATCATTGAAGATTCCAACTTCGCTATGCTTACTTCTACCATAGAAGTTTGCATACATATCTAGCAACCTTTGAATCAACAAAACCCATTGAGTCGTGTCAGGTACACGTCCTTGGTGTGCATTCCGGTAGAGGAACGTAGTTTCGTTTATTCAACTAACATATCTCTATATGTAATTGTTGCTAGAATAATTCATATGACGAAGTCAGGGCCCATCACCGCTTCTTTGTATATTGTTGGTTACTATTATCTAATAATATCTCGTCCTCAAATCTTGCTATTTGATTACGACCAACTTGGTTAAATAGGAACTTCGATGCCATGACTACAACATATTGTAAACGAGTGAGCCATGAATGCAGTTGCCACTTCTAGAACATTTTCTGGTGCTGTGCTACTCTGATCATCTTGCTCAGATTCAATAACCTCATCAAGTTCTATCTTCCTCCCACTTAAACCTTTCGTGAGAAACTCCTTCATAAGAAATTCACTTCTTTTAGTGACAATCACTTTTAATTGGGTTTATGGCAGAAGAAACACCCATCAACATTCTTTGGGATAACCCTACAAAGACTTACTAATCCGATTTTGGTTGTAAACATTTTACACATATGCCTTGCATACCAAAATTCAAGAAAAGACAACTATAACTTGTATGGTGTCATTTCGGCAGATTATGATGACACTCTATTCAGTGAAAAACGGTAGTCTCTAAAGCATAATCCACAAATTATATTGGTAGTTTATTTCATCATTGATCTAACCATGTCAAACAAGGTTTGATTACATCCATCGAAAATCCATACTCCTATGGTGTTTATCACGATGCAAGTTTGTGGAACAATTCCTCTAACTCTTAGATGCTTGCTAAACTTGTAACTCAAATATTCTTCTTTATGATCCAATCATAAAAACTTGAATTTTTCTTGTTACAATAATTTCCACTTCATAAATTGAACAATTTCAATTATTTCATACTTCTATCTCATCAAGTAGATATACAATACATCTATTTGAGTCATTGATGAAATAGAAAATACACCATGATCGACTTCACACCATGGACTACATACATCAACATGTATGATCTCCATTTAGTTAGTCGCTTATTCTGTCCATGGCCCATGAACGAAGTTTAATCATCTTTAGGAAAAGTCTCACAAGCGTCAATCAATTCAAAATCAATTGACTCGAAAATCTATCAATATAGAATTTCTTTCATGTTTTGTTTCCAATATGACTTAAACGGCGGTGTCATATATAAGTGAAATTCATTTTGTCTTGCGACCTTTAGCATCAGTGTTATAAATGTCTATTTCACCAACAAGATAATAATAATCTATCCATCGATTATGGAAGACGGTAATAATTTGAACAACCATTGCTCTCATAATACGGGAACAAAATAACAATTATTAAGTTCTTAACAAATCTAGAAGGCTAGGTTTTATGCCAACGAAAAACACAATAACACATTTATTTGTTTCTCGATGCGCATTGTTACCACATTCTTTTGCTAGTTACTTAGGCCATCGTAGTTCTTGTATTATTGCTTTGTATGACATTTCATACCAACAATCTAGTATCCAATACCCAAGAATTACATTATGTACTAGCAAAGAATACATCTATAACATGTATATCATTTATATACCTGAGATGGACTTTTCCAGTCTTTTACTTTTCTACCAAATATTTTGCAGATCCTATTTAGCATTTCCTCTCTATTTAGAAGAATCTATCAACATCAATAGTGGTGTCAATCATTTGACACATGGTCCAAAGGATGTTAGTCAAATACTAATAGCCCTGGACTTTGCACATTGAGGTGGATCACCATCATCATATAATTGGCATTCTTCTAGATTCCATTTTTAGTATCTTTGGTATAGCAAAAACAATTTAGCCAATACCCTTTCATTCATCTTATCATGACAACTTTCATGATGAAACTACTATAGCTTATAAGGATGAATGCAAGTATAATATTAGTTCCCAAACTTTTGGGTGATCGGGACGCCTAGCATCTTCAATCTTCGCATATAGTCATACAATATGAGCATATGTTCTTTTACTAAATTATACTTCATCATTTTTGCAAACAATCAAAGTTTTAGATATCAAATATCTTTCACTTCTTGTTTGTTTCTGAAACAATTCTTTCAGCTCGATGATCACTTTGATTCTCAAACAATTTTGAAGATCAATTTATCATGAAGGCAAACATATGATCTTTTAGATACTAAACTTGAATCGTTGCTCTTAGATTAATACAATTTATTAAATCATATGGAGCAAGCATGGTTTGCTAAAGTTTGCAATAGGACTTAATCTTTAGTCTTGACATTCTAACTAAACGGTACTAGTCCGTAAAGTGATTATCCAGAATTCTATAGTTCTTTTAACTCAATTAAGCTAAGTGTCGGTGGGAAACGGTGCCAAAAACTACAATGACTTATGCAAATACATCAAGATTTAGTTCATGATATTTAGTTCAATTTAATCAAATTACTAATGAACTCCCACTAAATTCAACATCCCTCAAAGTTGTTTAGTGAACATGATCCAAATTCACTACACCGAGACCGATCATCACGTGAATGATGTAGCTTTAATGGTGAACATCAACATGTTGATCATATCATCCATATGACTCATGCTTGACCTTTCGGTCCGTGTGTTCCGAGGCCATGTCTGTACATGCTAGGCTCGTCAAGTCAAACCCAAGTATCTCCGCATGTGCAAATACTGGCTTGCACCCGTTGTATGTGAACGTAGAGTTTATAGCACCCGATCATCACGAGATGCTTGAACACGACGAACTTTCGCAACGGCGCATACAAGGGGAGAACACAGTTTTATCTTGATCTTTAAGTGAGGAATCATCTTATAATGCTACCGTCGCGATCAAAGCATAATAAGATACATAAAAGGATAAACATCACATGCATATAATTTTATGTGACATGGTATAGCCAATCTCCGCGCAATGATCTCCATCTTGTGCGCGCCGGCGTGATCTCCATCACTCCACCATGATTGCCTCCACCACGAATAGCAACTACAACTATTGCTAACTACTTAGCGATAAAGTAAAGCTATTACATGGCGTATAAGAAGTTGACACGCAGGTCATACACAATTATAAAGACAACCATATGGCTCCTGCCGGTTGTGAACTCATCGACATGCAAGTCGTGAAATATTACAAAACATGATCATCGCATACATCACATATATCACATCATATCTTGTGGCCATACCATATCACAAAACACTCCCTGCAAAAACAAGTTAGACGCCTCTACTTTGTTGTTGCATGTTTTACGTGGCTTATGGGAGTAACAAGTTAAGAACGATTCTTACCTACGGAAAGCCACAACGGTGATATTATGGTTGCTAACATCCGTCGTAAATCTCATGACTACTATAGTGAGAGAAACTGGCATCCACCAGCCGCATGTGTGGAACAAGCCACACGTCAAGTGCGGAGCCGGTCTCGCGAACGAGGTCGCGTAAAGTTGGCCTGGACTGCTTCGATCTCACAATGCCGCGCCATAAGAAATACACAACAAAGAGGTTTGCAACAGAAAACATCAACGCCCGCAACAAGCATGTTGCGTTCTACTCGTGAAACACATCTACGCATAGATCTAGCTCTGATACCACTGAAGGGTTTCGCAGCATAGTAAATCAAATTTTTTCCTACGGATGCGAACAAGAAAGCCAAGATCTAATCTAGGAGATGTAATCAACGAGAGAGGTAGATGAGATCTTCATACCCTTGAAGAAATCGCACAGCGGAAACGTTCAACAGAACGTGGATGATGTAGTCGTACTAGCCATTTCCTCCCCGCGATCCGATCCGATCCAACGCCGCAAGTGGCGGCGCCTCCGAGAGATGCACACGTACGGTGCAGCGACGTCTCCTCCTTCCTTGGTCCAGCAAGTATGGTGGAGAGATAGATTGGATCTGCAGCACGACGGCGTGGTGCTTATGGTGGAGAGTTTCTGCAGCAGGGCTTCGCCTACGTGCAGTCGCGAGAGAGAGAGATTGGAGGGCAGCAGTTGGGCCGGCGGCTAGGGTTTGAGGTGAGCACGCCCCAGCCCTCCCCTCCCCTTTAAATAGGTCAAGGGGAGCGGCCAAGGGGGCTGCCTTAGCCTCCAAGTCAAGCCGGTGGCCCTAGGGAGAAAACTTGCCCCCTAAGTTTCCTTTGCCTTGGCCCATAAGAAAACCCTAGGGTTTTGCCCTTGGCCTCATAGGACAAGTGGGCATGGACGACCAGGCCCATGTAGGCATCACCCTTTGGTCCATGTGGACCCTTTGGGGCATGTGGGCCCCACCATGGAGCCCTTCGGAACTTTCTAGAACATTCCGGTACTCTACCGAAAAAGTCCAGAACTTTTCCAAAACCCAAAAACTGCTTTCCATTATATGAATCTTATTCTCCGGACCATTCCGGAACCTCTCGTGATGTCCAGGATCTCATCCGAGACTCCGAACGAAAAACTCAATAACCAATTATCCATTCTATCCTAGCGTCGATGCACGTTAAGTGTGTGACCCTACAGGTTCGAGAATATGCAGACATGATCTTCTATCAATAATCAATAGCGGGATCTGGAAACCCATATTGACTCCCACATATTCATCGATGATCATATCGGATGAACCACGATGCCAGGATTCAATTAATCCCGTATATGTATTCCCTTCGTCTCGCGATATTTTACTTGCCCGAGATTCGATCGTCGGTATCGCCATACCTAGTTCAATCTCGTTCACAGCAAGTACTTTACTCGTTCTGTAATCCGATATCACTTTGTGATTAACTCCTTAACCACGTGCTTGCAAGCGATGTTGATATTGATTACCGAGTGGGCCCGAAGTATATCTCTCCGACTTGGGAGGGACAAATTCCATCTCGATACATGCAACCCAACAAGTACTTTCCGATCACCTGAGAGACACCTTTATGATCACCCTTTCATAGGATGACGTTTGATGACCTCAAAGCTTTCTTCCGATACTAGGGAGTTGCATTATCTCATGGTCTAAGGAACACAATACATGACATAGGAAAAGCTTCGCAAAGATGAACACAATGACACGATCTAATTGATGTGCTTTATTTGGGTCTGTCCATCACATCATTCTCCTAATGACATGACCTCATTATTAATCGACAACTCATGTCTATGGTTAGGAAACCTTAACCATCATTAATCAATGAGCTAGTCTAGTAGAGGCGTACTAGGGACATGGTGTTGTTCATAAACCACACAAGTATTAATGTTTCCGCTTAATACAATTATAGCATGGAGTATAAACATTATCATGAACAAGATATATGATAATAACAATATTATTATTGCCTCTAGGGCATATTTCCTTCAATCCTTTCGCCAATGCAGGATTATGCTGAGCTGTCACAGATCTAGTCCCTCCCCTCATGAGGAATCCCTCGCGAGGAGGTCTTCTGGTCCTTAGCGGTTTATCATTGTCTCCTCAAGAGGCGCCTCCTCATGAGGGTCTTCCTTGCTGGGCTTCGGTCTTCTTTGCTCTCCTAGGCTAAAGCTTTGGCAGTAGATCTTATGCTAAGGTGGACAGGTGAAAAACTACGATCGGGTGCTTGTCGTGGCATATGATGTTATGTGGGGAAGATGCCCACACGATGAGTATCCGGATGATTGTGGGTAAAGTGTACAACCTCTGCAGAGTGTAAACCTATTCGAATAGCCGAGACCTCGGTCATGGACGGTTGGAAAGATCACTACATTGCCCAATGTCAGTTTTGGTTTTAAAAATGGTTTTCAGAAAATGGAGGAAAGTGCCAGATGGAGTACTCGGAGGGTACTGTCGTGGCATGGGAAAAGTTCGGAGTACCTGGAGGGTACTTCCGAGAAGATGGAAGTGGTCATGTGTGATTGACCTAGTTTATGCAACAAAAGGGTTACCCCTTCCTAGAGATTTTATCAAAAATGTTTTATAAATGTTTTTAATAGAGATATAGAGATGTCGTAGAACAAGGTTCTAGACATGCTATATCGACATGAGAAAGTATGTTTTCAAAGAAAACAAACTAGTGTAGAGCCTTCCCTTGCTACAACCATACTGCATATCAAACTCCTTCTCTTTAGATGGTTTGCGAGTACAATTCAAAATGTACTCACGGCTTTGACCCTGGCTATTAACTTGGTCAGACATGGAGGGATACTTCAAAGAAGATGGTGATGATACGACGACACCGATGCAAACTATGAACGTCTCCCAATTAGTTGCCTGTAGGGTAGTAGGCAAGACGTGGGTCATCAACGCTACTGTGTGTCCGCTGCTTAATTGTGAGCTTGCCCTGCGTGGCATTATCCGACTTGGTCGTGTGACCAATTGTAAAACTTTTATATTCGGTACTGTAATGGATGATGTAACCTTGATATCGACTCGGTTATGTGGACGACACTTTTCCTAGGATCGTGAATTGTATGCATAACGGGTCTCCTGGATGGCTAATTTGGGGTCCCCACATCCAATTTTCAAACCATAACAATGAAACTTCTTGCTTTGGACCCCAAATAACACTCTCACCAAGCTTCTCCACGACATTCCTCACGGCCCGCTCTTCCATGTTGTGCAGCTCTTGTGAATCAATCTCTCGAAATTCTACCTCCCATCTCACAATTATATTTCTCTTGATATTCCGCACGCTACCATCACATACCAAGGCCTTAACTGGAAAGAAGTGGACAGTGAACTGAAAATGTCTCCCCACAGCATCACCCCTATTTTGAGTGGCGTCGTGCATTGTGAGGTTGCAGGGAGCATACGAGGAACAATTCACATTCAAATTCAGATAAAAATAGATGCATTTACCTATTCGAAGGCGGCTCCATCTCGTTGCCCCTCGTGTAGACCCCGCCCCACGAGAAATCTAGATGCACAAATTGGTGGAGGAGACTATGGTCCAGATTCAATCGAAAAGCAGGGGCTAGGGTTCACAAATCACTCGCCAGTCACCATGTAAGCCACTGCTGCCTAGAATGAACTGGCTGCCACCGCAGAGAATAAACTGGCCACCGCCACCGGAGAAGAAGAGGGGGGAATGGGCGGCGCGAGGGAAGATTTAGAAAAAAATGTCGGATGGCAAATAAATGGGACCCATCTGAATAAGGAATGTCCTAATCTAACCTCAAACCTACTTTAAAAATGTCGCACTGAACCGTTAAGAGAATAAACCACCCGTGTCACGTTGAGGCTATTTGAAGCGTGCAAAATGTCGCTCCAGAACCATTACAGCCAATGACGGCGTGTTCTGGACAATACCAATGAAATGTGTCATATAGGAGCTATCGATCCTAGCAATGCCTCATATATATAGAACGAATTACAAGTTGTTAGGATTACAACAACTACAATGGTTATCCATCTATCTATACATGGTTTAGCTATACCGGTTATGATCGCACCTAACAATCTCAACGAACTATGTTTAACAGCCCCTCTCGATCCAAACATGTACTAGCTAAATTCTATTCATACTTCAACTGGTGAAAAATTTCTCGATTGAGCACCTTTTGAACATGTCTGCTATCTGATCTCGAGAGGAGATAAACCAAACTTTCAGAGCACCTGCTGAAACTTTCTCTCGAACAAAATGAAAATTGATTTCTATATGTTTCATCTGTGTATGAAACACAGGATTCGCTGTAATATAAGGAATGTTGCTCCAAGATTGTCACACCACAATGTTGGAGCTTCTGACTGAAACACTCCCAGTACTCTGAGAACCGATTGCAACCATTTCACTTCAGCAGTTCCATTAGTATCGCCTTGTACTCCGCCTCTATACTCGATCTGCTGATAGTTGGTTGCTTCCTAGAGCTCCAGGACATTAGGTCCATAAAAGACTGCATAGCCTCCAGTAGACCTTCAATCATCAGGACACCCGACCCAATCAGCGTCTGTGTAAACTAAATTCTGTGGAGAAAGATCATTGTAGGTTCAGTCCAAGGTTTGTTCTTCCTTTGACATATTGCAATATTCGCTTCACTGCTGACCAATGCTCATCAGTTGGTGTAGCTAGGAATTGGCAAACTCTATTTACAGCAAAGGAAATGTCCGGTCGAGTTAAGCACAAGTACTGCAATGCTCCGACTGTACTTCTATAGGTGAACACCATCTCGTCAGTTAACACTTATCCTGATGATTTGCTTAACCTTTCTGAGACTGACATAGGTGTAGCTATCTCTCTGTAGTTAATCATGTTTACCCGCTGAAATAAGTCAGTTGCATACTTCGCTTTCATTAGAGTAATGTCATCAACTCGATTTGTCACTTCTACTCCAAGAAAGTATGACAGCTCTCTGAGATCTTTTGCTGCAAAAGAATCTTGGAGTTTCTTCAAAAGGGCACTGACTGCTAGCTTACATGATCCAGCAATGATAATGTCATCGACATAAATCAGCATATAGATGATCACACGCTTGTCAATGAATATGAACAATGACATATCCGCCTTTGGGAACAAAGCCCAGAGACTAAAGTTTTGAGCTGAGTTTGGAGTACCATGCCCTCAGAGCCTGCTTCAATCCATACAGTGATTTCTGCAGCGACAAACACGATTTGGACGATCGGGATCAATGTAACCGGGAGGCTGATACATATAGACCTCCTCCTAAATATCGCCATGGATAAATGCATTCTGCACATCTGCTTGTCGTAGCATCCATCCCCTGTACACAGCGATAGATAGTATGAGTCGGACGGTGGTTGGCTTGACAACTGGAGAAAAAGTGTCGGTGTAGTCGATTCCATGCCGCTGAGTGAAACCCTTCACAACCAGGCGGGCTTTGTAACGATTAATGGAGCCATCTGACTTTTGTTTGAGTTTAAACACCCATTTGCAGCCCACTATATGTTGACCACACTAGTGGAAAACCGGCCTAATATTCTGGGGCATTAGTCCCGGTTGCAATATGAACCGGGACTGATGCCCTGGGCCCCACTGCTTTTTCGGCCGCAGGACCCCAGAAACCATTAGTCCCAGTTCATTTTGAACCTTTAGTCCTGATTCGTATTACGAACCGGGACTAAAGGCTATGGGGTCGAATCCGACCGTTGCCAGACTCATTAGTCCCGGCTGGTAACACCAACCGGGACTAAAGACCAACCCTTCAGTCCCGGTTGGTAATACCAACCGGGACTAATGACTTCCCTATATAAAACAGCTCCTTCTTCCTCCCCGAGCCAGCCACTCCCCCTCTCCACTCTCAAATGTTCTTCATGCAACAAACCTAGCTTGAGTTCATCCTCTTTGACCACCATTTTTTGTCACAAATTGATGTTCGCACTTTAATCTAAGTGGACTAAAAGGTGAGGAACTTTGTGCTTTTGTCTTTCATTGGTAATTTAGCTCATTTAATGCTCTAGAAGTAGAGAGATTTGTGATTTTTTTATGGGAGCAATTATTTAGATGTTCATTTGATTATGTGTAGAAATAGGTGAAGATAGAGGTAAAAATAGTGGTAGCGATAGAGATATAGATAGAAATATAAAATAGAAAATTAAAATAAAGATAGAGAGATAGAGATAGAATTAAAAATAAAAATAGAAGTAGACATAGCTAACATAGAAATAGAAATAGAGATAGAGATAGAAATAGAAAAATAGAAATAGCGATAGAAATAGAGATAGATGCCGTAGGGTGGAGCTTCCGAAGATGCCGTAGGGCATGAGCACCGACGACATCTTCGAGAAGCTCCGCCACGGGAGATTTCCCAACCCTTTATCCAACACTGTTAGAGGAGATGGAGTCTTTCATGGGCTTGCAGGGAAATTTTTCCGAGGCGGAGCTTCCAAAGATGCCGTAGGGCGTGAGCACCAACGGCATCTTCGAGAAGCTCTGCCACGGGAGATTTCCCAACCCTTTACGCAACACTGTTAGAGGAGATGAAGTCTTTCACGGGCTTGCAGGGAAATTTTTCCGAGGCGGAGCTTCCGAAGATGCCGTAGGGCGTGAGCACCAACGACATCTTCGAGAAGCTCCGCCACAGGAGATTTCCAACCCTTTACCCAACACTGTTAGAGGAGATGGAGTCTTTCATGGGCTTGCAGGGAAATTTTTCTGAGGCGGAGCTTCCGAAGATGCCGTAGGGCATGAGCACCAACGACATTTTTGAGAAGCTTCGCCATGGGAGATTTCCCAACCCTTTCCTCCATAACTGTTAGAGGAGATGGAGTCTTTCACGGGCTTGCAGAGAAATTTTTCCGAGGCGGAGCTTCCAAAGATGCCGTAGGGCATGAGCACCAACGACATCTTCGAGAAGCTCCGCCACGGGAGATTTCCCAACCCTTTCCTCCATAACTGTTAGAGGAGATGGAGTATTTCACGGGCTTGCAGGGAAATTTTTCTGAGACAGAGCTTCCGAAGATGCTGTAGGGCGTGAGCACCAACGACATCTTTGAGAAGCTCTGCCACGGGAGATTACCCAACCCTTTCCTCCATCCATGGGGATGAAACTCTCCCTGCCTTCGAGCTATGCTTGCCATGGCGTATCGATGCTCCTTTTATAGGCACAGCGCCGCTTCTACTTTTGTCTTGTTCCTCTGACAGGGGCGTCGTGCGGTACATGCTTTATCTCATCGAGCAGTGCATCCACCCGTCCTTATCCCACCGACAGTTTTGTTAGATGACACAAAACCACCTTTAGTCCCGGTTGTACCCACCAGCCGGGACTAAAGGTTACCCACACGTCCTTATCCCACCGACGGTTTTGTTAGATGACACAAAAACCACCTTTAGTCACGGTTGTACCCACCAGCCGGGACTAAAGTTTTGTTAACTTATTCTTACTTATCAAACTAAAATTAGAGATAGAAATAGAAATTGTATATTTGATTTGCGTTTGATATGTACTTATATAATGCAGATGAGCCGAGCATGGATGTATGCCGATCGACGCTCTGGAGATTTCATTAAAGGCGTGCATTCTTTTCTCAAGGTGGTTGAGGCAACCAAGCGGAATGGTTTTATGTGTTGTCCATGCGGTGGTTGTCGAAATGAGAAGGATTACCCCTCCACAAAGACCCTTCACATCCACCTGTTCCGGTTCAGTTTCATGTCCGGCTATAATTGTTGGACCAAGCATGGGGAGAGAGGGGTTATGATGGAAGACAACGATGAAGAAGAGAATGATGACAACTATCCTGAGTTCCCTGAAACCACCGATACCGCAATGGAAGATAATGAAGAAGAAGAAGAAGAAGGTGAAGAACGGGCATCAGATGTGCCCGTTGATGATCTTGGTCAGGTCATTGTTGATGCACAGATTGACTGTGAAAGTGAAAAGGAGAGGGAGAAGTTGGAACGCATGTTAGATGATCACAAAAAGGATTTGTACCCAAATTGCGAAGACGGCCAGAAAAAGCTAGGAAGCACGCTGGAATTGCTGCAATGGAAAGCAGAGAGTGGTTTATCTGACAAGGGATTTGAAAAGTTGCTGAAAATTATGAAGAAGATGCTTCCAAAGGATAACGAATTGCCCGCCAGTACGTATGAAGCAAAGAAGATTGTCTGCCCTCTAGGATTGGAGGTGCAGAAGATACATGCATGCATTAATGACTGTATTCTCTACCGCGGTGAGTACGAGAATTTGAATGCATGCCCGGTGTGCAGTGCATTTCGGTATAAGATCCGGCGAGATGACCCTGGTGATGTTGAGGGCGAGTGCCCCAGGAAGAGGGTTCCTGCCAAGGTGATGTGGTATGCACCTATAATACCATGGTTGAAACGTTTGTTCAGAAACAAAGAGCATGCCAAGTTGTTGAGGTGGCACAAAGAAGACCGTAAGAGTGACGAGATGTTGAGACACCCCGCTGATGGGTCGCAGTGGAGAAAAATCGACAGAGATTTCCCGGAGTTTACGGAAGACGCACGGAACCTGAGATTTGGTCTAAGTACAGATGGCATGAATCCTTTTGGGGAGCAGAGCTGCAGTCATAGCACCTGGCCCATGACTCTATGTATCTATAACCTTCCTCCTTGGTTGTGTATGAAGCGAAAGTTTATTATGATGCCAGTGCTTATCCAAGGCCCGAAGCAACCCAGCAATGATATTGACGTGTATCTAAGGCCATTAGTTGATGAACTTTTACAGCTGTGGCAGACTGAAGGTGTTCGTGTGTGGGATGAGTACAAACAAGAGGAATTTGATCTACGAGCGTTGCTGTTCGTGACCATCAATGATTGGCCTGCTCTTAGTAACCTTTCAGGACAGGAAAATAAGGGATACAATGCATGCACGCACTATTTAGGTGAGATCGATAGTATATATTTGGATAAAAGTAAGAAGGTGGTGTATCTCGGGCATCATCGATTTCTTTCACCCAAACATCAATTGAATAAAAAAGGCAAGCATTTCAACGGCGAGGCAGAAGTCCAGGGCGAGCCTAAACGCCATACTGGTGATGATATATTTGATATGGTCAAAGATTTAGAAGTAATCTTTGGAAAGGGTCCTGGCAGTCTGTCTGTTCCGAATGACGCTAGCGGACATGCACCCATGTGGAAGAAGAAATCTATATTTTGGGAGCTTGAGTATTGGAAATTCCTAGAGGTCCGCTCTGCAATCGACGTGATGCACGTGACGAAGAATGTTTGTGTGAACCTACTAGGATTCTTGGGCTTGTATGGGAAGACAAAAGATACACCGGAAGCACGTGAGGACCAGCACCGTATGAAAAGAAGAGATGGCACGCATCCGGAGGAATCTAAGGGTCCTGCGAGCTACGCTCTTACCAAAGAAGAGAAGGAAATCTTTTTTGAATGCCTGAGCAGTATCAACGTCCCATCTGGATTCTCGTCAAATATAAAGGGAATAATAAATATGGCAGAGAAAAAATTCCAAAACCTAAAGTCTCATGACTGCCACGTGCTTATGACGCAATTGCTTCTGGTTGCACTGAGGGGGATTCTATCGGAAAATGTTCGAGTACCGATTGTGAAGCTATGTGCATTCCTCAATGCAATTTTGCAGAAGGTAATCAATCCATAAGATCTACAACGGTTACAGAATGATGTGGCCCAATGTCTTGTCAGCTTCGAGTTGGTGTTCCCACCGTCCTTCTTCAATATTATGACGCATCTCTTAGTTCACCTAGTCGAAGAGATTACCATTCTCGGTCCAGTATTTCTGCACAATATGTTCCCCTTTGAGAGGTTCATGGGAGTCTTAAAGAAATATGTGCATAACCGTGCTAGGCCAGAAGGAAGCATCTCCAAGGGCTATCTAACAGAGGAGGTCATTGAGTTTTGTGTTGACTTTGTTCCTGACCTGAACTCGATTGGTCTTCCTCAATCGCGGCATGAGGGGAGACTGAGTGGAAAAGGCACGCTAGGAATGAAATTAGCATACTGTATGGACGGACATTCTTTGAGTGAAGCACACTACACAGTTTTACGAAATTCCACGTTGGTGGAGCCGTATATGGAGCGACACAAGAATATTGTCCGCTCGGAAAACCTGGGGTAGTCTAACTCCTGGATTACAAAGTTGCACATGGCGACTTTTGGTGGTTGGTTGCAAACACTTCTCATAAATGATGCCACTGTTGGATATGAGCTGTCCATGTTGGCCAAGAAACCATCTTCAACTATATTGACTTTCCAGGGTTACAAGATAAATGGGAATACATTTTACACGGTCGCCCAAGATAAAAAGAGCACCAATCAAAACGGTGGTGTCCGCTTTGATGCAGTACACGACAATGGGACAAAGGACACATATTATGGTTACATAGAGGAGATATGGGAACTTGACTATGGACCGTCTTTTAAGGTCCCTGTAACGACCCGCCTTTTACTAAAGGCAAATCTCCTGTGTATCTGTGCCATTCCCTGGATCAGTAGATAGCACCACAGTACAAAATAAGTAATCATTGCAATAGCATCAATATTACAACGTAAATCTAGTTACATAGGTCTTCAACCTTATGAGTACCCAGCATAAAGCATAGTTGCAGTGAGCTTCCATCTTCATCACGTGCCACAGGCAGACGTGTTGGAATGTAGTCTCGAGATCCTACTCCTGGTTCCTTACTCGACAGTAAAACCTGCATGTTTGAATATGCAGCCCCAGAGGGGTCAGTACAATGATGTACTGGCAAATGACACATATTTGGTGGCATTTTTGTGAAAAGACTATACTACATGACATTTGGCTGGTGGATCTCAAAGGCTGATTTGCATAAAGCCAATTTTATCCTAAAATCCTTTTTAATACTTTCTTTCAACAAATTTTATTTTTCAAGGGTCAAGACAACCCCCATACACTACATACTGGCCGGTATGTAGTTCTGGGCGTAACTCAACAAAGTTTGGAACCTCAGGCACCACCACCCCTCGGAGTGTATGGTCCTTAGTTCCTGCCTAGGGTTTCTAGACAGATTTTAATAATTCAGAATCGGTGATGAGATTATTCCGTACATTCCATGTCTAGAGACTCAATTGTCCATAACCGAGGACACGGCTAATCGATTAGATTTAGACACCTTGCAAGGGTTGTGCACTTTCACCTTACGATTCATTTTATGCCCATACATAAAATGAAACGAGACCTTTTAGAAGGAGAGGGCAACTAACTGGCAAGATCCGCTCCCATCCTTTAATTCATCTACCACCATCTTCTTGCACATAGTTGCACTCCCACATTCTAATCAGTCAAGACAGAGCCCATAATGTCATAAGGCTGCACTGGAAGTACGCTAAGCATGGAAGACATAGCCATCTCTTTATTCCTGGGTGGCCATCCACAAGTGTACGCCCAGGCAGCAACTACACGTAGTGTAGCCCCAGGTCTCCACTCAACACCACCTCCATCAACATACCAATCCACCCAGGTGTTTCATTTTAGTTGAAGTTATTAAATTTTCACAAAACACTTTTCGAGTGATCTTAGCATGGCATCAAAGTTAACAAAGTATTTAGCATCCTAACAGGAGGGTTTGAGGAATTTGCTATACACTACTAGGATCTAAGCATTTGATAAAACGGTTGAGTAAAACACCTATCATGCATACTACAAGAGGTGAATATACTAATGCATAATAAAATGGGTGAGAGATATGTGTGTCACTTGCCTTTTTGAAGAATACGATCTTTCCGCTTCTCTTAACTAAGCACGCAGCTCTTCGCACAAACTATAGCACAAGAAATAGCATACCATAAACAATCCATACAAACACAATCAACAAATCTAACAATTGAAAGGTGTTTGTTTAACAATTTAGATTTATTGAGATGTCATGATAGAAAGATATGGTAAAGGGTCACGATTTGTGAGATATGGATTTGAGAGCTTGGCTGGGGAAAGATCATTATGATTGGAGAGATGATTGGTCTAGGCAAATATATAATTGATGAAGTTTTTATGCTTTATCAAAGCATGAATGAGTTTCGGAAAAGCTCGTGTGAAATAGATCACAAAGGTGTGGGATAGTGCAACCACAATACTATTTGATTAAGTGTAACAACATTTATTCTTTAAATAGCATATATCACACTTAGGCACTAGGTTAGGTTTTAAGAATGCTTGAACTACTCAATTAGCACATTTTGCAAGTTGAATAGTTCAATGCATGTGAACAAAACTAAGTAGGCATTGGATTGGGATGGTCAAGTGATTGGAAAAGATTGATCCTCCAAGATTACAATGTAGTGATGATAATCCTGGGCTTGGCATAGGCATGATTTGAGTTTAGAATAACTCATGTGAATATATTCACATAGGTATAGAATAGTGCAACAGAACACTACTGAATAAAGTGTGACAACACTTATTCATAATAGTATAAGTTACACATAGGATTGGGTGTGAATGATTGATATTTGAGGACATGGCTCAAATGGTTCATTGATCCACATGGTGTATAACACATACTATGGTATGGGTTATAACAACTCCACATTAATAGAACCTAAGTTTGAGATGAATTCATATTTCTACTCAAGTAGCACAATTGCAATTTGAATATATATGAATTAGACCAAGTATAATGAGTGAGATCTTTATGCTTCTTCAAAGCATATTGAATCTTGGAATATCTCATGTGGGTAAATCACATAAGAGACAAGATAGTGCAATAGCAATACTATTGAATAAGTGTGACAACAATTATTCTTAAATAGTATATATTACACTTAAGCTTAGGTTAGGATTCATGAATCAATGAGTTACTCAATTAACTCATTTGTTAATTGAATAGTTCTACACATGAAGTCAGGATCAAGTGGACAGAGGATTGAGTATAGGTAGATAACATTTGGGATTATGGTTCAAGGTTTCGATTGGGTACATGGAGTATTGGATAGGTGCTATAATGTCGATTAGATCAATATAGCAAGAATAGAATCTATGATTGAGATGTATCACACTTTACTCAAACAACACAATTGTAATTTGAATATGTGTGAACTAGACAAGATAGGTCTAAGTAGATATGATCTTGATCAAGATGTTGTTTAGATAACATTGATGATTAGGTATGATTATAGGATTCACTAAAGTAGAAAGGAATCATTGATTGAAATAGAAATAAGATTAATCCATATAGGAATACTCAAATTCTCATATTAGAATTTGAATAATTGTGAAGTGGTTCAAGAAATTATGGGAGTGATGCTACTGGATAGCTTGCAGTAATACAAGGTCACTGCAATTGGAATCACTCAAAAATAAGTTATAGAAATTGAATTATCACCGAAATAGTGATTTGGGTAAATTTGAATGCACAAAGTGTGTGCACGTATCAAATTTGGATTTTCTTGATCCTATGATGTTCTACAAGTTGAGAGGATTCCAAAGACTACAAATTTGTAATTTTTGGATTAACAGAACTAAAGATATGAATTAATTAGGTTAACAGAAGGTTTGATTCCAATTTGAAAATAGTTTCAAATTGAACCCATAAAATATAAGATTTTATGGTACTGCTGGATTCTAGACTTCCTAAGGATTCCAACGATATCCCATTTGTTATTTTCTGAGTTACAGATCAAAAGTTATGATTTTTCAAAGATTTGGATCAAATCAGGTTTCAAACTTCTATTTGATTTTCGTTTTAACCAGAAGCTGACACGTGGTCTAATCTGATTGGTCGATACCCTTTCGGGTGGATCACGTTTTACAGTCATTGGATCTTATTTGATATGAGTGGCCCAGATTAGGTGATACCCCTTCGGGTAAGTGATACGTTCTGATCCGTGAGATTGAGATCCGACGGTCGGGGTTAAAAGAAGAGGGCTCACCTGGGGAAGTTAGGGTTCCGGCGAGCTTTCTCCGGCGAGGCGGCTCGGGGTGGACGTCGTCGGTGTTCCGAAGGTTCCTGGACCACGGCGACTGTACGACGGGATTCGGGCTGAGGAGGTGAAGGCTTTAGGTTCGGAGAGGACCTCGGGTGCTTCCAGATGCGTCAGCGGGAGGTGGCTGGAGACGTGCGGTGCACTGGTGAGCTTCGGCCGTGGACGGGCTGCTCGGTTCCCTGCGATAAAATCAAATAGGAAGGGTCGGGGAGGTGCGCGAGTTCAAGGGAAAGAGAGAGGGACCGAAATCGGGCGGCGGGTGACCTCGTGCTCGTCGGAATCGTCGGTTTACTGTGACGGCAACAGCGGGCTCCGGCGAGCTATTTTGGCAGCCTGGGGGCGCGATTTGGAGAGGGAAGAAGGGGGAAATGGAGAGGAGAGTGAGGGCTATTTATAGACATGGGCGGGGTGTCGAATTAAGCAGGCAATAAATCGAATTGAAGAGGGGAGGGAGGAGTTAACAGTGGCAGTTTCGGGAGCTGGCAGGACCAAGGTTGAAGACGATCTGACAGGTGGGGTCCACGCGTCAGTGAGAGAGGGCGAGGGCCCGTACCGGTTCGGGAGGAGGTAGGTTGGGCTGCGGGCTTCTTTCTCTGCTGGGCCGAAACGGTGCCCCTTGGCCTTTTATTCTTTTCTCCTTTTCTTTCTCTTTTCCTTTTTTGGTTTTCCTGTTTTTATTTCTATCTTTTGCAAAAAAGCTTCAAATCAATTCAAACTTCCTTCATAAATTTTGTAAAATTCAAAATAGTCCTTTTAAAGCAGTGAACAACAAGTTTCCTAAATCAAACATGGTTTTGAGTAAAGCTTCATATGCATAGCATGAAAGTGTTGCTTGCATAAAAGAAATAGAATTAGGGCTTAGGAGATAGTTCTTTTAAAGAAAATATTTCACAGAATAATTGTTTGAAATCATCTTTCAAACTTAGTTTTGAAAATGTAATTCTTTATAAACATATTTGAAATGCATTCCTTGCAAGTAACTTGCATAGGTTTTGAAAGAAGAAAATAATATTTTGGACATTTGCTTTTCCTCAAAGAAGTTCTTCAGGAAATAAATAGAGGATTTAAAATAGTTTTCAATAAAGCTTTCAAATAAAATCAAAAAGTTTTAAATCCCTGTGAAATTCCAATCATCTCAAGCAATACAAAAGCGAAATTTTTTTTTTCCAAAATTTGACAAAATCTTGGGTCGTTACAGACTACCACCCTTAAAAGAAATCTCGTCCTCGAGATTGGAGAGGCTAGAAAGAAAGTAGGTATTAGGTTATCTGGGTTTAGGTATCTGGGTGGCTACCACCCTTAAAAGAAAATTCCTCTTGGTGGTATCTTGATGCTTCCTTAGGCACTTGCATTTTGTTCCTAGCTTGCATTCACCGTTGTGCCATTTTCCTTGAATCGCCCTTCTCAGAAATTTTGATGTCCAATGCTATGTTCAAAAGTGGGCACACCAAGGGTTCCATCCAATTCTGGTGATAAGCAGATATCATCCATCACGTTGTCTTCAACAAGGTAGTCCACATTTCATTTACAATAGGTGGGTGTCTATTCACAAATCTAGCACCAAC
Organism: Dactylis glomerata; assembly: GCA_007115705.1. Classification (NCBI taxonomy): domain Eukaryota; kingdom Viridiplantae; phylum Streptophyta; class Magnoliopsida; order Poales; family Poaceae; genus Dactylis; species Dactylis glomerata. Next base: position 198,700 of record QXEO01000643.1, read on the forward strand.
CTTCCTTATGGGGTTGCTTGAGGTAACCTTATGCTATTGTAGAGCTTTCTATCCAACGGGGTAGTTGTTGAACTACTTTGGACACTGAGGAGTCACTCTTTGGTTCAATCAGAGGACCAAGCTGAGTTGTCTCCTCCTTGGGTCATTCAGAAGACCAAGCTGAGAGGGTATACTCTCATCATCTCAACTTTCTTATCATCATCCGTAGAGGTTCTTTATCTTATGGTTGTTTCCTTATACCATTCTGATCTTCAATTTTCCACGATACCATTTTGTTCTGGTAACCTTCCTGGTCGTTGTACATCTTCCAAGAATGTGTACCTAGCCTTTTCTTGGTCGGTCCTCACCAAGGCTAGGAAATCATGTAAATCATCATCAAGCTCCTTGTTGCTTTTTAGCTGATTTTCGTTCCAAAATCTCAAAAGATGACTCAATGCCAAGTACTGCATGCTTGCCCCACGAACATGATGAGACCACACATCCCAATGAGTTAGGATGGCATCTCTCTGCGGGCTTCTCAAGCATTTCATAGGGGTAAACAAGAGGGACTCTGTAGGAGGTACTGGCACCTTTAAGGGACGGAAAGTCGCCTTATAACCAGCATTGTTGAACCCATTCAAGTTACCGGAGCAAGTCGTGCTACTTGCCACAGGCACCAGATGGTCCTTAAGAATTCCTTTAGCAACCGTCTTCATAGTTGTTGAAAGGCGCTGAACAACTTGATCATATCTCGAAGATGAACTCCTTCTCAGGGAATAGGGATCTAACGAAGCTCTCATGGGCAGAAAAATAGTTCCATGGATTTGGAGAGTTGCTTCATAACGCCGCAGGTTGGGATGGGGTAGACTTCGGCGGCGTAAAGCTTTGGAATCAGGGGTGATCTCATAGGTAGTGGTGGTTGTCTCTGTTGTGACTCTCTGGAGAGGAGTGATCTCTCTTTTATAGGCATAGGGAGGTAGCCGAAACGAAGAGTCGAGAAGGTGAATCGAACAGGCAGCAGCCAAGCTAAACAGTCTTCGTATTCAAAGCCCACTTAGCAAAACGTTTCAGATTCGTGGAGTCGTTCAAAAGTCCAAGTTCTCACCATATTCCTACGTTTTGGCCACTGGCTCACTATAAGGGATGTAATATCTTATCCTCCTAAGGTTATGGTTTTAACGACGTTGTCTCTCATGTAGGTATGTCTCTCTAGATTCACCATTCCTCATACAAGAGCGAACAATATGAGTAGTCATCATGGGCGCGAATCCATGTCGCACTCAATCATTACCTTGTATTTGGTTTGGTGCATCTCGCATTCTAACTCTTGGTCAACCTCACTAGCTTTTAAACAAAAGTTTTGTTGAAATTGGAACCAAGTTCCCAAATTCTATTTTGAAATTTGAAAACAAAATCTATCGTCCCTAGCTAGAGGTTTTCAACAAAGCTCATGGCAATAATCCTTAAGTTGTAGATCCTTTGGTTTGCCGTTTAAGAGGAATTAAAATCCTTTCCATTGCTCTGTTTGCTCTTTCCATTGCTCTGTTTGTCCTTTCCATCTTTTTTTTTGCATGAGGTGGTTGAATAGTATTACTTCCACAATAGTTACACCTTGGGGTGTCTTCTTATTGTTTGCATGGTATCCTTCAGTCATCCTAGCTTACTGGAGTCTTGGGTATCATCCTTTGTGTACTCTCATTACGTAATGTTCCAGTCTCTTGTACTTGAAACACTACCTCTTGTTGTTGTACTCTGTATCCTTATTTCCAACTGAGGGTCATTGTAGTTGTTCTGTTGTTGAGAAATACTTGGTTTGGGTTTTGGACAAGTTTAGGTCTTAGCATAGATGAGAATTAGATAGAAGGGATTCTAAAGAAGAAAAATCTTACCCAAAACAAAACAGATCAAAACAATTTATCCTACAAGCAATATCTAACAAACATTCATCATAAGAAGCAAACTAGTTTTCAAACAAATGGGGAGGTACGATCATCCACAAGTTGGTATGACCATAACGTTTATTACATGTCGTTGATTATTAAAATTCCTAAATGGAGGTCCAACTAAGGCTTCTTGGTATTCTCCTAAGCAGATCCATTATTCTGGTCCAACTGCTTCTGTAGATTGGCAATTTGCTCATCCTTGGTTTTGATGAGGTCTTCTTGAACACTAAGTTCAGATACGAGCTTTTCTATGTCACCTTGAAGTTGGTTTATGGTTTCCTTCAATGTAGTAGTGTCTTCCTTTTCTTCCTTGAGGTCCTGTTGAGTATTATGAAGTCTCCACTTGAGTCTTTCTCCAAGTTCCTTTATAGCTGACCAAGCAGCACATCTTGCTGAGTCAAGGAATGATGGATACATCTCGGAGTTGGTGAACACCCAAAGTCCCATCTTTTTGTGGTCATCTTCTTTATTCTTGTATAAATGAAGCTGCACCCACCAATATTCTTCACCTTCGTCTATCACGGGAAATCCTTTGTAAACAGCTTCTCCTTGCATTCCCATACTTAGCATGAGGTTCTTCAAGGCTTTGGGAAACTCAGTCTCACTCTTCAGAGTCATGATCATCACTGGGCTTTTAGTAGTTGACATCGAATCCATCAAGAAAGGACCAGTGGGGTGGGTCATCTAAATTAGAAAGGAGAGTAGTGTAAAACAATTGAATGGGGTAAGTTCTTACAAGAAAATTTCAAACTAAAGCAACTAGATTGATTTCATTTAGAAAATTGAATTGATTTTCCTTTTGAAGAGAGAGGAAAGAATCCTAGGGCTTCCTAGTCTAATCCAAACCTAGGGTCTCGATCCTACAGGCAACACTATGCTCTGATACCATTTTGTAACGACCCGCCTTTTACTAAAGGCAAATCTCCTGTGTATCTGTGCCATTCCCTGGATCAGTAGATAGCACCACAGTACAAAATAAGTAATCATTGCAATAGCATCAATATTACAACATAAATCTAGTTACATAGGTCTTCAACCTTACGAGTACCCAGCATAAAGCATAGTTGCAGTGAGCTTCCATCTTCATCACGTGCCACAGGCAGACGTGTTGGAATGTAGTCTCGAGATCCTACTCCTGGTTCCTTACTCGACAGTAAAACCTGCACGTTTGAATATGCAGCCCCAGAGGGGTCAGTACAATGATGTACTGGCAAATGACACATATTTGGTGGCATTTTTGTGAAAAGACTATACTACATGACATTTGGCTGGTGGATCTCAAAGGCTGATTTGCATAAAGCCAATTTTATCCTAAAATCCTTTTTAATACTTTCTTTCAACAAATTTTATTTTTCAAGGGTCAAGACACCCCCCATACACTACATACTGGCCGGTATGTAGTTCTGGGCGTAACTCAACAAAGTTTGGAACCTCAGGCACCACCACCCCTCGGAGTGTATGGTCCTTAGTTCCTGCCTAGGGTTTCTAGACAGATTTTAATAATTCAGAATCGGTGATGAGATTATTCCGTACATTCCATGTCTAGAGACTCAATTGTCCATAACCGAGGACACGGCTAATCGATTAGATTTAGACACCTTGCAAGGGTTGTGCACTTTCACCTTACGATTCATTTTATGCCCATACATAAAATGAAACGAGACCTTTTAGAAGGAGAGGGCAACTAACTGGCAAGATCCGCTCCCATCCTATAATTCATCTACCACCATCTTCTTGCACATAGTTGCACTCCCACATTCTAATCAGTCAAGACAGAGCCCATAATGTCATAAGGCTGCACTGGAAGTACGCTAAGCATGGAAGACATAGCCATCTCTTTATTCCTGGGTGGCCATCCACAAGTGTACGCCCAGGCAGCAACTACACGTAGTGTAGCCCCAGGTCGCCACTCAACACCACCTCCATCAACATACCAATCCACCCAGGTGTTTCATTTTAGTTGAAGTTATTAAATTTTCACAAAACACTTTTCGAGTGATCTTAGCATGGCATCAAAGTTAACAAAGTATTTAGCATCCTAACAGGAGGGTTTGAGGAATTTGCTATACACTACTAGGATCTAAGCATTTGATAAAACGGTTGAGTAAAACACCTATCATGCATACTACAAGAGGTGAATATACTAATGCATAATAAAATGGGTGAGAGATATGTGTGTCACTTGCCTTTTTGAAGAATACGATCTTTCCGCTTCTCTTAACTAAGCACGCAGCTCTTCGCACAAACTATAGCACAAGAAATAGCATACCATAAACAATCCATACAAACACAATCAACAAATCTAACAATTGAAAGGTGTTTGTTTAACAATTTAGATTTATTGAGATGTCATGATAGAAAGATATGGTAAAGGGTCACGATTTGTGAGATATGGATTTGAGAGCTTGGCTGGGGAAAGATCATTATGATTGGAGAGATGATTGGTCTAGGCAAATATATAATTGATGAAGTTTTTATGCTTTATCAAAGCATGAATGAGTTTCGGAAAAGCTCGTGTGAAATAGATCACAAAGGTGTGGGATAGTGCAACCACAATACTATTTGATTAAGTGTAACAACATTTATTCTTTAAATAGCATATATCACACTTAGGCACTAGGTTAGGTTTTAAGAATGCTTGAACTACTCAATTAGCACATTTTGCAAGTTGAATAGTTCAATGCATGTGAACAAAACTAAGTAGGCATTGGATTGGGATGGTCAAGTGATTGGAAAAGATTGATCCTCCAAGATTACAATGTAGTGATGATAATCCTGGGCTTGGCATAGGCATGATTTGAGTTTAGAATAACTCATGTGAATATATTCACATAGGTATAGAATAGTGCAACAGAACACTACTGAATAAAGTGTGACAACACTTATTCATAATAGTATAAGTTACACATAGGATTGGGTGTGAATGATTGATATTTGAGGACATGGCTCAAATGGTTCATTGATCCACATGGTGTATAACACATACTATGGTATGGGTTATAACAACTCCACATTAATAGAACCTAAGTTTGAGATGAATTCATATTTCTACTCAAGTAGCACAATTGCAATTTGAATATATATGAATTAGACCAAGTATAATGAGTGAGATCTTTATGCTTCTTCAAAGCATATTGAATCTTGGAATATCTCATGTGGGTAAATCACATAAGAGACAAGATAGTGCAATAGCAATACTATTGAATAAGTGTGACAACAATTATTCTTAAATAGTATATATTACACTTAAGCTTAGGTTAGGATTCATGAATCAATGAGTTACTCAATTAACTCATTTGTTAATTGAATAGTTCTACACATGAAGTCAGGATCAAGTGGACAGAGGATTGAGTATAGGTAGATAACATTTGGGATTATGGTTCAAGGTTTCGATTGGGTACATGGAGTATTGGATAGGTGCTATAATGTCGATTAGATCAATATAGCAAGAATAGAATCTATGATTGAGATGTATCACACTTTACTCAAACAACACAATTGTAATTTGAATATGTGTGAACTAGACAAGATAGGTCTAAGTAGATATGATCTTGATCAAGATGTTGTTTAGATAACATTGATGATTAGGTATGATTATAGGATTCACTAAAGTAGAAAGGAATCATTGATTGAAATAGAAATAAGATTAATCCATATAGGAATACTCAAATTCTCATATTAGAATTTGAATAATTGTGAAGTGGTTCAAGAAATTATGGGAGTGATGCTACTGGATAGCTTGCAGTAATACAAGGTCACTGCAATTGGAATCACTCAAAAATAAGTTATAGAAATTGAATTATCACCGAAATAGTGATTTGGGTAAATTTGAATGCACAAAGTGTGTGCACGTATCAAATTTGGATTTTCTTGATCCTATGATGTTCTACAAGTTGAGAGGATTCCAAAGACTACAAATTTGTAATTTTTGGATTAACAGAACTAAAGATATGAATTAATTAGGTTAACAGAAGGTTTGATTCCAATTTGAAAATAGTTTCAAATTGAACCCATAAAATATAAGATTTTATGGTACTGCTGGATTCTAGACTTCCTAAGGATTCCAACGATATCCCATTTGTTATTTTCTGAGTTACAGATCAAAAGTTATGATTTTTCAAAGATTTGGATCAAATCAGGTTTCAAACTTCTATTTGATTTTCGTTTTAACCAGAAGCTGACACGTGGTCTAATCTGATTGGTCGATACCCTTTCGGGTGGATCACGTTTTACAGTCATTGGATCTTATTTGATATGAGTGGCCCAGATTAGGTGATACCCCTTCGGGTAAGTGATACGTTCTGATCCGTGAGATTGAGATCCGACGGTCGGGGTTAAAAGAAGAGGGCTCACCTGGGGAAGTTAGGGTTCCGGCGAGCTTTCTCCGGCGAGGCGGCTCGGGGTGGACGTCGTCGGTGTTCCGAAGGTTCCTGGACCACGGCGACTGTACGATGGGATTCGGGCTGAGGAGGTGAAGGCTTTAGGTTCGGAGAGGACCTCGGGTGCTTCCAGATGCGTCAGCGGGAGGTGGCTGGAGACGTGCGGTGCACTGGTGAGCTTCGGCCGTGGACGGGCTGCTCGGTTCCCTGCGATAAAATCAAATAGGAAGGGTCGGGGAGGTGCGCGAGTTCAAGGGAAAGAGAGAGGGACCGAAATCGGGCGGCGGGTGACCTCGTGCTCGTCGGAATCGTCGGTTTACTGTGACGGCAACAGCGGGCTCCGGCGAGCTATTTTGGCAGCCTGGGGGCGCGATTTGGAGAGGGAAGAAGGGGGAAATGGAGAGGAGAGTGAGGGCTATTTATAGACATGGGCGGGGTGTCGAATTAAGCAGGCAATAAATCGAATTGAAGAGGGGAGGGAGGAGTTAACAGTGGCAGTTTCGGGAGCTGGCAGGACCAAGGTTGAAGACGATCTGACAGGTGGGGTCCACGCGTCAGTGAGAGAGGGCGAGGGCCCGTACCGGTTCGGGAGGAGGTAGGTTGGGCTGCGGGCTTCTTTCTCTGCTGGGCCGAAACGGTGCCCCTTGGCCTTTTATTCTTTTCTCCTTTTCTTTCTCTTTTCCTTTTTTGGTTTTCCTGTTTTTATTTCTATCTTTTGCAAAAAAGCTTCAAATCAATTCAAACTTCCTTCATAAATTTTGTAAAATTCAAAATAGTCCTTTTAAAGCAGTGAACAACAAGTTTCCTAAATCAAACATGGTTTTGAGTAAAGCTTCATATGCATAGCATGAAAGTGTTGCTTGCATAAAAGAAATAGAATTAGGGCTTAGGAGATAGTTCTTTTAAAGAAAATATTTCACAGAATAATTGTTTGAAATCATCTTTCAAACTTAGTTTTGAAAATGTAATTCTTTATAAACATATTTGAAATGCATTCCTTGCAAGTAACTTGCATAGGTTTTGAAAGAAGAAAATAATATTTTGGACATTTGCTTTTCCTCAAAGAAGTTCTTCAGGAAATAAATAGAGGATTTAAAATAGTTTTCAATAAAGCTTTCAAATAAAATCAAAAAGTTTTAAATCCCTGTGAAATTCCAATCATCTCAAGCAATACAAAAGCGAATTTTTTTTTTTCCAAAATTTGACAAAATCTTGGGTCGTTACAGTCCCTTTGTTTCGGTGCAAATGGGTCAAGCTGACAGGAGGCGGGGTAGTTGTAGACCAAAAGTACGGCATGACAACAGTGGATCTCAACAATCTTGCGTACATGGACGAACCATTCGTCCTAGCCAATGATGTTGCTCAGGTTTTCTATGTGAAGGACATGTCTACAAAACCGAGAAAGAGAAAAGATAAGAAAACGAATACATCACATGATGAGCCAAAGCGACACATTGTTCTCTCAGGGAAAAGAATCATCGTGGGAGTGGAGGACAAGACAGATATGTCAGAAGATTATAACAAGTTTGATGAAATTCCGCCCTTCAGAGTGAACACTGACCCAACCATCCTCTTAAACAAAGAAGATACTCCATGGTTACAGTGCAGAAGGAAACCCCAACACTAGATGGGGGTGTTGGTGATGTGTAATAATGTATTAAACCTTTTATGTAAATGTATGATTTTGGGTTAGTTATTCAAATTTGAACACTTTTTATATTCCATGTTTTGTCAGATTCTAAAATATGCAAAAAGAATTTTAATCAATATTGTTTTAATTGAAAATGGCAAAATAGTTAATTGTTTGAATAGTTAGAATAATTGATTTTGAAAATAGAAAATAGTTTTGAATTAGTTATTCAATTTCAAACACTTTTCATATTCATAGTTTTATCAAATTCTGAAATATGCTAAAAGAATTTTAATCAATATTGTTTTAATTGAAAATGGCAAAATAGTTAATTGTTTGAATAGTTAGAATAATTGATTTTGAAAATAGAAAATAGTTTTGAATTATTTATTCAATTTCAAACACTTTTCATATTCATAGTTTTATCAAATTCTAAAATATGCAAAAAGAATTTTAATCAATATTGTTTTAATTGAAAATGGCAAAATAGTTAATTGTTTGAATAGTTAGAATAATTGATTTTGAAAATAGAAAATAGTTTTGAATTAGTTTTTCAATTTCAAACACTTTTCATATTCATAGTTTTATCAAATTCTAAAATATGCAAAAAGAATTTTAATCAATATTGTTTTAATTAAAAATGGCAAAATAGTTAATTGTTTAAATAGTTAGATTAATTGATTTTAAAAATAGAAAATAGTTTTGAATTAGTTATTCAATTTCAAACACTTTTCATATTCAAAGTTTTGTCAGATTCTAAAATATATAGAAGTTATTCAAAGTGAAATTCAAAATTCATATTCAAATGAAATCTGAAAAAATATACAGCATTGGCGCGCATTTTTTACACCTTTAGTCCCGGTTGGTGGCTCCAACCGGGACTAAAGGTCTGGGGCACGGGCGCCAACCGCCCAAATGTCTTTAGTCCCAGTTGAAGCCACCAACCGGGACTAAAGACCCTTTAGTCCCGGTTGGTGGCTTAAACCGGGACTAAAGACCCCCCCTTTAGTCCCGGTTGAAGCCACCAACCGGGACTAAAGGGAGGGTATATAACCCCGCCGCCCCTCCTCCTTCTTCCCCACTCGCTCGAACACTTAGCAGTTTTTCATCGCGCGGAGGAGAGAGATCGTCGAACGTTGCGGTCGCCGGATTTCTTGCCCGCCGAGCCGCCGCCGCCGGACGTCCGCGCCACCGCCGACCGCATCGCCCCCACGCTTGCCAAGCCGCCCGAGTCCGCGCCGCCGCGCGCAACGCCGCGCCTGAGCCCGAGCCCCGAGCCCGTGCCGCCCGAGCCGCCGCGCGACACGCCGGCCGAGCCCGCGCCGCCGCCGCATCGCCCCCGCGCGTGCAGAGGAGCCCTCCGATGACCCCACGCGACACCGCCGGCCCCCTGCAGATGAGCACACCGGCCGGCCGCCGGCCCCCTGCAAAAAAAGTTAGAAAAAAATGTTTGGAAATTTTTTTAGAAAAATAGTTAGATTTTATGTTAGAAAAATAAGTTAGAAAAATGTAGTTAGAAAAATATGTTAGCAAATTTATTTATGTTAGATTTTATTTATGTTAGATTTTATTAGAAATGCTATATAGATTTTATTTGAAATGCTATATAGATATATAGAAATGCTATATAGATTTTATTTGAAATGCTATATAGATATATAGAAATGCTATATAGATTTTATTTGAAATGCTATATAGATTTTATGTTAGAAAAATATGTTAGCAAATGTAGTTAGAAAAATAGATATATAGAAAATAGTAATAGAATTTATTTATGTTAGATTTTATTAGAAATGCTATATAGATTTTATTAGAAATGCTATATAGATATATAGAAAATAGTAATAGGAATTTAGGGTTAGCAAAATTGTTAGTAATATAGTTACAAAAAATAATAGAAATAGAGTTAGAAAAAGAAATAGTAGTTAGTAATAGAAATTGTTAGTAATATTGTTAGTAATAGAAATAGAAATATATAAATATAGTAATGTTGTTGATCTATGTTATGGATTTCAGTTATGGATTTCGGTGCCGGAAGAGAAGGTGAAGAAGAGTTGTTGAATATTATAGGAGAGGGTACCACCCGTGTAGAAGGAGACGGCTCAGAATTTTTGAACGAGTCGGGTGAGGGAATGGAGGAGGAGCAGCCGCATGAATCGGAAAATGATGATTGCGAGGACGGCTCACAAGGGACTGGACGTGACTTAATAACACGGTCCGGCGAGGTATATATATATGAAGACTCTATTCATGAATCAGTAGATGACGATGCATTATGTGGTATATATATTAACGAGTGTTTTCTTCTTTTAGACCTCTGAATCTTCTAGAAAGAAGCGAGGCCCGGCCAAACGGCTGGCATCCAATCAACATTACACGATTGGGCGTCTCTCAGATGAAGGCGAACTGTTGGAACCCAAGAGTGTCGCAAATGCGTTCACACATCAATGTGGATGTCTTGTCAGGGACATGGTGCCGATAAGCATTCAGTATTGGTATAAGCCCAAGGTGGCAAAGGGAGAGCCAGCAGAGTCAGATCCAGAAGATGGTGCAGCAGTCAATTATGTCACCAAGGTCTTGAAAGATAGACTTTGGAAATCCCTCATTCCACATTTCAATATGCCGGTCACCGAGTCCCTGGAAGACGCAGAGAAACAGAAGGAGAAAGTCAGGGAGTGGGCTCTCAAGAAGATGGCTGCACAGTTCAATAACCACAAGAAGAGGTTATGGAACGCCTATGTCAACGCCGATCGACAAGCTCCAGAATTTACTGGCCCCAATGAGTTCCTGTGGGATCACTGGGACGCATTTGTGGAGTACAAGGAGTTCGAACTGGGTAAGCTAAGGAGTAAGAAAAATCAGTTAAATGCCGCGAAAAAGAAATATCACCATACGTTGGATCCAGGTGGCTACAAAAGGGCCGAGCCTAAGTGGGATATGCAAGAGGCCGCCCTCCGAGAAAAAGGCATCGAACCAGAAACAGAACAATGGCCCAGAAGGTCAAGAAATTGGGCACTTGCCCATGGGGCTGTCTATGATGAGAGAACAGGGAAATTAGTCGAAAAGAAGAAACAAATTGCTGAACCCCTGGGAGCACTTGTCAAGACAATCGCCGAGGTTCAAGAGGGGATGTTCAAGCCGGACAGAGAGAACGACGAGCTGACAAAGGCCCTCGGGAACAAAGAACACACAGGACGAACACGGGGTCTGGGTTCTGCCATTCCGTGGAGGCCTGGGTTTGCCGAAGAGAGCCAGACTTATAGAAGCCGAGAGAGAGCGAAGAAGCGAAAGGCGCAGGAGGAGGCCACACGGATAGAGAGCATAGAAAGGCAACAGGCTGAGCTGAGAGAGTTGTATTTACTGCAGCAGAAGGCACTAGAGGAATTAAAGTCGCAAGGGGCAACTCAGCATCAGCAACACCTAGAACATGCATCAGGCGACCGATCTCAGCGGAGAAGCAGTGTGGCTTCCACGGAGGTACCGATGGATCACTACCCCGTGGATGATATCACCAAGAAGACAAACTGTGAGCTGCATGTTCCCATGAAGAACATATCGATGAAGGTGGCGGTTGGCTATGTGTTACCATCTGGACCTGGACAAACCTGGCATGGCCATGAGATTCGAGCTGGCTATGCTAAGGTCGGGGTGGATGCAATTGAAAGGGGGTATGAGTCCCTCGATCTTGACATCGCTGGACTTGAAGAGGAGGCAACACTTGGAGAAGTATTGGGTGGTATCATTCTTTGGGATAAGAAACACATCGTGTTTCCAGGCTCGGCGCCAAGGCGGCCACCCTCTCCTCCGAGTCCTCGCAATTCACCACCTCCCGACGACGACAGGGACGACTACCACCATACCCCGAGTCCACATCGATCTCCGCCTCAATGTCAGCCGCCTCCGCCACCTCTGCCGCCTCTGCCCACTCATAAGTCCCAGAGTTATGGCAAGTCCGCTCCTATGTCCACTAGCAATGTCTCTCCGAAGAAACGGGCCAAGAAAGTTAAGGCGGTGCCGCCTCCTCCTGTCGAGAAGACTGCTGAAGAAATTGAGGCGGAGGATAGAGCCAAAGTGAAAAGAAAGCTCGCAGCGCTACGCCCGACCCCTACACCAAAGCAGGTATATACTCTGGAACAGAAGGAGTGGGCCTTTGATATGCTTACCCAACCTTCGCAATATGAATTGCGTAATCCAGATGACTACAAGCGTTGTTTGGATAAGCAGGTAGATGCAAAAAATGAAGCTAATAAGACAAGCGCAACTGCAAGAGGGAAAAGAGATGTTGCCCAGCTTGGAGCACAGACCAAGAAATCGATCTCCCCGCTAAAGGTCTTTGCTAGTGATGCTGGTGGGAGTGTTGCTCAACCCAATCCCACCGACTTTGCTGCTGAAGCTGGTTTGACTCTTTCTCAATTGATACATGAAGATATCCCAAAGGCGCCTATAGCACGACAATATGAAAAGGGGAAGAGTCTGGTCCCACCTGATATTGAAATAAATCTACCAACACAAATGCAAAAATTGCATAAGTGGTACCTGCAAGCTGCAAAGGGCACGCAAGAATTTCTCCTTATGAAAATCACACAGGACCATTTCTTAGGTGAAGACTTGGTGCATATTGAGTTTGATGAATTCTTTCAGGTATTCAATCAAGACACGCTCGACAAATCTCTCGTCAGTGCCTAAATTTTGTAAGTGATTCATTATTTCTATAAGTCTCTAGCTCAACTCGTTTTTTGCATGTAATTATCCTCACTACGCTGTTTATTATGCAGAATGAAGAGTATGCAATGTAAGAAAAGGAATGACTTCCAAGTTGGATTCATTGATCCAAATCGAGTTAACGGAGCGATGATTCAGAACAAACGCAAGGAGACGGAGGATATCTTGCTAGAGTTCCTACTTACACAGGAATACCGAGCTAGAATACTGTTTTCGTACAACTGCAGGTGAGTATTACTATCTTATACATAGTTACTTTTCCTTACTCGATGTTATAAGTGTAATTGATGAGTTATTAACTTATATAATTAAACTTGCACGCAGTTACCACTGGATATTGCTAAAGATTGAACCTGACTATGGAAAGGTTGAAATCTTTGACTCGTTGAATAAAAAACTTCATGAATACCAAAGCATCATTGATATGATGAATTGGTAATTTCAATCATTACGGCATTATATCGGTCTCTTTTGTTCATCTATAACTCATCTATTCATTTTGTTTGCTCGGTAGTGTTTGGAAACGGTTTATACGCATAGCAAAAGGTGAATGGAAAAATGAGCTGATGTACCGTACGATCGAGGTAAGTCGTACGAGCTAGGTCCACACATCCCTTTAATTCTAGTTTCAAATACCATTAAGTATATCAATCTTGATATGTCACTGACTAAAATCTATTCTCGTAAAGTGTGCAAGGCAGCCATCGGGGACTAATCTATGTGCATACTACGCTTGCAAGAACCTTCGTGTGGAGGTCACTGAAGGAATTGATTTTCAAACAGTAAGTAAACAATATACTGACAAATTCATTTATTGGCATCAATTTTGTTATGATGATTCATATTCATATTGATCTTCTTCTTCGTAGTTCGAAGCAAAGCGGAATCGGCTCTCACCGACTGAACGCATAGTAGGAATTCAAGAGGAAATAGCCGGATTTCTCCTTGAACATATCATTAACCCAAAGGGTGAATTTCATGTCAGTTTCGATTAGACAATGTGTGTAATTAAACATAAGTCGTGATCTTATGTGTGTGGACAAGTCGTGATCTTATGTGTGTGAACAAGTTGTATGTATATGTGTGTGAACAAGTCGTGATCTTATATACTTGTATGTATATGCTCGGCGGACCAAATATATTATATATGTATCGGCTTGTATATTATGTTGTAATGCTGTATGAATAAGTATATAAGAAAACTTGTTTGAAATGAATCAAAAAATTGAATGGAGCAAAATACAAATAAACCCTAAACCCCTAAATAACAATTGAAATACAGAAAAATATAGAAGCAGCAGAGGCTGCCACGTGTGGACTCTTTAGTCCCGGTTCGTAACACGAACCGGGACTAAAGGTCCTACGCCCACGAGCGCCCAGCCCCTGCCACGTGGTCTCTCTTTAGTCCCGGTTCGTATAGCAACCGGGACTAAAGATTGGGCTCCAGTCCCGGTTGGTTAGTCCTGGTTGCGCAACCGGGACTGAAGGCCGAAACCAACCGGGACTGATGCCCTGTTTTCCACTAGTGCCATGAGGAGGAGCAACGAGTCCCCAGATATTATTGAGGCAAAGGGCAGCATATTCGTCATCCATGGCTCCTTTCTAGGTTGGAACAACAAGTGCATCCACATGTGACAGTGGTTCAGCTGCAAATGCCTGTTTCTTCGGATCATACTGAATAATCCTGTCAAAGAGGCGAACAGGACGCACAACTTGATCTTAGAGGCGTGTACGCATAACTTGAGTCGGTGGAGTAAGCAGGTCAGCATCAATGATGACTGCATTTGGCGAACCAACAGAGGACATCGATTCCCGATCGACGTCCGAGGATGGAGTCGGGGAGAGATGTGGTTCCTCCTCATGGGCTGGCACATGGGCCGATGTGGGCGGTGTGGACAGAGGTGAGTTGCCGCCGACCGGTCCATCTGGGGCTATTCAGTTTGCTGTCACCAAGTTCCTTGCCACAGGCTCACAGGTGCCTTAGTTTGCTGCAATCACCCTGGGGGTCCAAAAGCCCTTAACAAATAGCTCAGAGGGTCTTTTTTTGGTAAAATTTGTTTGAGCCCAAATCCTAGTGTTTGAATTGGGGAGAAAATGTTTGAACTCATAACTCCCATTCCGCTGCCGCTTGCTGAGCCCACCTTGTCAGGTTTACCCATTATTCTAACAGAACTTGACTTTGTCAGCGTTAGAGTTCCGTTGCCACCATCTTCTTCCCTGTTCTGTCGTCCTCCCCTGTTCTGTCCGCCCGCCCAGCTCGCCGTCGACCCCTCGCCGGAATCGAGCTCGCTGTCGCTTCGCCAAAATCAAGCTCGTCGTCGCTTCGCTAGAATCGAGCTCCCCGTCGCTGACACCACCCTGGTGCTAGGATCTCCCACATAGTGGCAAGGGCTCCCCAGGTCGCAGTTCCGGCTCCTCCCTTCCCCCACAGATCTGAGCTCCCCAGATAGGAGATCTAGAATTGCTTACTCTAATGTCTCTAATGGCGATGGCACCAATGGAAGTGCGGCAATCTCAGAGGAGATCGGCTAGTTGTCTCTAATGGCGATGGTGGCGGTGGCTATTCCTGTGGACTTGGTGGCGGAACCTCATGAACATCTAGTTTCTTGTTATGTTAATTTTCACCGAATTCATCTCTGTAAATGTGAATCTAAAAAATGAAGAACAATAAATGTAGATTTCAGATCTGAAATTAAAGGAGAAACACTAAATCTAAAAGTTCATAATATTTGGTTGCTTCAAACTTACAGAAGCTAGTTAGTAACACAAAAGGCGGCTTTAGCCTTGTCTATACAAAAGCTATTCTTCAGAGTTAGTCTAACACTAACTATACTTAACTGAAGAAACTAGGGGAGAGCAGCCTTCTTGGAAGTTGGCATACCAAAATGCTGCGAAGGGCTAAAGTTCATTGCTAAATCAACCGGAACTGAACGATTTCCCTTCCCGCCTAACTCCTGCTACTTTTCTCCATTCAGCATGCACATCGTGGCTTCCCCTTCCTTGGGCGGCTGCGCTCGCCCTTGGGGGAGGAGGGCTTTCCGTGCTTCTGGCGGAAAAGCATCTGGTTGAACCTGACCAGTAGCACCGCCGCGAGGCATTCTTCAAATGAGTAGTACGGCAGCTCTTGATAGGGGTCGTATTTCCTGGTGAACCGCAGTCGTAATGATAGATCAGTGAATTGTGGTTCACCAGCGGCGCATAAACACACCATATCGTAGAACTCAATATGGCCCGCTTCCTCGCCCGTCGCAAGTTCTTGTTGGTCTTCGACGCCGGGAAGCCGGTGAATGGCCGACGACCACGCTTCCCCAGCTTACCCCACTTCAGCTTCATAGCCCTTCCCTCGGACAGAGCCGGTGAGCATCTAGACCTTGGGGAAACCCTCCTCCCCACCTGCAATGCCCCCGCCAACAACGCCAACTTGCGACACCGCTATTGGCACCTGCACACCGGCTTTGACAAGGCAAGTCATTGCCTGCCGGATGGGGGCTTGATATTGGAGCGTCGGCGGTGGCGGTGCCATGAGCTACGGTGAGCTTAGGGTTGGGACTGTGAAGTGGGGAGTGAGATAGGGGAGGAAGACGCGTAGCAGCCTTAATCTGCCCCGTAAATAAAATAACAGTTGTCCATGTTTATCTACTTGGGCTTTTACTTCATTTTTCTGGGTCCACTGTCAGTTAGACTGGGATTGCTATATGGGGTAAAGTACTAGATACCTCTACCCCTGGTGACCTCAACCCTAAATCACATTTCCAGTCTCCTTCCTCCCAAATCGGCGGTTGCTGGGGATTGGCCGCCCCGCCCACAGCGACTGCTCGAAACAACAACGGCCGGGTGGCGTTCGACCTCCACGGCGTCCTGCACACAGGAATCCCTTCTCAAGGTAAGTGTAGGGTTTTCCCGTATGGATTTCCCAATGCTCCAATTTAGTACTAGTTCAAGGGGCGGCACTAGTTCACGGGGAATGTTCCAAAAATATTTCTATTTCTATAATGATAGTTCAGTAATTTCGTAATCGATATTTCACAAAAGGAGTGGTTCATATGGTCACTGAGCCTGCTTGATTGTTCTATAATCAGAACCATATGGTTGCTACGTATGTTGCCCAAACTTGCATGCCCTGCCAAAACATTGGTTACCTATTGTATTTTGGTCTTTGTTCGGTTTGGTTTGTTGACAAAATATTTAAAATGATAGAATGGGTGCTCTTATTCCAATTTAAATTGTGTTGTATCTCGGACACAACATTGCTCCATTGTGCTAAAAGGGGAAATCTAGGACATGCTCTTGGTGGAGCTTTTAAAGCACTGTTGGAAGCTATGCAATGCTACTGGATATATTGACATGTTCTTGTTGAGATGAATTTTAAATGATAATTGAAAGCTATGTCATGCTCTTGGTGATTTCTATATCAAATATTGCATTCCACATCATGTTTTTGGTGATTTTTAATTTGTTATTTAGACAAAGAATATAGATGTGATGAGTTATGGGGTGACGGCACCGTGAGTTTGACCTAGAATTCAAAATTGAGCTAAGGAAATAAAAATAAAATCAAATAAATGGAAAACCAGCGCATGGAGTCATGGTATGTGATGTAGTATCTTGGAAAAATAGCAAACAGGGCATGCCAAGGATTCATAGGCACACTCTTCACAAATTTGGCATGCTTTTGGGAGCTTACGGCACTGTGAGTTTGACCAAGTTTTTCCACATGCTTTAGAAATGGAGGTCAGTTTCCAATGATCATACATAGTTAGGACATGCTCGTGGTGGAGCTTTTTAATTGCTATTGGAAGCTATGTAAAGCTATTGGGTTTAAAATCATGTTCTAGTTTACATATTATAATTGAAAGCTTAGCCATGCTATTGGTTATTTCTATATCAAACTTTGCAAGCTACATCATGCTTTTTGGTGATTTATAATTGATTATTTATACGAAGTAAATAGATGTGATGGGTTATGGGGTTTAGGGCTCACGGCATCGTGAGTTTGACCAAGATTTCAAAAGTGAGCAAAAGAAATACAAATAAAATCGAAAAATTGGAAAACCAGCGCATGGAGTCATTGTATGTGATGTAGTACCTTGGAAAAATACCAAACATGGCATGCCAAGGATTCATAGGCAAACTCTTCACAAAATTGGCATGCTTTTAGGTCTTTCCAATGAGGTTAGATTCCAATGATTATACATAGTTAGGCCATGATCTTGGTGGAGCTTTTAAATTGCTATTGGAAGCTATGTAATGCTATTGGTTATATTGTCATGTTCCTGTTTTAAAATGATAATGAACTGTCTCTCACACAATTACAGGTTACAATGCAACGTCATGAAGCATGCTACGACTGTCCCTCCGACGATGAGAACTGTGTGATTGGGCATAGTCCCAGGACTTACCAGTACCACACCCATCTAGGACCGGCGCTGAGAGATGAAGATAATAACTTATACATGTCTGGTTATAGAATTTGAGAGATAGGACATATATCTCATTCATGAAATAATTCATGTAGGTCCCATCGTTAGGGGTATAAAAGGGGGGCTCTTGACCTAGCACCTTGGGAGCTAAATAACATCGTTTATGGAAATGATGTACCAATGTCTTATGTAAGGATTGGCCTTCTGAAATTGCTCTCATGGAGGCTTGATAGTGATAATCCGGTGATCCCTTTGTATGTATGCTTTGTCAAGAAGTCTCTGACAGCTAAAGGGAAGTCAAAGATGGTAAGATTTCATTGTGCACAGTGAATACTAACGTGTTTGCTCAACTGCATGACACCCTAGTATCTATACTAGCATATCAGGTATTTTCGAAGTCGTATAGCCAGCTCTATCTCAAGCAGTACCTAGCAGGAGATATTATGGTGCCAGCCTGCGCCAATGACCCGTATGCACCTGAAGGTGAAACTGAGCAGGATGTGCATTACATCAAGCTTTGGATGGGCAACGATGGTCATGCCGAGATTACAACTAACTAGAGCACGCTTGTGACCACCTCACGCATGTCTGTTGATGACATGGCTGTGTTTGAGCTTGAACCAGATGAAAAGGAAGTACTGTTTATCCATCTAATGAGTAATGTGCTGATAGGTAAGCCAGTTAAGTGTTAACTTGAACTACTAATCTGGTGGTGTATGTATCTGCACCAACTCAACTTGTATGCGAGATATTAAGGCTTTAGTACTAGTTCTGGTCGGCTGGTTTATGCTATATATTAAGGCTTGAGTTGTAAAACTTGTATGACATGTTATTCTATATGCTATTACGCTGTGCATTCTCTTATCTAGATTTTGGACGCCATCTATCTAGTCCGTCTAACCGCTGGACCAGATAATTTTGTTTCCGTTTGAATACAACTAAGCTTAATTTATAGACATGTTGACCATCAGAGCATCACAGAAAGCACAACACGTTGCAACCAGTTAATACAAACAATTCAATTCACAAAATCATGTACGAGTTAAGGCACTTCATCATAACAAGATGGTTTTAGTAAATAGAGTATAAGCATGTAGAGAAGAATGCAAGTAATCATAGCCTGCGCAACATGTTGGCATATGGTTTAGACTACCAGGTGACACAATAATATAATAACATAATTAACTAACTGATAGCAACTGCGCAACATATAGACTACATTTTTTCAACATGAACAGACATAGCCTCCTGCCCCACATTCAAGAAGGTGAAGATGCACACATTCCCTTCTTCTATCGACGCTTTTTGGAGAACCTTAGGCCAGTTTGCTGTCATCTGGGCAACACCGTTGCCCTGATGGGTGAAGCTTACATTATAGAAACCATCTTGCTCACCGCAATATGTTGGAATGGTGCATGGAAGATAGCGGGCGAGGTGGGCATTGTTGTACTTTGCTGAAAAGTACAGGAGTACAAGAATACAGTCAGTTTTTGAACACAGATTCATGTGCATGAGAAGATTAAAATAGTCAAGCAGATTACCATTTTTGCGTTCCCACGAAGGACATGTGACTTCTTCATCTCACAGATATAGTATGGAACTGTTGGCCTCAGTTTAGCAACCATTGCATTGAGATCGGCAATCTGGCGACCAGTGAGATTGATATTGCTTGCAAACACACAGGGCTTGTCGAATTCCAAGTCACCAGTTATCTTGGGACCTAGAAAGAAATGCACTACTTAGTGATCTTTATCTCCATAAGAATGTATTAAAAAATCATCAGACCCATGTTAGACAGATTCACACCTCTGCGAATGACGATAGTCTCAGCCGCCCTTGCAGGGCCACGATAGGATGAGAGTGGGCCCGATGTGAGTCTACGTGCCTTGGCTTTAGGTGTCTTGGAAGATGAGATAGTCCTGTGCTGTCATCGGAGGCCTCCTCCTTGAACGGTTCTGCTTCTTTGCGGTCTTCTTCAAGCATGTACTCGATGGAGTCAGGGTCGTAGCCGACGTAGTAGTCATCGTCCGGCACGACGGTGACATGGCCTGCATGCTGGTTCTACAGATCAGCCGTGGGGGCCACAGGGTCCTCCTTCTCCATTTCGTCGATGGCGACCACGATCGGTACAGTGGAGGCCGCAACGGTGACGGCGCGCTGAGGAGAGGCCGGTGCTCCCAAAGAAGACTCGCCCGCCACCGCGGCGACGACCGCGGGTGCATCGCCAGAGCCTCCGACCGCACTAGACTGCGGCTCATCTTCGCGAGCGCGCTTCATCTTGCAGATGCACTAAGGAATGAGATTGGTGGTGCGGTGGTGGAACGGATTGGGGTTTTTCGGCAGATTGGGGAAGAAGTGGCCGATGGTGGGACAGACGATGAGACCGATGTGTTATATAGATGCTAACGGTTTGGTTTCCTCTCGTGGACGCATGGGTGTGGAATCGTGTAGTCGTGCATGACATGTGGGACCCACATATACCACACATATGCCAATGGGTCATCAGTGTAAGTGGACCCCCGTCGCTTCGTTTATGAGAGAAGAGGAAATTGGGGAAGCAATTGTTTTGGGATCCAATTATTTTTCCGGCCGCGAGAACGTGGGATAAATAGTGCGCGACGGGTCGCTGGCACGCCGCGTAAGTAAATGCAGTGTAGCGCTTTGGGGGTGCTTTGGAAGTTGAACCCCCCACGCGAGCCCCCGTCGCTTCGTTTATGAGAGAAGAGGAAGTTGGGGATGCAATTGTTTTGCAGGCACGCCACGGTAAATGCCAGTCTAGCGCTTTGGAAATTAAACCAGTCGCTTCGTTTCGTTTCTGAGAGAGCGCTAGACCGACGTGTCACCGCGGGCCCCGGTACACCGGCCCACTTGTAAGTGAGAGGCTGGTATCGTGGGTAAGGATGTACGTACATTTACCGCCAGGCAGCAATTAAAGAGTCTCGTTGTTGGGTCCCCTCGTTGTTTGACTACAGGCAGCAGAGCGATAGTCTAAAAAAGGAGATAGCGTGCAAGGGGGGAATAAATCCGCTCTCATCTGACTCGCGGAAGGAATAGAGAACAAAATCTTACCATTGAAATGCTTCTCATCGACGTCACCTGCTCCATGAGCCAAACGAGTGAGACAAACTAGTCCAGGTTTAGCATCCGAAGCGTGTGGGGACCCACTTGTCTGGGTAAGGTTTGGTCCGACGTGTGTCTAGGGCCCCACTTGTCAATAGTGTTCCGAGCCTTCATGGGGCCACATGTCATTAGGGTTAGGATTCGTGGCCAGTGGAAATTGTGCGTAGCAGCGGGATGAGAATTGACAGGGCATCGAGATTTGAAAGGCAAGTAAATTGACGAGACACGCCGCAGTCTGACAAGGCGTGCTCAAGAGATCTCAGTAGCACCATCATCGCTCACTCTACTCTGGCGACTAGTTCAGTAGATGGAGGAGTTCCCTTCCATGGGTAAACAAATGAATAAATGAAGGAAATTGCATAAACCACCAACTATTGCTATCATCGTTGCACAAACCACCAACTCTTCGTGTAATAGCTTGCAACTAGGTCTAAATCACAACTTAAGCGGATTAACAAGACATCTAACGCCAGGGGCCCACTAGTCAGTGCTGATGTGGCATTGCATGTAAACATGACATCATTTAGCGTGTCTCGATCTTTATGAAAAATTTGAAAATTTCACACATTTTGACTGAATCTCACAGAAATTAATGAAACTTTGGAATAGCTAGTCCAAACTATTTCAAATGTTTTCAGATTAGTTAGTTCATATTGCATCCACTAGCAGGCATCGATGGCACCGCAAGTTTGACCTAGATCTCGGAGGGGGGCCTAGGGAATTTAGAAAAAAAACAAAAAAAATGGAAAAACAGTGCATGGAGTCATGGTGAGTGATGCATCACCTAGGCAAAATACCAAACATGCCATCCCAAGGGTTCACATGTGGACTCTCTTACAGAGAGGTGCTTCCAGACAGGAGTTCTCTTGGTCTTCCTTGGCAGATGACCATGGTTTGTACAAGTTCCACAGCAAACTTTGGAACCATGGTCCCATTTTTGGTGGAGATGTGCATCTTTGCATTCCCAACCACTTTTGCAACTAGTGATTTTCCAGTTTCCACATAAAAAATGCATTTCCCATTTTTCGGGTGCCCGGAGGGGTCGAAACACGTGCTTTTTTGTGAAGGGGCCACCAAGGGCAGTGTGCAAAACATCACCACTCTAATTTTCATTGGTGCCGGACCTACCAGGGGTGCCACATCCAGGAGGTTAGGAATTATCTCGGCCTGCTGCCATATAATGAATTATTTTTGCCCTAAATCCTTTTTAATCCAATTTTGCACTGGGCTACAAGAAATGCACACCAGAAAAATTGGGGAAAAATACAGGGAGGTCCCCTAGGTGTGTGGGACCCTAGAACCAAGACCAACCCATGGTTCCCACCCCACCTGGCAGACATCGATGGCACCGCGAGTTTGACCTAGATCTCGGAGGGGGGCCTAGGGAATTCAGAAAAAATCAAAAAAATGGAAAGACAGTGCATGGAGTCATGGTGAGTGATGCAGCACCTAGGAAAAATACCAAATATGCCATCCCAAGGGTTCACATGTGGACTCTCTCACAGAGAGGTGCTTCCAGACAGGAGTTCTCTTGGTCTTCCTTGGCGGATGACCATGGTTTGTGCAAGTTCCACAGCAAACTTTGGAGCCATGGTCCCATTTTTGGTGGAGATGTGCATCTTTGCATTCCCAACCACATTTGCAACTAGTGTTTTTCTAGTTTCCACATAAAAAGTGCATTTCCCATTTTTCGGGTGCCCGGAGGGGTCAAAATAGGTGCTTTTTTGTGAAGGGGCCACCAAGGGTATTGTGCAAAACATCACCACTCTAATTTTCATGGGTGGGGGACCTACCAGGGGTGCCACATCCAGGAGGTTAGGAATTATCTCGGCCTGCTGCCATATAATGAATTATTTTTGCCCTAAATCCTTTTTAATCCAATTTTGCACTAGGGCTATAAGAAATGCACACCAGAAAAATTGGAGAAAAATACAGGGAGGTCCCCTGGGGGTGTGGGACCCTAGAACCAAGACCAAACCATGGTTCCCACCCCACCTAGCAGACATCGATGGCACCGCGAGTTTGACCTAGATCTCGGAGGGGGGCCTAGGGAATTCAGAAAAAATCAAAAAAATGGAAAAATAGTGCATGGAGTCATGGTGAGTGATGCATCACCGAGGAAAAATACCAAACATGCCATCCCAAGGGTTCACATGTGGACACTCTCACAGAGAGGTGCTTCCAGACAGGAGTTCTCTTGGTCTTCCTTGGCAGATGACCATGGTTTGTGCAAGTTCCATAGCAAACTTTGGAACCATGGTCCCATTTTTGGTGGAGATGTGCATCTTTTTATTCCCAACAACTTTTGCAACTAGTGTTTTTCCAGTTTCCACATAAAAAATGCATTTCCCATTTTTTCGGGTGCCCAGAGGGGTCGAAACAGGTGCTTTTTTTGTGAAGGGGCCACCAAGGGCAGTGTTCAAAACATCACCACTCTAATTTTCATGGGTGGGGGACCTACCAAGGGTGCCACATCCAGGAGGTTAGGAATTATCTCGGCCTGCTGCCATATAATGAATTATTTTTGCCCTAAATCCTTTTTAATCCAATTTTGCACTGGGGCTACAAGAAATGCACACTAGAAAAATTGGGGAAAAATACAGGGAGGTCCCCTGGGGGTGTGGGACCCTAGAACCAAGACCAATCCATGGTTCCCACCCCACCTGGCAGACATCGATGGCACCGCGAGTTTGACCTAAATCTTAGAGGGGGGCCTAGGGAATTCAGAAAAAATGAAAAAAATGGAAAAACAGTGCATGGAGTCATGGTGAGTGATTCATCACCTAGGAAAAATACCAACCATGCCATCCCAGGGGTTAACATGTGGACTCTCTCACAGAGAGGTGCTTCCAGACAGGAGTTCTCTTGGTCTTCCTTGGCAGATGACCATGGTTTGTGCAAGTTCCACAACAAACTTTGGAACCATGGTACCATTTTTGGTGGAGATGTGCATCTTTGCATTCCCAACCACTTTTGCAACTAGTGTTTTTCCAGTTTCCACATAAAAAATGCATTTCCCATTTTTCGGGTGCCCGGAGGGGTCAAAACAGGTACTTTTTGTGAAGGGGCCACCAAGGGCAGTGTGCAAAACATTGCCACTAATATTCATGGGTGGGGGACCTACCACGGGTGCCACATCCAAGAGGTTAGGAATTATCTCGGCCTGCTGCCATATAATGAATTATTTTTGCCCTGAATCCTTTTTAATCCAATTTTGCACTGGGGCTACAAGAAATGCACACTAGAAAAATTGGGGAAAATACAGGGAGGTCCCCTGGGGGTGTGGGACCCTAGAACCAAGACCAAACCATGGTTCCCACCCCACCTGGCAGACATCGATGGCACTGCGAGTTTGACCTAGATCTCGGAGGGGGGCCTAGGGATTTCAGAAAAAATCAAAAAAATGGAAAAACAGTGCATAGAGTCATGGTGAGTGATGTATCACCTAGGAAAAATACCTAACATGCCATCCCAATCATGATAAATAGAATAACGCTGCATTTTCCATTTTTTCCACTGGCCGGTGGTGTCAAAACAGGTGTGTGGGTCCTTCAAAAAGACTTTATTTAAAAAACACGCCGTGGATCCTCTAACTTCCACACCCTAACTTTTCTGACTTTGGGTCACTGACAGTAGGCCCCACGTGTGGTGGGCCCTACTTACCAGTGACACAAAATGGCTGGATTAAGTGGTGGTTCCTGGCCTACAAAATGCGTAGCAGCCGGGCCACCTGCAGCAACCTCCCAAGCTAGCCAGTCAATCAGCTATCCTTCTTCTTCTACCTCTTCTTCTACAAAAATCATGGGCATGGATGCACGCCGGGTGAGGAGATAGATGTGCATGTACGGCTGGGCGTGCGCGTCATGTCGCCGCTTAGCTTGGACCCAATGCAGAGTCCCATCGAGTTCAATGCCCAGTCCCATCGTGGCAGTGCGCAGTGAAAAGCAAGGGGCTACTGCTTCCTATTCGTTTGTACCTACGGTGACCCTTCATCGACAAGGTACCAAGGGCTATGCTTAGATTCAAACGGACGGCCGAGATTGCTTGAGATGGTGCCCAGGAGGCAAGGACACGGTGGTCAGCTGAAGCTGGTCCTTGACCGGGTAGCACTATTCTATAGAAACCTACTTCCTCTACTTCCTCCTGCCTTCCTTGCCCCTCCCTCTATTCTACGACGAAGCCATGCCTCCCAAGAAGCGGACCCGACCGGCGTTGAAGACCGATGGGGTCAAGACTAGGGCGGCGGAGAGGAAGGAGTTAGCCCGCTGGCAGGCAAATCTCCATGCAAGCAGCCTAATCAGTCAGGCCAAAGTCGTCCTCTCTTTCTGCGCACCAACGGACGAGGGGGACGTTGTCTCCCCCGGGTGGGTTTAGGGTTAACGACGCCTTGATCTTCCGTTTGTTTGTTCTTTCCAACTTTGTAACCTATTTGATTTTGTAGGCCCCCAAAATCGACGGATAAGAAGCTGCCCATGAAGACCATGGACCCGTCAATGGACTTCCTGATCAAGCCCGTTCCCCGGCTAAGCAAGGTAATCGCATGCCATCTAGTGTACTTGCTGATCAAGCCTGTTTACCATTGTTCATAACCTGCCTTTGGCAATGCGGCTAGGTGCTACGCATGTAGATCTGTATAGATTCAGTGTATAGATTCACTCATTGTTAACTGTATCTAGTTTACTTTGAAAACTATAAAAATAACTATATATTTGTGAAAAGAGGCAGTATTAGCATTGATCTCTTTTATTGCATGCCCTAAACTCCAGTGCAGGAAGCGAAGGAGAAGATCGAGGCAGACGTGGCCGCACTGAATGTCAAGATACAGAGCCAACTAGCCAACAAACATTCCCTCGAGCTGCACTGTGCTAGCCTAGGCTCACATTTGGATCAGGAGAAGGAGAAATCCTGAACTTTGGCACATGAGGTTGACAAGCTTACGGCTGCGAAAGACTTGCTATCGGGGCATATGGACTACCTTGTGAAGGCGCAGGAGCAGATGAAAATGTTGCTGGACAAGGATAGGTTGACCATCAAGGCGCTGGAGGTGGAAAATCTGAAGCTAAATGCCACGTGCAGCGACCTTCATGTGCAAATCACCAAGGGCCTCAAAGAGCAGATCAAGCAGAGCGAGAGGACCGTGGTAGCCTATGAGGCCAGAGACAAGTCCAGAGATCTCTTGAAGCTGATGACCGAGAGCACTCGCAAAGTAGTCGGTCTGCTCGAGGCTGTTAAGAAGGAGAATATCATGCTGAAAGCCAAGATCAATGAGTCCGAGCGCCTCCAACAGGATCAGATTGCCTCCAAGTAAGATGAGATATGATGTAGTCTGCGCGCTATGTTTTATCATCCTGTATGTCTGAACTTTGTGTTAACTAGCCTGAATCTTATGTTATCTGAACTAGTAGTGAAATGTTAACTAAACTATGATGTTGCGTTAATGCTCTCTGTTATATGGAAGCAATTGTTGTAGGTACGCTATTGCTTATAGATAACTTGAAACGCTGAATTACATAGACATAACTTATTCATCTAAAATTTGTTTCAATCTATCTAACTTGTCCTTATTAACAGCTGCTTGCTTCAAGAGATCTGCAATGCAGTTCTCTAGCCTTTTTTCTCCTCGTTCAGCTGGTCCCTCTGCTTTTCTGCCTTGAGCTTCAGAAAGATCTGAATATCTAGAAGATTTTTCGAAATGGATCCCACCTGCCTATCGGTCATTGTTTTCTGGAGTTCTTTGGCCATATTGTTGTTTATTTCTTTGAGCTCCTTCTTAACCTGTGATAGCTTGTAACATTCATCAGCAGGAGCACAAGCATCACTAATTCTCCCAATACTTTCCGATTTACACAACTCCCATAACTTGACCAAACATTTCTTCAGTGCGTCAGGCCACTCTGGATCAATCCACTCCACTATTCCACACTTCGGACCATCCTAATGATCAGCAGCATAGTATAACAAATATAAGAAACTATGAAATGAAGAGAGAACAACGCTATTCAAACATTCATTTTGCAATATAAATAATCCAAACCTCCTTTGCGCATCCTATAAACCTTTTCCCTGTGTTAGTGCCTTCGAAGGCAACAAATTTCCTTAGTTTCAACCCATGGTCACATGGTGCCTCCCTCTCGATCGCCAAACCATCCCAATCTGGGTCGTAGATGGTCTGTGGCACCTAAAACAAAACCTAAACCTAAATTCCTAACCCCATAAACCAACATGTCAAATAAAAGGAACTCACATTGGTCCGGCAGTAGTCGAAATCGGAGAGAAGGCTGCCGCTGTCGCTGCCGCTGCCGCTGTCGCTGCCGCTGTCGCTGCCGCTATCGCTGTCGCTGCCGTAGCTTGTATCGTCGCCATCATTACAAGACGGCATGGTGAAGGAAGGAGAGAGGGGGGTAGAACTAGAGGAAGGAGAGAGAGGTGGTAGAGCCGGTGTGCGAGGTAGTGACTCAACGGTCAGTTTGAACATAAATATCTTGTTCTGCCTACTACCCATGCCTCCTACTACCCATGCCTTAGTGGAAATAAATAATTTATACGCTTTCAAAAGGAAAACAACACATAAGTTGGCAATTGAGTTTGGATAAATCAGGTAAATTATGCAGAACAATGATTGTCCCCTACTAGTTGGTATTTTTTTGTAATATTTGATTTTTAGGTTTTAATATTTCAATTATGCATAGTTTTACTCTTCAAAATTTGAAATGTATTTTACAAATATGAATCTACACAGTACAAGGCATGTAGATACACGACATGATTTGTTTGTAATATAATACAATAAGTGATATAAACAACGCTTATTATTTCAGCAGTCATTTTATTACAACATCTCAATATCCCAGAAATGAATTTATTACATTCTCTCAACATAGTTCTACAATAAAATTACAAATTGACACTAGTTTTCAGAATAAGTTTGAGGCAGACAATATGAGATACAACATTTTCTAAGATACAACAGCTTATTGCATGGAGCAGCTACAACACACTCACAAACATTTACAGAGTGATGCAGAATGAAGGAGATGAATCAAATAGTGACCAAAATTGGGTTGCACTTCTCATTGTAACATATCAGCACCTATGAAGCGGGAAGCTCAAAACTTCAAGATGACAGCTCTACAGCAGTCTCATCATCTCCAACCATTTCTGAAATTGCAACAACAAAAAATACCTTCTTACTCAATTTCTTCCTTCGGAAAACCTGCATGAGATCGTCATCTTTAACAATTTCGATGAAATCCCTCTTCTTAAAGTGCCACCAACGTAAACATGCCTGCTGATTAGGGCCCCAAGGACATCTCTGCTTTAGCTACTCAAGAATCTGGTCAACAGTAACTTTCTTGGGATCTACCATTATTTCCATATGATCGTTCTGCACAGCAAATTCTTGGCCATCATCTAGTACTGCAGTGTAAGGATCCACTTGCAAAGCAATTAGATATATTTGTGAATGGTCAATAGCTGCTAGTTTACAAGCATCCATACCACTGGGAGCACCACCATCTGGATCAACACCTTTGGCACCTAATTGTGCTTCTGGTGCATCAACATCATCAACCATAACAAAGAGATCCAACTGACGAGTATCCTTATACTTCTCCCAAATCTGCAATAGCTGATGGGAGTGCTCAAGTTGTTCGTACACCTGATTCATGTTCATCCACACAAACTTAGCCTTCTGTTTGGATCCCCAAGGAATCCTAGCGTGAAGAATGTCAACAAGCTGCGAAACAGACACAATCTCACTGCAATTCACATTCATTTGCACAGACTGCGAAGCCACATACCTCTCCAAGCCATAATCTAATCTAGCAATGTACGGATGCACTCGGACATTTATTTTGTATGTATTCTCTGAATCATCGCTGTCTCAAAAATATTGGGACACAAAAGATACAAATTAGTTGCTTCTCTCTAATCATACCACAATTTGGGAAAACATAAGACAAAAAGTATGTTTTCTGCTTTTGGATAAATTGGAGCCTTCAGATCTGAACATAATTTGAGATGACTTCCATAAGATAAAAAATCTGGGTTTGTATGTTGGTTGGTTTGATAGATATTGAGGATTACTTGCATACAAAATAATACCACAATTTTGGATAACATATGACAAAAATCTGTCAGTTTCTTCTCTATAATTGTTCAGATACTAACAGTTACTCCTGCCATTCCATAAAACATCTTAGTGCTATCGGGATGTAAGAGAGGGATCTGAAATATTCACCTCTGCTTTCTGGCGCTCACACTCACAGTAGAAGGCCCAATTCCGTTCATCTTTGGGATTTGTTCTTTTCCTCCAATCTGCAGGCGGCGCCGCGCCAGCGACGCCGGAGGGTTACCGCTCCGATTGCTCTTGGTTGGCGGCGCCACCGCTGGGCCGGCTCTTCGCTTGGTCGGCGGCGCCACCGCCGTCGGGCAAGCTTTCCGCTTCTCGCTGCTCCCCGCTGCTGGCTTGTTGCAAGATATCTGGCTGCTTTCCTAGCTTGCAGCTCCAGCAATTGCCGCTCCTGGCGGCGATGGTGCCTCTCGTTTCCTGCTGGTAGACATGCGCCACCGCCGGAATTCGACTCCGACCTAGGGGGGTCTAGGGTTGGAAGGACAAGAAAGGGGATTTGTTCGTACTGAGAGTTGCAGGTGGAGTTGACATACTGTCAACTAACGAGGCAACATAACGAAGACACCTGACAAGCAGGACCCACTCGCTCGGCACATAACGGAGAAATACTGACATGCAGGACCGCAATGGGCCCAAAACGGGAGAAGTCACGACAATATTTGGTTTGCCCTCATTTCATTCAGAATGGGCCCTCTGAGGAATTACCTACCCAACTTTTCAAATGGCGTCTATTACAAGCAACAAAGGTACCTGTGAGCCTGTGGCAAGGAACTTGGTGACCGCAAACAAAATCACCCGTCCATCTGGAGCCTCCTCATGGCCCGCGGGATGGCCAGGCCCGTCATGGATGATAGGACCCCCATGATCGACATCCGGCCATCCGGGGCTGCACGCAAGTCATGTAGAGGATGATTGACGTGGTGTTAGTGTCGAATTGGATCTGCAACATCAAAAGAAACCAACGAGTTAGTAGCACATGCCTTATCAGTACATATTAGTGGATCATCAGCATCCGGTTGCGGAAGAATAATGGCATATTCGGTGGGTGGAGAAAGCGGTGTGGCGGTGGAATCCCGAGAAAACGGATACACGGATTCGTCGAAAACAACGTCCCGAGATACAAAGATGCGTCCAGTAGTACGATCAAGACAACAAAACCTGTGATGTTTTGGACTATATCCAAGAAAAAACCACATGCGTGAGCGAAAGTTGAGTTTCCAAGTATTGTACGCCCAGAGATTTGGCCAACACGCTGAGCCAAACACACATAAGTATTTTGTAGTCAACGGCCTTTTTGAAAAGTTTGGTGTATGGGGTAGAATTTTGAATGACTCGACAAGGCATGCGATTGATCAAATAACACGACGTGAGTATATTGCATAATCCCAAAACCGAAGAGGTACAGAGGATTGCGCTAGAAGTGCTAAGGTTGTTTCGACTAGGTGGCGATGTTTTCGCTCGATAGCCCCATTTTGTTGATGCCTGTGGGGACACGAGATGCGATGTGAGATACCCATGTTTTTGAAGTATTGGTTGATTTTTTAATATTCCCCATCCCATTCGGACTGAACGGAGATGATTTTGGTACCTAGGGTACGTTCAACTTGTTTTTGAAATTCATAAAACACATGTTCAACATCGGATTTATGCTTCAACAAATAAACCCATGTAAGTTTACTAAAATCATACAGAAAACTTACATAATAGCTAAAACCACCAACTGATTGATAGCGGGGGCCCATACATCCGTATGGACAAGTTTTAAAGGAAAACGGAAAATTCGACTAGAAGCTTCATAAGGAAGTTGATGGATCTTGGCTCGCTGGCATGCATCGCAAACATGCAGCATACATTCTTTATTTGGTGTCGAAGCTAATTCATTTTTCTGAAGAATGGCTTGAACAATCGGAGATGCAGGATGCCCAAGCCGATGATGCCACAGTTCCTTCGATGGAGTGGTGAGATGGGCTTGCGGAAGTCATGGAGGAGGTGTAGCTTGACGAGGGTGACATGGAGGAACTGGGTATAGGCCATTGCGTGCTCTACCTTCCAGCAGAGTTGCCTTCGTTGTGGAGTCCTTATCAAAAAAAAGGAATTTGGATGGAGCTCAACAAAACAATTATTATCCCGTGTAAGCTTATGTGAGGAAAGGAGATTCTTGCTAATACGTGGAGCATGAAGGACATTAGACAGATGTAAAGGTCGAGTTAAACCGGATAAAGATGATTCACTAATATATAAGATAGGGATATGCGTACCGTTGGCAACTTGGATTTGATCGCCGCCCTTGTAATTTTCGTGAGCATGGAGGGTTCCATGTCATTCATCATGTGATCTGTTGCACCGGAGTTGATATACCAGTCGGGATCATTGGGGTAGCCATCATTGGAGTTGTAGTAGTTGGCGGCACGGTTGGAGGTCTCCGACTGGATTGTGTGATTGAAGCGCGAGTAGCACCTGAGTGCATCGTGCCCATACACGCCACAGATCTGGCAGGCGGACTTGCGGCCACGTCCACGTCCTCCTCCTTATTAGACATATATAATAGCTTCTGTATATATATCTCTGTATTGTATAAATATTGTAACTCTTTCTATTATAAATATACAAGACGGCCGGACCCTAGAGGTTACGAGCTGTTCCCCAAAACCCTATTACGTATTACATGGTATCAGACTAGGAAACCCTAGCATGTCTTCCGCCGCCTTCACCGCGCCGCCCTCCTCGGGCGCCGCCCTAGCGCCGTCGACCGCCGCCCTGGCGCCGTCGACCGCTCCTCTGGCGCCGCTGTCCGGCGTTCCCACCGTCCCGTTCCCCTCCTCCTCAGCCCCCACCACCCAGTCCGCTCCCGCCGCCGACGTGCCCTACATCAGGGTCGCCGGCGTTGCTCCGTCCTCCTTCGCCGGTCTCCCGGCGAATCTTCAAGATCTTCTCTCCGGGAATCCCGTGAGCACCATGACTGGGCTGCAGCCGTACTCCTTCAGCTCGTCCCTGCCCTTCATGCCGACTCCGCCAAACATGGCGATCGCGCCGTTCGTCGCGCCCCCGGCCCCGGTGCTGGCGTCCTACTATGCGCCCCCTGCTGTGGCGCCCTCTCCTCTGCCGGCCACCGTTTACACTCCGCCATCGTTTCCGTTGGCCCCGATCGTCGAGACCCTGCCGCCGCCCGCCGTGCCCGATCCGCTCCCTGATGCCGAGTCTGTCTCGGACTCCTCGTCAGGCCCGGTTCACCTCACGAACATGATCACGGCGCACTTGTCGCCGGATAACTATCTGCTTTGGCGCGCGCAGATTTTTCCGCTCCTCCGCAGTCGCCATCTTTATGGCTATATTGACGGCACCTTGCCATGACCGCCCAAGCTCGTGTCGGCGGTCACTGCTGCGGGTGCCCGGGTCTCTGTGCCGAACCCCGCGTATCGCGCCTGGGTCATGCAAGACCAGGCTATACTGTCTGCTCTTCAGTCCTCCCTCACCGAGGGGGTTGCTGGCCTTGTGCCCTTCGCTCTCACGTCACAGGAAGTCTGGGCGACGCTTGAAACCAGCTTCGTGTCGCAGTCCAACGCTCAGTCCATGGCCATCCGTCGCCAACTTGGCAATATGAAGAAACGTGATCAAACTGCCTCGGTATACTTCAACAAGCTATTGGCGAGCCTCTTCGTGACTCAGAATTTACAGTGTTTGTCCTTGCCGGTCTCGATGTTGAATATGACTGTCTTGTTGAAGCTGTGGCTAATGCTGGCGGAATGTCGCCAAAGGAACTCTACAACCGTCTTCTCTCCACGGAGCAATGTATAGAGTCTCGTCGTGCAGTTGATGTCTGTGGTGAGTCCTCGGCTAATGCGGCCTCTCGCGGTGGTGGTGGCTATCGCCCGGTTGCCCCGCGCCCTGCGCCGACCACGCCTGGTGGCGGGCGTCCTCCTGCTCCACCGGCCACTCAGCAGCAGTATCAGCAGAGTCCTCCCGCCCCCAACAACAACAACTCTGGGGGGCGGCCGCGCCCTACATGCCAGCTCTGCGGCATTATTGGCCACCTGGCCTCTCGCTGTCACAAGCGCTTCCGTCGTGATTTTCTTGGTATTGGCAATGATGGTCGTGGTAACGAGCGTCAGGCTGCCATGGCTACTCAAGGATACACTCAGTCCTACCCTGTTGACGCCCCGTGGTACTTTGACACTGGAGCCACGGATCACTTGACGAACTCCCTTGGCCGTCTCTCGACCCAGGAGCCCTACCGCGGCACTGACCGTGTCCACACAGCTGATGGTTCAGGTATGCGCATTACACATATTGGTCATGTATCCCTTCCTACATCATCTGCTCGTCCTCTTCATCTTAACAATGTCCTCCATGTTCCCTCAGTCACTCGTAATTTACTCTCTGTTCGTAAACTTTCCTGAGATAATAATGTCTTTGTTGAATTTCACCCTTTTGATGTCTTTGTTAAGGACCGAGTCACGAGGGACGTTCTTCTTAGAGGTCCGTGCCACCAAGATCTCTACTCTCCAGATGATCCTGTCGTCTCTCAGGTGTTTAGTGGCGTCCGCACTTCATCATCGCATTGGCATTCGCGTCTTGGTCATCCAGCGTCTTCGATAGTCAGTCATGTTCTTCAACGGCATGACCTCCCTACCACCCCTAGTCATAAGTCTTTAGCAGTTTGTGATGCATGTCAACAAGGGAAGAGTCATCAGCTTCCATTTGTTTCATCGAGTCGTGTGGTTAAACATCCTTTAGAGCTTGTGTTTTCAGATGTATGGGGCCCTGCCCAAACCTCTATGAGTGGTCATAATTACTATGTCAGTTTCATTAATGCCTACAGTCGCTTTACCTGGCTTTACTTGATCAAGCGTAAATCTGATGTGTTTAATGTGTTTGTTCAGTTTCAGTTGCATGTTGAACGACTCCTTAAGCATAAAATTCTACATGTTCAGTCTGATTGGGGGGGCGAGTATCGCAACCTCAACACTTTTTTCCAAAAGCTTGGGATCTCACATCGTGTTTCCTGTCCACATACACATCAGCAAAACGGTGCTGCTGAACGCAAGCACCATCACTTAGTCAAAACTGGCCTTACTTTGCTTGCTCATGAATCTGTTCCTTTTCGGTTTTGGAGTGATGCTTTTTCGACAGCTTGCTTCTTGATAAATCGGCTTCCCACTCGTGTTCTCAATATGAAAACACCACTTGAGCTTCTCTTTCAAGAAGTTCCGGACTACACTTTTCTGAAGGTCTTTGGCTGCGCGTGCTGGCCACACCTTCGTCCCTATAATCGTCACAAACTGGAGTTCCGCTCGAAAAAGTGTGTGTTTCTTGGCTATAACTCGCTCCACAAAGGTTACAAGTGTCTTCATGTCCCTACTAACCATGTCTATATTTCTCGTGATGTCATCTTTGATGAAAATGTGTTCCCGTTTTCTGCACTACCATCCACTTCCTCATCTCCACCTTTGCATTCCACACCTCTTGCATCTGACCAATTTGTTGATGCTGCATATTCGCCTGTATTATTACCTAACCATGGTGCAGGAACTGGTCGTGGTGCTCGTCTCGAGCTGCTTGATGAACCTTCTGAGCAGCCCGCTCATGTGCCTCCGTCGCACGTTGCTCCTCCCGTGGCTTCCCCACGGTTGCCCTCCAGCGAGGCTGCCTCGTCCTCGCCATGTTCTACACCATCATCTGCGGGGCTATTTACGCCTCCTACGACTGGGTCGCCGGTTGTCTCCTCGGCTGCGCCCTCATCGCCCATGTCATCTGGGCCTCCGTGGCCTCCGCCTGGGCCACCGTCGCCCTCATCTGGGTCTTCGCCGCCCTCGCCTGGGCCTCCATCGCCCTCGCCAAGCTCGTCGTCGCCTTGTGTGACTCATGATGCTCCCTTGCCCATGCATGGGCCATCATCGCCACTCACTTCTGTGCCTGCCTCACCCGTCGTGGCATTGACGGGTCCATCTTCCTCTGCCCCGGATCCTCCTTCGGCTGTGCATCGACCACATACACGAAGTCGCAGTGGTATTGTGAAGCGTCGTGAATGTACTGACGATACTGTGGCCTGGCTTACTGCGTGTGTTGCTCAAAGTACGTCTGATCCTACAACTGAGCCTCGTCATTACCTTGCTGCTATGCAAATTCCACACTGGCGTGCTGCTATGGACCTCGAAATTCAAGCTCTTCATCACAATGGCACATGGTGATAAGGGGTGTCCCGATCTTCTCAGCGAGCGCGATGTTGATGGCGATGATGGTGATGAAGATAACTTGAGTGTCACTATGAACTCTCCGGCTAATCCCTGCTGCCAGCGCAACAGCTCTCAACCCTTTGGATATTAGCAACGTCACACGCTTGCGCACGTAGCCACCGACCATGAAGCGGTTATGCAATATACTAATTCCCAACGGAATAGCAGATTACACTCAGACTTTCAGAAGAACAAACACCAGATCGATACGAATTGGTGCGAATAATTTCAGAGGAACACTTGGTTCTGTCTAGAAACTAGGGTTTTGTTTAAACGTGATCTGAGGGACTTGAGGGGGCGCCCCTGGCTACTTAAGGGAGGCTGGGGCGTCCTCAGCATGAACCTGGCCCAAAACCAACCTGGTTTGGGCCCAAACGGACTCAGTTCGACTCAAACGAGTACATACCGACCCATACATGGGTTCGGCCTAATTTGGCACGCAGGCCATGAGTGTGGCGCGCCTTAGACGTGTAGACATCGTGTCGTAGGCTGTCCTAGTGCGCCATCACGGACTCTCTCATGTCGACTTGACGTTCTGGTGATCTCGTGGTGCGCCTACCTCCCTCTCCTCCCTCGCGCACTTGATCAACAAGTCTTGCCCTTCTTGCTGCGACTCATCTCCTCCTCGTGCAATGCTCGTGTTATCAACAAACCTGATTATACATAGATGCATAGACTTAGGCAGTATAAAGTTCTCATTAAATAAAAGATCAGGTTCAACTAAGAGTGAGTTCACCTATTGTTCCAATAGCTTTGCACGTGCTCTTGTAATTGGTCCAATCCTAATCTCATTGGACTTCTTCGCAGCAACATCTTGATCAAAAGGAGAAGGAGATAACGGTGGTGTAATAGGGATGTCCTCATCATCCTCCCCCCCCCCCTTCGAAAGGCGTCGACCTCGACGCTGCAAGGTCTTCACCTTCATACGGTGTCAAATCAGCAACGTTGAAACTATTGCTGACGCCATACTCAGTTGTAGGAAGATCTATCTTGTAGGCATTATCATTGATCTTGGCAAGAACCTTGTAAGGACCAGCACCACAGGGCCGCAACTTGGACTTACGTAGCTGTGGAAATCTATCCTTGCGAAAGTGAACCCAAACCATATCACCGGGCTAAAACAATACCTCCTTTCGCTTCTTGTTTGCACGATCTACAGTATACTTGCTTTTCTTCTAAATAGCCTCTTTAGTCTTCACATGTATCTTCCTCACAAAATCTGCCCTCTTTGATGCCTCCATATTGACTCGCTCTTGAATAGGAAGAGGCAACAAATCAAGTGGCGTAATGGGTTTGAAACCATAGACCACCTCAAAAGGACATAGCTGCGTGGTAGAGTGAACCGCCCTGTTATATGCAAACTCCACATGCGGCAAACAATCTTCCCACTCACGCAGGTTCTTCTTGATCATGCATCGCAGCACTATTGAAAGTGTGCGATTTACCACCTCCGTTTGACCATCAGTTTGGGGATGACATGTAGTGCTGAAAAGTAACTTTGTGCCCAGCTTTCCCCAAAGTGTCTTCCAGAAGTAGCTCATAAACTTCACATCACGATCAGAGACAATTGTCTTGGGTACTCCATGCAAACGTACAATGTCCCTGAAAAACAGGTTAGCAATATGCGACGCATCGTCGCTTTTGTGGCAGACAATAAAATGAGCCATTTTAGAAAATCTGTCCACTACCACAAATATAGAATCATGGCCTCTTTTAGTCCTAGGCAAACCTAATACAAAATCCATGCTAATGTCCTCCCATGGTGTAGTAGGTGCAGGTAATGGAGTATACAAACTGTGAGGCTTCAGCTTGGACTTCGACTTGTTGCATGTAATGCAGCGCTTGACGAACCTGTCCACATCACGCCTCATCCTAGGCCAATAAAAGTGATCAGCGAGCATGAGTAGCGTCTTCTCACGCCCAAAGTGACCCATCAAACCACCGGCATGTGATTCCTGCAACAATAGCAAACGCACGGACGATTCTGGAACACATAGTTTGTTAGCACGAAACAAAAACCCATCATGGATGTGATATTTATCCCATGCTTTCCCACCAGTACACATGCTATATGGCGCAGAAAAATCATGATCAGTAGCATATAAATCACACAAGCTCTCTAAACCAGGAACCTTAATGTCTAATTGTGTCAACAACATGTTCTTCCTAGATAGAGCATCAGCAACCACATTGTCTTTACCCTTTTTATGTTTAATTATGTAAGGAAAAGACTCAATAACCTCAACCCACTTAGCAAGATGCCTATGCAAATTAGATTGAGCTTTTAGATATTTCAAAGCTTCATGATCAGAATGTATGATAAATTCTTTTGGCCACAAATAATGTTGCCAAACCTCAAGAACTCTAACAAGCGCATACAATTCTTTGTCATAAACAGGATAGTTCAACCTCGCACCACAAAGTTTTTCAGAAAAGTAGGCAATAGGCCGGCCCTCTTGCATCAACACACCACCAATACCAATGCCACTAGCATCACATTCAATCTCAAATTGCTTATTAAAATCTGGTAGTGCAAGCAATGGTGCAGAAGTTAATAAACATTTCAGTTCATCAAAAGCATGATCTTGGGCTGCGCCCCATACAAATTCAACACCTTTTTTAGTTAACTCATTTAAAGGTGCAGCAACAGTACTAAAGTCTTTCACAAAACGGCGATAAAAACCAGCAAGACCATGAAAACTTCGTACTTGACTAACATTCATGGGAGTAGGCCAATTTTGAATAGCTTCAATTTTAGATGCATCGACTTCTACTCCATTTTTAGAAACAACATATCCAAGGAAGATGACCTTATCTTTGCAAAATGTGCACTTTTCAAGATTACCATAAAGCTGAGAATCACGCAACACTTGCAAAACTTGTCTAATATGATCACTATGGTCAGATTCATTGCGGCTGTAGATTAATATATCATCAAAATACACAACCACAAACTTGCCAATAAAATTTCGCAAAACATGGTTCATTAATCTCATGAATGTACTGGGTGCATTAGTTAAACCAAAAGGCATGACTAACCACTCATATAAACCAAATTTTGTTTTAAAGGCAGTTTTCCACTCATCCCCCTCCTTCATCCTAATCTGATGGTAACCACTATGCAAATCAATTTTAGAGAAAACAGCAGCACCACTCAACTCATCAAGCATATCATCCAAGCGCGGAATAGGGTGACGATATCGAATAGTGATGTTATTGATAGCTCTACAATCTACACACATGCGCCATGTGCCATCTTTCTTAGGAACTAGAATAACAGGAACAGCACAAGGGCTTAAGCTCACACGAATATAACCTTTGTCGAGTAGCGCTTGCACTTGTTTCTGAATCTCCTTAGTTTCATCGGGGTTGGTGCGGTAAGGAGCGCGGTTTGGCAAGGTGGCACCAGGGATGAAGTCAATCTGGTGCTCAATGCCGCGCAAAGGGGGCAAACCAGCGGGGACCTCCTCCGAAAACACATCGCCAAAATCCTGCAAGACACTAGAAACACCAAAAGGAAGAGGAGTCATGTCGTTAGAAACCAAAATCTCACCCTTGTACATAAGCACAACTAGCATGGCTGTAGGATCCTCTCTAAATTCTCTCATATCTTCTTTGGTGGCTAGCAGAACTAGAGAATTCACTCGCTCACTTTGGTGTGGAACTCGCGATGTGGTTGGGTGGCTCTCACTCACCAAGGTAATAGTCTCTCGTCTAGCTACTCTCTCATTCTCATGTTCTAAGTTCACTTCAGTTTTCTGACGAGATTCATTTACAATATGCTGTGGAGACATAGGCTGCAAGTTAATTTTTCTGCCCTTGAACTCCAAATGATATGTGTTGGTGCGGCCATTGTGTAACACGTTGCGATGAAACTGCCATGGGCGGCCCAACAAGAGGTGACAAACCGTCATAGGAACCACATCAAACTCAATGGAGTCCTTGTATGGTCCAATCTCGAAATCAACTCGCACCATGTGGCTGACCTTCATCTCTCCATTGTCGCTGAGCCACTGGATATAATATGGATGCGGGTGCGGGATGTATTTCAGTTTCAGCTTTGCACACAACTCCTTGCTAGCAAGGTTGCGGCAACTACCACCATCGATGATGAGTTTGCAAGCTTTGTCTAGTCCAACAAGTGCTTTAGTTTGGAACAAATTGCACCGCTGACTTTCAGATGTAGGAGACACATTGAGCACACGCTGCGAGCAAACAATGTTATTGGCGGTGGAAGGATAGGCATCAACACCGTCAGGACCAAAGTCATCATCATCGGAACCATCTGGATCAGCATCATCACCTGTCTCATACTCATTGGTGTCCTCATTGACAATCATCACTTTTCAATTGGGTAAATCCCGTTTAAAATGACCCTTTCCACCACAAGTATGACACTCCATATCACGATTACGTGCTGTAGACATGTTCGAACCTGTACCACTAGCAGCAAGTGCGGATTTCTTCGCATTGGCATTAGATCGCGATGATGAAGGAGCACGAAAATCTGAACGGGAACTTGGTGTGGGTGCAGCAGGCCTGGGTGTGAAACGGCTGCCTGAAGTAGTACGAGCCTTAAACTGAGCTTCTTCGGCAAACTGTGCTTCAGCTTCACGTGCATGATGTAGCAGCTCATTCATATCACGATACCGATGATGCCGAACAATACTCTTAATATTATACTTCAGACCATGGAGAAAACGCTGCAAGGTCTGCTCAAGAGGCTCATGAACGCGAGCTCGTTGTAAAAGCATCTCCATCTCCATATAGTACTCATTAACGGACATCGAACCTTGCTTCAATTGCTGTAACTTATCAAAAATGGAGCGGAGGTAGTTATGCGGAACAAAACGAGCCCGCATCACTTCCTTCATATGGCGCCAAGTTATAATGGGCAGCTCGTTGTTTTCTTGATGTGTTTGCACAACGTTGTCCGACCATCGCAAAGCATAGCCATCAAACTCTGAAGAAGCAAGCTTGATTTTCTTGTCCTCCGTATAATCATGAAGACGCCACAACTTCTCCATCTTCAACTCCCATGTGAGGTACTCTTCAACATTAGTACCACCCTCGAATTTGGGAAAAAAACTT
The DNA here is from genome assembly GCA_007115705.1 of Dactylis glomerata. Lineage (NCBI taxonomy): Eukaryota > Viridiplantae > Streptophyta > Magnoliopsida > Poales > Poaceae > Dactylis > Dactylis glomerata. The sequence goes on from QXEO01000643.1 coordinate 239,348, forward strand.
TGGTTTACCCAAGCCATCATCCTGCTGAAAAGGAACGCGCTGGGCACCAAGGGGAACAAAACCACGGCCACGAAAAGGAGGACCATTGCCTCGACCATTACCACGATCTTCTGCAACAAAACCTGCATTGTCGCCATGAGCACTCGTGTCATCGGCATCAATATGTGGTGGGGGTCGCTGCTCAACAGTAAGACGCAGCGCATTGACAGATTGTGTCAATGCCTGGATGCTAGTTTGGAGATCATTGACTTGCACTTGCATATTATTAACAGTAGCATCAGTGGCTTCTACTTTCATTTGGATAGCTTGAACATCAGAATCAATAGCGTCAGTTGTTCGTGTTATTATTCTTTCCAAATGATCACGAAGAGCTTCATACTCCCTCCATATGACAGGAGTATCATCAGGCTTTTTCTGCATCACATCAACATCACTAGCAGACATGATTAGTAGGTTAGTGCACAAACAATAAACGGGTGGTGGTTACGCTCACAACTCACTCAAAACTGAAAGAAAGAGGTATCTTACCGTTCCAAAGTGAATAATAAATGCTTACCACGCGTAGAGACTGAAACGTGCACGGATGTGATGAAGCGAATACCGAGGGTATAAGAGCAATCACACGAGAAACCAGGAATATATGGTGGAGCTGTAGGTATGGTATCCTAAGTACACCGCAAATAAGTCCTAGTGCTGATCGTATGTCAAGACCCACGAAACACACACGGTGGAGATAAGCGAGGCAAAGCAACTCTGAAAAAGAGCTCAAGAGATATAAGTGACAACGCACAGTAGCTCGTGTTGCAATGCACAAGAGAGACGCTAGCACTGGCTCAATGAACAGGCACAAGATTGCGCACACGGCAGCAACCTGATGAGCACAAAGTAGCTAGTCTCGTATGGGTAAGCTCCTAACACGATGTTGTAGACAGGCTGTAGCTAAAGCGATCAAAATCGTGTAGAAAGGACGCTATGTGGACACAATGGTAACACGCTGTCGCGGCAGAGAAAACGATGAAAAATATGTCACGGCAGAGATGTACGACGCCGGAAACACACGGCAGCGCGACGGCGACGCGAAACGGACAAAGTAGTTTGTCTCTTTTTTTTATAGATGCGGCGTGTGCAGGCACGTCCCTTTTTCTATATATATATATATATTTTTTTTTTAGCTAATGCGAATTTGGGCCTAAAATTGCTTGGCTCGATCTGGCGCAGGACCGTAGACGGTCTCCGCGCCCAAGCGAGCGGAGCCAGGCGATCGCTAGACGCTGGCGCAGGACGCCAGACAGTCTCCGCGCCCAGGCGCCCGGAGCGGATCGCGCTGGCTTTTTTTTTTGTTTTTGATTTTGGAAACCGATTGATGGTAGGACTTCTCACGGCGAGAGACTCGAGATTGATCAGGCGCGTGAACGCTGGACTCCCAGCGACGATCGGATCGGATCTGCTCTATTTTTTTTTTTTGGACTTGTGCGATCGGATCAAGCAAACGTAATTATTGCACGAATAGGCTGTAGAACCAGGGAAAAAGGCCACGGTCAGCGATACTTCAAACGAGATGCAAACTTAAATCTAAGATGCAGAAAAGATCGAGGATCCTAGACTCCGACAAATTGGAAGAAAAGATACGCGAAAAAGACGATCAGCAACTAAAACTCAAGAACGGTGTAATCTAGGCCATGGCAGAAACTAAGAACCCTAAATTTTTTTTGGCTTTTTTGGATAGGACTGAAAACAAAAATGAATTGCAGGGATGAATTTGTGGATGCTCACCGAGTAAACCGTGGAAATCTGCAACCAAGATGATAAGGGGTGTCCCGATCTTCTCAGCGAGCGCGATGTTGATGGCGATGATGGTGATGAAGATAACTCGAGTGTCGCTATGAACTCTCCGGCTAATCCCTGCTGCCAGCGCAACAGCTCTCAACCCTTTGGATATTCGCAATGTCACACGCTTGCGCACATAGCCGCCGACCACGAAGCGGTTATGCAATATACTAATTCCCAACGGAACAGCAGATTACACTCAGACTTTCAGAAGAACAAACACCAGATCGATACGAATTGGTGCGAATAATTTTAGAGGAACACTTGGTTCTGTCTAGAAACTAGGGTTTTGTTTAAACGTGATCTGAGGGACCTGAGGGGCTCCCCTGGCTACTTAAGGGAGGCTGGGGCGTCCTCAGCATGAACCTGGCCCAAAACCAACCTGGTTTGGGCCCAAACAGACTCGGTTCGACTCAAACGAGTACATACCGACCCATACATGGGTTCGGCCTAATTTGGCACGCAGGCCATGAGTGTGGCGCGCCTTAGACGTGTAGACATCGTGTCGTAGGTTGTCCTAGTGCGCCATCACGGACTCTCTCATGTCGACTTGAAGTTCTGGTGACCTCGTGGTGCGCCTGCCTCCCTCTCCTCCCTCGCGCACTTGATCAACAAGTCTTGCTCTTCTTGCTGCGACTCATCTCCTCCTCGTGCAACGCTCATGTTATCAACAAACCTGATCATACATAGATGCATAGACTTAGGCAGTATAAAGTTCTCATTAAATAAAAGATCAGGTTCAACTAAGAGTGAGTTCACCTGTTGTTGCAATAGCTTTGCACGTGCTCTTGTAATTGGTCCAATCCTAATCTCATTCGACTTCTTCGCAGCAACATCTTCATCAAAAGGAGTAGGAGATAACGGTGGTGTAATAGGGATGTCCTCATCACATGGACCCTGGTTCCATCTCGCCCAGGTATTAATCTTATTGACTCCAAGTGGGTGTTCAAAGTGAAGAAACATGCCGATGGGTCCATTGAGCGCTATAAGGCACGCCTTGTTGCCAAAGGGTTCAAACAGCGCTATGGTCTTGACTATACAGATACCTTCAGTCCTGTCATCAAGCATGCTACTATCCGTCTTCTGCTCTCTTTGGCTGTTACCCGAGGCTGGTCTCTGCGTCAGTTGGATGTTCAGAACGCTTTTCTTCATGGTGTACTTGAGGAAGAAGTCTATATGCGTCAGCCTCCTGGTTTTGTTGATGCTGATCGTCCCCAGCATGTGTGTCGCTTGGTTAAAGCGATCTATGGTCTGAAGCAGGCTCCTCGCGCATGGCACGCTCGTCTTGGTGCTGCTCTATCTGCTCTTGGTTTTCGACCATCTACAGCTGACACATCACTCTTTCTTCTTCAGCGTCCAGAGGTGACTATGTATCTTCTGGTTTTTGTTGATGATATTATCCTTGTCAGCTCCTCTGCTTCTGCCACTGATCGTCTTATAGCTGCCTTGAGTTCTGAATTTGCTGTTAAGGACTTGGGCAAGCTTCATTACTTCCTTGGTTTGGAAGTTACTCATCATGATGCTGGACTGACACTTACTCAGAAGAAGTACTCACTTGACTTGCTTCGGCGTGTTGGCATGCTTGAGTGCAAAGGTACTTCTACACCTATGTCCTCTACCGATCGTCTCTCCGCACTTGATGGTGCGTTGCTCTCCGCTGATGATGCCTCTGAGTATCGCAGTGTTGTTGGTGGTTTACAGTATCTTACTATTACCAGACCAGACATCTCCTATGCGGTTAACCATGTTTGTCAGTTTGTTCCGTCTCCACGGGAACCTCACTAGTCTGCTGTTAAGCGTATATTGCACTACGTCAGTCATACATCTGCTTACGGTCTAAACCTGCGCCCTGCTTCTGCTGGTATGCTTTTAGCTTTTTCTGATGCGGATTGGGCTGGAAATCTTGATGACAGGCGATCCACGGGGGGACACGCTGTATTTCTTGGTCCTAATTTGATCGCCTGGAGTGCTCGCAAACAAGCTACAGTTTCTTGGAGTAGTACTGAAGCTGAATATAAAGCTGTGGCCAATGCTACAGCCGAGATCATATGGGTGCAGTCCTTGCTTTGCGAGTTGAGAGTTTCTCAACCTCGACCTCCTATCCTTTGGTGTGACAACATCGGTGCTACATACCTCTCCTCGAATCCGGTATTTCATGCTCGAACGAAACACATTGAAGTTGACTATCATTTTGTGAGAGAACGTATTGCACAGAAGCTTCTGCAAATCAAGTTTATCTCGTCCAAAGATCAGCTGGCGGACATCTTCACCAAACCTCTGTCCCTTCCTCTTTTTGAGGGATGTCGATGCAATCTTAACCTCTTGGATACTTCAGGGCATGGTTAAGATTGAGAGAAGACCTAAACCTCTATCAAAAAGCTCTTGAGAGATCAAACTAAAGAAAGAAGATGAGAGAGTGAATGGCTCCCGAGGTAAGGAGCTCTGGTGGTAACCATGGCGTCTCCTGCTGATCGCCCGCATTCTCCCCCTGAGATCTCTCTTCTCTTTCTCCCCACATCTTCTCTGCATCATGTCTGTCCCTTCTGGACATTGGTCCATTTCTTTTGCAACCTCACGAGATTGGAATGATGGTAAAATATCATCTGGTTTTCTGGTTTTCTGGTCTTCCAAAAATTGGCTTGCTCTTTTGAATGATCTTGAGGATCCTTTGGTGGGTAGATCTGTTGAGAATGGTGAAACAATTCATATTGGTTCTATAGTACGGTTCAATTCTCACATTGCTAAGGTTCAAGAATGTATTTTCTCTCCATGGCCTGCAAAGGAGCCCTCTCCTCTTAGATGGAATGCTTTATGCTCTTCTTTTGTCAATGGTGATTGGTCTTCCCAGCGTTCTGTGGTTCTTCTGCTCAGACCCATTGCAAAAAGATTGGTTCTCTTTGATCAAGATGGGGTGCTGATTGATGCAAGGTTTCTTTTAGAAGGTGAACAAGTTTCTACTAGTGTTGCTATTGAGATGCCAGTGCACAAAGTCATAGTTGGTAATCTGATTGAAGAAAAGGTTCATTCAAAGCAAAGCCAAAACCCTTCATTGGATGCAATTTCTCAGGTACTTCTAGCTTCTCTTGATATTAGTAAAGGCAAGAATTTTGAATCTGAGATCAGAAAAAAGTTTGGCCATTCTGTGAATTTTGTGCCGGGATTTAGGAAAAGAGAATTTTATTTGGTGGCCTCTTTTGGTCGTGCCAATTTCAAGCTTGACTCTCACTCTGTTAGTCTTGCTCTTCAATCATGCTTTGGAGGGATGGCTGCTCAATTTCATGTTAAAATCTTGCAAGGAAGAGTGTTTCAATTCTCTGTCTCATCTAGAGCGGTGGGTTTTGAGATTTACAATTCCGGAAAATTTTCTGAAAAGGACTTTGACCTCTATGTTCATCTTTGGGGCAATGGTGGACCAAACTGGTTATTTGAAGAGAAAAAATTCTACAAAGAGCAAGATTCTGAATGGAATTTGGTCCTTCCAAAAAAGAAATCGGTTTTTGAAAGACTTTCACGTCCAAAATCCCCTAAACAAAGTGTTTTTGAGAGATCAGTGTTTCCCCAAAAGGGCCTTAATTCCAATATCAATGCCTGTGGTAACGGTTTAACGGCTGGCAGTTATGCTGAGGCAGTTATTAGACCAGGTCCTTTGTCTGCTAATCCTGCGCTTAATTCTAGCAAAAAGTTATTGAGCAGGCAAATTATGACTCATCAATATAAAAGAAAGAGTCATGTTCTTCCGGGATTACTGCCGTTTATGAAATTCTCATCCTTTAAAGCCCCAAATAGCAGTAAATGGCCCAATGATTCTTTCCAGAAATGGTTCAAGGCCCATGGCCCAAATCTAGAAGCGGTAACAGCGGTGTCCTTTAAGGAGCTTTTTTCACTGTCTCCTCTCTTACCTTCTGCGACTCCTCAGTCTGTTCCCCCTTCTTCCTCTAAAACAGTAAACCCCAATTCTCCCTCTGCTCAATCGCCATTGGCATTGCCTCTATGCCCTGTGGAGAAGGCCACCATGGCCAATATACCCATCAACCTAGAGCCTTTTGTCCCCAATGGCTTCGAGATTCTGCAAGTGGAAGGAAGAACGGCAGTGCACCGTGTGGTTCTGCCCAGGAGGGGAAGAAAGCATGAAGATTTCACAATCGCCACTATTACTCCGATGCCTCCAGGTCAGGTTCTCTTTGCCAATGTTAGAGATGTGCTGATGGACTTCTTGGCCTCTGTTGGAGTGGGTTTCAAATCAGTGCAGAAATGTCCTTTTGGTCAAGCATATGTTTAGGTAGCTCACCTCAGAGACAGAGACATGTTAGTTAACAATAGTCCCCATGTGTTTGGTGATATTTCGATTTCTTTCACCAAGCATAATGAGGGTATCAATTGGAGAAGAACTCATCTAAACATTGAATGTTGGATTTTGCTTGTTGGTCCTCCTTTGGACAATTGGTCAACAGAAGATGTTACTGCAATTGTGTGCAAATTTGGTAGATTGATAATCTGGGAGAATGATGCAAACTACAAAGGAAGAATTTTGGCAAAGGTCAGGTGTTCAGAGCTGAGAGAAATTCCTAAAAGTGTCAGATTGACTGATGGTGAACATGCTGATACTGAATCATGGACATTCTCTATTGAGGTTTTGTCCCAAAACCCTATTGTTGGTCCCCCAGAAGAAGATCCAGTTCTAGTGGAAGGTGTAGATCCTCACCCCTTGCCAGCTGTTGAAGCTCCTGTGCTTGCTCAGAACAATGTACCTTTGGAAGGTAATGGTCTTGATCAACAAATGGTTCCTGCTGCAAATGCAAATGATGTTATTCTGAATCAAAATGAAGTGCACCAGAACTTTGGGAATAGTGCATTTGAGGGTTTGCTGAATGCTATGGAAGTGGCTGGAGATCTCCCTGGTCATGCTGATGGGATTAATGCAGGAGAGGGAAATAGTAGTATCACTGTGACTATGTCTATTTCAGATGGTGATCAGTCTCACACTGGTCCAAATATTATTAATGAAGAGGTCAATCAAGAGCAGGATATTCAGATTCCTATGGGACCTCTTGAGCTTGCTTTGCTTGAAGCCCCTTTAAACATGAATGACTTTATCCAGGCAGATGGTCCAGTGATTGTTCATGGCCAGGAGCAAGCCCTTAACATTGAGAATTTTCAGCAACTTGGCCTTAGGGTGCAAAACCTCATGATGGCCTATCATGATATTGATTCTGATTCAGACAGTGATGATTCTCAAGATAATTCTCCAATGCAAGAAGATAATCTCCAAGATAATAATCAGAACATGGATTATTTTCATTTCAATGAGGTTGTACCAGCTGAGGTGGCACATTTGCAGCTTGGGATGGGTGAAACATACATGTTTCCCTTAGAAGATATGAGTAAATTTTCCAAAGAAGGGCTTGAGCTCTGGGACAAATATTTTGCCCCCATATTCAGAAGGATTCTTCAGAAATCAAGCAAAAGACCTTGGAAATTCCAGTGAGTTGGTTCAATTTCATTACTTTAATGTTACTCACTCCTGAGAAGTTTGATTGGACAAAAAAGTTCCTTAATTCAGCACTTTGGAAAATTTTCCTGGACAATGACAGCAAGGAAAATACTATTTCATTTATCATTCCTGATAATTGTTATGTATCTCAGGCTCCTCCTTGCAAACTAGCTGTGTTGGACAGTTCAAGTGATGAGTTGGAGGAATTGTCCAGCCAGGTGCCTCCCTCAGCTCCAAAAAGGAAGAGAAGAGGAAAGGGACCTTTGGTGGATACTGAGGTAAGAAGGAGTCCTAGGATTGTTGAGCTCAATGCTGGTTATAAACAGCATTTTTCATGCACAGACAAGAATTGTCTTTCCTGTTCAGCAAAACCCCCAGTTTCTAAGCATAAGATAGTAAAAAATCTTGCTTCCTCTTTTTGCAAGATTAATGATGAGAACCTGGAGTTGAAGCTCAAGAAAAGCAGAAAGGGGGAAAAGTGAAGGATGCTGAGGCTGGTGGTTGCTCTCAGAAGAAGAATGCTAGCTCTGGAAAATAGTTTCCCATGGAATTTAGGCCTACTATTGCTAATGGATCTGTGGCCTATCCTTTCTATAATATTATAGCCAGTAGCAACCTTGTACTGCTTTTTATCACTGTGATGTGGTTTGGAAACTTCAGAGTTATTATGGTTATGATGTATGACTGTACATTTGATTGTCTTCTGACTTGCATTATTTACTGTTATTGCAAGCCACCAGATTTCATAAATCTCATCCTTTTGTTTAATGGATAACACAAGACAGTGGAAAATCATGAACTGGAACATCAGAGGCATCAATTCTGATAAAAAATGGAATGCCCTAGCAAATAAAATTGATGAAAGTGGCTGTGATATTATTTGTCTTCAGTAAACAAAAAGGGAGTCTTTTGATGGCAAATACATTAGAAACTTTTGCCCCAAGAAATTCAACAAATTTGTGTTTGTGCCTTCGATTGGTGCATCAGGGGGCCTTATTATCATTTGGAATGATTCTTTGTTTAAGGGTGAACTCGAATTCCAGAATGACTTCTCCATCTCTGTCAAATTCACTTGCAATATCTCGAGCAATATTTGGTATCTGACAAACATATATGGACCTAGTCAATCAGATAGAAAAGATGAATTCCTGCAGTGGTTTTCCAACATTTCAATGCCTGATGATTCTGATTGGCTGATCATGGGTGATTTTAATTTTATCAGAAAGCTTTCAGACAGAAACAAGCCTGGTGGAAATATCAATGAAATGATGCAATTTAATGAAGCAATTAGCAACTTGGGCCTTGTGGAAATTCCTTTCAAAGGAAGAAAGTTCACCTGGAGTAATATGCAATCTGACCCTTTATTGGAAAAACTAGATTGGGTTTTCTCATCTGCTTCTTGGACAAGTTCTTTTCCTTCTACCATTGCATACCCTCTGGTGAAACCAACCTCTGATCATAGCCCTTGCATAATTGCCATTGACACAAAAATTCCAAGGGCTAAAATTTTCAGGTTTGAAAATTACTGGATGAGACATGATGGTTTCAAGGAAGTTGTTAAGAACTGTTGGGAAATACCTGTTCCTCACATGAATAGTGCAAAAAGAATAAATGCAAAATTCAAAAACCTAAGGAGAGCTTTGAAAAACTGGGCAAAAAGTCTGCCTTGTTTCAAAAATCTGATCAAGAAAGTCAATGAGACTATTGAACTCCTGGATATTTTTGAAGAGCTCAGAACTTTGTCTACTGAAGAGTGGAACCTCAGAGATTTGCTTAAGTCACATGTCCTTTCCTTGCTTCAAAATCAGAAGGTTTACTGGAAACAAAGAGGGAAAATTAAATGGGTGAAACTTGGAAATGAAAACACTCGTTTCTTTCACACAAAGGCAACCATAAATTACAGGCACAATTACATCAGTATGCTCCTGAACAATGACTTGGAAGAAATCACAGACCATGATGGGAAAGCCTCAATTCTGTGGAAGACTTTTAAGGACAGAATGGGTAATTTAGATAAAACCCAAATGCTTTTTAACTTGGAGGATATTTATGGTCAGAGCACAAATGAAGAAGATATGCAGTCTCTGGAAATTCCTTTCACAGAAAAGGAGATTGAAGATGTGGTAAAGAATCTGCCCAATGAGAAATCCCCTAGACCTGATGGTTTTAATAATGAATTTATAAAATGTTGCTGGTCAATCATTGGAGCTGACATTAAAGAATTGATCAATGATTTTTATGAAGAAAGGATTTCCTTAGAAAGCATCAACTCCTCTTTCATCACACTAATTCCCAAGGGTGAAAGTCCCTCTTGTGCTAATGACTTCAGACCAATCTCCCTTCTGAATGGTGTTTTAAAGATTATCACAAAGCTATTGACAAATAGAGTCTAGAAAATAATCCTTAAGTTGGTACATAAGAATCAGTATGGATTTCTCAAAGAAAGATCAATTCAAGATTGTTTGGGATGGGCCTTTGAATACTTGTTCCAATGTCACAAATCAAAGAAAGAGATTCTGATTCTCAAGCTTGATTTTGAGAAGGCTTTTGACAAGATTGAGCACTCAACAATCCTCAGCCTGTTGAAAGCAAGGGGATTTGGGCAAAAATGGCTTAATTGGATTAAGCTCATTCTGGATTCTGGTTCTTCAGTTGTTCTTCTCAATGGTGTGCCAGGGAAAAAGTTTTATTGCAGAAGAGGCGTTAGGCAGGGAGATCCTTTGTCACCTTTGCTCTTTGTCTCAGCTGCAGATTTTCTTCAATCTCTCCTAAACAAAGCAATGATCCAAGGTATTCTGAGATCTCCTTTGCACTGCCCTGCATGTCCAGATTTTCCTATTATTCAGTATGCAGATGACACTTTAGTGATAATGCAAGCAGATGCTCCTCAACTTGTCTGTTTAAAGGCAATTCTGAATTCTTTTGCTTCATCTACTGGTCTGAGGGTAAATTACAGCAAGTCTTGTATAATGCCAATCAACCTAGATGAATCAAGATTGTTACACTTTGCCAACACTTTCTCTTGCAAAACTGGATCATTGCCATTTACCTATATGGGACTTCCTCTGGGCATAACTAAGCCATCCTTGGAATACTTTCTGCCAATGGTAAATAGAGTTGAGAAGAGATTATGTGGGATTGCTGATTTCCTTGACTATGGTGGGAAATTACTTATGGTCAAATCTGTGCTAGCATCCCTCCCAATATTCTTCATGTGTTGCTTAGATATTCCAGTCTCAATCAGAGAGCAAATAATCAAATTTATGAGGCATTGCCTTTGGAGAAAAAAGACTGGCGATGTCCAATCAAATGGTCCTGCACTGGTGTCATGGGATAAAATTTGCAGGCCTAAAAACCAAGGAGGTCTTGGGGTGCTAAATCTCAGTGTGCAGAACAATGCACTTCTCATTAAAAACCTTCACAAATTCTTCAACAAGAAAGACATTCCTTGGGTTAACTTGATTTGGAATACTTACTATGGCAATGGTAATCTGCCTGGTAGTAAACAAGAAGGATCCTTCTGGTGGAGAGCTCACCTAAAACTCATTGATCTTTATAAAGGCATGGGAAAATGCAAAATTGGGGATGGAAAATCTGCATATATCTAGACTGATCTATGGCATGATAACCAATGTTTACATCAGAAATTCCATCACTTAGTTTCTTTTGCTAAAAATACTGATTTATCAGTTCACAAGGCAATTAACTCTGATTATCTTGAAGATTTATTCCACTTGCCTCTCTCACAGCAGGCATTTCATGAATTTGAACAGCTTGAGATTATTTGTGCTAGCACTGCACAAAAGATTCAGGAGGGTAACATTGATTCATGGACTTACATCTGGGGTAATGACTCCTTTTCTCCAAAAAAAGCATATAAAGTCCTCATTGGTTACCAGCCTACTATTCCACACTTCTCTTGGCTTTGGAAGACTTCCTGTCAAGCAAGACATAAGTTCTTCTTCTGGTTGCTGCTGCTTGACAGATTGAACACTAGAAATCTTTTGAAAAGGAAGAATTTTCAGCTCCAAAATTATAAGTGTGACTTCCCTAATTGTGAAGATGAAGAAACCATGGAACATCTCTTTCTAACATGTCCTTTTGCTGCTAAGTGTTGGGATCACATTTGCCCACAAAGGAACAGAAGTCTTGTTATTGAGGACGCAATCAAAGATGTCAAGAATAAATTGTGAGTTCCTTTTGCAATGGACATCATTGTTTTGGCAACATGGAGTATTTGGATTGTTAGGAACAACAAGATTTTCAACAATAAAAGACCAAGTCTGGCTGGTTGGAGAGCAATTCTTCATGAAGAGCTCAGATTGTTAGGTCATAGAATTAAGAATAAGTTCAAAGAATAGTTCTTTAGTTGGCAATAAGACTTCACTTGATTTTTGAATCTGTAATTTTCTATTTTTTTGAATCCCTGTATTTGTAATTATCTATCTTTAATAAATCACAGTGGGACTCTCTCCCACTATTCCCCCCCCCCCTTCAAAAAAAGATTGAGGGAGGGTATTAGACATATATAATAGCTTATGTGTATATACCTCTGTATTGTACAAACATTGTAACTCTTTCTATTATAAATATACAAGACGGCCGGACCCTAGAGGTTACGAGCTGTTCCCCAAAACCCTATTACGTATTACACTCCTTGAGCGTTGCCGCGGCCAAAGTTATCACTGTAGCTTCCTCCATAATTGCCACCGTTGTTGCCGTAGTTGCCGCCATGACCACCGTTGTTGCCGCGTCCTCCATCGCCACGGCCGCATCCGCCCCCGCCTCGTCCGAAGCCTCCGCGGTCACCACCGTGTGAGGTGTTGTTTGCGGAGTGCTGGAACCGGTTGTTGTTGTAGCCTCCGCTCGCGCGATCGCCGACGCGTGCTTTGTAGGAGGTCATGTGACCATACAGATCGCTAAGGGTAAAATCCTCATCAGGCGCGATCACGGTCACAAAGGAGATATATCCTAGAGGTAAATAATAAAGTGTATTTTATTGTCATATATCATTTGTTCATAATATTATATGTCATGCTATAACTGTATTAAACGGAAACATTAGTACACATGTGGTATATAACAAACATGTCCCTGGTTATCTCTAGGTTAACTAGCTCATGTGTCATATTATGAAGGTTCCTTGATTATGGGCAAATATATCAATGAACACTGAGGTCATGTATTGACATGATGGACACACACCGAAACACCGGTATTACAATGAGATCATTCACAAGTTTCAACATTGCAATTAACTAAGAAACAAAGTAACATAATCCTTAGACTATGAGGTCACATCTAATCACTATATCTGGAGGCTGCTTTGATTGCATGAACTGTCTCTACCGTCACAAGATTGACTGAAAAGTTGTCTCTTGGGTATGCCAATGGGGTAGGTTGAGGCGTGTGCACCAAGATGTAACATCCCAAGTTTTTATCAAATTTTGGAATTAAAAAATTGTTTTATTTGTATTGATTGAAATATCACAGGGATTTAAAACTTTTTGAGTTTATATAAAATATTTATTAGAAAAACTAATTCAAACTTTCCTTTGTAGCTTGAGGAATTATTTTGAGAAAATAAAATCTTGAATTACTATTATGCATTTATTCAAATATTATGCAAACATTTTGCTAAGGAAATATTTCTCAAAAGATTTATAAGTCTTACATTAATAAAAATGTGTTTGAAAATGAGTTTCAAAATATTATTTTATAAAGTATTATCCCTAATTTTATGGAATTATTTTAAAAACCCTAACCCAACTTTGCATTTATGCAATAAAGTATTTTGACCAAAATCTATAAAGTTTTGAGGAACATTTGTTTTATCCTAAAAAATGTCTCTTCACTGTTCTAAATTGTAGTGTTGAATTTTACAAAAAAAATTGAAACTTGTTTGAATGCATTCGGAGTTCAAATGGTGGAGTTATGAAATAAATCAGAAAACAGAAAAAGAAAAGGAGTAAATAAAATAAAAAGATAAAAGGGTCCGGGGATCCCTTTCAGCCCAACCCAGAAAACGGCCCAAGGCCCAGCAAGATCAAAACCCGAACCGTTACACCCTCTCTCCTTTCCCCCTATGACAGGTGGAGCCCACCTGTCATCACCTTCCTGTAACCTCCCTCCCTCTCTCTCTGGAATCGGCGTGACCATGATCCCCAACCTCCCCCACTTCCCCTCGATGCCGAACGGCCTTCCCATCTACACCCCGTCACTCCCCACTGTTCCCTCTCCTTTCCCCCTCCTTTCTCTCTCAAAACCCGCCGCCAGTCCACAGCGATTCCTCGCTGGAGATTCCTCTCTGCCGCCGGAATCCGAGGACGAGTCCCTCGCAATCAAGGCAAGCCGACACATATTTTGAGCACCTCTCTTCTCCCCTTGCGTACACGCACCTAGATCTCGTCGGCGCTCGTACCATCTCCGGTGGCCTCTCTCTGTAGATTTTCTGGCTGGTGCTGGCGCTAAGTTGACGCGGGAGGTTTTCTTCAATCTTTGGAAGTATTCTTCTTTAGTCCCCGGCAACGGCGCCAGAAAAATAGTTGATGGCTAGTTGATGAAGGAGATTATTCTTCTTCGTCCCCCAGCAGCAATCCTTGTGCGTGGTGAATGACCAGCCCGTTGGGAACCCCAAGAGGAAGGTGTGATGAGTATAGCAGCTGGTTTTCCCTCAATTATGAAACCAAGGTTTAATGTCGGTCCGGAGAGGAGAGACAATGACGACTGAAGGTGATGCTTGCTAGTTTGCGACAGCAGCGGACAACTGGCGCCTCGTCCAAGCTTTGCTTGCTAGCTGCAACGTGGAACCTGCACACACACAAACAAGTACTTTGCTCCCAACTTACGATGAGGTTGTCAATCTCACCGGTTTGCTTGAAACAAAGGTTATGAGTGTATCGAGTGGCAAACAGTAAAAGTATGTGAATAAAGTAAACAGTACGAGTAAAGTAAACAGGTGATAGCAATATGATGTAAATAGGACCGGGGTCCACGGTTCACTAGTGGTGTCTCTCCATAGATAAAATAACACATGCTGGGTAAACAAATTACAGTTGGGCAATTGATAGAATAAAGATAACGTGATATGTCAAGAAGATCACTATGAGATTTACTCTGGGCATTACAACAAAATACATAGACCGCCATCCAACTGCATCTATGACTAATAATCCACCCCCGGGGATATCAATCCGAACACCCCAAAAGTATTAAGTTGCGAACAACAGATAATTGCATTAAGCAAAGTCTGTAATGTAAACAAAGCATATTCCCTTGAGCATATGAATGTTGTTTTCTCCCTAGTAGCAACAGCACATCTACCACCTTAGAGGTTTCTGTCACTCCCCCAGGTTAAATAGAGGCATGAACCCACTATCGAGCATAAATACCCCCTCTTGGAGTCACTAGCAACTACTCGGCCAAGATAGCTACTAACAACGGAGAGCATGCAAGATCATAAACAACATAGAGATAACAAAAGATAATATTCAGTACAGCAACTTAATCATAAACACCAATATTCATCGGATCCCAACAAACCAAACATGTAGAATTACAGAAGGGTGATCTCAATCATGTAGGGCAGCTCATGAGATCTAAACATGAAGCACATGGTGGAGAAGACAACCATCTAGCTACTGCTATGGACCCATAGTCCAAGGTAGACTACTCACTCATCGCTCCGGAGGCAAGCATGGCGATGAAGAAGACCTCCGGTGGCGATTCCCCTCTCCGGCAGGGTGCTGGGAAGAGCTTCTGGACCCTCCCGATCTTCGGGTCGACGGCGGCGGCGGATCGCGATGTGTTCTGGAAATCTGATCCGGTCCTTAGGTTTTTTCCGTCGGGGGGTCTTTATAGGCAAAGGGGCGATGTCAGAGGTGGAGCCAGGCTCCTTCACACGGTGGTGGCGTGGGCCAGGGGCTGGCCGCGCCACCCCTGTGTGTGGGCCCCTGGTGGCCCACCTCCTACTCCTCTTTGGATCTCTGGAAGATTCCGGGTAAAATAAGACTTCAGGAACTTGTTTCGTCCAATTCCGAGAATATTTCCTGTGTATCACTTCTGAAACACAAAAACAGCAAAAAACAGGAAACTGGCACTGTGGCAACTTGTTAATAGGTTAGTTCCGGAAAATGCATAAAAGTGCCCCTAAGTGTAACGAAACAATAGGCAAATGGTGTAAAAACAAGCATGGAGCATCAAAAATTATAGATACGTTTGAGACGTATCAAGCATCCCCAAGCTTAACTCCTGCTCGTCCTCGAGTAGGTAAGTGATAACAAAAGAATAATTTTTGAGGTGACATGCACCTACACAATCTTGATCATATATGTAAGCATTTGTGAGCTGGGATCATAAGAACTTAAAACATGGGCATGAAGATATAATCATGACAATAAGAACTTAGCAACCATGTTGTAAACATGCAAATGAACACAAACAAAAGATCATGAAAATGAAACAATGAAAGTCAAACGTGTGTTCAAATCATAAGGAAAAACATACAAAAGGTTTTCAGCTTGTCCTTCAAAGAGAGCAAAACATAAATGCATAGGACACCTTCAAGTTTAAGAGGGCGACTAGATACAAATAATTTAAGAACAAGTGAAACCAACAATATGAATCAATCAATGAACTTTGGGACAATGCATATCACACTAAGAATGACAACTATGCTCTCTTAATGGTGCATAAAAAAGAAGGTGGTGACTCAACATAAAAGTAAAAGAAAGACCCTTCGCAGAGGGAAGCAGTGATTGCAAGTTTTATAACCTTCAAAAATTATGGTACTTACCGGCTTTGAGCTCTCATTGCCCCCATCATAAGCATCTTGAATGGTTAAAGTTAATGCGAGAACAATTATGATGCATATGCTTGACAAATCATAAGTTGAAAACCTCGTGCCCCGTGAATACGAGTACCCAAACCTCATGCTACTTTACTTAGAGTCCCAAGCAAGGCTCTTGTCATTGTAAGTATATGCATATCATTGAGAACCGCCAATGGGGTACCTCCGTGCCCGATGACTTGGAACAAGCCCACACCAAAATGACAGGACAAGCAGACAATGAACACCTCGACATCTCTTTTATTTGCCTTTTGTTTAGCTTTTTATTGTGAGATGCGTCGTCGAATGTTCACCATGGGTACGCTACAAATTTCCACCATGAATTATGCATGGCTTAGATTGGCGGCCCGGCGTTTCCCTAACACATATACAAACTCCATGATCCCCACAAGATTCCCAATTCATTTCACACCGCGGCATCCATAAACAAAAGATCACGATATCAACTCAAATAAGAAGTGCAATGTTGAAAGCTTGCCCATGACAGCATGGATGGGCTAGAATCCAACTTACAACTTGCAAGCATAACAACTCAACATAAGAGACCACAATGTCAAATTTTTAAGAACAGGAAAAAGTAAAGTGTGCCTTCCGATTCGTGAGAGCTTTACTGACCGAATTTCGCATAACACTGGTAAGAGTTTAATTTTAAGAGAAAATAAAAGCAAGTCAAATTTACTTGGAATAGCAAATTGCTAGTACGTATGTATGGTGGACACTTTGGAAAACTTTGGCTTTTAGGAGTTGGATGCACGAGTAGAGCTCATACTTAGTACAAGGCGAGGGCTAGCAAAAGACTGGGAGCGACCAACTAAGAGAGCAATAATGGCCATAATCATGCAAAGCGACAAAGCGACATTAAAAGAAGCATAAGATGGCATCAAAAGTCAAAAACTAAATGATCATGAAGGCTATTGGCGACTTTGTAAGAGTCTAACATGTGTGAGCATGCGCCAAGTCAACCCAAATAAAGCATCAAGGAGAAAACCAAAATAATGCTTCCATACAATAAAAACAACGCATGATTTTTTCAAAGGCTCATTAAGCAATCTCAGTTATTTGAGACAAGTCATGCTACAGCAAAACCACTAAGCATACTATCAAAAAGACATCAAGCATGACATGAAAAAGCCTAAGCCACAGTCTACACAAGCTCCTTCTTGTACCACTATTTTGCACAAAGCTTTTTCTCTTTTCCAACACCATTTGAAATTTTTATAAACACCTCTTTTGATGAAAACCAATAAAGATCAGAGGCAAAAATACACCTTGATGAAAAGATATGACAAGGTCTGAACGCAAATCAAGGCGAAAACGATAACCAAAAGCAGTAGCAGAAAAAGAAGAACGCATCGATGAACGATAAGAGTGAAAAACTGAGCGTTCTTTGCAAATGAAAACGAGTACATCTCCTCCAAAAGAAATTTGTTGGGGTCCAACCATTTATTGCAGCAAACAAACAAACTAAACCAACTAAGAAAACTAAAACAACTGACGCTCCAAGAAAAACACATAGTGCATGAAGCAATAAAAATATAGTGTTTTGAAAGGTGACCTGATTTTTGCCGATGAAGAAGGGGTGCCTCGGGGGCATCCCCAAGCTTTGACGCTTGTACTTCTTGGATATTTCTTGGGGTGATGCATGGGCATCCCCAAGCTTGAGCTTTTGTCCATTCTTCAACTCATCTCATCATTCTCCAATCCCTACACTTGAAAAACTTCCTTCATACAAAACTAAACACAAATCTATTAGCAACATTAGTGCAAGCATAACATATAATCAATCCTCTATTTGCTTCAGGTTTCAACTCAAAACCACCACATATATAGCAAATACTACTGTAGCAACTTCCTAAAAAGGTCCATGATCAAAAGAACTCAAAAGAAAGCGATAAAGTGGCAAACACAAATATTGGCAGAAATCTGTCAAAACTGAACAGCTGACAAAGGTCGAATTTTTTAGGGATTTTCTGCTGCTCAAATCAAAAAGTGTTCAACTAAGAAAAGTTTGGATATAACCTGGGGCATATGCACAAGAAATCTCAGGTCCAAAAGATAAACAACTAATTTATACGAATTTTTACGGTGCAGCACTGAAAACAGTTTCAGGACAGCAACATCCCCAAATCTTTACCTCACTCAAATTAGAGGCTTCTCTTGGCACAAAAACGAAATAAACAAGATAAGGAGCGGTCATTACAGTAGTAATGACTTCCAAGACTCAAATAAAAGAAAAAGTACTGAAAAGAAAACATTGGGTTATCTCCCAAGAGTGCTTTTCTTTAACGCCTTTGAGCTAGGCGCAGAAAATTGCGAATCAAGTAATATCAAGTGATGAAGCATCAAGATCATAATTTGCTCTAAGAATAGAGTCAGAAAGTAATTTCTTTCTTTTCCTAGGGAAGTGTTCCATACCTTTCTTTAGTGGGAATTGATATTTGATAGTGCCTTCCCTCATATCAATGATAGCACCTACAGTTTGAAGAAAGGGTCTTCCCAAAATAATAGGACATGAAGCATGGCATTCAATGTCCATAACAAGAAAATCAACAGGAACAAGGTTATTGTTAACCACAATAAGAACATCATTAATCCTTCCCAAAGGTTTCTTCTTAGCAACATCAGCAATAGGAACATCAAAATAACACTTTTCAAGCGGTGGTAAATCAAGCATGTCATAAATCTTTCTAGGCATGATAGAAATACTAGCACCTAGATCACATAAAGCATGGCAATCATAACCATTAACATGCATATCAATGATGGGTTCCCAACCATCTTCTAACTTCTTGGGAACAGAGGCTTTTTGCTTCAACTTTTCATCCCTAATTTTTATGAGAGCATTGGTAATATGCTTAGTAAAAGCAATATTTAAAGAACTAGCATTGGGAGTCAAAGCAAGCTTTTGCAAGAACAAAATAACTTCAGATATAATGCAGCCATCAACATCAAAATCATTAAAAGAAATAGAGCTATCATCTCCTACACTCCGAAAAATTTCAGCACTCTTTTGAGAAACCGTTTTGGCAGTTTTAGGCTTCTTAACACAAGGAGTGTGAGTTTTCTCTACACCAATCAAAGTAAGAGGATTGCTACCAGTAGGAGCAACATCATTATAGGTAGTAATGGTACATACCTTCATCTCTCTAGCCATCTCATCTTCTCTTTCCCACCTGGCATGCAATTCCGCTAACAATCTAATATTTTCATCAATTCCAACTTGAATAGCATTAGCGGTAGCAAAAACATTGTTCTCTTTCACATCATTAGGCAACACTTTTAATTTCAGAAGTTCAACATCATGAGCAAGGCTATCAACTTTAGAAGCAAGAATATCAATTTTGCCTAACTTTTCCTCAACAGACTTGTTAAAAGTAGTTTGCTTACCGATGAAGTCCTTGAGCATTACCTCAAGATCGGAGGGCATGGCCCTAGTGTTGTTGTAGGAATTACCATAAGAGTTACCATAACAATTACCATTGGTAGAAGGATACGGCCTATAATTGTTACTAGCAAAATTGTTCCTATAAGCATTGTTGTTAAAATTATTGTTTCTAATGAAATTCACATCAACTTGCTCTTCTTGAGCAACCAGAGAGGCCAAAGGAACATTATTAGGATCAACATGAGTCCTATCATTAGCAAGCATAGCCATAATGGTATCAATCTTATCATTCAAGGAAGAGGTTTCCTCAACAGAATTTACCTTCTTACCTTGTGGAGCTCTCTCGGTGTGCCATTCAGAATAATTTACCATCATGTTGTCGAGTAGCTTCGATGCGGCGCCCAAGGTAAGGGACATAAAAGTACCTCCAGTAGCTGAATCAAGTAGGTTCCTTGAAGAAAAATTCAGTCCTGCATAAAAAGTTTGGATAATCATCCAAGTAGTCAGTCCATGAGTGGGGCAATTCTTTATCATAGATTTCATTCTTTCCCAAGCTTGAGCAACATGTTCATTATCAAACTGAGTAAACTTCATAATATTGCTACGCAAAGCTATAATCTTAGCAGGAGGATAGTATCTACCAATAAAAGCATCCTTACACTTAGCCCATGAATCAATACTATTCTTAGTCAAAGACAGCAACCAATCTTTAGCTTTTCCTCTCAAAGAAAAAGGAAACAACTTGAGCTTAATAATATCACTATCAACATCCTTATATTTCTGCATCTCACATAGCTCAACAAAATTGTTGAGATGAGCTGCAGCATCTTCAGTACTAGCACCAGAAAATTGCTCTTTCATAACAAGGTTCAACAAAGCAGGCTTAACCTCATAAAAGTTTGAAGCAGGAATAGGTGGTGCAATAGGAGTGCAGATAAAATCACCATTGTTTGTGCTAGTAAAGTCACACAACTTGGTGTTTTCAGGATTGGCCATTTCAGCAAAACGAAAGTAAACAAGTAAAAACAACTACCAAGGATTCTAATTTTTTTGGGTTTTTGATTAAAAAAATGATGCAGGTAAAATAAATAAAGTGAAGCAAAACAATAACAAAGTAAAGGATGTGTGTGCGAAAAACTCCCCTCGCAGAAGTCTTCTCTTCCTCCCCAGCAACCGCGCCAGAAAAACAACTGCTGGCTGGTGCTGGCGCTAAGTTGACGCGGGAGGTTTTCTTCAATCTTTGGAAGTATTCTTCTTTAGTCCCCGGCAACGGCGCCAGAAAAACAGCTGATGGCTAGTTGATGAAGGAGATTATTCTTCTTCGTCCCCCAGCAGCAATCCTTGTGCGTGGTGAATGGCCAGCCCATTGGGAACCCCAAGAGGAAGGTGTGATGAGTATAGCAGCTGGTTTTCCCTCAATTATGAAACCAAGGTTTAATGTCGGTCAGGAGAGGAGAGACAATGACGACTGAAGGTGATGCTTGCTAGTTTGTGACAGCAGCGGACAACTGGCGCCTCGTCCAAGCTTTGCTTGCTAGCTGCAACATGGAACCTGCACACACACAAACAAGTACTTTGCTCCCAACTTACGATGAGGTTGTCAATCTCACCGGTTTGCTTGAAACAAAGGTTATGAGTGTATCGAGTGGCAAACAGTAAAAGTATGCGAATAAAGTAAACAGTACGAGTAAAGTAAACAAGTGATAGCAATATGATGTAAATAGGATCGGGGTCCACAGTTCACTAGTGGTGTCTCTCCATAGATAAAATAACACATGCTGGGTAAACAAATTACAGTTGGGCAATTGATAGAATAAAGATAACGTGATATGTCAAGAAGATCACTATGAGATTTACTCTGGGCATTACAACAAAATACATAGACCGCCATCCAACTGCATCTATGACTAATAATCCACCCCCGGGGATATCAATCCGACCACCCCAAAAGTATTAAGTTGCGAACAACAGATAATTGCATTAAGCAAAGTGTGTAATGTAAACAAAGCATATGCCCTTGAGCATATGAATGTTGTTTTCTCCCTAGTAGCAACAGCACATCTACCACCTTAGAGGTTTCTGTCACTCCCCCAGGTGAAATAGAGGCATGAACCCACTATCGAGCATAAATACCCCCTCTTGGAGTCACTAGCAACTACTCGGCCAAGATAGCTACTAACAACGGAGAGCATGCAAGATCATAAACAACATAGAGATAACAAAAGATAATATTCAGTAAAACAACTTAATCATAAACACCATTATTCATCGGATCCCAACAAACCAAACATGTAGAATTACATAACGGTGATCTCAATCATGTAGGGCAGCTCATGAGATCTAAACATGAAGCACATGGTGGAGAAGACAACCATCTAGCTACTGCTATGGACCCATAGTCCAAGGTAGATTACTCACTCATCGCTCCGGAGGCAAGCATGGCGATGAAGAAGACCTCCGGTGGCGATTCCCCTCTTCGGCAGGGTGTCGGGAAGAGCTTCTGGACCCTCCCGATCTTCGGGTCGACGGCGGCGGCGGATCGCGATGTGTTCTGGAAATCTGATCCGGTCCTTAGGTTTTTTCCGTCGGGGGGTCTTTATAGGCGAAGGGGAGATGTCAGAGGTGGAGCCAGGCTCGCTCACACGGTGGTGGCGCGGGCCAGGGGCTGGCCGCGCCACCCCTGTGTGTGGGCCCCTGGTGGCCCACCTCCTACTCCTCTTCGGATCTCTGGAAGCTTCCGGGTAAAATAAGACTTCAGGAACTTGTTTCGTCCAATTCCGAGAATATTTCCTGTGTATCACTTCTGAAACACAAAAACAGCAGAAAACAGGAAACTGGCACTGTGGCAACTTGTTAATAGGTTAGTTCCGGAAAATGCATAAAAGTGCCACTAAGTGTAACGAAACAATAGGCAAATGGTGTAAAAACAAGCATGGAGCATCAAAAATTATAGATACGTTTGAGACGTATCAAGATTCAGGAAGCAGATGTCGACGCTAAGGATACCGGCATTTTTGCCACGACGCCCCGCACCCCATCGGCTTCCTTCCCAACACCAAGGACCCCCGAAGCAGCCTCGTGGTTGACACCAGAGCCGCCGGACACCGCCGCCGGTGTCACCACGGTTTTACCCAAGCAACCCTTGAAGAAGGTGGATACCCAAGGATTGTGAATAGACACCCACCTATCAGAAATGAAGAATAAGACTATCTATGGGTTCAAAAGATGACCCAGTGCCAAGTCAAAAGATGACCCAGTGCCAAGTCAAGATCAAGGTGTTTCTGGTTGAACCCCAAGAATCTAGACTACCTACATAAGTTTCTTTTAAGGGTGGTAGCCACCTAAGTAACCTAAACCCTATTTCTTTCTAGCCTCTCCAATCTCAGGGACGAGATTTCTTTTAAGGGTGGTAGTCTGTAACATCCCAAGATTTTATCAAATTTTGGGGGAATTTTTTTGCCTTGTTTTGTATGCATTGATTGAAAATTTGCAGGGATTTAAAACTTTTTGAGTTTATTTAAAAGCTTTATTTGAAAACTATTTCCAACTCTTTATTATTTCTAAGGAACTTCCTTGAGAAAGACCAAGTATCAAAATAATATTTTCTTTCATTTATTCAAACCGATGCAAGCTTGCTTGCAAAAGGAGTGAATTACAAGTGTGCTTAAAAAGGTTTGTTTCTTTCAAAACATAGATTGAGAGTGATTCTCAAATTATTATTTTATCAAATATTATTTTCCTACTTTCAAAAGATTTGTTCTCAAACCCTAATTCTATTTCTTTTATGCAAGCAAGTCCTCCTTGCGATGCACATAAGGTTTTATATTTGAAAACATATTTTATTTTGAAAACTTGTCCTATTACTGGTTTAGAACTTAGTGTTGAATATTAGAATAATTTAGGACTTTGGTTGATTTGATTTAAATCAGAAATTGCAAAAGATAGACAAGAAAAAGAGAAAACATAAAAAGAAAAAATAGAAGCAAAAATAAAAGAGGTCGAGGGGAAACGAAGCGGCCTAGCCCTGAATTTGGCCCCGGCCCGCTAATCCACAGCGCCCGAAGGGGTACGCCCCCTCTCCTTTCCCCTCGCTGATGAGTGGGACCCACTAGTCAGGCTCTCTTTCTTCCTCTGGACGAGTCTAGCTTGAGCCCGAGACCCCCCTAGCCATCGATCTCCTCTCCTGCCCCGATACCCTAACCCCTTCCCCAAGGCTCTGCGCCTATAAAACCCCCTACCCCTCCTCCCTCGCCCCTTTTTCTTTCCCTCGCCGAAACCATCTCAAGCCGACGGAATTTCTCGTTGGATCGCCGCACGTCTACGAGCATCGCCGGACGATTCTGACGCCACCTGGTGAAGCCGCGCCTCCTTCTCCCTCCTATCTCCCTTCTCTCCTTCTGGTGCACCTCATGACGCCCTCGTTTGCTTTTTGGTGCAATAGATCGATGCGCCGGAGCTCTCCCGAAGCTTCACCGACGCATGTGCCTCTCCAGCCACTCCCTCCTCTCTCCTCTGGAAAGGATCGATGAAGGCGACCATCTTTCCAAGACCGTCTCGCCGTGCCGAGCCTCGTCGTGGTCACGCCATCTTCCAGGAGCCCCTGTAGCCTCGCCGGAGTCCACCCCAGAGCCGCACATCACCAGCGGCCGTAACCCTAGCTCAAACCGGTGAGCTCTCCTCTTTTAAATCATAGCCGTCAGATCGAGATCCGGTGGATCTGATAGATCCACTTAACCGAAGCGGTACTGGACGATCTGATCCATCCAGATTCCTTTTAATCCAACGGCCCATGGCCATGATCCGCATGAACCGGTATCAGTGAGTAATAACGCGACACGTGTCGAGCCTGAATCTGTTCTGAATTCAAATTAGATTCAAATCCTTTTTAATATCTACAAACTTGTATAATTCATATCTTTTGATCTGTAACTCGAAAAATAACAAATAATATACCATTGGAAACCTTAGAACATGTAGAATCCAATAGTGCACTAATAATTCATAGTTTCAGTATTAAATTTGAAACCATTTTCAAATTGAATCAAACACATCTGTTAGCTTATTTAAATCATATCTTTTGTTCTGTCCATCCAAAAATTATAAATTTGTAGTCTATGGAATCCTCTAAACATGTAGAACATCATAGGATCAAGGAATTTCAAAGTTGATACATGCACACACTTTGTGCATTCAAATCTACCCAAATTACTATTCTGATCATAGTTTGAAACCTAGAATCTATTTTAGAATGATTCCAATTGCATTACCCTTGTTTTACTGCAAGCTATCCATTATTATCACTTCCAGATTTTCTTGAATAACTTCACCATTATTCAAATTCAAATATGAGGATTTGAGTAATTCCACCATAGAAATAATTATATATTCCTTTTTACATTGTTTCTTTCAATCATAGTGAATCCTATGATCATACATATTCACCAATGTCATCTAAACACCACCTTGATCCAATATCACATCTATCTAAATTTATTTTGTCTATCTCACATATATTCAAATTTCAATTGAGTTATTTGAGTATAGTGTGATGCATTTCAATCATAGATTCTATTCTTGCCATTGTGATGTTGATTTAATTCACATCATAGCACATGATCATGCTCTAATGACTCCTTAGAACCATTACTCACAATTATCTTTACTCATTGCCTAAGTGTAATGTATGCTATTTAAGAATAACTGTTGTCACATTTATTCAATAGTAGTACTATTGCACTATCTAAAACTTATGTGGTTTATTTCACATGAGATATTCCAAGATTCATGCATGCTTAAATAAAGCATAAAGACCTTGTCAATATTGTTTTGCCTAGTCCAAATTCTCTTTAATCAAATCATATTGATCTTTCCCAACTAAGTTCCCAAATCCATACCTTGCAATCCACAAAGCACTTATCATATCTTTCTATCACAATATCTTGAATAATCTAAATTGTTAAACAAATGCTTTTCAATTGTTTGATTTGTTTGTTTGTGTTTGTATGGTATGTTTATGTATTGTTATTTTTCTGCTATAGTTTGTGCGAAGAGTTACGTGCCTAGTTGGGAAAGAGTAAAAGATCGTATTCTTCAAAAAGGCAAGTGACACACATATCTTCTACCTACTTTTAATGTGCATTAGTGTTTTCAGTAGTATGCATGATAGGTGGAATTGAAAGCTTGTTTATAAAATGCTAGATCCTAGTAGTGAGTAGCTATCTCTGAACCCCACCTGGTAGGATGCTAAATACCTGAATATTGATGCTATGCTTTGATCATATGAAAAGTTGTTTTGTGAATAAATTAACAACTTCAACTAAAATGAACTACCTGGGTGGAATGGTTTGTGATGGAAAGTGAAGTAGGTGGGTCCTGGGGCACATGCTAGGACAGATGTGTAGCTCAGGATACTGCTCGGGACGGCCACTCAGGATTCAAGTGATTAATATGGCTTCCATGATTAAAGTACTTCCAGTGCAGCCTTATGACAATATGGGCTCTGTCTTGATTGAGTAGGATTAAGGGTTCAACCAAGAGTACTGACATGAGGTGGTACCAAAATATAGGGGGTACGGTCAGACTAGTTTGGTTGAATGCTTTTTCTGAAAGGTCTTGTCTCATTTTATGTATGGCCGTAAAATGAGTCTTAAGGTGAAAGTGCACAACCCTTGCAAGGTGTTAAAATCTAATCGATTAGCCGAGTCCTCGGAATGGACAATTGAGTCTCTAGCCATGGAATGTTCGGAAGAATCTCATCACCATTTCTGAATGCTTTAAAACTCGACTAGCAACAATCAGGAGAAGGCTCAGGGCCATATGCTCCGAGGGGTGGTGGTTTCTGTACTTCAAAACTATGTTGAGTTTTGCCCAGAAACTACATACCGGCCAGTATGTAATGTATGGGGTTATCTTGACCCTTATAAACTAAAATTTTGAGAAAAAGGCTTTGCAAAGAAATATAGGATAAAATTGGCTTTATGCAAATTAGTCTTTGAGATCCACCAGCCATATGTCATGTATTGTAGTCTTTTCACAAATGCCACCAAATATGTGTCATTTGCCAGTACGTTGTTGTACTGACCCCTCTGGGGCTGCATATTCAAACGTGGAGGTTTTTATTCGAGTAAGGAACCAGGAGTAGGATCTCGAGTCTACATTCCAACATGTCTGCCTGTGGCACTTGATGAAGATGGAGGCTCATTGCAACTATGCTTTATGTTGTGTACTCGTAAGGTTGAAGAGCTATGTATTCTGGATTTATGTTGTAATATTGATGCTATTGCAATGATTACTATATTATGTACTGTGGTGCTATCTACTGATCCAGGTAATGGCACATATACACAGGAGTTCTGCCTTTAGCAAAAGGTAGGGCGCTATATTTGTAGTCTTTGGATTCTTTAGAACATGTAGAAAACTCTGGAACCAGAAATTTTCAAACTTGAAACATGCACACACTTGCTACCTTCAAATTTAACTAAATCACTAATTTGATCACCATTTGATTTCTAAAAATGATTTTGGTGTGAAACCACTTGCAGTAGCTTTGTATTACTTCCCCCTATCCAGTGGGTTCATAACCAAATTTTCTCAAAGCATTGCCAAACCAGAACCATTTTTGGGGGGCATTTGGCCCTAATTCAAATACCCAAAAATTACCCCATTGCTCTTTAAATGTTTAAAAAGCTACTCTAATCTCACACATGTTTTCTAAGCATCAGAGAACCTTATATGCAACATTTTCACACACTAACTTAGTGTGTGAAATTAATTTGACTTTTGTATGCTTGCATACTTGTCTATGGTTGCCATGTGGAACTTGTGTGTTTATTTCTTGTATCTATGCTTGTTTAGATTGTGAGGAGGAGCTGAGCTACAGTTGAGATTGTTGTAAGTGTGCTAGTTGTGGCCAAGGCAAGTGACACACATATCTTCTACCCACTTTTACTACTACATTAGTGTTTTCATTAGTATGCATGATAGGTGGAATATTCAACTATTTTTAAAATGCTTAGATCCTAGTAGTGTGTAGCTATCCTTTAAACCCCACCTGTTAGGATGCTAAATACTTTGAAAAATATTGATGCCATGCTATGATCACTTGTTAAAGTTGTTTTATGAACAAATTAAGAACTTCAACTAAAATGAATCACCTGGGTGGATTGGTTTGATAAGAAGAGTGCAATGTAGGTGACTTTTGGGGCATAAACCTCATCGAGAGGATGTGTACTCAGAATGCCACTCGGGATGGCCACCCAGGAACAAAGAGATTAATATGTCTTCTGTGCTTTAGAGTACTTCTAGTGCAGCCTTATGAAAATATGGGCTCTGTCTTGACTGATTAAGATGTGAGGGTTCAACTTGTGTGCAAGATATTGGGTGGTAGCAGAACTATAGGTGGGAACGGATCTTGCCAGTATGGTTGCTCTCTCCTTCTAAAAGGTCTTGTCTCATTCTTCTCTCTGGGTAGGTGTGGTGACCCAGCATACCACTGCATGTTGTAGTATGCAAGTCGTTGACATAACACTCGTGAAGTACCATTTCACAAATATTACATCCCTCAGAGTGGTACAACAGAAACATAGCGGTTTTTATTCAAGCACTTAATATTACAAGCCATAATCTTACAAAGGATTCCAGTTCCTCCTCGGTCCAAAGAGGAACACTAGTAGGTTCTACCTTGATGCTATAAACCTTAACTATGACTGATAGAAGTAGACTAAACATGATAACTTGCTTAAGTCACTTTATTCTATAAAGTTCCTGTGACTTATATTACTACCCTATACTACTAGTTGTCGGCCTCCTCCTCGGCTCCTTCGTTGTTTCCATAGACGATCGTGTAATCCACGCCTTCTATTCCACCGGAAAGGTTTGGTTCTTCATAGTAGACTTCCTCGTAGTCCTCCGATGCTCCTTCAATTTCCTCGTTCTGGCCCTCCAAGTCTAAGCAAGGGTTAAGAGGGAATGGGGTGAGTAACGAGCATTACCCAACAAGTTCATTTAACAGGGTAGAGGTGTATAATGCACTAGCTATGACCATCGACTCGTAAGTCTTAGGTCAATGCAGTTTTATAAACATTTCTTCAAAGATTGCTTTTATTGAGAAGAACTATGTCCGTCAGCCTTCACAGGTTGATTAGAGCTTCGATGGGCTCCTTTCCTGCCGCGTTCGCGGCTCCTTCCCGGAACAGGGAGTATCTTGATACTTTTTGTACACTCTGCAGAGGTGGTCACTTGTACCCATGAGAGATCAACACTTTGCTGCACAACCGGGCGTACTTTCCCGTCCATACTTCTTTTTGTATGGGGCCCAGTTGATGATCCAAGCCAATCACCATTCTTCTCCGCGACCCCGCAGACCCACCCTTTTGTAAGTCCATCCTCCCCTATACCACATATGTAGACTGATTGGTGCACTGGTCCTTCCCCTTTACACTATGGATGACCCCATAGGTAGACTAGCCCGGACCCCGGTGCCCGCTCCTATACAATATGGGTAGACATCCATCATAGATCAATTAGCAAGTCTGTCCCCCCCTATACTATAGGTAGACTAGTAGGAAACACTTTCCCCCCTTACCATATAGCAGCCTAGGCAAGACAACCGTTGCTACTGATCCGTTGGCATGTGAGAGGGAAAAGATACAGCTGACTTCTCCATCCCATTCCAGACCTCATGGTTGACCGTGATTTACGACGGAAGAATCACTGGCGACATTTGTTGTTAAGTCCTAGGGTTCACTTTCCCGAACAAATGGAACCTCCACCACAACAATCATACCGTGGTTCCATTTGCCAGCCATTCTAGGTTACCACCACTCGGGTCGATAACCAGCTAATCATATTAATTCTGAAAAGAGAACCTTTTTGCTTTTCAATGCAGTAATAATCATACCACCGGTATATTTGCAAGTAATTTGCTAAAAGTAAGCAAGAGATACTGAGCAAGAGTGAACTTGCCTGCAAACTGCAAGGTAGTGCAGTTGGATTTGTTGAAATGACCCGGGACCTCGGGTTCTGGAAAACAGCATCATTGTCCAATAAGGGCAATGTTTAAAGATTCAAAAATGCATGCTTTTTGGTGTGTTGGAATTATTCCCCCCCAGAAATGGTTTATTTACTTATTAAACTTGATATATTCTTTTTATGATTTTAAAGAATATATATTAAGGTTAATTTCATTCAAGGATATTTGTCAAATATTCTTGAATGGAATTTTATTTAAGAATTGCCAAATTTGCTTAATTGCATAATTTTTTTATTTTCAGGCCAAAAATAATTACTCCTTTTTTTGTATAAATGACTCATGAGATTACTTTATTTACTTAATGGATTCAAACTTATAAAGAGGGCTAAAAATAATTGCTTATTATTTTTAGTTTATTTTTGGTATTTTTCTGGTTTATTTTTAAACAGATTAGGGTTTTTCTTAAAGGTTTTTGACTCAAAACAATTAAATCAAAAATAAAAAGATTGGCTGACAGCCCGGCCCCACCGGTCAGTCCACCTAGGTGACCTGACCGAACTGGCTCGGCCCGGCCCAGCCGCCCCCTCACTCTCTCCCTCACTCGGTCGGAACCCTAACCCTATCCGCCTCTAGCGACTCGCGTCGCCGACGCGCCCCTCGCCCAGCTCCGACGAGCTCCGGCGAGATCTGCCGCCGCCCTCTGGCGCTTCTGCTTCAGCTCGTTGCGCTCCACCTCCTGACCGCAGGGTTTCGTCGACATCGCCCCCATCGCCGCCGAGCTCCGCCTCTGTGGATCTTGCCCTAGTGGCTCGATCTGCTCCGGTGAGCTTGCTGGAGCTTCTTCCCGTGCTTGGCGGTGCTGGTGGTGATCTCCTCGGCTTTGCGTCGGTTGGACGGCCACCGCAACCCCGATGCCGCCGCCGTGCTGTGCTCGGCCATGAGCATGTCGCCGCCTCCTCGTCGATGCAGCTACTAGAGGGCGGCCTTGCCGCCACAACCGTGGCTGCGCCGTCGTATCATCGCCATGGTCTTCCGCCGTGCTCCTCTGTGAGCATTCCAGTGAGTTCTCCTTCTCCTAGCTCCTGTGCTCGATCTTGGTGGCCTGGCCAGCGAGCCAGGCATGCTTGCCTATGCTACGCTATGTTGTTGCTGCTCTGCTCACTCTTGTGCTGCTATTGCTGTTGTTGCTCTCCTCAAGCCTGTGCTGCTACTGCTGTTGTGCTTGAGCTTATGCTGTTAGCCTCTGTACTTTGCTACTGTGGATCTTGGTGCAAGTGTTAGTATAAGATTCAGTTAAGAGTTTCTTAACTGAACTTGATATGCTTAACTGGGGATTCTCTCCAGTGCTGTTAGCTTGTTCAAATGTCTGTGATATGGTGGCTACTGTTAGCATGATATTCAGTTAAGAGCTTCTTAACTGAATTCAGTGTTGCTTGCTTGAAATACTTACTCTGTGATGATCATTTGTCTAATTGGTGGTCTCTGGTTTGCAGTGTAAACTGCTTCCAGTTAATTTCATATGATTATCCTTATGATGATAATAACATGCTGAGCTTGAGCGTGTTATGATTCTGTTGCTTTTTATGAACTGAACTTGTTTCAGTAATGATTTTTCTATCAAGCAATTCATGCTTGAATTGGGTGTGCTGAAGGCTTGTTTGCTTTCTATAACATGTTTTTCATTGACAGCATGCAACTGTGATTTATTAAGTGTTAGTTGTGTCTCCTCCATGTGAGGTTCACAATACTTGCTTGACAATTAAACTGGATGGCTGCTGTTAGTGATGCTAATCATGTTTGATGGTTTCCATCAGTGGCTAGATCATCTTATTGGGCAATTTAATTTACTGATAAGAACAGATCTTCATGATGATCTTAGTCTTAGCCTAGGATGCATGGTCTGAGGCTTTTACACTTGCTGGTGCTTGATACTTTGTTTCCCCTAGCTAAATCTTCCAATGAAGATTGTACAGAGCACTTCTCTGTAAGTCTGAGGAGAAAAATCTCCCCAAAACCTCCTAAGTGTTATGCTTGGTAAAAGGACTTGGTGGTGAGTGTTTTACTGGCTGCTGTTTAACTTGTGTATGCAAAGATCTGGATGCTTGCAATGTCTTATTCATGGATATGCAAGTCCTATTTATACCTTGGTCCTTTACTGGCTTTTCTGGAAGACTGGTGGTGATGTTGTTGATGTTCTTGGCTTAAGCTTGATCACTGACTTCTGGGACTTGCCCTGCTCCTCCCAGTGGCTTTCCCTGCACCTCCTTGTGCTTGGCTTCCCACCTTGCCTGCCCTGCACCTCCGAGGTGCTTGGCTTGCTCCTTGCTGCTCCTGATCTTGTTTAAGTAACCATGTTGCTTTGGCTTTGGCTATTGGTTTGATTTGGTGAGGTGAATTCCCTCCTGATGCTCAACTCATGAGCAGAGAGAACTTGTGCTGCTGTGGTGTTGTGTGCTGATGCTGGTGCTATGTGCTGATGCTGGTGCTACGTGCTGTGGTGTGCTGGTGCTGTGTGTTGTGGTGTGCTGGTGCTGTGTGCTAGTCGGCTAGGGTTCTTAGTCGACCAGTTTCACACACAGTGCTCCCTTTTATACTTCTTCCTATGTGCTGGTGTCTTGACACCTCCAAGCATGCATCTGGTGACCAGCTGCTTGCCTGCTTGGTGGCTTGGCCGGCCAGATTGGTTCAAGGCAGATATTTTGGTGTGAGTCATGTTGATAAGATCATCCTTTTGATGATTATCAACAGTGATCATTTAAATTTGATTGACACTTGTAATACCATGGTGGCTCTTCTCTTTGTATTCTCTTTGGTGTGCAGGTGATAAAATGAATGAAGAAGAAGAAGAAAGATTGGATGCTCAAGATAATTTAGGATTTAGTTATAACTTGTATTTATTTTCCTTTCTTCTTTTATTTTCCTTTTAGCTTCAGATTGTAACATTCTATGAATTCCCAATGTTGTAATATTCTTTTATTCATAGACATTGTAAAGACAATGTATATTGTGTTGGTAATTAATAAAGTCTAAGTTTTTCTTATTTAGAATTATTTATCCTTTCTAAATGGGCCTTTTGAATTTAAGTTAAGTTCAAATTCAAGTTTTAATTTTCAAATGTCCTTTAAGCTTTAATCATTCAACTTAATTGTTTCCCACAATCAATTGATCAAAAGAGGTCATGTCCAAATCTTTAGCACTTCGAGAGTTCACCTTTCCCCCTTGAAGAGAGATTCGATCACTCTTAGGTTTTAGTAACAAAAGCGCAAAAAAATACCGTAGTTTCAGATGAAATGCACAAAACCCCCTCTATTCTACCCCGGAGTTGTCCTACGTGCTGGGATATTACAGTAGGATGGGTCTTAAGGTGAAAGTACATAACCCCTTCAGGGTGTCAAACTAATCGATTAGCCGTGTCCCCGGTTATGGACAATTTGAGTCTCTCGATATGGAATGTACGGAAGAATCTCATCATCGTTTCTGAATGATTAAAACTTGTCTAGAAACCCCTAGGATAGGGGCTCAGGACCATTCACTATGAGGGGTGGTGGTTTCTGTCGTTCCGACTTTGTTGAGTTTTGCCCAGTGCTACATAACTTGCAACTATGTAGTATTTGGGGGTTATTTCGACCCTTAAAGACTAAAATTTTGAAAGAAAGTTTTGAGAAAGAAATTGTAGGACAAAATTGGCTTTATGCAAATTAGTCCATGAGATCCACCAGCCAAATATCATGTAGTTAGTTCTTTCACAATAGCCACCAAATATGTGTCATTTGCCAGTACATCATTGTACTGACCCCCATTCATGGGGCTGCATACTCAAATGTGCAGGATATTCTGAGGAGTAAGTTGATAGGATCTCGAGTCTACATTCCAACATGACTGCCTGTGGCGCATGGTGAAGATGGAGGCTCACTACTACCTAGTTTCCGTTGTGTTTATGCTGTATTGAACTCTGTCATTTGAGCTAGTCCATGTGACTAAGCTAGTTTGTAAAGTTTAAAGACTTATGTATCTGGATCTGCGTTGTAATCTTTGATACTTTGCAATGAATACTATATTTTGTTCTGTGGTGCTATCAGTGATCCAGGGAATAGCACTTAACATAGGTGTTCCACCTTAATCCAAAGGTGGGGCATTACAAAATGGTATCAAAGCATAGTGTTGCCTGTAGGATTGAGACCCTAGGTTTGGATTAGAAACAGGAAGACCCTAGGATAAAGAAGTCTATCTCATCTAGCTTCTATGTATATTTTTAAAAATGTTTGCATCTTGAAACTCCTTGTATTCTCCCCTACTTCATCTTCAAATATTTTCTTTTACTTTAGATGATCTAACTCTAGAAACCATCAAGAAAGGAAAGAAGATCAATGAGCCAGAAGTGTGAGGCTGATACTTCATATATTCTCCTTGACCCAACATGGAGAACTACATTGAAGGCCAACGAAGAATTTGGAGAAATATAGATATGAATACTGCATAACACCCAACAATACATTGAGGAAGTGGAAATGAGAACATGGAACAATGAAGACAGTAATAGACTAGACCACCAATATTCTAGTTTATAGAACCAACGACGTTGTGATAATCTAATGATCATACCAAATTGGGGTATGGCCATACTAGATTATTAGTGTTTGACCTAGTTTGCTTGATGTGATGATTGTTTGTTAGATGTTGTTTGTAAGATGAATTGCCTTGATCTGCTGTGTTTGGGGTAGGATTTATTTCCTTTAGATTCCTTCTATCTGTTCTCACCTATGCTAAGACCTAAACCTGTCCTAAACCCAAACAGATGCATCCTCAATGCCAGAACAATCAAAACAACCCTCAGTTGGAGATAGCAATGCAACGGATGGTTGAAGTACATACTGAAATCATGCGAGTAATAACCCGGGATATGGTCAACCGCGATAGCAAAGAGCTACCTCCAGGAATGCAGCAAGTACTAGATAATCATTATCGAATAGTACAAATGATGTCCCAGATTAAGGCTAGTACCAATAACAGCCTGCCACAAAATGATCATGGTGGCAAGGAACCAAGAGGTGATACTGAGATGACACTGCGAGCCTGCAAGATCTATGGAGAAATAGGACACACGTCTAAGGACTGTCATGAATAGTGCCCTTACTGTGATACGAGCCACCCAATTGGAGAATGTCCCATGACCCAGGTTACTTGTTTCCTATGCGAGGGAATCAATCATGTTCCTGCTGAATGCAAGTTTTATCACACGGTGCAACGAATGAATCAACAAGCCAAGGATGGATTGAGCCGGCTGCTAGAAAAGACCCCTAAAGATGGAAGACCCAAGATGGAGGTGGAAATGAAAGACATGAAAGTAGCACCTGAAACCACCACCAAGAGTTGCTTAACAGGTAGAAGACAAGAACACTTGCCTGGAAACTGCTCAAAGAAACGAGAAAGGTTTCCCACCATGGTAGTGGAATATAAAGAAAATGAAGTAAGAGATCTCCTAGCCTTAGAGATACCCAAAAATAAGAAGAAGATGATAAAGAAGAAAGACAATAGCAAGGTGTTGTGCTTCAAATGCAAGGAGCTAGGACATTATGCAGACAAATGTCCAGAAAGGGACAACAAAGCGAATAGACAAGGTAGCGTGAAGAAGAACCTTAACCATATCACTTGTTTCAAGTGCAAACAGATGGGACACTATTCCAATCAATGCACAGAGAACGGTACTTCAAGACTTCAGTGAATTGGGATAACTGAAGGATGCCACAAATGCAAGGTGAAGACACAACAAGGTGTAGCCAACTTAGAAGCAATTGTATTCAGCTACTACTTGTAATAAATGTTGAAAGGACATGTAAGATCAATGAGCGACTTTATTGAATGGATTTTATTTTCCCTATGAAATGGCAAACCGAGGGATATGTAACTCAAGAGTTAACGCCATATGACAGAGCTTATGCAAACCCCTAGCTAAGGAACGATATATTTGTTTTCAAAAATTCAAAAATTAGATTTGGAACATTGGTTCTATTTATAAGAGAATTTTGTCAAATCTAGTGAGGTTGACCAAGAGTTAGAATACGAGGTTTAACAAACCATGTATGGAGTAATGATTTGGGTGCAGGATGGATTGATCACCATTCCTATTACTCTTATTATTTTCTCTCATAAGGTTGGCTTTGCGAACCTAGAGAGACATACCCACAAGAGAGACGACGTTGTTAAGCCTTAACCTTAGGAGGATAAGATATTATACCCTCATAATAGGCCAGTGAACCAAAACGTAGGAAATACGGTGAGATGAACCACAAGCTTACCGTTAAAGAAGATTTGCTACAGAAGAAGTCTTACTAACCTTGAGATCTCTGTTTGAACCAAGAGTTTTTACAAAGGAATGCATCATAAGATGGAAGATTGCCAAGGATGTCAACAAAGAGGATGAAATGAAGATATGAGATCATCTTAACTTGGTCTTCTGATTGACCCAAAGAGTGACCCTTCAATGTCCAAAGTAGTTCAACAAACTACCTTGTTGGATAGGAGCTCCACAATGGAACAAACTTATGCTCAAGCCTCATTGAGAAATACTGGAAACCCAAGTTTGTGAATAGACACCCACCTATTGAAAATGAAGTTAGAATCCATCTATAGATTCAAAAGATGACCCAGTGCCAAGTCAAATCCTAGGTGTGCTTACTTTGAACCAAAGACCTAGACTACCTACAAAAGTCTCTTTTAAGGGTGGTAGCCACCTAAGTACCCCAAACCCTTCTACCTTTCTAGCCTCTTCAAATCTCGAGGACGAGATTTCTTTTAAGGGTGGTAGTCTGTAACATCCCAAGTTTTTATCAAATTTTGGAATTAAAAAAATGTTTTATTTGTATTGATTGAAATATCACAGGTATTTAAAACTTTTTGAGTTTATATAAAAGATTTCTTAGAAAAACTAATTCAACCTTTCCTTTGTTGCTTGAGGAATTATTTTGAGAAAATAAAATCTCAAATTACTATTTTGCATTTATTCAAATACTATGCAAACATTTTGCTAAGGAAATATTTCTCAAAAGATTTATAAGTCTTACATTAATAAAAAATGTGTTTGAAAATGAGTTTCAAAATATTATTTTATAAAGTATTATCCCTGATTTTATGGAATTATTTTAAAAACCCTAACCCAACTTTGCATTTATGCAATAAAGTATTTTGACCAAAATCTATAAAGTTTTGAGGAACATTTGTTTTATCCTGAATAATGTCTCTTCACTGTTCTAAATTGTAGTGTTGAATTTTACAAAAAAAATTGAAACTTGTTTGAATGCATTTGGAGTTCAAATGGTGGAGTTATGAAATAAATCAGAAAATAGAAAAAGAAAAGGAGTAAATAAAATAAAAAGATAAAAGGGCCCGGGGATCCCTTTCAGCCCAACCCAAAAAACGGCCCAAGGCCCAGCAAGATCAAAACCCGAACCGTTACCCCCTCTCTCCTTTCTCCATATGACAGGTGGAGCCCACCTGTCATCACCTTCCTGTAACCTCCCTTCCTCTCTCTCTGGAACCAGCGTGACCACGATCCCCAACCTCCCCCACTTCCCCTCGATGCCAAACGGCCTCCCCATCTACACCCCATCACTCCCCACTGTTCCCTCTCCTTTTCCCCCCTCCTTTCTCTCTCGAAACCCGCCGCCAGTCCATGGCGATTCCTCACCGGAGATTCCTCTCTACCGCCAAAATCCGAGGACGAGTCCCTCGCAATCAAGGCAAGCCGAAACATATTTTGAGCACCTCTCTTCTCCCCTTGGGTACACGCACCTCCCTGAACCCTTTGCTTGTATTCGGGAGCTCTAGGTCGTCGAGTACATCATCAACTAGATCTCGCCGGCGCCCGTACCATCTCCGGCGGACTCTCTCTGTAGATTCAGGAAGCAGACATCGATGCTAAGGATACCTATGTTTTCGCTGTGACGCCCCACACCCCGTCGGCTTCCTTCCCAACACCAAGGACCCCCGGAGCAGCCTCGTGGTTGACACCGGAGCCGCCGGGACACCGCCGCCGGCGTCACCACGGTGAGCTTTCTCTCCCTTTTCTCCTAGGCCTTTAGATCTTGATCCAACGTCCTCGAAAGATTCACTTAATGAGGGGGTATGGGATGATCTGAACAATCCAAGCTTCATAAAATTCTGCGGCTGAAATTCACGATCCGCACGAACCGGTACCGACCTATAAAAACACGCCACGTGTCGGCCCTCTGTTCTTTTAGAGTTTCATATTAGATTTTAAACCAGAATATGCATAAATCTTAGAAAATTCATATCTCCTGATCTGTGAATCCAAAAATAGCAAATAATATATCATTGGAATCCTACAAATGTGTAGAATCCAAATGTGCAATAATATCTTAGTGGTACTGTACAAAGTTTTGAAATTAAAATTAAATGGCATAAATGACTTATAAACACCATTTAATTCATAACTTTTGTTCTGTAAATCCAATTGCTACAAATTTGTAGTATCTGGATTCTTTAGAACATGTAGAACACTCTGGAACCAGAAATTTTCAAACTTGAAACATGCACACACTTGCTACCTTCAAATTTAACTAAATCACTAATTTGATCACCATTTGATTTCTGAAAATGATTTTGGAGTGAAAACACTTGCAGTAGCTTTGTATTACTGCCCCCTATCCACTGGGTTCATAACCAAATTTTCTCAAAGCATTGCCAAACCAGAACTATTTTTGGGAGGCATTTGGCCCTAATTCAAATACCCAAAAATTACCCCATTGCTCTTTAAATGTTTAAAAAGCTACTCTAATCTCACACATGTTTTCTAAGTATCAGAGAACCTTATATGCAACACTTTCACACACTAACTTAGTGTGTGAAATTAATTTGACTTTTGTATGCTTGCATACTTGTCTATGGTTGCCATGTGGAACTTGTGTGTTTATTTCTTGTATCTGTGTTTCTTTAGATTGTGAGGAGGAGCTGAGCTACAGTTGAGATTGTTGTAAGTGTGCTAGTTGTGGCCAAGGCAAGTGACACACATATCATCTACCCACTTTTACTACTGCATTAGTGTTTTCATTAGTATGCATGATAGGTGGAGTATTCAACTGTTTTTAAAATGCTTAGCTCCTAGTAGTGTGTAGCTATCCTTTAAACCCCACCTGTTAGGATGCTAAATACTTTGAAAAATATTGATGACATGCTATGATCACTTGTTAAAGTTGTTTTACGAACAAATTAAGAACTTCAACTAAAATGAATCACCTGGGTGGATTGGTTTGATAAGAAGAGTGCGATGTAGTTGACTTTTGGGGCACAGGCCTCGTCAAGAGGATGTGTATTCAGAATGTCACTCGGGATGGCCACCCAGGAACAAAGAGATTAATATGTCTTCTGTGCTTTAGAGTACTTCTAGTGTAGCCTTATGACAATATGGGCTCTATCTTGACATGATTAAGATGGGAGGGTTCAACTTGTGTGCAAGATATTGGGTGGTAGCAGAATTATAGGTGGGAACGGATGATGGCGCAGTGATGAATAGTTACAGAGAACTTGTTGGCGTGTAGTTGATCAAGTAAATGACTGGCCAGTTGGAAACCCCAAGAGCAAGGTGTGATAAATATAGCAGCAAGTTTTTCCCTCAGTAAGAAACCAAGGTTATCAATCCAGTAGGAGGACGAAATACGACTAAAGGTGATGCCCACTAGTTGCGTGATGCTCTAACAAGGGCGCCGTTAACGATAACTTGTTAGTGCATCTTCAACCAGTAGCAACGTGGAACCTGCACACAACACAACCAAATACTTTGTTCCCAACTTACGATGAGGTTGTCAATCTCACCGGTTTGCTTGAAACAAAGGGTATGAGCGTATCGAGTGGAAAGCAATAGTAATATGCGAGTAAAGTAAATAGTGCGAGTAAAGTAAACAGGTAATAGCAATATAAAGGAAATAGGACCGGGGTCCACAGTTCACTAGTCGTGTCTCTCCATAAGATAAAATAGTACATGCTGGGTAAACAAATTACAGTTGGGCAATTGATAGAATAAAGACAACGTGCATGTCGAGAGGATCACTATGAGATTTACTCTGGGCATTACAACAAGATACATAGACCGCCATCCAACTGCATCTATGACTAATAATCCACTTATGGCGAATCAATCTGAGAACTCCACAAGTATTAAGTTGCGAACAACAGATAACTGCATTAAGCAAAGTGTGTAATGTAAACAAAGCATATGCCCTCGAGCATATGAATGTTGTTTTCCCCCTAGTAGCAACAGCACATCTACAACCTTAGAGGTTTCTGTCACTCCCCCAGATTAAATAGAGGCATGAACCCACTATCGAGCATAAATATCCCCTCTTGGAGTCACTTGCAACTACTCGACCAAGATAGCTACTAACAACGGAGAGCATGCAAGATCATAAACAACATAGATATAACATAAGATAATATTCAGCACATCAACTCAATCATAACACCAATATTCATCGGATCCCAACAAACACAACATGTAGAATTACATAAAGGTGATCTCGATCATGTAAAGCAGCTCACGAGATCTAAACATGAAGCACATGGTGAGAATACAACCATCTAGCTACTGCTATGGACCCCTAGTCCAAGTTAGACTACTCACTCATCGCGCCGGAGGCAAGCATGGTGATGAAGAAGACCTCCGGTGGCGATTCCCCTCTCCAGCAGGGTGCCGAGAAGAGCTTCTGGACCCTCCCGATCTTTGGGTCGACGGCGGCGGCTGATCGCGATGTGTTCTGGAAAAGTGATCGGGTCTTTAGATTTTTCCCATTGGGGAGTCTTTATAGGCGAAGGGGCAGCATCAGAGGTGGACCAGGGAGCCCACACCACCAGGGGGCATGGGCCAGCCCTAGGCCGCGCCGCCCTATGGTGTGGCCGCCATCTGGCTCGGCTCTGTCTCCTCTTCGGTGTTCTAGAAGCTCCTTTAAATATCTGGACTTCTAGATTTAGTTTCGTCCAATTCCAAGAATATTTCCTATGTAACTTTTCTGAAACACAAAAACAGCAGAAAACAGGGAACTGGCACTGTGGCATCTCGTTAATAGGTTAGTTCCCGAAAATGCATAAAAATGCGACGAAGTGTAATGAAACACTAAACAAATGGTGTAAAAACAAGCATGGAGCATCAAAAATTATGGATACATTGGAGACGTATCAGCATCCCCAAGCTTAACTCCTGCTCGTCCTCGAGTAGGTAAGTGATAACAAAAGAAATAATTTTTTAGGTGACATGCACCTACACAATCTTGACCATATATGTAAGCGTCGTGCGTTGGGATCAAAAGAACTTAAAACATGGGCATGAAAGATATAATCTTGATAGAAGAAACTTAGCAACCATGTTATAACATGAAAATGAATACAAACAAAAGATCATGAAAATGAAACAATGAAAGTCAAACGTGTGTTCAAATTATATGGAAAAACATACCAATGGTTTTCAGCTTGTCCTTCATGAGAGAGCAAAACATAAATGCATAGGACACCTTCAAGTTTAAGAGGGCGACTAGATACAAGTAATTTGAGAACAAGTGAAACCAACAATATGAATCAATCAATGAAAACTTTGGGACAATGCACATTATACTCAGAATGACAACTATGCTCTCTTAATGGTGCATAAAGATAGAAGGTGGAGACTCAACATAAAAGTAAAAGAAAGGCCCTTCACGGAGGGAAGCAGTGATTGCAAGTTTTATAAACCTTCAAAAAATATGGTACTTACCGGCTTTGAGCTCTCATTGCCCCCATCATAAGCATCTTGAATGGTTAAAGTTAATGCGAGAACACTTATGCTGCATATGCTTGACAAATCATAAGTTGAAAACCTCGTGTCCCGTGAATACGAATACCCAAACCTCATGCTACTCAACTTAGAGTCCCAAGCAAGCTCTTGTCATTGTAAATATAGGTGTATCATCGAGAACCGCCAACGGGGTACCTCCGTGCCTGATGACATGGAACAAGCCCACATCAAAATGACAGGACAAATAGACTATGAACACCTCGGCCACTCTTTTATTTACCATTGGTATAGATTTTTATTGCGAGATGCGTTGATGTGGCGCCTCCCATGCATGATAGTGCTTACTATGCTATACCTGGTTATGTTGTTGCTGCTACTATTAAGATAAAGTTTTTGTTCCTATTTCTACCACGCAAGGAAAATGTTAGGGACGCAATTGGAGTGCAATATTGGTGGAGCGTGATGTCCTTGAAGGAGTCCGGTTGGGGACCACCTAGCAGCATGTTGAAGATGTTGGCGCACCTACAAAAGAGTCCTTTTTATTTTAGTTCTGTTTGTTTAGTTTTCGGTTTAGGAAAATGGAGTCTGGCTTGTTTATTTGTTTTTATTTTCCTAATTTCGTTTTTCTTGTAAGTCAAGTAATAGGGAGGTCGGCTGCAACTATAAAGCCAAAGGGGTGCGCACCAATGTAAGGGGAGTTGAATTTCGAGTTAAGAATAGACAGGAAAAAGGTCCCATGTCGGGGGACACCAATATAGTTGGTTTTGCTTGCTGATTCGTAAGGATCTGTTTTGCAGTTCGTGGAGTAGATCTAATCTGCTCAACGACTGATTTATCTTGCTGTTTGTTTGATCGCCGTGAAAGATTGGGCCAAACCCCCTTTCGGATCACGTTGATCCGTATCATCTTGGTATCAGATTCGTCGGGTTTCTCACGGCGAAATTTGTGGTTGAGATCGATTTGTTCTACTAAGTTTTATCTGCTGAGGTCGTCGATCTGCTGGTTTGCTCAAAGATTGATGATCGCCGAGTTCCATCTGTCGATCAAGTTTCGTTGCTTCGTTGGTGTTGTTCTCGTTGCATAGATCGGATCCACCCGGAGAGTCCAGCGTGCCCACGTTCCTTGTTTCGATCGATCTCCTCGGATCGGATCGATTCCAGGAGTCAAGCGTGCTCAACTTCCCGATCTTCTCGGGAGTCTATCGCCTCCACGATTCCCTTCAGCTGCTTTCGATCGACAAAAGAAAAAGAAAAGGAGGACAGCGCCCCCGATCCGATCGCTAGACCTCCGAATCCTTCTGTGGTCGAGCGACTATTCTCTCGCTAGCCCCGCGCTCGCCAGGCGTGGGCCGGCCCATCGTCGCCAGGGTGCCTGCCGCCTCGATCGCTAAGGCCCCCGCTCAAACCGATCGCTGGCTCGCCTGCCCCCAGACGATCTCCGTCCTCCAGCGACACGAGGCGCACGGTTCTGTGGCGCAAGAACGGAAACGAAGTTGTCTCCTGCCGATCTCTGCTAACCAAGGAAGAGAAAAGAAGCTGTCGACTTGATTGCTTATGATCAGACCTCGGAATTCCTCATTGGTTTACGAGCGTGCGATTTCAGCCGCCGCGTTTTTCTTCCTACTGGGACACCGTTTCTCAGAGTTCGCTGCTGCGCCACAGTTTTTCGACACCGTTCTGCCATGACAGCGAGTGCAGGTTCAGTTTTCTGTCGCGACTTTCTGTTGTGTTCGTTCATCCGCGTATCCCTGCTGTGTGCTGCCTTGGTAGGCGTGGCTTGTGTTTCTCTGCCTTGGTACTAGTGCATTTTGTCGTCAAGCAGCTATGGTGACCGGTGTTATGGAGACAGTTCACACGGAGGTATCGGATTGTTATCAAGCTCTTAAATTTCCCTGTCCTGACACCATGGCTGATCTGGTTTATCCATCCATGGGGTTTTAGCTAGAAGAGGAAGGCTATGGAGACAGGTTATTTCATACAAAAGCTATTGTGCGAGATGGAGCTTGTGCATTGACAATCGACTACAAGAATCCGTTCAATGCTGCAAGTCTTGAGTTGGTGGAGAAGTTAGAGCTGCCAACAATGCTTCATTCACACCCTTACCTGCTGCACTGGGGCGGTGAAAACCTCAGCATTACACACCAGACTAAGGTTCAATTTTTGATGGGAAACTTATCAGTTGAGGTTTTGTGCGATGTGGTTCCTGTGCACATTATATCGTGTCATCTCCTGCTTGGAAGACCATGGTACAAGGCCCAAGGTGCAGTTTACCACATGGATGATGCCTACAATTATGTCAAGTATTCTTTCCCCTATGGCAACAAGACATATAATTTGTTGTCTATGGATATTAAGATGTATCGGACTTGGAGAGATGATAGGCTGCAGACAAAGAAAGCTGAAGAGGACGCGAAGAAGAAAGAAGTTGAAGCTGAAGCAATTCTTACCAGGCCTACTCAATCTAGAGATGATGTTGCTGCTTTGGAGACTGACTCCAAACCGAGGACGGTTTCGCCTGAAGAAGGGGAGGATGATGTGGCGCCTCCCATGCATGATAGTGCTTACTATGCTGTACCTGGTTATGTTGTTGCTGCTACTATTAAGATAAAGTTTTTGTTCCTATTTCTACCACGCAAGGAAAATGTTAGGGACGCAATTGGAGTGCAATATTGGTGGAGCGTGATGTCCTTGAAGGAGTCCGGTTGGGGACCACCTAGCAGCATGTTGAAGATGTTGGCGCACCTACAAAAGAGTCCTTTTTATTTTAGTTCT
Source organism: Dactylis glomerata (assembly GCA_007115705.1). Classification (NCBI taxonomy): domain Eukaryota; kingdom Viridiplantae; phylum Streptophyta; class Magnoliopsida; order Poales; family Poaceae; genus Dactylis; species Dactylis glomerata. The sequence continues at coordinate 283,416 of QXEO01000643.1, forward strand.
GTTTGTTTAGTTTTCGGTTTAGGAAAATGGAGTCTGGCTTGTTTATTTGTTTTTATTTTCCTAATTTCGTTTTTCTTGTAAGTCAAGTAATAGGGAGGTCGGCTGCAACTATAAAGCCAAAGGGGTGTGCACCAATGTAAGGGGAGTTGAATTTCGAGTTAAGAATAGATAGGAAAAAGGTCCCATGTCGGGGGACACCAATATAGTTGGTTTTGCTTGCTGATTCGTAAGGATCTGTTTTGCAGTTCGTGGAGTAGATCTAATCTGAATAATGACTGATTTATCTTGCTGTTTGTTTGATCACCGTGAAAGATTGGGCCAAACCCCCTTTCGGATCATGTTGATCCGTATCATGCGTCGTCGAATGTTCACTATGGGGATGCTGTAAATTTCCACCATGAATTATGCATGGCTTAGATTAGCGGCCCAGGCGTTTCCCTAACACATATAAAAACTCCATGATCCCGCAAGATTCCCAACTTATTTCACATCGCGAGTATCCATAAACAAAAGATCACGATATCAACTCAAATGAAAGATAGTCAATGTTGAAAGCTTGCCCCATGACGGCATGGCTGGGCTAATTCCCAACTTACAACTTGCAAGCATAACAACTCAACATAAGAGACCACAATGTCAAAATTTTAAAATGAGAAAAGTAAAGTGTGCCATCCAGTTCGTGAGAGCTTTACTGACCAATTTTCGCATAACACCAAAAAGAGTTTAATTTGAAGGATAGATAAAAGCAAGTCAAATGTACTTTGGAATAGCAAATTGCTAATAGCTATATATGGTGGACACTTTGGAACAACTTGGTTTTTAGGAGTTGGATGCACAAGTAGAGCTCATACTCAGTACAAAATGAGGGCTAGCAAAAGACTGGGAGCGACCAACTAAGAGAGCAATAACGGCCATAATCATGCAGAGAGACAAAGCAACATTAAAAGAAGCATAAGATGGCATCAAAAGTCAAAAACTAAATGATCATAGAGGCAATGGTGACTTTGTATGAGTCTAACATGTGTGAGCATGCGCCAAGTCAACCCAAATAAAGCATCAAGGAGAAAACCAAAATAATGCTTCCAAATAACTAAAACAACGCATGATTTTTTCAAAGGCTCATTAAGCAATCTCAGTTATTTGAGACAAGTCATGCTACAGCAAAACCACTAAGCATACTATCAAAAAGACATCAAGCACGATATGCAAAAGCCTAGGCCGCAGTCTACACAAGCTCCTTCTTGTACCACTTTTTTGCATAAAGCTTTTTCTCTTTTTCAACACCATTCGAACTTTTTATAACCAACTCTTTTGATGAAAACCAACATGCACTAGAGGTCAAAATACACCTTGATGAAAAGATATAACAAGATCTGAATACAAATCAAGGCAAAAATCGAAAGCTAAACGTAGTTCTAGAAAAAGAGAACACTCGTTGAAATTATAAGAATGAAAAACGGAGCGTTCTTGGCAAATGAAAAGCAAGGCAACTTCTCCAAAAGGAATTTGTTGGGGTCCAACCATTTATTGCAGCAAACAAAACTACACAAAATTGAAAACTAAAAACAACTGACACTCCAAGAAAAATGCATAATGCATGAAGCAATAAAAATATAGTGTGTTGAAAGGTGACCTGATTTTTGCCGATGAAGAAGGGGTGCCTCGGGGGCATCCCCAAGCTTTGACGCTTGTACTTCTTGGATATTTCTTGGGGTGATGCATGGGCATCCCCAAGCTTGAGCTTCTGTTCCATTCTTCAACTCATCTCATCATTCTCCGATCCCTACACTTGAAAACTTCCTTCATACAAAACTAAACACAAATCTATTAGCAACATTAGTGTAAGCATAACATTGAATCAACCCCTTTTTTGCTTCAGGTTTCAACTCAAAACCACCACATATAAAGTATATACTACTGTAGCAACTTCCCCAAAAGTTCCGTGATCAAAAGAACTCAAAAAGAAAGCGATAAAGCGGCAAACACAAATATTGGCAGAAATCTGTCAAAACAGAACAGCTGACAAAGGTCGAATTTTTAGAGGGTTTTCTGTTCCTCAAATCAAAAAGTGTTCAACTAATGAAAGTTTGGATATAACCTGGGGCATATGCACAAGAAATCGTAGGTCCAAAAGATATACAGATAATTTTCACAAATTTTTACGGTACAGCACCGAAAACTGTTTCAGGACAGCAACATCCCCAAATCTTACCTCGCTCAAATTAGAGGCTTCTCTTGGCACAAAAACGAAATAAAAATGATAAGGAGAGGTCATTACAGTAGTAATAACTTCCAAGACTCAAATAAAAGAAAAAGAACTAAAAATAAAAACATTGGGTTATCTCCCAAGAGTGTTTTTCTTTAACGCCTTTGAGCTAGGCACAGAAAGTGCGAATCAAGTAATTACGAAAGAAGCATTAGGATCCACTATAGGAGTCTTTTCAACAATGAATTGAATTGTGTCCAAATGAGTTTTTGAAGATCCTTTATGATCACGCTTTGATACACTATTTTCATCAAAAGGATTTTCAGGACAAATCCAACTAGAATTCTTTTCCCAAGCATCATGAATTCCTACAAGTTTACAAGGTATTGGCACTCTAAAGTCTTCATTGGGTGTACCAACAACCGCTACAGGTGAACCAAGCTTATTAAATTTCTTAAAAACTTCCCTAGCCTCAATGGCAACATCTCTAAATTCTATGCGCAAAGTTTCCAAGATAAAAACTTTCTTTTCAGGATCCTCAATTTCATGAAGCTTAAGAAACATGTATTGCATAAAAGGATTAAGGCTAGCAAACCTAGCTTCTAACATATGAACTAAATAAGCAGAAACAACTTCATAACTAGGAACAAGCTCAGCCAAAGACTTTTCCTCAACTTCTTTATGCATACAAATATGATTAAAGAACTCCTCAATGTTATCTTTCCCAATAATTTGAACCACTACCTACTGAGAGGTCCTCCAAAATGTACTTAGGGAACAACATAATGAACTAGAAGTAATAAAGTGACAACTATGAAGGATTCTAATTTTTTGGGGTTTTTGATAAAATGATGCAAGTAAAAATAAAGTAAAGCAAAACTTAAAACAAAGTAAAGGATGTGCGTGCGAAACTATCCTTGCAGAAGTCTTCTTTCCTCCCCGGCAACGGCGCCAGAAAGACTTGTTGATGGCGCGGTGATGAATAGTGCCAGAGAACATATTGGTGTGTAGTTGATGAAGTAAATAACCGGCCAGTTGGAAACCCCAAGAGCAAGGTGTGATGAATATAGCAGCAAGTTTTTCCCTCAGTAAGAAACCAAGGTTATCAATCCAGTAGGAGGACGAAATATGACTGAAGGTGATGCCCACTAGTTGTGTGATGCTCTAACAAGGGTCCGTTAACGATAACTTGTTAGTGCATCTTCAACCAGTAGCAACGTGGAACCTGCACACAACACAACCAAATACTTTGTTCCCAACTTACGACGAGGTTGTCAATCTCACCGGTTTGCTTGAAACAAAGGGTATGAGCGTATCGAGTGGAAAGCAATAGTAATATGCGAGTAAAGTAAACAGTGCGAGTAAGGTAAATAGGTGATAGCAATATAAAGGAAATAGGACCGGGGTCCACAGTTCACCAGTGGTGTCTCTCCATAAGATAAAATAATACATGCTGGATAAACAAATTACAGTTGGGCAATTGATAGAATAAAGACAACGTGCATGTTGAGAGGATCACTATGAGATTTACTCTGGGCATTACAACAAGATACATAGACCGCCATCCAACTGTATCTATGACTAATAATCCACTTGTGGCGAATCGATCCGAGAACTCCACAAGTATTAAGTTGTGAACAACAGATAACTGCATTAAGCAAAGTGTGTAATGTAAACAAAGCATATGCCCTCGAGCATATGAATGTTGTTTCCCCCTAGTAGCAACAGCACATCTACAACCTTAGAGGTTTCTGTCACTCCCCCAGATTAAATAGAGGCATGAACCCACTATCGAGCATAAATACCCCCTCTTGGAGTCACTAGCAACTACTCGGCCAAGATAGCTACTAACAACGGAGAGCATGCAAGATCATAAACAACATAGAGATAACATAAGATAATATTCAGCACATCAACTCAATCATAACACCAATATTCATCGGATCCCAACAAACACAACATGTAGAATTACATAAAGGTGATCTCGATCATGTAAAGCAGCTCATGAGATCTAAACAGGAAGCACATGGTGAGAAGACAACCATCTAGCTACTGCTATGGACCCATAGTCCAAGGTAGACTACTCACTCATCGCACCGGAGGCAAGCATGGCGATGAAGAAGACCTCCGGTGGCGATTCCCCTCTCCGGTAGGGTGCCGGGAAGAGCTTCTGGACCCTCCCGATCTTTGAGTCGACGGCGGCAGGCGGATCGTGATGTGTTTTGGAAAAGTGATCGGGTCTTCAGGTTTTTCCCATCAGGAGGTCTTTATAGGCAAAGGGGCAGCGTCAGAGGTAGACCAGGGGGCCCACACCACCAGGGGCACGGGCCAGCCCTAGGCCACGCCGCCCTATGGTGTGGCCGCCCTCTGGCTCGGCTCTGTCTCCTCTTTGGTGTTCTGGAAGCTCCTTTAAATATTTGGACTTTTGGCTTTGGTTTCGTCCAATTCCGAGAATATTTCCTGTGTAACTTTTCTGAAACATAAAAACAGCAGAAAACAGGGAACTAGCACTGTGGCATCTTATTAATAGGTTAGTTCTAGAAAATGCATAAAAATGCCACGAAGTGTAATAAAACACTAAACAAATGGTGTAAAAACAAGCATGGAGCATCAAAAATTATGGATACGTTGGAGACGTATCAACGGATCTTGCCAGTATGGTTGCTCTCTCCTTTTGAAAGGTCTTGTCTCATTCTTCTCTCTGGGTAGAATGGATCTTAAGGTGAAAGTGCAGAACCCCTGCAGGGTGTCAAACTAACCGATTAGCCATGTCCCCGGTTATGGACAATTTGAGTCTGTAGACATGGAATGTATGGAAGAATCTCATCACCGTTTTCGAATGATTAAAACTTGACTAGAAACCCCTAGGATAGGGGCTTAGGACCATTCACTCCGAGGGGTGGTGGTTTCTGTTGTTCCGACTTTGTTGAGTTTTGCCCAGTGCTACATAACTTGCAACTATGTAGTATTTGGGGGTTATTTTGACCCTTAAAGAGTAAAATTTTGAAAGAAAGTTTTGAGAAAGAAATTGTAGGACAAAATTGGCTTTATGCAAATTAGTCCATGAGATCCACCAGCCAAATATCATGTAGTTAGTTCTTTCACAACAGCCACCAAATATGTGTCATTTGCCAGTACATCATTGTACTGACCCCCATTCATGGGGCTGCATATTCAAATGTGCAGGATATTCTGAGGAGTAGTAAGTTGATAGGATCTCGAGTCTACATTCCAACATGACTGCCTATGGCGCATGGTGAAGATGGAGGCTCACTACTACCTAGTTTCCGTTGTGTTTATGCTGTATTGAACTCTGTCATTTGAGCTAGTCCATGTGACTAAGCTAGTTTGTAAAGTTTAAAGACTTATGTATCTGGATCTGCGTTGTAATCTTTGATACTTTGCAATGAATACTATATTTTGTTCATTGGTGCTATCAGTGATCCAGGGAATAGCACTTAACACAGGTGTTCCACCTTAATCCAAAGGTGGGGCGTTACACAAGAGCGGGATTTATCCATCCGCATGACGGATAGATACTCTGGGCCCACTCGATGATAGTTGCATCTACAAAGCTTGAAAGTGTGTGACTAGGTCATGGAGGATGCAATGTCATGAACAAGTAAAAGACTTGTTGACAACAAGGATGAACATGATATAGTGATATTGCTGATCTAACCTTGGACAAGATCTACTATCACGAGACAAAAGGAATGGGATATGATGTTTATGGATCAACAAAGAGCTTCGTGGAATGCACACGAATTAGCACGGTTTTCCAGAAATGATTGTTAATGATTGATCGGAGAGGATTCTCGGTCATGTCTGGAGTATTCCCGACCCGTACGGTGTCACACTTAAGGGTATACGACGCTTAAGGATCAATTTGGAAATAATGGAAATCACAAGGAGTTAACCGGAACTATTCCGAGTAATATCGGAAGAGTTCCAGAGACATCGGAAATGCTCCCGACTTTATCGGAAAGGTTCCACTAAAAGAATTATGCCAATGGGATTTTAATTAATGGGTTTAGTATTTAATTAAAGTAATTAAATATTAAAAGAGAATTAATTAATAATTAAATAAAAGAAAAGGTAAAATCCCTAATGGGCTAGGCCCATTTGGGGGGCCGGCCAAGGCCAAAGGCCGGGCGCCCTAGGGTTTCCCCTAGGGGCCGGCGGTAGCCAAGGAGGGGCGGTGGCACCCTAGGGTTTTCCCTAGGGGCCGGCAGCCACCTACCCCCTCCTCCGCCTATATAAACCCCCATGCTCCCTTTGATCATTCATCCCATCTCCTCCTCTCTTCTCCCTAGCTTGGCTCCCACGTTTTGGAGCGGTGCACGCTAGTTAGAGGGAACTCCATGTGCCGGACGTTGTCGCGCTGCTGGATTTCCGGTTCCAATCTTTCTTCTTTTGCTGCTCTGCTGGACCGAAGCCCGGATGATGTCTATACACCATACGTGTGTAATCCCTCAAATATGCTACTACTGCGGCACTGGTCTTCATCGACTGGTACGACTACACGACCTTGAGGTCGGCTTTGGTTGTCTTCATCGACAACGTTTGTGCGGGAATGTTTCTGCGCACTCGGTCTTCAAAGGTATGAACACCACCGCTACTCTGTTGCCTTTCAACTACATAGATAGATCATGGTAAAAGGTTTCTAGGATTTTTTTCTATTGTGCACCCCAACAATGGTATCAGAGCCGATCTATGCATAGTTGTCGTGGTACAGATAGAAGGCATCGGGGATGCGGGCGTTGATTTTCTTATTGTTAGCCTTTAGTTGCATCTATTCATGTCCGTGGCATTGTTGGATTGCAAGCGGCCTCGCAAACCAACTTTACGCTTCGGCAAGACTGGTTCCACGATTGACGTACGACTCGTATCGTACAGGTGGCTTAGGCGAGGTGTCATTTTCTCCTCTTTAGTGGACATGGTTTTTGCAATGGAGGGCCCTTAGCGGGGGTTAAAGAAACAATTAGTGAATCACCATTGTGGTTGCATGCACATAGGTAAAGAATCGTTTCTTCCTAGCATAGCCCTAACAGCCACGTAAAATTTGCAAAAGATAAGTAGAAGGGTCTAACTTAAAATTTGCAAAAGGGCAAGGTAATCTTAAAATTTGCGTATATTAATCAGTATAAGGATGGTATCAATTTTAAGATGATCCCTCTAATAAAAATTCCAACAAACGTGTTCTCCCTTAGTGGAGCAATCACCACCAAAGTTCTCATTTATGAAGCCGTCCATGACAATCAGGGGCTACACATATCTAAGTTTGCATAAGATGTGGGTACAAGCAATATATGTGTCGCGCATACACTAAGGTTGCGTCGGTGAGCCCTAGTATGTGTAGAGATGGCCTCGAAACACAAGTGGCCGAAATGTTAAGCACGAGTCACATGTTGATTGTGATTGAAAAAGACTGAGTCTACCTTTGCAGCTATACCATCGGCCGTGATGATCGGGGGTGGTGTAGTGAATTGGGATAGTGTAATCACTAAACAACTTCGAGGGATGTTACTTTGAGTGGGAGTTCACCTAATTTTTATTAATATGAATTAACAAGTAAATTGAACTCATATTATGAACAAACGTCTAAGTGTCTTTGCAAATCCATTTGTAGATGTCTCGCCCAACATTCAACTTAGGAGCATTCCTAGAGAAAGAAAAACTCAAAAATGAGGGTTCAAACTTCACTACTTGGTTTTGCACTTTGAGGATCATCCTCGCTCCCCATAGGATGGGGTATGTTCTTGATGCCGCCATTGGTGACACACCCAAGGAGGGCGCCTCCAACGATGAGAAGGTTGTCTACCAAACCAAGGTAGACGACGCTTTGTTCATCTAGAGTGGCATGTTGTTTGCCATGGAGTCCGATCTGCAAAAGTGCTTTGAGAAGATGGGTGTATTTGAGATAATCACCGACCTCAAGCCTATTTTTGCACCTTAGACGAGGGCGGAGAGGTACGAAGCATGCGAGCTATTCTTCTCCTCCCGCATGGACGAGCACAGTTGAAAGAACATATGTGCCTCATTTGTGGTTTTGATAATTAATGACAATCCCTATGGACTAATGGATTCATTGAGTTATATGTGTAGGACTTGTCCATAGACAATTCTTGAACCATATGTTGGATTCAAGGTTGTAAGAAGAGATAATGAAGAAGATTATGTGATGACCAAGGTGTTATTCAAGGAGTAATCCAAAGATTGGTCGTAAGGGAGTTGAGACTACATCAAGTGTGTCTTGAAGAATAAGATTGTGTGAGCTCTCATGTGTATCTTCAAGACACCATCATTATAGAGAAAGAAGAATTGATCAAGTCGATGTGCAAGTTCAAGATAGGCATCTAGAAGATACCATATGCTTGAAGCTTGCCATCTATATTGTGATAATGGATATGTGAAGACATGCTTAAAGAGAGTTTTCCCATAGTGGAGTATGGGGGAGCAATTCACGACTTCACCAAGCAAGCACAATCAAGAAAGGTGTTCCAAGTTGAGGGAGACAAGACCATCGTCATCTAGCTCAAGTGGAATGCGCAAGGCAAAGGTACGTTCTTGATAGGGTTTCTTTCTTACCTGTCTCATGGTGGTTGTTGTGAGACCGGGTTATAGGATCGGTAGCCGTACTATCAAGAGGGGCTCTCGAGTGAGTAACTTAATTGTATCGTTCAGAGAGAGCTCAAACCTTTGCATACTTGGCATCATCTTTCTTGCTTCTTATTTGGGTTTTATCCATGTTAGTTTCTAGAGCTCGTGGTTATTTCCATGACAAGCTCTAGCTCATCAAAAACGAAATTCGTATGGAACACTTCTTGCATTTTTGGTGTTTGGAGGTTTTACCGGTTTATCTTTGAAGAGAGGTCAAACCTTTCATCATTTGGTTTTATCCTCCTTGGTTGGACTATGATGTTTCTCTGCATAAAGTTGTAGAGTTTGTTGTTGTGATTCCAACGAGCCCAAGATCATCGAAAATGGAGTCTGGATGCTCAAGTTATTGTCGTTTTAATTTTGGTGATTCTGCCAGTTTCAGGGGGGCGGCTTTAGCCGGCCCAGGGCCGGAAATAGCCGGACCGGCACAAATGATTGCCTCTCTGTTTCAGTTTGGATTTTTGTCTAGAAATAGCCGGTCTGGCCGGCTTTAGCCGGTCGTAAGTCCGGCTTTAGTCGGTCAAAATGGCTGTAACGGTCAGATTTTATGGGGGACCTATAAAAGGCCCCCTTCTTCCTCCTTGGGCTGGTTAGCTTGTTTTTCCTCTCTCTCTCTCTCTCTCTCCTTCATTGTTGACCTTGGAAAGCTTGCTCCTCTCTCAATTCCTCCTATGATTCTTGCATATCTTTGAGGGAAAAGTGAGAAGAGATCTAGATCTATATTTCCACCAATCCATCTCTCCTCTAAGTGAGGAGAAATAGTGAATCTAGATCTTGGAGTTCTTTGTGGATTTCCTTAGTTCTTCCTCTCATATCTCTCCATAGCATTAGTTGCTTTGGTAGGATTTGAGTGAGAAGAATTTTATCACTTTGTGTGCTCTTGCCATTGCATTTGGTGCATCGGTTTGAGTTCTCCTCGGAGATTTGTGGAAGTGAAAGTAAGATGCTTGTTACTCTTGGGTTCTTGGAACCCTAGACGGCTTTGTGGCATTGTGGTGCCTTGCTGGCTATTCTTGGGAGCCTCCAATTAAGTTGTGGATGCGTGCCCCAAGCTTTGTGTAAAGGCCCGGTTCCGCCTTGAGGAACCCCTTAGTGGAAGAGTGAGCTAGGCCTTTGTGGCGCAAGCTCACACCGGAGAATAGGGTGAGGCCTTTGTGGCGATACCACACCCCTACAATGAGACGTACTCCCTTTCAAGGGAGGAACTCGGGAATACATCATCATCTCCGCGTGCCTCGGTTATTCCTATACCCAACCTCTTTACTTATGCACTTTACATTGTGATAGCCTTCGTGCTTGAAGTCATATATATCTTACTATCACCTTGTTACTTGTATTTCTTAGCATAAGTTGTTGGTGCACATAGGTGAGCCTAGTTTATTTAGGTTTTGTTGGCTTAGCAAAATAAACGCTAGTTTAATTCCGCTTTTTTTCAAGCCATTCATAAAATTTGATATCGCCTATTCACCCCCCCCCTCTAGGCGACATATGTGTCCTTTCAATCGGTATCAGAGCCCGGTCTCTCATTTTAGGCTTAACCGCCTTGAGAGCAAAGATGTCGACTAGGGGATTAGTGCATAATAACACTTTTATATTCAATGGCACAAATTATGATATATGGAAAATTCACATGCTTAATTATTTTCGGGTCATCGACCCATCTATGGAGCGAATTGTAGATGCGGGTTTTTCTCCTCCAAAGGATACTCAAAATCTATCTTTAGATGATGAGAAAAACTTGTATCTCAATGCTCAAGCTACTCATGTGATTGTTAATGCTTTGAGCGATGTAGTTACCTCCTCTATCATGCCTTTTCGGAGCGCTCATGAGATATGGACAAAGCTTCAAGAAAAATATGGCGCGTCCAAGATTTTTGAGGATGATTGTATTCCTTCCACTTTCAGCCATGATGAACTCTCATCCACTTCACCAACGTGTGGCAAGACACAAGGTAATGATATGATGAGTGGTGATGAAAATTGTAATGTTGATAGTGAGCTTACTTTTCATAATCATTCATCTCTATCGCATTGCAATGCTTCATCTTTGGACTTAAACACTTCGAGCACCAAAAGTACTTTACATGCTTGTGTTGATAGTCCTTGCATATCATGTATAAATTGCTTGACTAAACCTAATGATGATATGCTTATTGCATCTTGCTGCCATGATACAAATGCTTCTATTTCCTCTAGTCCTTGTGATGCTAACCATATAGAGGGAATCGAAGATTCTTTGGGCCAAGACAAGGTGTTGAATGGAGCTTCAAATAATTCTTCATCTTCTTCTTCTCACGGTTCCCACATATGCCTTATGGCTAGGTCTTCAAATCATAATATGTTGAGGACAATGGTGAGGATGATGATAATGAAGAAGACTATATTGAGTATTTAAACAAGAAGGGTAAGGTGGTCTTTGATGCTTTGCATAACAACAAAAATGTTTTGCCCAACTTCTTTGAAATCATGAGTTGTGCTATTAAGAGCACGAAACTCATTGAGATGAAGGAGGAAAAAATTGATAAAATGTTTGCTCTTGAGCGTGAGTATGCCAATGATATCCATGATTTAAAATGTGCTCTAGAGGAAGAGCAAGAGGTTTGGGTTTCTCTTGAGGGGAAGCTTGAATCCATTGAGGAGTCATGTAATGAAATAATTTCTAAACTCACTAAAGAATGTGACCTTGCCCTTGCCAAGTTGTCTTCTCCTATTGCTCATGATAATGATGCATGTGCTACTAACTCTATTTCTTGTGAATAATCTATTTTGAAGGAGAATGTTGAGCTAAGGGCTCAACTTGAGTTGCTAACTAGCAAGTATGGGAAATTAGAAGAAAGTCATGAAAAACTATATAGCTCTACTAAGGATCTTCTAGTGTCCCATGCTCGCCTAAAGTTAGCTCATGAGGCTATATCTACAAAGGTAACATCTTGTGAGCCTCATGTGGACATTTGCACCAATTCTCAAAATGCCATATTGCCATGTGCTAGTTCTAGTAATTCATCCACTCATAATATTGCTACTTCTTGTGATGAATTACTTTCCTTGCATTGTTGCTCTAACAATGAAGCGTTTACTTCCTCTCATACTTGTGTTGTCACTAACCATGTAGAGGAAATCAAAGATCTCAAGGCCCAAGTTACTTCATTGAAGAAAGACATGGAAAATCGTCATGAAGGGAAGTCCACACTCAACAAGATCTTGAGTGTGCAAAAATCCCCCAATGACAAGAGTGGACTTGGATTTATCTCTAATAACAAGAAGAAGTCCAAAATATAAAAGAATAATAAGGGCCAAGAACAAGTCAAGAATTTGTCCAAGATTGTTTGCTTCAAGTGCAAAATTAAAGGGCACCATGTTAGATCTTGCGCTTTGAAGAAAAAGGCACTTAGTGAGAAGCAACAAGGGAAGCGGCCTCAAGTTCAAGGCCATGCTCAACCTCGAGTTGAAGAAAGGTCACTCCCCAAGAAAAATCAAGCTAATGCTCCCCTTGTGGAGAAATCAAATGAGAAGAAGGTGAAGAAAAGAACTTGCTACATATGCCATGAGAAGGGTCACCTATGTTCTTCATGCACTAGTGGTAACTCATCCAACCCTATCATAATTGAGGATGTTTATTCACTTTGCAAGGATAATGTTGGCAATGTGTTTGCCAAATTTTTTGGTGCTCAAAGTGGTGTCAAGAAAAGAACCATTTGGGTTGCCAAACCTATTGTTACTAATTTCTTACAACCCAACTTGGTTGGGGACCAACAAGCCATTACTTGAACAATAGGTGTTGTTGGAGGGCATTGGAGACTTGGCTATATCATGAAGAATTAAGGGATCTTCATCAATTATATTTTCTCAAGTCAAGTCAATTGGATTCTCTTGTTTCTATCATTTATCCAATGCTCCTCCTTGCGGTAACATGTATTCAACTTATCTACATTGAAAGTTACTCGCCCCTTTGCATGTGTTGGGTTTTGTACCGTGCATGTGGTTATATATGTTGTGCTTCCTACTTGATTTATTTTGAGTAATCAAGTATGTGCATGTTGGGTTGCACACCATGTACGGTTGTCTTGGTTGAGCCTATTGCATCTCGTTTTATCTTGCTTGGCTCTTGTGAGAGATTAGTGGACCATCCCATTTTGGGGAGTGATATGCTTTGCACTTCACAATCCTAAAAATGTGTGTACATGAGGAATACCACTTAGTGTTGATATTTAAAGATTATCTAGTCTCTATGTGGTATGTCATTCTCATGAGAAATTCAAATTCTATAATGTCCATTAATCATCTCGTTTGGATTTTATTTGACTCTTGTGAAATAAATGTTTTATCACATTATGGGGGAGTAATATGCTTTCTGCATACTACAAGCCAATAAAATGTGTATATTTGAGGTTGTGTCACATAGTGTTGATATTATAAATTATCTTGCTTCTATGTGGCACGTTTTCTCAAACAATTTCCAATTTTCCAAATTGTTTTATTCATCTTGTTTTGGATCTTGTTTGTGAGATACTTTTTGGTAGGGTTTTCCTAAAATGTGGAATTCTACATCAAAGTTGGAAAACCATTTACTTCAAGTTATCCTAATCATTGCTCTGCGTGATTGTTTAACTATTTGAGTCTATCAAGAATATCTTTGTTTGGATGGTGTTTGATTTTATATCCTGTTTCACATGCTTCTTTGTTGTGAAGATGATCTTGGATTTACATATAAACTACCACCGGGAAATAATTCCAAATACCTCTTGTTCTTGGACAACTGGCACTCTATCATGTGGTATATATATTGATCATCTTTACATTGGCTATTGCTTTTAATTAACTTATCTCTCGCCAAAAATGTATTTTTTTTAACTACCGTTGTCTTCCGTGACTCTTGTGTTTCCATTTGATTTTGTTGAACTTGTTTTGTGTTATTTCCATGTAGGTAGATGTGATGATATCATTTGTGTGCATTTTGTATTCAAATGCAAAATCATAAATAATGCACTAATCTTGGGGGAGCTCTCCTATAGTCATTATAACACACTCTTTGTGCTTATTTCAATTGCTATTGGTTGTTGTTGGAAGACAAATCTTTTATTTTTGGTACTTTGTGTGCCATCATAAAAAGTGTGGAGAGTTTGGTTTTGTTTGTTGGAACCTTGCTCTCTTATCTCCTTCCTTTTTATTTGTTTTTCACACTTAAAATGAGATATTTCTTTGAGCATGTGTGTTTTAGTTATCCTTTATGCTCATTGGATTTTGCTATGTTCACTTGGTGAACTTTGGAGTCAATCTTGTGTTGATTTGATTCTTTGATATAATTTGGATAACCTTTTGTCACTTCACACTGTTGTGTGCTTTCTTGTTTTGCTCAAAATATTGTCCAAATTGTATCTCTTTTGGCTCTTGAAAGTATTATGCATGCATTCTTACTAAATGTATAATCTATGTCATGATTTGCTTTCATTGATCCAATATATAGGGGAATCTCCATCAAATCCTGACGAGGGTTAACTCGACAAATGTCCTAGATGAAGGACTTAGGATCGGGGGAATAGGGCGTCAGATGAACTCAAAGGTAAATTAGTCAAACAAGGTGTGTATCGAAAGTAAGCGTGGTGATGAACTTGGCTTGCTTTCAATCTGTCCCTCACCATCCTCTCCTGACCCCTATATATAGGTGGCCAGGTCTCAAGGAATGGGAGGGGTCCGATACATATTACAATATCAGTATACGACATGAACTCTTATCTCGACTAGGATTACACTTGGGCCTAGCTTAACGGGCATCTAGGGTACTCAAGTAACGGGCTCTATTATCTATTCCCTTGTTAGTAGCCCCCGAGATTCTACCAGAATTGTAGATTCGGGTTGAATCTCAAATCTTCATATCCTTGACTTGATCAATCTTTCGACTTCTTCTTTTCCTGTACTCAAAAAATAAACATCTTTTATTATATTATCTCGCAAGGGGTTTTGATGAACAAGCCTGACAACTCTGACGGATCAGGAGGCCAGTTAACTGCCGGAGCAGATACTTGTCACCTACTTCAAATTCAATCCCCTTGGACTCGAATTCAGGAAACTGGTCAAACCCATTCTTTTTCTGCATTTAGGACTTACAAAGAACGAGTCCCAGTGGTTCTCAGGGTACCCAGTGCATCCACCAGGATTTTCTTCGCGTCATAGACATGGATAATTACTAGCAGAGTGCATTCATGTGCGTATACCAGGCCACACAGGACGGATCCTGGGGTCTTACCTTCACGATATGTTTCAATCATGACATTCGAGTTTCGTCGTGATGATGCTACTCGAGAATCATATGTCGCAGCCTTGTTTGACTGTTGAAATGTACAAAATAATCGAGTTGTTCCTTCAGATAACTCATACATGACTCCCGATGGGAGTAATCGATCTTTATTTTGTCAACAATGAAGTCGAAGTTTTGTTATTTTTCTTCAATTTTATCCTTTATCATCGGGTGCACGACCAGTGCTCCCGATGGGAGTAGCCCCCGAGGCTATAGCCGAAATTTTTCGGGTATAGGTTCAAAATATACATACTGTCACCAGTAAACTTTCTTCTGCAATAATTTTGGCACAACTGTGCTTAAATACTCTTCCCTCTCTTCTGGTGATAGGAGCCCCCGAGTCACTTGACGAGGTGCATTGTGTTCTTTGACATACTTCTACTCTTGTTTGTCCACATTGTGCTTTTTTTTCTCCTTTATAATTATACACGTGTCTCTTCCTTGTCCGTGATATTCTGTCACTGTGTTATTTCCTGCTCGGGGCGAAGTGAAAAAGCCCGTGGATGTATTTGGACCTTTAACTTGCTTAGGCCCATGAAAGTTTACTTATAAATAAAGCACTTTGGCTAGGGAAAAACCCTAACTCCTTCATTACCAATTTCATCAGTCGCATCGTCTTCGTCTTCCGCATCTCCTCTAGGGTTTTCTCACCAAGCTCTTATCTGCCATGGCGGATGCTGGTGGGTCGCATCTGAATATCGGCTCACAGATGGAGAAACGGGGTCGCGGCCACCCTCGCGGCAGCAAGAACAAATCAAAAGACCCCGCTGCGGTGGCCTCATCGTCCGTATCTGTGAAACGGCGCCCTGGCCGCCATGTGGGGAGTAAGAACAAGCCCAAGGTATCGGCTGCTACACCAGGTCCCAACGCTCCTCCTCATAATGCTTCTCCTCCTCCTCCTCCCAAGATTTACTCCTTCTTTTGTATCGCCGGTGCCCAATGTCGTGAGATTCAGCGGGTGCCATTGAAATTTACCAATTTCATGGATGGGCGAGAACTTCGTGAAGCAATTCTTCGCGAACACTCTGTAGGAGGAACTCCCTATGAAGTGGAGGTATGGTACGATGGAGACGGTGAGATGTACTTTAGGGGTGGCTGGTCCCAGTTTGCAGAAGATCATGACTTCTACCAAGGGTTCTTCATGATCTTCGACTACCACTGTGGTATGTCGAAGTTTGATGTGAAGATCTACGACGGTACTCAGTGCCAGAGGGAGTACGAAGCTTAAGTACATTTTCAGTAGATGCTCCTTGATACGTCTCCAACGTATCTATAATTTTTGATGCTCCATGCTTGTTTTTACACCATTTGCCTACTATTTCGTTACACTTCGTGGCACTTTTATGCATTTTCCGAAACTAACCTACGAACAAGTCGCCACAGTGTCAGTTCACTGTTTTCTGCTGTTTTTGTGTTTCAGAAAAGCTACATAGGAAATATTCTCGGAATTGGACGAAACAAGTTCCTGAAGTCTTATTTTTCCCGGAAGCTTCCAGAGATCCGAAGAGGAGTAGGAGGGGGGCCACGAGGGCCCCACACACCAGGGCGGCGTTGCCCAGGCCCTAGTCGCGCCCCCTATGTGTGAGGGTGCCTCGGGCCACCTCTGACGATGCCCCTTCGCCTATAAAGACCCCCCGACGGAAAAAAACCTAAGTACCCGATCACTTTTCCAGAACACATCGCGATCCGCCGCCGCCGTTGACCCGAAGATCGGGAGGGTCTAGAAGCTCTTCCCGGCACCCTGCCAGAGAGGGGAATCGCCACTGGAGGTCTTCTTCATCGCCATGCTTACCTCCGGAGCGATGAGTGAGTAGTCTACCTTGGACTATGGGTCCATAGCAGTAGCTAGATGGTTGTCTCCTCCACCATGTGCTTCATGTTTAGATCTCATGAGCTGCCCTACATGATTGAGATCACCGTTATGTAATTCTACATGTTTGGTTTGTTGGGATCCGATGAATATTGGTGTTATGATTGAGTTGCTATACTGAAATATATCTTATGTTATCTCTATGTTGTTTATGATCTTGCATGCTCTCCATTGTTAGTAGCTATCTTGGCCGAGTAGTTGCTAGTGACTCCAAGAGGGGGTATTTATGCTCGATAGTGGGTTCATGCCTCTATTTAATCTGGGGGAGTGATAGAAACCTCTAAGGTTGTAGATGTGATGTTGCTACTAGGGAGAAAACAACATTCATATGCTCGAGGGCATATGCTTTGTTTACATTACACACTTTGCTTAATGCAATTATCTGTTGTTCGCAACTTAATACTCATGGGGTGTTCGGATGATATCCCCGGGAGTGGATTATTAGTCATAGATGCAGTTGGATGGTGGTCTATGTATTTTGTTGTAATGCCCAGAGTAAATCACATAGTGATCTTCTTAACATATCACGTTTATCTTTATTCTATCAATTGCCCAACTGTAATTTGTTTACTCAGCATGTGTTATTTATCTTATGGAGAGACACCACTAGTGAACTGTGGACCCCGGTCCTATTTCCATCATATTGCTATCACCTGGTTACTTTACTCGCACTGTTTACTTTACTCGCATACTATTATCACTTTCCACTCGATACGCTCATACCCTTTGTTTCAAGCAAACCGGTGAGATTGATAACCTCATCGCAAGTTGGGAACAAAGTATTTGGTTGTGTTGTGTGCAGGTTCCACATTGCTGCTCGCAAAGCAATGCTTGGACGAGGTGCCACATATAAATTGTCCGAAGATGTCGCTAAGCCAGTGCGCATGACCTTCAGTCGTATTGTCTGCTCTTCTCCTGATCGACATACCTTGGTTTCTAACTGAGGGAAAACTTGCTGCTATATTCATCAAAACCTTCTCTTAGGGTTTTCCAACTGGCCGGTCATTTAATTTCATACACCATTGACTTGGCCCCATCAAGTTTTCTGGCGCCCTTGCCGGGGACGAAACTCCTACATCAACTATATTTTCCCCTGTCAACTTGGCACCATAAAACAGCAAGCAAGTTTTCTGGTGCCGTTGCCGGGGAAGAAGTGGAAGACCTTTGCAAGGGGAGTTTTTCGCACGCACATCCTTTACTTTGTTTTATTGTTTTGCTTTACTTTATTTATTTTTACCTGCATCATTTTATATCAAAAACACACAAAAATTAGTTGCTTTTATCTACTTGCTTTTAGTTCATTATGCTGTTCCCTAAGTACGTTTTGGAGGACCTCTCAGTAGGTAGTGGTTCAATTATTGGGAAAGATAACATTGAGGAGTTCTTTAATCACATTAGTATGCATAAGGAAGTTGAGGAAAAGTCTTTGGTTGAGCTTGCTCCTAGTTATGAAGTTGCTTCTGCTTATTTAGTTCACATGTTGGAAGCTAGGTTTGCTAGCCTTAACCCTTTTATGCAATACATGTTCCTTAAGCTTCATGAAATTGAGGATCCCGAAAAGAAAGCTTTTATCTTGGAAACTTTGTGCATAGAATTTAGAGATGTTGCAATTGAAGCTAGGAAAGTTTTTAAGAAGTTTAATAAGCTTGGCTCGCCTGTAGCGGTTGTTGGCACACCCAATGAAGATTCTAGAATGCCAATACCTTGTAAACTTGTAGGAATTCATGATGCCTTGGAAACTAATTTTAGTTGGATTTGTCCTGAAAATCTTATTGGTGAAAATAGTGTACCAAGGCGTGACTACAAGGGGTACTCAAAACCTCATTTGGATAGTATTCATTTCTTTGTTCCTATGGATCTTGATGCTTCATCTCTTGATGTTACTTGATTCGCAATTTTCTGCGCCTAGCTCAAAGGCGTTAAAGAAAAGCACTCTTGGGAGATAACCCAATGTTTTACTTTCAGTACTTTTTCTTTTATTTGAGTCTTGGAAGTCATTACTACTGTAATGACCTCTCCTTATCCTTTTTATTTTGTTGTTGTGCCAAGAGAAGCCTCTAATTCGAGTGAGGTAAAGATTTGGGGATGTTGCTATCCTGAAACTGTTTTCAGTGCTGCACCGTAAAAATTCGTGAAAATTCTCTGTATATCTTTTGGACCTCCGATTTCTTGTGCATATGCCCCAGGTTATATCCAAACTTTTGTTAGTTGAACACTTTTTGATTTGAGCAACAGAAAATCCCTCAAAAATTCGACCTTTGTCAGCTGTTCAGTTTTGACAGATTTCTGCCACTATTCGTTTTTGCCGCTTTATCGCTTTCTTTTTTAGTTCTTTTGATCACGGAACTTTTGGGGAAGTTGCTACAGTAGTACATACTTTATATGTGGTGGTTTTGGGTTGAAACCTGAAGCAAAAGAGGTTGATTATATGTTATGCCTACACTAATGTTGCTAATAGATTTGTGTTTAGTTTTATATGAAGGAAGTTTTCAAGTGTAGGGATTGGAGAATGATGAGATGAGTTGAATAATGGACAAAAGCTCAAGCTTGGGGATGCCCATGCATCACCCCAATAAATATCCAAGAAGTACAAGCGTCAAAGCTTGGGGATGCCCCCGAGGCACCCCTTCTTCATCGGCAAAAATCAGGTCACCTTTCAAAACACTATATTTTTATTGCTTCATGCACTATGTGTTTTTCTTGGAGCGTCAGTTGTTTTAGTTTTCTTAGTTATTTTAGTTTTGTTTCCTGCAATAAATGGTTGGACCCCAACAAATTTCCTTTGGAGAAGTTGCCTTGCTTTTGATTTGCCAAGAACGCTCTAGTTTTCATTCTTATCAAAAACCGAGTGTTCTTCTTTTTCTGCTACTGCTTTTGGTTTTCATTTTCGCCTTGATTTGCATTCAGACCTTGTCATATCTCTTCATCAAGGTGTATTTTTGCCTCTGATCTTTATTGGTTTTCATCAAAAGAGGTGTCTTAAAAAATTTCAAATGGTGTTGGAAAAGAGAAAAAGCTCTATGCAAAAAGGTGGTACAAGAAGGAGCTTGTGTAGACTGCAGCTTAGGCTTTTTCATGTCATGCTTGATGTATTTTTGATAGTATGCTTAGTGGTTTTGCTGTAGCATGACTTGTCTCAAATAACTGAGATTGCTTAATGAGCCTTTGAAAAAATCATGCGTTGTTTTTATTGTTTGGAAGCATTATTTTGGTTTTCTCCTTGATGCTTTATTTGGGTTGACTTGGCGCATGCTCATACATGTTAGACTCTTACAAAGTCGCTAATAGCCTCTATGATCATTTAGTTTTTGACTTTTGATGCCATCTTATGCTTCTTTTAATGTCGCTTTGTCGCTTTGCATGATTATGGCCATTATTGCTCTCTTAGTTGGTCGCTCCCAGTCTTTTGCTAGCCCTCGCCTTGTACTGGGTATGAGCTCTACTCGTGCATCCAACTCCTAAAAACCAAGTTTGCCAAAGTGTCCACCATACATACCTACTAGCAATTTGCTATTCCAAGTAAATTTGACTTGCTTTTATTTTCTCTTCAAATTAAACTCTTAACAGTGTTATGCGAAAATTGGTCAGTAAAGCTCTCATGAACCAGAAGGCACACTTTACTTTTTCTTGTTCTTAAAAATTTGACATTGTGGTCTCTTATGTTGAGTTGTTATGCTTGCAAGTTGTAAGTTGCATACTAGCCCAACCATGCTGTCATGGGGCAAGCTTTCAACATTGCACTTCTTATTTGAGTTGATATCGTGATCTTTTGTTTATGGATGCCCGCGTTGTGAAATGAATTGGGAATCTTGCGGGGATCATGGAGTTTGTATATGTGTTAGGGAAACGCCTGGGCCGCCAATCTAAGCCATGCATAATTCATGGTGGAAATTTGCAGCATACCCATGGTGGACATTCGACGATGCATCTCAAAATAAAAAGCTAAACAAATGGCAAATAAAAGAGATGTCGAGGTGTTCATTGTCTGCTTGTCCTGTCATTTTGATGTGGGCTTGTTCCATGTCATCGGGCACAGAGGTACCCTGTTGGCGGTTCTCGATGATATGCATATACTGACAATGACAAGAGCCTTGCTTGGGACTCTAAGTAAAGTAGCATGAGGTTTGGGTACTCGTATTCACGGGACACGAGGTTTTCAACTTATGATTTGTCAAGCATATGCATCATAATTGTTCTCGCATTAACTCTAACCATTCAAGATGCTTATGATGGGGGCAATGAGAGCTCAAAGCCGGTAAGTAACATAATTTTTGAAGGTCTATAAAACTTGCAAACACTGCTTCCCTCTGCGAAGGGCCTTTCTTTTACTTTCATGTTGAGTCACCACCTTCTATCTTTATGCACCATTAAGAGAGCATAGTTGTCATTCTTAGTATAATGTGCATTGTCCCGAAGTTTTCATTGATTGATTCATATTGTTGGTTTCACTTGTTCTTAAATTATTTGTATCTAGTCGCCCTCTTAAACTTGAAGGTGTCCTATGCAGTTATGTTTTGCTCTCTATTAAGGACAAGCTGAAAACCATTTGTATGTTTTTCCTTATGATTTGAACACACGTTTGACTTTCATTGTTTCATTTTCATGATCTTTTGTTTGTGTTCATTTGCATGTTATAACATGGTTGCTAAGTTCTTATTGTCAAGATTATATCTTTCATGCCCATGTTTTAAGTTCTTATGATCCCAGCTCACAAATGCTTACATATATGATCAAGATTGTGTAGGTGCATGTCACCTCAAAAATTATTCTTTTGTTATCACTTACCTACTCGAGGACGAGCAGGAGTTAAGCTTGGGGATGCTTGATACGTCTCCAACGTATCTATAATTTTTTATGTTGCATGCTTGTTTTTACACCATTTGCCTACTGTTTCGTTACACTTCGTGGCACTTTTATGCATTTTCCGGAACTAACCTACTAACAAGTTGCCACAGTGCCAGTTCCCTGTTTTCTGCTGTTTTTGTGTTTCAGAAAAGCTACACAGGAAATATTCTCAGAATTGGACAAAACAAGTTCCTGAAGTCTTATTTTTCCTGGAAGCTTCCAGAGATCCGAAGAGGAGTAGGAGGGGGGCCACGAGGGCCCCACACACCAGGGCGGCGCGGCCTAGGCCCTGGCCGCGCCCCCTATGTGTGAGGGTGCCTCGGGCCACCTTTGACGATGCCCCTTCGCCTATAAAGACCCCCCAACGGAAAAAACCTAAGTACCCGATCAATTTTCTAGAACACATCGCGAACCGCCGCCGCCGTCGACCCGAAGATTGGGAGGGTCCAGAAGCTCTTCCCGGCACCCTGCCGGAGAGGGGAATCGCCACCGGAGGTCTTCTTCATCGCCATGCTTGCCTCCAGAGCGATGAGTGAGTAGTCTACCTTGGACTATGGGTCCATAGCAGTAGCTAGATGGTTGTCTCCTCCACCATGTGCTTCATGTTTAGATCTCATGAGCTGCCCTACATGATTGAGATCACCGTTATGTAATTCTACATGTTTGGTTTGTTGGGATCCGATGAATATTGGTGTTATGATTGAGTTGCCATACTGAAATATATCTTATGTTATCTCTATGTTGTTTATGATCTTGCATGCTCTCCGTTGTTAGTAGCTATCTTGGCCGAGTAGTTTCTAGTGACTCCAAGAGGGGGTATTTATGCTCGATAGTGGGTTCATGCCTCTATTTAATCTGGGGGAGTGACAGAAACCTCTAAGGTTGTAGATGTGCTGTTGCTACTAGGGAGAAAACGACATTCATATGCTCGAGGGCATATGCTTTGTTTACATTACACACTTTGCTTAATGCAATTATCTGTTGTTCGCAACTTAATACTCATGGGGTGTTCGGATGATATCCCCGGGAGTGGATTATTAGTCATAGATGCAGTTGGATGGCGGTTTATGTATTTTGTTGTAATGCCCAGAGTAAATCGCATAGTGATCTTCTTAACATATCACGTTTATCTTTATTCTATCAATTGCCCAACTGTAATTTGTTTACCCAGCATGTGTTATTTATCTTATGGAGAGACACCACTAGTGAACTGTGGACCCCGGTCCTATTTCCATCATATTGCTATCACCTGTTTACTTTACTCGCACTGTTTACTTTTCTCGCATACTACTATCACTTTCCACTCGATACGCTCATACCCTTTGTTTCAAGCAAACCGGTGAGATTGACAACCTCATCGCAAGTTGGGAACAAAGTATTTGGTTGTGTTGTGTGCAGGTTCCACGTTGCTGCTCGCAAAGCAAAGCTTGGACGAGGCGCCACATATAAATTGTCTGAAGCTGTCGCTAAGCCAGTCCGCATCACCTTCAGTCGTATTGTCTGCTCTTCTCCTGATCGACATACCTTGGTTTCTAACTGAGGGAAAACTTGCTGCTATATTCATCAAAACCTTCTCTTGGGGTTTTCCAACTGGCCAGTCATGTAATTTCATACACCATCGACTTGGCCCCATCACTCCTTTTATGTAATCTTTTGTTCTAGTTCTCCTTTTGCACGTTCTATGTAATAGTACTCGTGATGAACTTTATCTTGTGCCATCTTGTTTATCTATTAGTAGACCAAGGGAACTAAGCAGAGTTCTGAGGTATGTTTTAATTTATCGTCGAGTTGCCTTGAACTGTGCTTGCGTTTGTGTCGAATATCGAGTTATGAATAACCTTGTAAATAATCATGAATACGGGATCTCGATAAGTTTTACTTTCTTTCATACGACTCGAGGGTCGGAGTCCCTGAGCGGAAAAAATAGAAACATGCTATACATATTGTCGAGTTGGCCCAAAGAACCCAACCTGTGGCCTCATGTTCTGGGTTCAGAGGGTCATAACTCAAAATTTCTTGTCGCCGTACTCCTTCTACACATAGAACCGTCGTAGCTGTTCTGCATTCCACGGGTTGCTCTTGTCTTTCCCTGTTTTCTTGTCTTGAAGTCCATAAGCTCCTCCTGGTATTACTTCTGTCACGATGTAAGGTCCCACCCACAGGGACTCTAATTTGCCATGACCGTCCTGTTTGAGTCGTAAGACTAGATCTCCTACCACGAAAGATCGTGGACGAACTCGACTACTATGGTAGTTTCGTAGATTCTGCTGGTATTGCATGGCCCTGGCGAGGGCTATGTCTCTTGCTTTGTCGAGTGCATCGACATCGTCTTGAAGTGCTTCTGTAGAAGTTGTTTCATTGTAAGCTGCAATTCTTGGGGCTTCATGGGTGATTTTGACTGGAAGCACGGCTTCTGCGCCATGGACCAGGAAAAAGGTAGTTTCTTGGGTAGCCGCATTGGGCGTTGTTCTAGGACTCCAAAGTACGGAGGGTAACTCGTCTACCCAGGCATGTTTGGCTTTCTCCAGGGGCGCTAATAGCCTCATTTTTATCCCGTTGCATATGAAGCCATTGGCTTTCTCGACTTGTCCGTTTGTCTTTCGATGTGCTGCATACGCGAATTTCAGTTTGATTCACATACTCTCGCAGTAGCTTTTGAACTCTTTCGATGTGAAGTTTGTCCCATTGTCCGTGTTGATGTTGTGTGGTACTCCGAAGCGAAATACTATAGACTTGATGAAGTTGATTGCTGCTGTGGAAGCTTGGGTTGTTACTGAGGCTGCTTCTACCCATTTGGTGAACTTGTCTACTGCCACCAACATGTAGACATGACCTCCTGGCCGGGATTTGTGTAATTTTCCTACCATATCGAGGCCCCATCGTGCAAAAGGCCAAGATAATGGTATCGGCTGCAGCTCCGCTGCTGGTGCGTGTGGCCGAGATGCAAATCGTTGACATGCTTCACACCTTCTTACTATCTCTTTGGCGTCTTCAATGGCCGTTAACCAGTAGAATCCTGCACGAAAAGCTTTAGCTGCAATAGCTCTACTGCTAGCGTGATGCCCACACACTCCTGCGTGGATGTCCCTTAATATGTCTTGCCCTTCTTGAGGGGTGACACATCGCTGTAGAATGCCAGTTATGCTTTTCTTGTATAGTTTCCCTTGCAACAATTAAAAAGCCTTGGATCATCGTATTATCCTTTTTGCCTCCACTGGGTAGTGCTTTGTTTATCATGTATGCCAAGTATGGTTGCATCCACATTTCTTCGATCATCATAACTTCCTCTGGTTCTGTTGTGCTTCCTGTGCCCGGCTTGCCAGTCCCCGAGCCTATTGTTGGGTGCTGGCCTGGTTCTCCTGTAGTCGAAGTTTTGTTATGCTTTATTGATCTCTCTATGATTTCTTCCCAAAAGACTCCTGGTGGTATAGGCAGGCATTGGGACCCAATATTTGCTAAATTGTCAGCTTCCTCGTTGCTGGCCCTGCTAACATGTGAAACTTTGCATCCATTAAATGTTCCCTCTAGATAGTAGTATAGGTTTCTATATGTTGTCATGTTGTCATTGATGGCGTCACATCGGTTCATCACTTGCTGGACGATGAGATTCGAGTCCCCGAATATTTTCAGTCGAGTTGCTCCGCATGCTTTGGCCATTTTCATCCCGTGGAGTAGAGCTTCGTTGACTACGCGGGGTCTTACCTTCATGACAAGTCACGGCATTCGAGTTGCGTTGCGATAACATAACTTGAGAATCTCATGTCGCAGTCCAATTTTGACTGAAAATATTCGGGTTTTAACAACCATAAAACTCGCTCCCGATGGGAGTAACATTCCTGTATTTCTCAAAATCTAATGCTTTACCAAGAAATATCGTCGGGTGCGCGCTCAGCACTCCCGATGGGAGTAGCCCCCGAGGCTATAGTCGAAAAAGACTTTTTCGAGTATAGGCTCAAAATATAGTGTAGTCCATCATACTTCAACTCGAGATACTTTAATAACATCTTGTCGGCGAATATGCGTCCACCACTCCAGTAAAGAGTTGCATTCAATATCTTTGAAAGTAGTAGCCCCCGAGGCTATAATCGAAAATCCTTCGGGTATAGTCTTATCAACTGAATGTTGCATTGTCGGTGCCAAACCTTTTTACTCTTATCTATCATCTTCATATTTGATAGTCGCCATATTTGATGCTCACCAATTATATGCATCTGCTGAATTGATCTCTTAACCTCTTCGTGACGTCAGCGACTGAATTTACCTATACGTCATCTGAGCGCGTACCGTTTCATGGGTAGCGCGGTAATTTTATTTTTCTGCCCGTTAGTGGCCCGTTAAGCTAGGCCCAATTGTAATGATAGTCGAATACGAGTACTTACCGTATGTCGATATTGTAATCTGTATCGGACCCTACCCGATCCTCGAGACCTGGCCACCTATATATAGGGGCCAGGAGGGGACGGTGTAGGGCAGATTGAAAGCAAGCCAGGTTGAACACCCAAGTTTACTTTCGATATACACTTATTTCGACTAACCTTTACCTTCGAGTTCATCTGACGCCCTATTCCCCCGATCCTAAGTCCTTCATCTAGGATATTTGTCGATTTAACCCTCATCAATTGGCACCGACCGTGGGGACTTGGGCGTTGGAATCATGAATTTGACGGCTTTTTCGCTTTTAGCCAACAGCAGTTCAGAATTCGACGAAAGTCAAGAGATGGAGTTAACAATTGGAAGTTTGAGCATCCTCATCGGGCCATCGGGTTCATCTCGCCTTTCAGATCCGATGAAGCAAGATCCGTCGGCGAGTGAGCCCGAAACAGTAGTAATGATGGAATATTCGGATGGCTCTTCCAGCGAGGTAAACTCGCCGGTCAGCTTAAAAGAAGTGCAAAAAGGAAAGATCACAGAAGACAACGAAGCAAGGGAAAATTTCGACGCAGGGGTCCAACTCGACGATCTCATGATCTGCCTCAACAATATCTCAGACAAATCAACAGACACATAGAAGACAGGGCTAGAGCTTTCTGAAGATGGTGACTCGATCTTCTCAAGCTTCAATAGTAACATCGGCAAACAATGCCAGGTGCTCGCCATTGTGGGAGACAACTCAGAAGAATTCGACGAAAACAACAATCCAGTACTAAACCCAGCAAATATCGACAGAGGAGCAAACCACCTAGCAGAAGGGCAAACAGCAGAATCCCTCACAACCAGGGAAAAAATTCGACTGTCAGTCGACGAATGGAGGATAATAAGAGAAGCCGTAGAACACGGCACGCCAATACCATCAAATTCCAGCAAAGACATGCTTATGGGGTATCATTATGCCCTAAGGCAGCAGGCAAAGCAATTAGCACAGGAGAAAATAGAGATACAGAGAAGAAAAGACTCAGCCATTGCAGCTAGCAACACCGCTCGTAAAGCGCGAAGCGACGCGTCATATAGTAACGCAAGGAAAAATCGTCGACATGATTCAAGGTACGATAACCTTGAGTACTCCGACAGGCAAAGCATTTCCAAAAACCTCGATTCGTCCTTTTTATCGGTCGACGAACAAGGAAACATCGTACCAAAAACTCCTGAAGCAGCATTAGTGGCAGCTCAAGCTTATCTTCTCACAACTCGACCAAGCCCGGGAGATCCTACAGAACATATGCACAGAGCAGCATTGAACGGACTAAACATGGTGGGCCACAAGCTATCAGCAAAAGGAGAAGAAGCACACCACCGTAAGGAAACGCACAAGCCAAGATCGCCTCGCCGTCACAGTAGTCCTCAGCGCAGAAGCAGCAATCAACGATCTCGATCGCCATCACCAAAACAGCACGGAGGAACCCGAAGATCGCGATCCCCAAATGAAAAACGCGACTATGAAGAAGACGAAAAAGATATGGGGGCATCATGCTTTACCCGCAGGGTTCGCACCACTCCAGTTCCCAAGGGATTCAAGTTACCTCATGATCAGCAAAAATACGACGGATCACAGGAACCACAATCATGGCTCTCTGATTATCTACAAGCAGTACAAATATTAGGAGGAACCAAAGAAACAGCAATGCAAAGCTTGCAACTACACCTCACCGGCGTAGCAAGGTCATGGTTGAGCAAACTAGAGAAAGAAACTATTGGAAGCTGGGAAGACCTCACAAAGCAATTTACAAGCAACTTCAGGTCGACATACAAGCGGCCAACATCAATAGAAGAAGTCAAAGCGTGTGTGCAACAACGCGACGAAACACTGCGGGCATACATCCAAAGATGGAGCCTTATCAAAAATTCGGCAGTCGAAGTTTCAGACGAAAGAGCAATAGATGCGTTCATCATTGGATTAAGGCGAAGAGACCTAGTCGAAGAGATGGGTAGAATCAAGCCAAAAACAGTGTCAGACCTCATGGACGTAGCAAACAGATTTGCAGATGGAGAAGACGCATGCAACAACAAGTGAACGCGATCCCCAGAGGACGATAGAAAAAAAAGATATGGAAGTCAAAGGAGACGGTCCCGAAATTACGACAACTACGGCTCCCATAGCCAAGTCGCCGCAGGATACAAAGACAACAGCTATCAAGGAAGTGATCGCAGAAGCTCGGGATATCGAAGCTACGGAAAGGGGGACTATAAAAAGTTTCCCACGAGAGAACCCAGAGAGTATAACCCGTCACCAGAAGATATGCTCAACGGACCTTGTCATATACACTCAGCGTTCGTCGATGGGAAGCGGGTATCAAGGCACGCAATGAAGGATTGCACAACATTCTTAAAATTACAAGAGGCAGCACTAAACAAGCAAACCGAAGCAAGGCGACAAGGATTTGAAGGAAGCAACGATCCTCTGACAAAACAGCAAGGGAACAACGGAGCTACTCAAGGACAAGACCAACAAAACCAGGGACACGATGATGACGAAGGGTATGTTCCATCAAAAGGACACATCACAACAATGATACAACCTGTGCCCAAGTCGAACAAAGAAGAAAAGAGTATCACTCGACAAGTCCACCTAGCAGTCATTTCACCTCCAGCCACAACGGAGTATCTGCATTGGTCAGAACAACCAATCGAGTTCAATAGAGAAGACCACCCTATAATAGTACCTCGGCCAGGAAACGCGCCTTTGGTACTCAAAGCTCAAATCAGCGCGTATGATGTCGACAGAATATTCATGGACGCAGGAAGTGGAATTAACCTGATATACGCAAAAACACTCAGGGCAATGCATATATCGTTAGAGTTCCTGAAACCAACAGATTGTTCCTTCCACGGGATCGTGCCAGGAAGTGCCAATTACCCACTGGGTCAAATAGCACTCAATGTTTGCTTCGGCAACCGACAAAACTACAGAAGAGAAAAGCTGGACTTCGAAGTCATGGATTGGCCATCCCAATATCACGTGATCCTCGGACGACCCGCGTTTTCGCGATTCATGGCAGTGCCTCACTATACATATTTGGTACTTAAAATGCCAGGACCAAGAGGAATAATTATAGTAAAAGGAAGTTTTGAAGTTTCAGACCTCTGCGACAGGGAGTTCCACAAGATGGCGCAAAACTTTGGCATGACAGCCAACTATGCAGAGAAGGCGAAAAGCACAACTACAGAAGGCGTCAAGCTACTCGAAGGACGCATTGCGGAGCCCGAGATGAAGAAACCACGAGTAGGAGCATCAGGAGAAGACAAAGATACAGGAGAAGAAGAGAATGCCATGACGGCATAAACATCAAGAACAACAGAGTAGAGTAGAAGAATAAGGCTGTAAAAGCCACGAGTTATACCAGGGGCAATGCCCTCTAGATCCAGAACACGGGTCATAGGCCGGATCTCTTGGGTCACCCCATGTATCCTACATTACAAGTATAATAAAGACAAAACGTTCCTCATATTCGAGTTTACAAATCTTTCAAAGGGAAAATGCGGCAAACGCACGAATCGTACGAAAACGCTCTGAGAATAAATTTCAGACATACAGTCGCGAAATAAGAAACTCTCGCGTTCCACATAAATATTACAACATTGGGTTGTCAGAATCGTCTACACCTAAAGGGTCTAAGTAGTGATACTCGCGGAAAAACGCGGCATCTTCTTGCAACAGCCTGGCTATAATTCGTCGGGCAGGCTGCAAGGTACTCTCCAAATGTACTCGAAGGCTAGCCCCACCCGGAGGATAGCTCAGCGACATAGAACTATAATTGAGTCTTGGCTGCCACTTGCATATCCATCCAAGAGCAAAATTGGCGCATGCCACTAAGTTCAGTTCTATCAATCTATGAATTCACTGGCTGGATCTAAAAGTGTCGAGAAGAAGTGGGAAAGTCGCAGGCAGAGGATTGCGAGGAAGCATAACGGAGTGCATAGTCGTGAGAGCTTTCCTGCAACCATCAACCGACTCGCCAATGTGTTGAGCGCGATCTTGAAGCAGTATAATGGCTTTCCGACGCCGAGGATCAGACCACAAAGTTTCAACATCTGCGGACATTTTTTCTAGAGCTGCATTTCGTTCGGTAACCCGACGATCCTCAGCAGCGAAATCCAAGCAAGTGCCTATGACGAGAAGAGATATCATGCAAAGAGCAGTGAAGCAAAAAAGAAAAAGATAAGTCAAAAGGAAACTTACATCGCAACATCTCGCAGGCTGACTCGATAATGCCAAGGACAAAAGAGTTGCATTCCTCATGGTGCAAAATCTTCGCAGTCAAGCTTGACACCTTATCATCAAGAACAGACATTTGCTTTGTCAAACCACAAGCTTTGCTAGCTTTGCTCACAGCCATCTGGGCTTGGCGTTTGGCCAAGGTCAGACGAGACTCAAGATCAGAGATCCTTGCAGAATATTCCATGCATTGACCGCATCAACTAGGAGGCGACGAGATCGCTGAGCCGAACGTGCGGGCAGAAGAAGGAGCAGGATCATTGGCGTGCATAGACTAGAAATCAAAAGAAAAGATTTCAGAAAGATAGCACAAATACTTCATCAAAAGCAAATATATTCACATAAGTGCAAAGCCCTTTGACTAAGGTTCTCGGGTTGCATGTGGCTACAGGTTTTTACAATCAAAAGCAGAAGTTAAATACTACAAGGAAGCCGAGTCTACGCCACCTCAGCATTTTGCTCCGTGGCAGAAGAAGGCATGGCAAATTCATTGCCAGCAGTTGAAGGAGGCGCGGGTTCTTCCATCGCTGGAGTCGGTGCAGCAGATGTCGCAGAAGCAGCCAAAGGAGAAATAATGGACACCAGGGCAGGCGCTAACTTCTTCGCCTTCTCGAAGAAAGTTTTTAGCTCCGAACGGCTGCGGCCATGAGGAGAGCTAACCTTCTCCCAGTCGAAATCTCCGCCATGGGCATATGAAAGTGCAATGGCACCCTCAGCACCTCGCTTCAGAGAAAGTCCCTTTAGCTGGAGGATGGGGTCTTCGGTAGTGTCGAAGGCCTTTGCAAGCTTCTTCACATCATCCTTTGGGACATCCGCTTTCTGCTTCGGCCACAACCCGACGAACATCCGCGTCAGCACGCGGCTCACCAACTCGAAGGTTTCCTGGATAGATATCCAGTTTTCTTCGAGCAAGTTCACCGCGGACATCAGAGGATCATCGCCGGGCTGCAGAGTCGACAAGGGCGCCCCGGTGAATCCTGTATAGAAGAAGGAAAAAGAAAAATAGGGAAAGAAAATTTTAGCAAAACACAAATGGCAGTCGAAAAAGGGAGAAGGCAGAATATGTACCCTCGGCAGCAGTGGACATCGCCTGAAGTCGCTCAGCCACGGCTTGCTTTCGCAGACGATGTTCTTTCTCAGCATCGGCCAAGGCCTTCTCCGCTTTCTTCGCCTTAGCCAGTGCCAATTTTTGCGACTTATCAGCAGCTGTTTTGGCAGCAGTCGCAGCATCATAAGCTTTTCGCGAAGCGCTAAGTTCGGCCTCCAGAGACGTAATGCAGGCTTTTGCCGCCGCTAGGGCACCTACGTTACAGAAGAAGGAGTCAAATAAAAACAGCAAAGAAGGAATCAAAAGAAGACAAGCAGAGACAAGGCGACAGAATTTACCTTCGGAAGCTCTTGCTACCTTTAGGTACTCAGCACATTCTGTGCCCAAGGCGATGAATTTCTTCATCAAAGCCTAGAAGAAGAGGCATGAGTAAGCATACAGAATATACAAAGAAAGTACGTTAAGGGTATTTACTAACATCATCAGAAGAGGCAGCAGATCCATGAGCTTCACCAGCAACGTCCGTTTCCTGGGATTTTTTCGCACGCTTGAGGCTTCGGGTCACAGGAACCTTCTTGACTGCAGACCTGGTAACCCTCGGCGCAGCCTCTTGGGCAGAAGGCTCATCAGCAATCACAGGAGAAGTCGAAGGAACAGCCGAAGTATCTTTTGGCGGCTCCTCGTCATCACTACAAGAATAAACAAGTTGTGTACAGCGCAAAAGAAAAAAAAGCGAGTATAATGCAAATCACAGAACTCGAGGAAAGCTTACGATGCCATTAGGTCAAAGAACTCGACATCCCCTTCAAGAATAGGGGCTTCGTCGGCCACAGTTTTCTGTACAGAGGTACTCGACGAAGCAAGCTCATCAACGCGCTTCCTCTTCTTGTCTACACCAGTGTCCTCGGAAAGCGCAGGAGGAGGCGATGTCGTTGAGCTGGTATCTTGCTCTGATTCTTCGGCGTCATCTCCATCCTAATTCTCATCAGCCTCGGGGGCTTCAGATGCAGACGAGGCCAGATCAGCCGGAAGGGGCCCTGCCTCTGGAAGAAGGGGGCGCGAAATAAGGAATTGGTGCCCCTGCACACGAGCAAGTTAACAGGTTAAGAAAGGCAAAGAAAAGTGTAACTCGAAGCAAATGATATTCGACAACAAGTGAACAAAAAGCAGAGTAGATACATACCTCGGGCAGAGGGTGCACGGAGTTGAAGTAATCCGCGGTCAAATCAACAACCGCGTGTTCCTTGGTAAGCTTGGTGAGACTCCTGACTCGCTTGTCGACATCTTCTTTCTTCATCAAATCTTCAGAGACGCGAGTAGGATCTTCCAAGCCAGAATAGCTCCAAATATTGGTAAGGCAATGTTGTAGGGGTTGAACTCGACATTGTACAAAGAACGCCATGAGTTGGATACCTGACAAAGCGCCTCCTTTGCCTCCTTTTAGAGCTTGAATGCGAGAGAGAAGGGGAAGAACTTGTTGTACTTCCGCATCTGAGGGAAGTGCATCCCACGACGCCAATTTCTTTACTTCCCTAGAGGCGTCAAAGGGGGCTAGACCATATTGATCTTCAGGAGAGGCCTTGCGGTCTTTGATATAGAACCACTTGGTTCTCCACCCTTGGACAGACGCGGCCATGGAAAATTCAAGATATTGTGCCTCAGGACGCACAGAAACAACGGCTCCGCCCAGTTCGGGTTTTCTGGATAAAGCAACATTGGGGCGGAGCCGGAAGATCGACCTTCAGAGGAGAAAATGGGGCTCAATGCCCAGGAACGACACACAAAGAGTCACGAAGCAAGCAATGTGGAGAACGGAGTTTGGTGTGAGCTGGTGAAGCTGCACACCGTAAACAAAGAGAAGCCCACGGAGAAACTCGTGGGCAGGAAGAGAAAGGCCACGGAGGAGGAAGCCAAGGAACATTACCCGATAACCACTTGGGGGCTCCGGGATCCGCTCGGTGCTAGGGAATTGGATGGAGTCGTCGTCGGAGATCAGGCCATCCGTCCTGGCCTTCTCCACCTCCTTCTTCGTGATGGCAGAGGTCACCCAGCTGGTCGCAGAGTTCCCCTTTCCCTTGGTCATGGTGTTTTTGGTTGCCATGTGCTTTACGCGCATCTATCGATCTGCGCTTGGAGGCTATGCGCGAACAGAGATGGGAGCAGAGATTGGCAACGGCGGCGGCGGAGAGAAAGAGCTGGTAAACAGTAACAATTCCCCACTATCCCCTTATATACCTTCTCAGAGAAGGAACGTGGGTTGAGACGTGGCGCAAGGAGCGAAAACGGCAGCCCACTAACGGGCAGAAAAATAAAATTACCGCGCTACCCATGAAACGGTACGCGCTCAGATGACGTATAGGTAAATTCAGTCGCTGACGTCACGAAGAGGTTAAGAGATCAATTCAGCAGATGCATATAATTGGTGAGCATCAAATATGGCGACTATCAAATATGAAGATGATAGATAAGAGTAAAAAGGTTTGGCACCGACAATGCAACATTCAGTTGATAAGACTATACCCGAAGGATTTTCGATTATAGCCTCGGGGGCTACTACTTTCAAAGATATTGAATGCAACTCTTTACTGGAGTGGTGGACGCGTATTCGACGACAAGATGTTATTAAAGTATCTCGAGTTGAAGTATGATGGACTACACTATATTTTGAGCCTATACTCGAAAAAGACTTTTTCGACTATAGCCTCGGGGGCTACTCCCATCGGGAGCGCTGAGCGCGCACCCGACGTTATTTCTTGGTAAAGCATTAGATTTTGAGAAATACAGGAATGTTACTCCCATCGGGAGCGAGTTTTATGGTTGTTAAAACCCAAATATTTTCAGTCAAAATTTGACTGCGACATGAGATTCTCGAGTTATGTTATCGCAACGCAACTCGAATGCCGTGACTTGTCATGAAGGTAAGACCCCGGGATCCGTCCTGTGTGGCCTGGTATACGCACATGGATGCGCTCTGCTGGTATGTATCCATGTCTACGTCGCAAAGAAAATCCTAGTGGACGCACTGGGTACCCTGAGAATCACTGGGATTCATTCTTTGTAAGTCCTAAATGCGGCAAAAGAGTGGGTTTGACCGGTATCCCGAATTCAAGTCCAAGGGGATTGAATTTGAAGTAGGTGACAAGTATCTGTTCCGGCAGTTAACTGACCTCTTGATCCGTCAGAGTTGTCAGGCTTGTTCCTCAAAACCCCTTGCGAAAAAATATCATGAAAGTAAGTCGAAAGACCAAGTCGAAGATTTGAAGATATGAAGAAGTCAAAGAATTTATCAAGTTGAAGATTTAATGATTAGAGATTCAACCCGAATCTGCAATTCTGGTAGAATCTCAGGGGCTACTGACAAGGGTATAGTTAATAGAGCCCGTTAGTTGAGTACCCCTGAAGCCCGTTAAGCTAGGCCCAATTGTAATGATAGTCGAATACGAGTACTTACCGTATGTCGATATTGTAATCTGTATCGGACCCTACCCGATCCTCGAGACCTGGCCACCTATATATAGGGGCCAGGA
The DNA here is from genome assembly GCA_007115705.1 of Dactylis glomerata. Lineage (NCBI taxonomy): Eukaryota > Viridiplantae > Streptophyta > Magnoliopsida > Poales > Poaceae > Dactylis > Dactylis glomerata. The sequence goes on from QXEO01000643.1 coordinate 318,517, forward strand.
GGGGACGGTGTAGGGCAGATTGAAAGCAAGCCAGGTTAAACACCCAAGTTTACTTTCGATATACACTTATTTCGACTAACCTTTACCTTCGAGTTCATCCGACGCCCTATTCCCCCGATCCTAAGTCCTTCATCTAGGACATTTGTCGAGTTAACCCTCGTCACTCGTATTTGGCTTCGTTATTGGAAGCTTGCGGAAAACTCATCCTTAACACATACTTCAATTTGTCGCCTTGTCGGGATATCAAGACTACTCCTGCTCCTGCGCCTTGGACTCTTTTTGATCCGTGATGCGGCACGGTGTGGTGATGATGTAAAATGATCGGCCAGTTGGGAACCCCAAGAGGAAGTTATGATGAGCACAGCAGCAAGTTTTTCCCTCAGTAAGAAACCAAGGTTTGTCAGTCCATGAAAAAGCCAAACTCCAGAAGGTGATGCTTGCTAGCCTAATGACACTCCAACAAGGGCGTCGTTAACGATATCTTGTTAGCGTGTCTTCAACTAGTAGCAACGTGGAACCTGCACACAACACAACTAAATACTTTGTTCCCAACTTACGATGAGGTTGTCAATCTCACCGGTTTGCTGTAAACAAAGGAATGAGCGCATCGAGTGGAAAGCAATAGTGGTATGCGAGTAAAGTAAATAGTGCAAGTAAAGTAAACAGGTGATAGCAATGTAAAGGAAATAGGACCGGGGTCCACAGTTCACTAGTGGTGTCTCTCGATAAGATAAAATAACACATGCTGGGTAAACAAATTACAGTTGGGAAATTGATAGAATAAAGACAACGTGCATATGTCGAGAGGATCACTATGAGATTTACTATGGGCATTACAACAAGATACATAGACCGCCATCCAACTGCATCTATGACTAATAATCCACTTGGGGCGAATCAATCTGAGAACTCCACAAGTATTAAGTTGCGAACAACATATAACTGCATTAAGCAAAGTGTGTAATGTAAACAAAGCATATGCCCTTGAGCATATGAATGTTGTTTTCTCCCTAGTGGCAACAACACATCTACAACCTTAGAGGTTTCTGTCACTCCCCCAGATTAAATAGAGGCATGAACCCAACTATCGAGCATAAATACCCCCTCTTGGAGTCACTAGCAACTACTCGGCCAAGATAGCTACTAACAACGGAGAGCATGCAAGATCATAAACAACATAGAGATAACATAGGATAATATTCAGTACATCAACTCAATCATAACACCAATATTCATCGGATCCCAATAAACACAACATGTAGAATTACATAACGGTGATCTCGATCATGTAAGGCAGCTCACGAGATCTAAACATGAAGCACATGGTGGAGAAGACAACCATCTAGCTACTGCTATGGACCCATAGTCCAAGGTAGACTACTCACTCATCGCGCCGGAGGCAAGCATGGTGATGAAGAAGACCTCCGGTGGCGATTCCCCTCTCCGGCAGGGTGCCGGGAAGCGCTTCTGGACCCTCCCGATGTTGGGTCGACGATGGCGGTGGATCGCGATTGTTTCTGGAAAAGTGATTGGGTATTTAGGTTTTTCCCGCTAGCGGGTCTTTATAGGCGAAGGGACATCGTCAGAAGTGGACTGAGGCGGCCACACACATAGGGGGTGTGGCCTAGCCCTGGGCCGCGCCGCCCTGTTGTGTGGGCCCCTCGTGGCCCCACTCTGTCTCCTCTTCGTTCTCTGGAATCTTTGGTGAATTTCTGGATGTTTGGCTTTTGTTTCGTCCAATTCCGAGAATATTTCCTATGTAACTTTTCTGAAACACAAAAATAGCAGAAAACAGGGAACTGGCACTGTGGCATCTCGTTAATAGGTTAGTCCCGGAAAATGCATAAAAATGCCACGAAGTGTAACAAAACACTAAGCAAATGGTGTAAAAACAAGCATGGACCATCAAAAATTATAGATACGTTTGAGACGTATCAATCTGTCAAAGTACATTGTCCATACGCTCGATAAATGTGGTGGTCCTGTGTTTTGCAATTCCAGCCACTCTGCTGTGAAGTCTGGTAGTACTTGAGATTTGATTGCTTTTTGTTTCTCATACGTGATGTCTAGGGGTGATAATTCGATTCCCCATAAGGAGACACGTCCTGTTGCCGCAGGGTTGTTCAATATATTAGATAGTGGGGCTTCGTTAACCACTATGGTTGGATGCACCGCGAAATACTGCCGTAGCTTTCGTGCTATTGTGAACACACTGTATGCAAGCTTTTGATAGTCCGGGTATGTCTGCTTTGTTGGGGATAGTACTTCGCTGAGGAAATACACCGGCCTCTAGACTTCGTGTGCCTTTCCTTCTTCGCTTCTTTTGACTACTAATATTGTGCTTACCACTTGATGTGTGGCTGCAATATACAGTAATAGCGGCTCTTTTTCCTTTGGTGCGACCAACACCAGCGGTGTGGAGAGCACTTTTTTCAGTTGTGCAAAAGTTGTGTCTGATTCTTCTATCTACTCGAACTTGTCATCTGATTTTTTCATGAGTGCATACAAAGGAAGAGCTTTTTCTCCTAATTGCGCGGCAAATCGACTTAATGTCGTGACGCGTCCTGCAAGTTTCTGTACGTCGTGCAATTTTGCTGGCTTTCCCATAGTTAGTATTGCTTGAATTTTCTCCGGGTTTGCTTCTATGCCTCTCGCTGATACCAGGAATCCCAGAAGTTGTCCTGCTGACATGCCAAAAGAACATTTTGTCGGGTTGAGCTTGAACCTGTTTAGGTTGTCGAAGGTTTCTGTCAAATCACTGATCAACGATTCTTCTTTTCTTGTGGTGATGACCACGTTGTCGATGTAGACTTGGATGTTGCGTCCTATCTGACTTTCGAGGCAGTTTTGCATCATCCGTTGGTAAGTTGCTCCCGCGTTTTTTAGGCCGAAAGGCATGACTTGATAGCAGAACACGCCGTATGGTGTGATGAAAGCTGTTTTTTCCTCGTCTTCTTTCTTCAATTTGATCTGGTTGTAACCAGAATACGCGTCCAGGAAGGAAAGCCTTGCGCACCCCGCTGTTGAGTCTATTATCTGATCAATGCGAGGTAGAGGAAAGGGATCCTTTGGACAGTGTTTGTTGAGAGATGTGTAGTCGATGCACACTCTATGTACGTCTGTATTTTTCTTGGGGACAATGACTGGATTGGATACCCAGGTTGATGCTTTGATTTCTCGGATGAATCCTGCATTTTCTAGCCTGTGTAGCTCGGACGCTATTGCTTTCCTTTTAGGCTCGTCAAATCGTCGCAGCGGTTGCTTGACTGGCCTTGCTTTAGGATCCACATTTAGTGCGTGCTTGACGAGTTCCCTGGGAACCCCTGGCATGTCTGAAGGACACCAGGCGAAGATTTCCCAGCGCTCACAGAGGAACTCGACGAGCGCGTTTTCTTATGCGGGGTCCAGGTTTACCGCTATGGAGGTGGTTTTGTTCGGGTCCGTAGGGTGGACCTGGATTTTCTTCGAATCTTGGGTTGCATCGAAAACCTAATCTGGCAGGGATCGCCCGACGTCGGGTAGCACATTGTGGTCAGTTTCGCCCTTCAGCCTTGCATACTCGGCTGTCATGCCGAAAGTTTGCGCCATCCTGTTGAATTCTTTGTCACAAGTATTGGATACTTCAAAGCTGCCTTGTACCGTGATTGTCCCTTTCGATCATGGAATTTTGAGTGTTAGATATGCATACTGAGGAACTGCCATGAATTTTGCAAATGCTGGGCGCCCCAGGATTGCATGATACTGTGAAGGCCAGTCCATGACTTCGAACTCTAACTTTTCTCACTGATAATTGCTGCTATTGCCAAAGCAAACGTCGAGTTCTATTTTCCCGACGGGGTAGTTTGCGCTTCTTGGTACTATTCCGTGGAAGGAGCAATCCGTCGGCTTTAGGCTTTCCAAAGAGATGCTCATTGCCTTCAGGGTTCTTGTGTATATTAGGTTTATGTCGCTTCCTGCGTCCATGAATACTCGCCCAACATCGTATCCCCCTATTTGCGCCTTTAACACCATTGGCACGTGCCCTGGCATGGGCACTTTCCTCGGGTGGTCTGCTCTGCTGAACCTGACTGGTTGATATTGCTAGATTTACTTGTCTAGATATGCTCTTCTGTTCTTTCTTGGATTTTGGCATCGGTTGGATCATTGCAGATATATATACTTTTGATTCCAGATGTTTTGCTAGACGTTGTACTTGATATCCCTGACTTGTACTCTTTCCTCCTTGACGTGCTCCTTGGTTCGGGTCCATGGCACTTTGCAACCTTAGGAAAGTTCTGCAATCCTTCATCTGGTGATTAGAAACTCTCTTCCCATCTAGGTACGCATAGTGGATGCGGCAGGGTCCATGGAGCATGTCCTCCACCAACGGGCCGGAGTACTTTGGCTTTTCTACTCCACTATTACCTCTTGCCTGAAACTCCCTGCTTTCATACCCTTCCTCGTCCCTTCTTTCATATCCTGCGGCTATCTTGTTTTGCCTTGCGTGGATATCTTCATTGCGGTATCTTCGCCTTTGCCTGCTTGCTCTGTCAACTTCTGGTGAACGTCCCCTTTTATTGTTATATGCATCCTCTCCATCGGCGAATCTGTTGGCTACTTCCATTAATTCCAATACTGTCCTAGGCTTTGTTCTCCCTAACTCTTCCACGAGGTCCGAACGGCGAAGGCCAGCCGAAAAAGCATCTATTGCCCGCTCGTCGGAAACGTCTTCCGCAGAATTTTTGATTACACTCCACCGCTGTATGTAAGAGCGCGGAGTTTCGTCTTTCCTCTATACACACGACTTGATTTCTTCTAGCGACGCTGGGCGTTTGTATGTTGAGCGAAAATTTCTTGCGAATTGGCTCTCTAGTTCTCCCCAACTCCCGATGGAATCGTTGGGAAGAGTATTTAACCAGGACCGCGCTGCGCCGGTGAGGTGTAACTGCAGACTTTGCATTGTTGTTGCTCTCGTTCCTCCGAGTATTTGTACTGCTTGCAGGTAGTCTGATAACCATAGCGTGTGTTCTTGTGATCCATCATACTTTTGCTGATCGTGTGGCAGCTTGAATCCTTTGGGTACCCGCGTTCTGCGAACCCTTCGGGTAAAGCATAGCGCGCCCATCTCTTTTTCGTCGTCTTCATAATTTTCTTCTTTCCACGCGTAGCGCGCATTTGTTTAGTCTTGCTTGTGCTATAATATTCCTCGTGTCCTCCTTTCGTGTTTTACGCTTTTCGTCACCTGACGATTCGCTTGTTTTGTTTTGCGAAAGTTGGCGCTTAAAGCCTTCCTTTCATTTCTCCTTATGATATGTCGTCTTTTTCTCTGGAAGATGTTTCCTTAGCCTGTTTTCTACCAACCCGAGGCTTTGTATTGCAGCTTGATGCATGTGCTTCCGTGGATCTCCAGGCTTTAGGTTGTGTAATTAGTAGGTATGCCTGTGCTGCTACTAATGCTGCCTCTGGCATTTCTTGCACGAAATCCTCTTCATCATCTGATGGATGTGCACTTATATTTTTTATGCGGCTTTCTTCTCTTGCCCATGTTGTTATCCTCCTGCTGTGCTTCGGGTCTCTGTGCCTTTCTATGCTGGACACTGATGCGTCGTTGTATTCATCCCAATATGCTCCGCTTGATACGCTGTTGTTTTCTTGACTTCTCCTAAACTTGTCTTTTTCCTCCCTCAATTTCTTTCTGCGTTGGTGTAGCACCAATTGATACCCCATCAGAACTTCTCTTCTTAAATCAGCGGGTACTTCTGTGCCATGATTGATGGCTGACATGATGATTCTCCACTCCCCGATGGAGACATGAATTTTTTCCTTCTCCTTCTTACCGTTGCCCCATCAGAACTTCTCTTCTTGAATCGGCGGGTACTTCTGTGCCATGATTGATGGCTGACATGATGATTCTCCACTCCCCGGTGGAGACATGAATTTTTTCCTTCTCCTTCTTACCGTTGCTCCTTGGTTTGTCGACTTGCGCATCGACTTCTCCATTACCTGCGTGATCGTTCTCATCTGCTGCTTCAGTGATAATGACGCATAACTGGTGTATGCTTCTGGATACGCCACTACTTCCGGTGGCGAAGTCCCTTTGGCTTTCATGTGATTTGTCCACTGTTCCTTCTATGTTGGGTTCGTCCTGAGTTCCGTTGAGTTCCTCGATTCTCTTTTGAGTATCTTTTGTTGTTGTGAAGTTGACTGGCGAGTTTACCTCGCTGGAAGAGCCCACAGATGATCCAAACATTGTGATGTTTTGATTTTGCTCGCCAACGGACCCGATTTTGTTGGATCTGAAAGGCGAGTCGAACCCGAAGTTCCGATGTAGAAGCTCAGACTTCCAATCGTCAACTCCATCTTCTGATTTTCGTCGACTTCTGGACTGCTATTGGCTAAAAGCGAAAAAGTCGTCGAATTCATGATTCCAATGCCCAGGATCCCCACGGTCGGCGCCAATTGACGAGGGTTAACTCGACAAATCTCCTAGATGAAGGACTTAGGATCGGGGGAATAGGGCGTCGAATGAACTCAAAGGTAAATCAGTCAAACAAGGTGTGTATCGAAAGTAAACATGGTGATGAACTTGGCTTGCTTTCAATTTGTCCCTCACCATCCTCTCCTGGCCCCTATATATAGGTGGCCAAGTCTTAAGGAACGGGAGGAGTCCGATACATATTACAATATCGGTATACGACATGAACTCGTATCTCGACTAGGATTACACTTGGGCCTAGCTTAACGGGCCTCATGGGTACTCAAGTAACGGGCTCTATTATCTATACCCTTGTCAAATCCTAAATCGGCTAAGATATGCATGAAATTCAATTTCGTATCTATATGCACATATTTTTATGGAGTTTGTCCTATATGTTGTAGTTTCTAACTACATTGGACCCAATGAGTTTGGGGACCATCTTGTACTTGAACTTTGTTTTACGTACATGGAGATATATTGGTGCTTGTCTCAATAATAAGGATGAAGTGGTGACTAAATGATAATTTGAGGCAAGCTAGGATTTTTGAAGGACTCCTATCTACTAGATCCTACCATTGATATCTCGGTAACAAGTATCTTCTTCATGCATACTTTTCTAGTATCCAACCTTGTGTAGGTTGTTTCATGGCATGGAAATCTTTATTTGCAAATGTTGTGCTTCTTGCAAAGGTCTTAATGAAACCTCTTTATTGCAAATGTGAGTAAGTTGAGATGAGTACATATTATTGGGAACATATAAAATCATGCTCATGACTCTCCTACCCCATATATGTCAATTTAGCAATTTTGTTGCATATCAATTCCTCAAGTTTATCACATGTGCAATATTGTTGAAAGTGTAAATTTAGTACCTGTTTTCGGTATCCCTCTCTGTGATACTTGTTGCTTTTCTCAAAGCATCCCAACTATCTTCTTTCCCTTGTTGATATTTGTGATGTCTTTGACTTGATTGTGGTTGAAGTTCTTCAATATATACAATAAGAGAAATTGAGCCTTTGGCCATGCTTTAAAAGCAAAAATCTCATTCATATATTTCATGACTTTATTGTGGATATCATGTTCTATTCTTGGTATCTATTTTGTTTGTATATGTTTCTTTGTGATAATTATCTTCATGATGTTGTCTACTTAGAAACTTATACATATGAGAAATTATATCTCCTTATTTGATATCTTATTTGAACCATATGTGTTGGGATGGAATGCTAAGCAATATCACTCATTAAAGACTATGTGGATTATCTATGCTTATCCTTGTATTAGTCTTATAATATGCTTTGTCATTTCTTTCACACATTCCTTTGGTTGAGCCTTTTAATATGCCATCCCTTACTTGTTGCTCAGCCATTTCTTTGATGCAAGTGTTAAGCTTAATTTCTTTTCTATGATCTCTTGCAAATGGTTGATTTTTAAATGGTATTGAGGGGGTGAGGATTCCATGTTGTGCAAATTGTATTTTCAAATGCAAACATTCTAATTGTTTCATGTACCTTGGGGAGCTTCCTCATTTCATTTAAAGCACCATTTTGCGGTTTGCATAGTATTTAATTTCACTTCGTATTATTTTGTTTTGAATAATATTGAGGGAGTGATGATTCCATGTTTGTGAACCTTATACTTTAATTCAAATAGAATATTTTGTGCACAAACCTTGGGGAGCTTCCTCATATTATTTAGAGCGTTATTTTGGTCTTATCATAATATCTTTATTCGATTTGCTATTTGGATCATTTGATTGCTCTCTTCATTTGTTGGAAGTTTATCCACCGTGTTATCTTATTTTGTTTGCAATCTTTGATCCTCAATATAGTTTGATTTCCTTCAAATATTTTCCTTTGTATGTGCATGTGTTTTCACTTATTTCCTTTAGATATGCACACCATTTTGGAGGAACTCACACTATATTGGCCTTTAAGTTTTTTGCCCATTTTGGCAATAGATGCCAATAGGGGAGAAGTTTCGAGGGTTTAAAGGGAATTGGGTTTTATGCTTTGGTTTTGTTCTTAAGCATTTGCCTTGCATGCTTTGCATGGTTGATTATATAGAGGAAACTCCATCAACAACCTTGGTTGGCAATATATGCAATGAAATCAAGATCATTCACACGTGCATAGATTGTGGGGAGTTTGCTCTATATATGCTGGTTTACTAACATCACATACTTTTGTAGTATTTGATGTTAGTGCAACCATTTTGGTTCTTTGAATTCATTATATAAACCCTCTCAGAGAGATTGTCATCAATTACCAAAATGGGGGAGATTGAAAGAACATATATGCCTCATGTGTGGTTTTGGTAATTAATGACAATCCCTATGGACTAATGGTTTCATTGAGTTATATGTGTAGGACTTGTCCATAGACAATTCTTGAACCATATGTTGGATTCAAGGTTGTAAGAAGAGATAATGAAGAAGATTATGTGATGACCAAGGTGTTATTCAAGGAGTAATCTAAAGATTGGTCATAAGGGAGTTGAGACTACATCAAGTGTGTCTTGAAGAATAAGATTGTGTGAGATCTCATGTGTATCTTCAAGACACCATCATTATAGAGAAAGAAGAATTGATCAAGTCGATATGCAAGTTCAAGATAGGCATCTAGAAGATACCATATGCTTGAAGCTTGCCATCTATATTGTGATCATGGATATGTGAAGACATGCTTAAAGAGAGTTTTCCCATAGTGGAGTATGGGGGAGCAATTCACAAGACTTCACCAAGCAAGAACAATCAAGAAAGGTGTTCCAAGTTGAGGGAGACAAGACCATCGTCATCTAGCTCAAGTGGAATGCGCAAGGCAAAGGTATGTTCTTGATAGGGTTCCTTTCTTACTGTTCTCATGGTGGTTGTTGTGAGACCGGGTTATAGGATCGGTAGCCGTACTATCAAGAGGGGCTCTCGAGTGAGTAACTTAATCGTATCGTTCGGAGAGAGCTCAAACCTTTGCATACTTGGCATCATCTTTCTTGGTTCTTATTTTGGTTTTATCCATGTGAGGTTCTAGAGATTGTGGTTATTTCCATGCCAAGCTCTAGCTCATCAAAAACAAAATTTGTATGGAACACTTCTTGCGTTTTTGGTGTTTGGAGGTTTTACTAGTTTGTCTTCGAAGAGAGGTCAAACCTTTCATCATTTGGTTTTATCCTCCTTGGTTGGACTATGATGTTTCTCTGCATAAAGTTGTAGAGCTTGTTGTTGTGATTCCAACGAGCCCAAGATCATCAAAAATGGAGTCCGGATGCTCAAGTTATTGTCGTTTTCATTTTGGTGTTTCTGCCAGTTTCAAGGGCGGCGGCTTTAGCCGGCCCAGGGCCGGAAATAGCCAGACCGACGCGAACGTTTGCCTCTCTGTTTTAGTCCGGATTTTTGTCCGAAAATAGCCGGTCTAGCCGGTCATAAGTTCGGCTTTAGCAGGTCTAAATGGCTGTAACGGTCAGATTTTGTGGGGGGGCCTATAAAAGGCCCACTTCTTCCTCCTTGGGCTGGTTAGCTTGTTTTTCCCCTCTTTCTCTCTCTCTCTCTCCCACCATTGTTGACCTTGGAAAGCTTGCCCCTCTCTCAATTCCTCCCATGATTCTTGCATATCTTTGAGGGAAATGTGAGAGGAGATCTAGATCTATATTTCCACCAATTCATCTCTCCTCTAAGTGAGGAGAACATAGTGAATCTAGATCTTGGAGTTCTTTGTGGATTTCCTTAGTTCTTCCTCTCATATCTCTCCATAGCACTAGTTGCTTTGGTAGGATTTGAGTGAGAAGGATTTGAGCACTTTGTGTGCTCTTGCCATTGCATTTGGTGCATCAGTTTTAGTTCTCCTTGGAGATTCGTGGAAGTGAAAGTAAGAAGCTTGTTACTCTTGGGTTCTTGGAACCCTAGACGGCTTTGTGGCTTTGTGGTGCCTTGGTGGCTATTCTTGGGAGCCTCCAATTAAGTTGTGGATGCGTGCCCCAAGCTTTGTGTAAAGGCCCGGTTCCTCCTTGAGGAACCCCTTAGTGGAAGAGTGAGCTAGGCCTTTGTGGCGCAAGCTCACATTGGAGAATAGGGTGAGGCCTTTGTGGCGTTGGTTAGGCCTTTGTGGTGATACCACACCCCTCCAACGAGACGTACTCCCTTTCAAGGGAGGAACTCGGGAATACATTATCGTCTCCGCGTGCCTCGGTTATTCCTATACCCGAGCTCTTTACTTATGCACTTTACATTGTGATAGCCTTCGTGCTTGAAGTCATATATATATCTTGCTATCACCTTGTTACTTGTATTTCTTAGCATAAGTTGTTGGTGCACATAGGTAGCCTAGTTTATTTAGGTTTTGTTGGCTTAACAAAATAAACGCTAGTTTAATTCTGCTTTTGTTCAAGCCATTCGTAAAATTTGATATCGCCTATTCACCCTCCCCCCTCTAGGCAACATATGTGTCCTTTCAACAGTAGTGTGAGCTAGCATGTAGTCAAGATGTCTGGCTACGTTCAACACTTGAACACCCTGGAATGCCAGATTCTGAATGGGCTTGCGACTGATAGGGTGTTGCAGTTGCTGCCCCTAGCTACAAGGGATTTGTCCTAAATTACAACATGTAGGGGATGACTAAGTCCCTTTCAGAGTTGTTTGCTATGCTCAAAACTGCAGAGGTGGAAATCAAGAAGGAGCACAACGTGTTGCTAGTCAACAAGACTACAGACTTCAAGAAGTCCGGAAAGTCGACAAAGGGTCCGAAGGGCAAGAAGCCTCAGAGGGACGGCAAGCGTGTTGCCGGTCCTCCCAAGGCGCCCAAGATGAAGCCCGGAGTCAAGTGCTTCTACTGCAAGGGGGATGGTCACTAGAAGCGCAACTGCCCAAAGTACCTTGAAGACAAGAAGGTCGGCAAGGTTGTTGCTAGAGAAAAAGATATATTTGATATACATGTAATTTATATTTGTCTTACTAGTGCCCGCAGTAACACGTGGGTATTCGATACCGGTTATGTTGCTCACATATGTAATTCTCATCAGGATCTATGGAGTAAGCGGCGCTTGGAGATGAACGGGGTGACGATGTGGGTCGGCAACGGTCAGTGCATGGACGTCGTGGCTGCTGACACTCTGCATATGCGGCTTCCCTCTAGATTGATATTAGTTTTAAATAAATGTTATTACATTTTAGCTTTGAGTATAAACATTGTGAGTGGGTCTCGGTTATCGTGAGATGAATATCATTTTGAATCTGTAACAAACGGTTGTTCTATTTCTAAATATGGTATTTTCTATGTTCATGCGCATGTCCGTGATGGTTTATATATTTTGGATCTTGATTGTAATGTTACACATATCAACAGTGTGGATGCCAAGAGATGTAAGCTTAGTGATGATAATACCACATACACATGGCATTACCGTCTTGGTCATGTTGGCGTAAAACGCATGAAGTAGCTCCATAGTGATGGTCTTCTCGGGTCATTGAATTTTGATTCCTTTGACACGTGCGAGCCGTGCCTTTTGGGCATTATGACTAGGACACCGTTCACCAGATTTGTTGAACGAGCGGCTGACTTATTGGGAATCATACATACCGATGTGTGTGGACCGATGAGTGTTGCTACATGCAATGGTTATCATTACTTTGTGACCTTTACTGATGATTTGAGTAGATATGGGTATATCTATTTGATGAAGCATAAGTCTGAAACTTTTGAAAAGTTCAAGGAATTTCATAATGAGGTCGAAAATCAACTCGATAGAAAAATCAAACATCTTCGTTATGATCAAGGGGGCGAGTATTTGAGTTTTGAGTTTGAAACACATCTTAAGGCGTGTGGAATTGTGCCACAACGTACGCCAGCTGGAACGTTACAGCGTAGCGGCGTGTCTGAGCGACGTAACCGCACCTTGCTTGATAGTGTGAAGTCCATGATGTCTCTATCTGACTTGTCGATATCGTTTTGGGGTTATGCGTTAGAAACTAGGTGCCGTCCAAGTCCGTGGAGACAACACCATACGAGCTCGTCTGGGGTTATGCGTTAGAATTGCATATGCCTCACAAGAAGCCTACGTTGTCGTTTCTTAGGGTTTGGGGATGTGAGGCATATGTAAAGAAGTTACAACCGAACAAACTCGAATCTAATTCGAAAAATGCATCTTTGTAGGATATCCAAGGGAGACCCTTGGGTACACCTTCTACCATCCAGCCAAACACAAAACTTTTGTTGCCAAAACTAGAATCTTTCTCGAGAAAGAGTTTCTTCGCTAAATGTGTGGATAGGAGGAAAGTTGAGCTTAACGATATCGTTGACCCCTCACTCGAAATACCGAGTAGCATAACTAAAGCGGTTCCTAATGTGCCCTCTATCGAAGAGGAAGAAGGGGTGCCTAATGAAAATCAAGGTGTTCTCGCTAAGCAGACTGAACGCAGGTCTACACGACTCTGCAAATCCCCTGAGTGGTTTGGGGATCCTGTATTATCTGTCATGTTAATTGACCATGACGAACCTGCAACCTACACGGAAGCGATGGAAGGCCCCGAGTCCGAGAAATGGCTAGAAGCCATGAAATCCAAAATAAGTTTTATGTATGATAACCAAGTATGGACCTTGGTAGATATTCCCAGCGAATGCAAGGCCGTTGAGAATAAATGAATCTTTAAGAAAAAGACTAACGCGGATGGTAGTATAACCGTCTACAAGGCTTGACTTGTCGCGAAAGGGTTCCTACAAATTCAAGGAGTTGACTACGATGAGACTTTCTCTCCTGTAGCGATGCTAAAGTCTATTTAAATTCTATTAGCTATTGTTGCTTATTTCAATTATGAGATATGCCAGATGGACATTAAAACCTCCTTTCTTAATGTCAACATTGAGGAGGAATTGTACATGGTACAACCGAAGGGTTTTGTCGATCCTAAGGACGCTAATAAAGTATGCAAGCTTCAAAGGTCCATGTATGGACTAAAGCAAGCATCTCAGAGCTGGAATCTTTGTTTTGATGAAGTCATTAAAGGTTTTGGATTTGTCCAAAATACCGAAGAGTCCTGCATTTACAAGAAGATGAGTGGGAGCTCAGTTTCATTCCTGGTATTATATGTGGATGACATATTGCTGATAGGGAATGATGTGCAAATGTTAAACAGTGTGAAGGAATACTTGAACAATAATTTTTCAATAAAAGATATGGGTGAAGCTGCATACGTATTAGGAATTAAGATCTATAGAGATAGATCAAGGCGTCTATTAGCGTTAAGTCAAAGTACTTACCTTGATAAAGTTCTAAAAAGGTTCAGGATGGAAAATTCCAAGAAGGAAAATTTACCAGTTATGAAAGCTATGTTGTTGAGTGTGACTCAATGCCTAGCAACAGCAATGGAGAAGAGTGTAATGTTGGATATCCCCTATGCCTCTGCCATAGGCTCCATCATATATGATATGCTAAGTACTCGACCTGATGTGGCATTGGCTCTTAGCTTGACGAGCCGTTGTCAAAGTAATCCAGGCATGAGTCATTGGAGTGCAGTTAAGAGTATCCTAAAGTTCCTTAAAAGAATAAGGGATATGGTCTTAGTCTATGGAGGAAGCGGAGTAGAGCTCGAAGTAAAAGGTTACGTTAACACATGCTACAATGCTGACTCAGATGATGAGAAATCTCAAACAGGATATGTGTTCTTGGTAAATGGAGGTGCGGTGAGTTGGAGAAGCTAAGTCTACAATGGAGTCGGAGTGTATTGCCGTTGCTGATGCGGCAAATGAAGTTGTTTGGCTATAGAAGTTCGTCCTCAAGCTTGGAGTGCTCCTTGGAATGTGCGACCCTATACACATTTATTGTGATGACACGGCTGCCATTACCAAAACCAGGGAGTTGAGGGCTCATTCTGTAGACAAACCTATACTAGGACGATAGCATATCATAAGAGATTATGTAAAATATGGTAGAATTAGAATTTGTAAAGTACACACGGATCTGAATGTTGTAGAACCATTGACGAAGCCTCTTCCACATGCAAGATTTGATCCACACCATCATTCGATAGGTGTTAGATCATTACCTAATGTAAACTAGTTTATTTGTACTCTAGTGCAAGTGGGAGACTGAAGGAGATATGCCCTAGGGGCAAATAATAAAGTGTTTGTTGTTGTCATATCTCATTTTTTCATAATATTATATGTCATGCTATAACTGTATTAAGCGAAAATATTAGTACACATGTGGCATATAACAAACATGTCCCTCATCTGATGATCAAGGTTTCCTGATCATGGGCAAATACATATATATTAACATGATGGACACATACCCAAACACCGGTATTGCGATGAGATCAGTCACAAGTTTCAACATTGCAATTAACTAAGAAACATAGTAACCTAATCCCTAGACTGTGAGGTCACATCTAATCACTACATCCGGAGTCTGCTTTGATTGCATCAACCGTCTCTATCGTAATAGAATTGACTGAAAAGGTGTCTCTTGGGTATGTCAATGGGGTAGGTTGAGGCATGTGCACCAAGAGCGGGATTTGTCCATCCGCGTGACGGAGGATAACCGTAAATCTGGTCTTCAAGCTTCGATCTTTTCACCTTTTTGAGGGGTTGCTAAAGGATAATCGAATTAACCAAAACCTATAACACTCAAAGAGCATGGTTTAATTCACCAAGTGTTGATAACAAACGCCCAAAATCCAATAGATAGGAAAATGCCCTTTCACAGTTGCAACAATAAAAGTAACATCAGTATTAGGTTCACTTCGGAGAAAAGGCCGATCTTCAAACGAGCATCTGTTTTTTTACCAGTACATCGGCATCAACGTGCCGCCATGCCATGCCTACAGCCGCATTTCCGGCAGGGCAGGGGGGTGCACCACAAGAGGTCATGTCCGTCGGGACAAATGCAACCGATTCACCACCACCACTACCAGTCTCTCGTCTCATGTGACATCTTCCTCATCTGCTCACTTCTCAAAAAAACAAGACCAACCCATACACTAGCACCGGTTGATATGTTTTTATAGAAGAAAACTCTTGAATACCACTACATAGTACTACAGTCTAGGACTCAAACTCGAGTGGACTGGCTGCGCTCCCGTAAGCCTAGCGACCGTACCGACGGTCTGTTCTCCATCTGCTCACTTCTCTCTCTTGAGACCCGAGTCCTCACCAACCAAGGCAGGCCGAGATCCCGAAGGAGACACCTTCCCCCATCAGCTCAGAGTAGAGGAGAGGAGGCACTCACCCCACCATACCCAAAAGCTTCAGTCCCTGCTGCAACCCCACCCCACCGCACCCACCTCAAAAAAGGAGCGGAAAACAGCCTCAGATTCGCAGCCTGCAAATGCTCTTCCTTGTAGCTCACTCACTCTCTCGCACCACTCAGGTGACCCTCTGTCTGAGCTAGAGTGCAGCACAAGGCAGTCTGAGCAACCAGGCGGAGCAGAGCAGAGGAAGAGGGCGAATTTGGAGGGGGACAACATTAACAGAGCAGGACGGATCAAAGCTTCCAAACGCACGCAGCCAGGCGCAGAGCACAAACACGACGCCAGAGCATCGCAGAGCGCGGAGGAACTACTAATCTAGAAGGATGCAGCAGGAGGGGGGCGCGGCAGCTAGCACGCGAAGGCGCCTCACGGTGCCGCGGAGGACTGCTGCGGCAGCGTCTGTGTGGGAGACGCGGATGAAGATGGACGAGGTGAAGGGCGGCGTCAAGGTCTTCAGCGAAGGCGGCGACGACGCCGACGAGGAGGGCATGCGGGTGTACAGCCGCCTGCGACGGAACCAGAGCGATGGTGGTGGTGGCGGCAACGGCGCGGGCGCGGGGACGACGGCCGCAGCCAAGAAGAGGAGGAACTGGAAGGCGTCGGAGCCGGTCACGGCGATCGGGGAGCTGCGCAAGTCACGGTCCGACGTGGCGGCAGCGACGGGAGTGATGGCCAAGCGGTCGGTGGCGAGGGTCACCACGCCGGAGAAGAAGGTGGCCGAGGTGAAGGAGGTGGTGGTGGTGGAGGTGCCATTGCAGCAATCCCAGAATTTGGAGGAGGAGGAGGCAGAGGAAGATGAGGAGGAATGGGAAGAAGAGCTGGAAGCAGAGGAGGAGGATGAGAAGGAGGTGCTAGATCAAGATCACATGGCCATTGACGACGAGGAAATTGTTCAGACGACTGCTCTTCATCAAGGCAATAATATACTCCTCTCTGATTATCTCTGTCTGATTCGTTTCTTGAAGAATCAATTTTGCAATTTGGATCCTGATTTGTCGTCATGTTGCAGCGGAAGAAGAAGATCTCGAGCCACCGACAAAAAGTGAGAGCAAATTCAGAATTTTCTTTCTCTCACGGCTGTTCCTGTTTTGTGATGATATGGTTATCTCTTCAACTGTAGAAGGCATTAAGCCTGTGGCAGCGCCGGACGAAGACGAGCGCGCGGCCAATCCAGAGCCGGTGAAACTTGCTGCGACGGTGAGTTCCCGGTCGATCAACGGAGAACCCATCACCCCTCCTCCAGGTAATCCCTCACCCATGGATGCAAAAATTCAGGTGGATGTTTAGTCTATCTCGCTGATCTCCTCAGTCATCCCAAAATGCAGCGGACAACAAAACGACTCCGGTGGTAATTCATCGCATCGCAAATGCAGAGCCGGCAAGAACTTCTCCAGGCAACTTTGGTGTGCATTTCTTTAACAAGAAAAATCGAGTGCAATTTAGCATTTTCCGAATTTCATGTTAATCGGCTACTTCAATTATAAATTTTTCATTCTTGGTGATCACCAGAAAAGAAAGCTTCTCCGGCAATCGGTCGCCGGATCCCCAAGCAAGAGACGGTCAGTACTCTTCCTGGTGAGTCCCATTTTGCCTGCTCGGTTGTTCCTTCTCTGTTCTTTTTTTTTTTGAAATTTTACGAGGGCAAAAGCTTTGCCCACCCTTCATTAATTAAAAGAGGAGTTTACAAATGGTAAAATAAAAGTTACAAAGGCCAAAGCCTACTCTCCCGGCATCAAATCATCCAACCGCTTTGCCCCGGCTAAACCCAAAGTCTAGCCTCACATTTTATGCTATCAAAGATTACAAAGGATGGCGATAGCTTATGTCAAAAACACGGGCGTTCCTCTCCTTCTCTGTTCTCAGTCTCTTCTTCTTTGGTCGTTTACTGATGCATTGTTGTTGGTCCTGAAGTGGAAGAGTATGAGGAGATTCAGGGCAGGCCATCAGCATCTAGCAGAAGCAGTGCAAGAATGCAGAACATTGGTTAGTAGACATTTGGTGCTTTATTCTTCTGGAATTGGAGTTGATGAGTTTCTTGTTTTTTTTGGCGCTTTTATTTTCAGTGGATTTGGTAATGTGGAGAGATGTGTCAAAGTCTGCGTTTGTGTTTGGATTTGGGACTTTCTTGCTCATATCCTGTTCCTATGCCAAAGACCTGAACTTTAAGTAAGTCACTGTTCAGTATTTTTTTATTGCGGTCTTGCCCTGAACCTACAAAAAAAGTTTTTTTGCAGTAAATTTTCTAACCTTCACTTTCAAATCTTACAATTGCACAGCACGATAACAGCAGCTTCATATCTAGGCCTAGTCTACCTTGGGCTAAGATTCCTTGCCAAGTCCATACTTAACAGGTACTAGTAACAAATTTCTCCAAATTAACTACCACCTTTATAAAATTGTCCCAAATTAACATGCAGCATAGTAATAAATCCACCTTGTTGAAATGCAGAGGTGAAAGTGTGGAGTGTGATGATGAGAGAAATGGTGGGAGGTGCCACCACCTGGTAGGGGAGGAGGATGCCATCTGGCTGCTGAGGCTTGTGCTGCCCTACGTCAATGAGGTGCTCCTGAATCTCAGGTGTCTCTTCTCCGGCGAGCCAGCAACAACCATGAAGGTAAAAAAGAAGTTGCCTCTGGTCGTGTACAGCAGCTAGTCTTCACTGGCATAGATGCAACATGCATCTCTAGATTTATACTGACAGAGTGACACATGTGCCCTGCAGCTGGCACTGCTGCTGTTTGCAATGGCCCGGTGTGGCAACTTTGTCACCCTCTGGACCCTGGCCAAACTGGGTAAGTACCACCATCAATCTACATTCTCTCTTCTCTCTTGAGCCTCTTCTGTTTCTTCATTTTACCAAGCATACCCAAACGGCCAGAAGTGGTGAAATACTGAAACCATTCATAGGTTGAAGAGAAACTGAATAGATGCACGGCATGTATGGGCATCTATTTTTGGAGAAAATGCAAGTGACAATGCACAGCCTAGCTTTAGCTGTATATGTGTTTCTATATGTTAGGACCACAAGCATCAACTAGTGCTATTACTGACTTTTTTGTACCTGTGATCCGTGGGTGGTTCTGCAGTGTTCTTTGGCATCTTCATCATTCCAAAGGTGTGCTCTTCTTACTCCACGCAGCTCGCAAGATATGGTAAGTGCAATTGTAGCTCTCCCTTCTATACTTTACTACCCAGAATGTTATGGACAGATGAAACATTGAATGATAAATGGATCCCACTGGATTTCCAAAGTGAGTAGGACCCGCTTATCAGCGACTAATTGACACGATCTGCACCTTTTTGGAATTTTTTTCACAGAATTTTGAATGCTTTAAGTTTGTTCATAGTGTCGTCCGACGCCTCGCTCCCTCTCTCGCTTCTTTTCCCAGCTACAGTACTCGGAGAGCCCTCAGAGTGTGCCGGCCAGATCCCGAGCCCCTCCAGCGGCGATGCCGGCCGGAGGTGGCGGAGGTGAGGTCCGGCGTAGGTCCCCTTAGGTTAGTGTAGGTTTTCCCGGCGTTCTGCCGGCTGTTCTTGGAGTAGGTCTCTGGTCCTTCAGCCGATCCAGAGCATGCTGCTCCGGTGGTCGGAGCACGCGCGGCTGCCTCTTCCTCGACGATCTCCGTAATAAGGCTGCGCCCCTCCTTTCTTGCTTGCGTCGGCGACTCCTCTCCGCTCCTGGCCGGCCTTGGCGGCGGGGGGGGGGGGGGGGGGGGGGGGGGGGGGGGGGGGATCGGTCGGATTCGCTGATGCGGCTGTGATCTGGAGGTGGCTGGGGCTGAGCGCCTCCTCGGTGCTCCGGCGCAGCACCAGGAGGTCAGCCGCGGGCGCTCCCTTCTCCCATATCCATGGTGGATTTGGTCTGACGGACGCTGGCGGCAAGGCCCTTTGATAAGCGCCTAGGAGCCGGTGGCTGCCGTCGTTGGTCTGCTTCACCTATGCTTCCCTTGGCCGGCCGTGGTGGCGGGGGGGTTGGCGTGGTGGTGGGCTGCCTGGATCTCATCCTTCCTGGCCGGCCGTGGTGGCGGGGGGGACCGGTGGTTCCTAGCAGCCCCTCTCCTTCTTCTTCAGTTCCGGCGCTGTGCTCATTGCTACTGGTCACCTTGACTGCCTTCTGGCGTCCGAGGTGGTTGCTGGAGTGTTTGTTTAGGTTTCCAGCAGCGGCGAGCTTGTTCTTTCCTGGAGTTTCTCCCCGGCGGCTTGAGGCGGCTGCGTCCGTCTCCCCGTCCGGGCTCAATGGGTGTAGGGCACCCCTCCGTCTGCTTCGATGCTCCGCAGGCATCTGCCCTCCGCGCTGCTCCAAGTGGTCCTGTTCCCCGGCGGTAGCGTGGTGGCCGGCGAGAAGCGACGCCGTCGGTGGCTTGGTGGTGGCCAGTGGACCTGATCGCGTTTCTACGCTTTGTTTGGGGTCCTTTTTGCACTTTTTAGACCGGTTTGTAATCCCTCTGTTTTACAGGGTCTGTCTGTAAAGTGTACCGACGTGGTCTAAATGAAGCTGTTTCCGGATCCTTCGAGACCCGTCTCCGTTCAAAAAAAAAAGTTTGTTCATAGTGATAGCTGCTTTGTTTTTTAAAAGATTTGTGGTTGCTGGATCCAAGCTTTCTCCCCTCCAACATAGGTACGATATTTTACTGGTCCCCAAACCTCAGGAGCATGTGCATTGGTAGACGGACTACTATGTAAAATTAATGACAAAGGTAAATTAAGGATTATATTAAGATAGGTACATCTGTGTACTACTATCACTAGCCACGATGGTGGTATCATAGCTAGTATTATGCATTCCATATATGCAAAAAGCTGGTGTGTCATCGTAATTAATGATAAGAGAGACTATAATAGTATCATAGGTAGATACTGTATGATAGCACATATAACTAGAAAAAAATAATATCAAACAGATCTTGTACACAATTTTGCATCAAGATTCTATAAATCATTAAATATAAAGAGACTATGATACTACTACATGATATCAAGCATTGTGAAGGTAGTGTCATGATATAGTATCATATGCATGATATCACAATATGATACTATACATTGTGAGTGGTCTACTAGTACTTTTGCTACAGTATATGAGTAGATTTGAGGGATACCGGTTTGGATATCTGTCTACCCCAATTTCCCCCATTTTTTGGTATGGGATCCCCCATAGCCAATTTCAGCGGGGTACAGATGGAGGATCTCTAGTAGAGTTGCTCTAACTATGGTCCATACTCCTTGCAGTGTCAGTATTCATAGTTTCATATCCTGGAGTATGTTAACTTGGGCTCCTCAACCTAATATTAGCTAGTGCAGTAGTGATAAACCAAGAATGAGGGATGTAGCTAAACAGAGGTTATGTTACCGGTGGTAAAACATCTGAACTCCGTTTCAAAATGTAGTATGTTTTGAAAAACTAATTTAGTACTACCTCCGTTCTAAAATTTAAGTCTTTTTAGAAAGCTAATTTAGTATGCTTACATTTTATCTATTAACACAGCATACATTAGCCAGTAATAACTGAAGATGCCAGCCAGCCAGCCAGCAAGTAGTACCTATACAGCTTTTTTGGAAGATGTAGAAAGTAATAATAATTCGGCAAAAAAAATCAGAAGACAATTGTGTAGCTTTTCGCTTTGGAGGAAGATTAAATAATTTATAAAACCATAGGTAACTTTTGCGTCGATGAGGGAGCAGCGGAACATGCACGGTTATTCTTGGTACCTTTTGCATGTGGGATGTGTGGCATGGACGCATGGTCAATATAGGCTTGATTGACAGTGGCTCAAGTTAAAAGGATATGAAATTGCTGTACCAGATGACCCACACCTTGTCTCCTTTTCTTTTTTATGGTAAAGTGAAACGAATCTCACTAACGGCTAACGTTAGTCTCATCATTGGTGTCGTTAAGGCTTAATTCAGTGATAGAAAAGCTATGCCACATCTTTTGCTAATTAGAATAAATTTGTTTGTGTCAGCTTTTGGACCTACTCTTGGACTTCACCGCTGTTTTGGCTATAGTAGCTTTGCCTTCTCTTCTGAATTGGATTGAACATAAACTCATTATTAGTTAGCCACTCACTAATTTTGGAGAAGTAGATACAATCCACACCCTCCGTTTAGCATCTCTAGATACAATCCCCACTCTCCATTCCTAGTGTCCCTCTATTTGTTCACCAGCTCTCTCAACAATAATACATCAATAATAGTACTAGCTGATCCTCTAAAGAAATATTAAGCTCATGATTCGTTTGACATACTCACTCTATCTGCTTCTCGTTAAAAAAAGATGAAGATTGTAGATGTTATAAGTGATGTTGCTGTGTTAGCATATCTGCCACTTCTTGAGCCATAACAAAGTAGAAGCATCAATCATGTGATAAAGCTGATTATGATGATGAATGTTGCATCACAGGTAGTTTAACGAGTCTATCAGAGTCATCAAGTCCAATGACTTAACTAATTAGTGAAGGTAGGCAGTCACTGTCAAAACATAGGTGTGCATAGATGTTTCTTGCTCACATTTCACTCATCTTTTCTGATCTTACAGACATTCCTGTTTTGAACAGACAGACATTTAGGCATATACAGAAAATATAGTATATATACCGGCTCTCGTAGTTTATGCTGTGGAATACCAACCATGCAACTAAGCCACAGCGAGTTTTTCTTTTGCTCTCCAAATGAACAGTTCGTTCAGAATAACAAGAAGAAACAAGTATATCGTGACTAGCTCCCTCCATCTTTTTGTCTAAGTGACATCGAGTAGGCTACTTATATACATGGACCCAACGTTACTTATGGTTAATCATGGTTGTCAATTCTATCTGTTATCCAAAAAGTGTTAAGACACCATGAAGCCGACAAAAGACTGGACGAACAGCAATTAGTTGAAACATCATGTTTCATGTCACCTCTGACTAAGAAAAACAAGTCGACCATAAACCCATTATGCCTGGTACATTCTCAAAGAAAAAGAAATAGACCAGCAGCAGATGATTTAAGGACGTGATCTAGGAATTAATATTTTCCTTGGTTGCCGGGGAATTTACTAACTAAATTTGGTTTGCTGTCAGGAAAATTTTGGCTGGAGAGGTTCAGGGATGCATGGGAGTCTTGCTCCCACAAGAAGGCGGTCGTGGCAGCCGTCTTCACCCTCGTCTGGAACGTCTCCTCCACGGTGGCTCGTGTCTGGGCTGGTAACTGATTAACCTCTTCTATCCGTGCATCGCATGCCATCTTTGACAAGAATGCTATCTCTGACATTTTGACAATCTTATGCAGTGTTCATGCTGGTGGTGGCGATGAAATGCTACCAGCAGCGCATGATGGAGTTTGGCTGGAGCAGCTCGGTTGAGGAGGCTTCTGACGAAGTAGCCAACGATGATGAGACGCAGCAGCAGCAGCAAGTCCCTCCCACCAAACCTGACACTGCAGCGAAGGCTCACGGTCATGAGTCGCACGGCTTTGTTGCGGCGCGGAACCGGCGAACACCTGTCTCCGGCGAGTTCGCCAGGGAGAGGCTGAGGGCGAGAGGCGGCATCCAGCCTAGGTGATAATAGGTCGTGTACACTGGACATTACTGTCTGGGTGTTGTTCTAATTCTGAAGGACGTCAAGTGGCAAAGCAATAATAATAGTATCAATCAACAAATAGCAATTATTCACCGCGAAAAAAGAAGAAAGATAGCAATCACACTACATAACTCTGTCAGAAAGACGGTACAGGCCAGTTGCATGCAACCGCGTAAACTTCACATCATACAAGCAAAATCATAGTATCTCTGTTTCAAAATATAAGCCTTTTTACAAAGCTAAAAAGGCTTACATGTCGGAACGGAATGTGGCAAAATTACTTCAAGTCATTGTGAGTAAAGCATTTCAGCACCTCCTACCAACGCAAACCGAGGGATAGACAGAGTGATGAGATGCATGGCATTTGCATGACCAAGGAAATGGTCTAATTGTTGAATAGTTGAAATGATTCAACAAATGTACTCCCTCTGTCCAAAATTACTTGTTTCAACTTACAACTAATTTGGGATGGAGGGAGTAGTTGAAATGATTCAGCAAATTCATTTCAACTATTACAGGAGGAAATCCGTCTAACAGTTGGAATGAATTTGCTGGTAGACCCTTCTGCTGAAAGTGATTCAGCAAATCAGCACATGGAAAACCATTGTTCGGGTCATCAAAGACGATCTGACAAGAGCACATGAAAGAAGGAAACACTATGTAGAAAAGCATAGACCTGAAAGGATATCCAATGTTGGTTTGTCGTCTATCTAAGATACAGCCGTATATGCACACTTCATTGAGCATTCATAGAAGTTTGAAATTCCTGGCTCTAATATAGTTCGAGAGAAATCACTTAAGTTTTGTTTGGATGCACAGAAATAATTTCTAGAATTGAATTGAGTGGGATTTCCAAATTTGAGGTGGAAAGAAAATGGCTTACAAATCTGAATTATGTTGTTTGGATGGCCTAGAATTTGCTGTTGGAATCATAGAGTGGTACCTATTTCCATTTCCTGTTTGGATGTACAAACCATAGAATTGGATGTTTTTATGAGTTTGGACAATATAAAGTTGTGTATATATAATTTTGGCAAATAGTCGCATTTGTGTATTAAAACATACTAGTAAGGTGCCTGTGCATTGCTGTGGAGCCATAGTTTGCACATGGTAGAACTGAATTAATCATTATATGCTTATTTAACGATACCCTATAACTTCCAAAATTAAATGGTGTTTTCTCTTCTGGTTGTGTTGAAGAACCTGCAAAATCAACAGATGCATATCTGTTCTTTCTTTGTTTTCTCTGCTATCAAACACGTAGCAGACTAGCCGGGTCCTCTCTGCTCTCCTATGCAGCAATGATGCAACAATCGTAAGAAAAATAAATCTCTCAATTTCTCTGCCGTAAGGCATGCAGGCAAAAGCAGAATAAGATATCTATACCCTCGGGTGTCTGTTGTTTGCTCTCCAACAAAGAAGCAGCACGCAAGCAAAGGAGCTTCAGCAGTGGCGGATCCGGGGGGGGGGGGGGGGGGGCGGCGAGCAGGGGCCAGGCCCCCCCTAATCGTGGGTAGCATGGGCCAGTACTAGAAATTGACGCTAAACTTAATTAGTAATTTCGTCATTAGCAAAATATGAGGCCTAATCTCTAACTGAACCACGTGAACAATGGCCCAACCCAAATAAAAGCTCAATGCATCGATGCACACATTACCGGCAAATCCTATACTCCAACCAGGGTGGTGTTAACCCAGCGCCGCACACCCCCTGTCGGGCCGGCCCATTTCACCGCGCGCATGCGTAGTACTTTTTTTTCTCTTCTTAGCATAAGATTCGCACACCCCACGCGCAGTGTGGGCCGGCCCATTAGCACCGACCTGGTCGGCTATCTTTCTTTCGTTCTTTTTTCATTTTTCGTTCTTTTTCCTTTTTTCTTTTTTTAGTTTTCTTTTTCCCTGTTTCTTTTTAGTTTATTTTTGTTTTTCTTTTGCAACATTTTTAAAAATGTTCAGATTTGACTTTTTTTCAAATTTTGAAATGCGTTCAAATTACAAATTTTTAAAAAATTTCGAAATTTGTTCAAATTTTGAAATTCATTTAAATTATGAAATTCGTTCCAATTTTGATTTTCGTTCAAATTTTGGAAATTTCAAAAATCTTGAAATTTGTTCACAATTGATTTTCGTTCAAAATTTGAAATTCATTCAAATTTCGATTTTTTTCAAATATTTGGAAATTTCATAAATGTTGAAATTTGTTCAAATTCAATTTTTTTTCAAATTTCGAAATTTGTTCCAACTTGAAATTTGTTTTAATTTAAAATTTTGTTTTGACTTGAAATTTGTACTAATTTGAAAATTCTTCCAATTTGAAATTTGTTTCGATTTGAAATTTATTCCTATTTGAAATTTTTTGATTTAAAATTTGTTGCGACTTTGAAATTTATTCCAATTTGAATTTTGTTCCGATTTAATTTTTTTAAACAGCAGAAATGGGAAATGTGAAAAAAAAACGAAAAAACAAACAGCAAAGAAGAAAAAGCAAAAAAAAGGGACACACGCGAAATGGGCCAAACCCACGAGTTCGCACCAACCAGGTTGGAGTATAGGAGTTCCCCACATTACCTGAGTGGAATAGACACGGTCGATCCATCGATCAATGGCTCAGAACACGCATTGACAGACCTATACCGACTACCCTTTCGTGCTCCCGTCCCGTCCATCGATTCTCGTCGACGCTTTAGGGCATGGGCAGCCGCCGTCCATCGATTGCTCTTCGTCAATCGTCCGTGACGAGCGAACAGCGATGGCTGCGCGCGCCTGCCGCCGCCGAGCAGCCGATGTACCGGTTTCCGGTTTCCTGTAAAGTCTAGCTCTACTCAGCTGCGGAGGCGATCAGCTCCTGATTTGATTCTTTTCTCGCTAAGGTATGCACTCTGGCCAAATTGATCAGTACTCCTAACACAATACTCTGCGGAATACATTTGATTGAGATATTTTTGGGATAGAAAATCCCATTTGCTAGAGTATGTGCAAACACTGGTAGCTACGATTCCAATATGAATACTGGCATAACCAATGATGATGAGAAATCCAAGCAGGTATTGCTAGTTAAATCAGACAATTTAGTTCTACCTTATATGGTGAAACCATCATTCCATATACCTTAAACTTTCATATGATAATGTTCGTTGGAATAGCTTGATTACCAACATCGTCTACAGGGTCTGTATGTGGACTTGTTAACCATTGTTTGCTTGTTGATATAATAGACACACTTTGGCTGCAATTGTTTGCTGGGCACAATTAACGTCTACAAGGTCGGGGACGCCGTCGGTGTGGAGGAGGCGCGGCGTGCGTCGACGCGAGGACGCCGTCCGCCACGACGGGAGGTCGGCGTCGGTGTGGAGGAGGCGCGACGCGCGACGATGCAAGGACGCCGTCGGAGCTCCGCGCTGGCGAGCTCCCGCAAGGCGAGCAGAACCTTGTCGAAGCGGCCAAGGCACATGTACGGCCGAAGGAGGCAGGAACCACGGCGGCGAGCACGCCCACCACTCAAATCCGGCTGGCGGCCACGCTCGCATCCGCTTCTTCACTTAAATCCGCCGAGACAGACGTGAAAGCAGCGTCTGCGACAGCACAGGGCGTCGGCACGCCGGCCAGAGACGGAGAGGATGCGCCAGCCGTAGGGAAAGTATATGTGGCGGCGGCAATTGGGAGCTCGGGGTCTGCCGCGAGGCCGCTGCCACCATCGCCATCGTCTCCCCCGCTGCCGCCAAAAGAGGCACGCAAGCGCGTCCCTAAGGAACCCAGAGGACGCCATGCCGGACGCGCTGGATTGGGAAGAAAGAGGGGTGAGGATTGAAGAGGAAGAGGAAGCGGATAGAGATGTGGATTGGGGGAGGAAGAGGCCAGATTCCTCGGGCCGGGCTCTCATGGTCTGCCGTTTTACTGAATTCTCCGGAGAAACCAAGAGACAAAGTGGTGAACGGAAGTCAGAATCAATCACTGCGACACGGAGGCAAGCACCGTTTACACACAGTTTATATAGTGTAAGCAAGACGTGTTTGCTTCTTATTGGTGGAATCAGGCACATGAATAGTGACCCAATATTTGGGACTAAACGTAATGCTGAGCTGGCTTGCTAATTGTGGCGTGAAAGTCGATCAACTTTATATATGTATCTATGATAGTTGCATATAGAACTTTCTTGGTAGCCTGCGTAGGCCAAAAAATATGCCTTCACTATTGGCTCGCCCCCCATGTCTAAATCCTGGATCCGCCCCTGAGCTTCAGCCCTCTTTCTCTCCGCTCGTGCTCTCCCTCTCACAGATTTTAGTACAGTTGCAGTTTCTAATAATCCTCCCACACCTTCTCTCTCAATCTCCTCCATAATCAGCGGCACGGCGGGACGGACATGCTCAGTGAGGTAGCGGAGGTCGTTGGAAGGGCGTTCGTCACCTGGAAAACCAACACGTCTGTACTCTCTTTTACTGCTTTCCTTTGGTAATTTGCTCAAACACTTCGCTTGCGTTGTTCACAAACGGAAGTAGTCACATTGAGGGACCTGCAGGCACACCTGATGAGCCCCGGCCAGGGACTCCGGCCAGGGTAAGACCTAAGACCACACGCCTCCTTCGCATCAGCCGCCGCCAGACTGACCACCAGCCGCCGCCAGACTGACCACCAGCCGCCATCGCACAAGACCATCGGCCGCCTTATAGGGTTATGGCTGGCGGTGAGAGCGGCGAGAGGACTAGGATGGGGAGAGGAGCGGGCTTGAGGAAAGGATGGAGGATGGCGATGGTCGGTGGTCGGAGGAGGGCGCGGGCTTGCGTATCTGTTGCTGGCCGTCGTCGCCGAGCTCTCTGGCTCGAGCGAGAGAAAGACAAGTTGACTGAAGCGAAGCGGTACGAGAGGATTCCAGCCTAATTCGGAGGCGAGGGGTCCGAATCCTCGCGTACCTAGTGATGGAATTCGGGTGGTACACATGGAATTCGAGCCGAATTCCAGACTTAATTTCCTGGCCAGTCCAAACGACAGAATTCAGACCCGAATTCCACAATTTCGATTTCCTAGGCCAATTCTAAGCATCCAAACAGGGTGTTGGTGATATTGTGGTACCGTTTAAACAGATACCCCTCACTAACGAACAGGGCAACATTGAGGTAGCTCATTAGTACGTGATAGAAAGAAACTCATTCCCATAGTCTAAGATGATTTATAGTTGCTCAAGGGTTCTAGCTGAGCTCCTCGTATTTTCCCTCATGGTGTAAACCTACACTTGTTTATGTGGTTAAGGCTTCTACTTTTATTTTATAGAAAATGACCAAAAGTAGCTGCAAATTGTCTCTTCCTATCAGAGGCAGGGCCGTCCCATTCAGATCATTCACTGTAGAGCACTGGAAGCCGCCGCTGTAAAAGAAAAGTCTAAGGTTACGGCCGATGGTGGAGGAGAGAGCGAGAAAATGACAGAAAACTACCATAATTGGGGCAACGGTGTCATGAAACTACTAAAGTGGTTACGCGGGACACATAACTACCATTTTTTGGGCTGGCTCGTGATACGTCTCCAACGTATCTATAATTTTTTATGCTCCATGCTTGTTTTTACACCATTTGCCTATTGTTTCGTTACACTTAGTGGCACTTTTATGCATTTTCCGGAACTAACCTATTAACGAGTTGCCACAGTGCCAGTTCCTTGTTTTCTGTTGTTTTTGTGTTTCAGAGTGATACACAGGAAATATTCTCGGAATTGGACGAAACAAGTTCCTGAAGTCTTATTTTTCCCAGAAGCTTCCAGAGATCCAAAGGAGAGTCGGAGGGGGGCCACCAGGGCCCCACACGCAGGGGCAGCGCGGCCAGGCCCCTGGCCGCGTGGGCCCCGCGTGAGGGCGCAAGGCCTGGCCGCGTGGGCCCCGCGTGAGGGCGCCTGGCTCCTCCTCTGACGACGCCCCTTCGCCTATAAAGACCCCCCGACGGAAAAAACCTAAGTACCCGATCAGATTTCCAGAACACATCGCGATCCGCCGCCACCGTCGACCCGAAGATCGGGAGGGTCCAGAAGCTCTTCCCGGCACCCTGCCGGAGAGGGGAATCGCCACCGGAGGTCTTCTTCATCGCCATGCTTGCCTCCGGAGCGATGAGTGAGTAGTCTACCTTGGACTATGGGTCCATAGCAGTATCTAGATGGTTGTCTCCTCCACCATGTGCTTCATGTTTAGATCTTATGAGCTGCCCTACATGATTGAGATCACCGTTATGTAATTCTACATGTTTGGTTTGTTGGGATCCGATGAATATTGGTGTTTATGATTAAGTTGCTGTACTGAATTATATCTTTTGTTATCTCTATGTTGTTTATGATCTTGCATGCTCTCCGTTGTTAGTAGCTATCTTGGCCGAGTAGTTGCTAGTGACTCCAAGAGGGGGTATTTATGCTCGATAGTGGGTTCATGCCTCTATTTCACCTGGGGGAGTGACAGAAACCTCTAAGGTGGTAGATGTGCTGTTGCTACTAGGGAGAAAACAACATTCATATGCTCAAGGGCATATGCTTTGTTTACATTACACACTTTGCTTAATGCAATTATCTGTTGTTCGCAACTTAATACTTCTAGGGTGTTCGGATTGATATCCCCGGGAGTGGATTATTAGTCATAAATGCAGTTGGATGGCGGTCTATGTATTTTGTTGTAATGCCCAGAGTAAATCTCATAGTGATCTTCTTGACATATCACGTTTATCTCTATTCTATCAATTGCCCAACTGTAATTTGTTTACCCAGCATGTATTATTTTATCTATGGAGAGACACCACTAGTGAACTGTGGACCCCGGTCCTATTTCCATCATATTGCTATCACCTGTTTACTTTACTCGCACTATTTACTTTACTCGTACTGTTTACTTTACTCGCATACTATATTGTTTTCCACTCGATACGCTCATAACCTTTGTTTCAAGCAAACCGGTGAGATTGACAACCACATCGCAAGTTGGGAACAAAGTATTTATTTGTGTTGTGTGCAGGTTCCGCGTTGCTGCTGGCCGAAGACGAGTCAACAAGTATCGTTAACGGCGCCCTTGTTGGAGTGTCACTAAGCCAGTCCGCATCACCTTCAGTCGTCATTGTCTCTCCTCTCCTGATCGACATTAAACCTTGGTTTCTTAACTGAGGGAAGACTAGCTGCTATACTCATCATACCTTCCTCTTGGGGTTCCCAACGGGCTGGTTATCCACCACGCACAAGGACAGTCTGCTCCCACGTCAACCACACGTAATCAAAGGGATCAGCCAATTTTCTGGCGCCGTTGCCGGGGACCGCAGAAGAATAATCTCCCTCGTCAATTAGGCGCCATCAAATAGCAGCAGCTAATTTTCTGGCGTCGTTGCCGGGGAGGAAGAGAAGACTTCTGCGAGGGGAGTTTTTCGTACACACATCCTTTACTTTGTTATTGTTTTGCTTTACTTTATTTTATTTTACCTGCTTTGCTTTATATCAAAAACCCAAAAAAATTAGAATCCTTGGTAGTTGTTATTTCTTTACTTTAGTTTATCATGTTGATCCCTAAGTACGTTCTGGAGGACCTCTCAGTAGGTAGTGGTTCGATTATTGGTAAAAGTAACATTGAGGAGTTCTTTAATCACATTAGTATGCATAAGGAAGTTGAGGAAAAGTCTTTGGTTGAGTTAGCTCCTAGCTATGAAGTTGCTTCTGCTCATTTAGTTCACATGTTAGAAGCTAGGTTTGCTAGTCTTAATCCTTTTATGCAATACATGTTCCTTAAGCTTCATGAAATTGAGGATCCCGAAAAGAAAGTGAAAGGATCGTATGAGCGACTAGACGGGGGTGAATAGGAGCTACCCAAATTTTTACTTCTTTTCAAGTTAAGGCTAGACAAGAAGGTAAATTCTCTAGATGTGCTACTAAGTGAATTTACCTAGAGTGACAAGCAAGCTAGCAATAACAATATAAGTAGAGGTACGAGTAAAGGATAGAGGTAACCGCAATGGAGACACGAAGACACAAGGATGTATTCTCGTAGTTCCTTCCTTGTTACGGGAAGTACGTCTATGTTGGAGAGGTGTGGTGCCACAAAGGCCACCAACGCCACAAAGGCTCACCCTATTCTCCGGTGAACAAGCCACAAAGGCGAGTTCACGCTCCACTAAGCGATGCCCTTGAAGGCGGCACGACACCTTTACACAAAGTATTGGGGCGAGCTCCACAACTCAATTGGAGGCTCCCAATAGGCCCATCAAGCTCTTACACACAAAGTTAAGCTTAGAGGACGGCTTCTTCCGGCTAGGAATCCGATGAATCACACAAGTTACAAGCCCCTCAACAAAGAGAGGAGGGAAATCAAATCGCCTTGGTGGAAGTGTAGATCTAGGTCTTCTCCCTCAAATCCCAAAAGGGCTTTGAGTTCTATTGGCTAGGGAGAGAGAACTAGTGCTTTGAAGCTTTGGAACAATGGAGGAGAGAGAGTAGAAGCCGCAGCCAGCTCTTGAGGTAGAAGAAGGCTTTATATAGTCCTCCACGAAATGTAGCCGTTGCTGGACGACTAGGGCTGGAGTATCCGGCCAGGAGGGCCGGAGTCTCCGCCCTAAGTGACTCCAGGGCCGAAGTCTCTGGCCAGAGACAAAAGTCTCCGGCCCAACTCCGGCCTGGTCTCTGAATCGTCCAAGCCTTAGCAATCCAGGACCCAGCCAGACAGACCGGAGTCTCCGGCCCCTGGGGACCGGAGTCTCCGGCCCACCCGGAGTCTCCGGCCAGAGACAGAAAGTCTCTGGCCCAACTCCGGGAGGGCATCTGAACTGTCCAACTGGGAGGATTGCTGGGGCGAATCCCCTAGGCCGGAGTCTCCGGCTAACAGGGCCGGAGTCTCCACCCTAGAAGAAGCAACAGCAGCACTTCGTGGAATCCCTCTCCACCAATTCCACCTTCGCGAAGCACCTTACAAGACAACTAAGCCCTAACTCCACTACTGGACTACGGGCTCCGATCTTTTCTTCCTTTTTGGGGTGCACCTCCGCGAGATCCTGAATTAACCTAGAAAATCTGCAGAACTTTAATAGAATGGTTAATTCACCAAATGTTGTTAACAAACACCAAAATACATTTATTAGGGAAATGCTCTTTCAATCTCCCCCTTTTTGGTGTTTGATGACAACATACGGATTTGCAAGATATAAGCACAATAAAATAAAATATATAGCCAAAGCTCCCCCTACTTGTGTGCACAACACAATTTGCATTTGAACATGAGCCACACAAGTAAGGATCATCACTCCCCCTATATATTTCACAATTATACCAAGAGCAAGTAATAATACATGAGACTACCATAAGCATATAAGTAAGACTAACAAGATAGCACACATTAATAATAGACTTACTAGCAATAGAGGAACTTTAAGTCTCACAAACATAACGTACCACACACACATAGTTCAACACTAAGATAGATGAGACACAACATGAAAGTCCATGAAGTTGTGTCTCGACCAAAGCAAAGGCAAATCCAAATCCAAATAAACCACCCCATGGCAAATCCCAACGAAGACATCCTAATAGAGCTACTTCTCCCCCTTTGGCATCGAGACACCAAAAAGGGAAAAGAGCGATGCTACACGCCCATGGGATCACTCATTGTCTTCATCCTCGGGCTCGTCCTCGGAACCGGCATCGAAGTCCTCATCCCCTTCTTCAATATCATCAGAAGCCATGGGCTTCTTGCCATGACGCACATTGGAGGTGCCAGAGGTGACCTCCTCAAAGGCTTGCCAGTCAGTCAGACCCTTGCTCCACTTGCCATAGGAGTGAGTGCCGGATGATGAAGAGGAAGGAGGAGATTCCACATAGCCCGGTTGAGACTTCCGAAAGGCCTTGTGAAGAACTTGTTGATTGTCATTTATGTGCTTTTGAGCAATGTAGCTCTCATATTGCTTGTGACGGATGTCCACATTCATGCAAAGCACATTCCTTTGGAACCAATTGAGCTTCTTATATTCTTGACCAAACTCATTGTTGGAGCTAGAGCCGGCATTGCTAGCCTTCTTCATCCTTGGGCCCCTCCTAGTTGAAACTCCTTCGGCAAAGGCATCATCATCTTCACCTCTCACCGGAGCAAATGGTTCCTTGGAGTGACCGGTGGGTTCTTTGCGTTGAAGCTTCACAACCTTGTGATTCACAAGGTTTGCATCGAGAAGAGGAAGGTTGAGTCCTTGAGCACGGATGAGCCTCATGATAAATGGGGCAAAAAGAGGAGTCTTCTTGTTGAGAATGCAATCATTGATCTCCTTGTGAATGAAATCCATCACATCAAGTGGCTCAACGGGAGCGGTCTCCCCTTTGCAATAGACTTCATGAGAGTAAGCCAAGAGATTCACAAGGGCCCCACGAATAGCATCAAAGTTACCGGCTTGAGGGGCAATGGAGGCCCGGAATATGCGGAGCAATATGTTGGACCGTTTGGATAGCCCAAGGGTGCCCCCAATGACAATCTTCTTATCATCCCCGGTGTAGAGAGGAGCAAGCTTCTTCTTCTCATAGTACTCACCATCCACATGCATCCTCATGCCACTAGGAGTAGTAGCACCACGAAACTCATACCCAAGGAGAGCAGCAAAGTCCATGAAGTTGGAGTGACAAACCTCTTCTCCGGTCATCCAAGTCATGGGGATCTCCTCACCATCCCCAAGTACCAAGGTATCAAAGAACTGATGGATCAGAGTGATGTTATAGGGCTCTTGAATCTTCATGAGTGGATGGAGCCCAAGCTTGCGAGTGATCCACACAGCCTCTCCGAAATATGCACTGTACTTGGCAAAATGAGAGAAGTCCATGACCGTCTGAGGGAAAACCAGATACTTCTTGAGAGAAGCATAGAATTCCTTCATGATCAGCTCTTGCTCTTTGCGGACAAAGCAACGGTCACGAGAGTTCCGTGGGAGAGTGTACATGTCCCTCTTCCTCATCTCAACAAATTCAGATGACGACAGCCCTTCCAAAGTCACAAGGCTATCGAACTTGACCTTCTTAGCTGCCTCAGCTCGTTCCTCCTCAGCCATCCTCGTCTTGAGTCTCTTAGCATCCCTAGCTTGCTGAGCAATGACTGACCTCTGAGCAATAGCCCCTGTGGCGGGATTGACAACCAACTTGTCCTTGCTATGAGCGGACGGTTTCCGAGAACCACCTGCACCTGTGAATGAGTGAGGAAGATAGCAAGGTTGAGGTGACATGTCCTAGAATCAAAAAGTAAGCAACTATGTTGTGACTTAGTGCACTCAGGCCTGATCTAGCCGGAGTCTCCAGGGACTCGGGCCGGGATCTTCGGCCAAAACCGGAGACTTTGCGTCCAGGCCGGAGTCTCTGGCCACAGGGGCCGGAGTCTCCGGTTGGATGCAGGAGCCCGAGCCTAGGAGACCACATTTGAACAAATCGAGTGCAAAATCCACAATAGAGTTGCTAAGAAGATGATTGATAGCCACTAGAAGGTAGTACACCATATCAAACTAAGGGAAACATGCAAATCTCATAGATCTAGGGAGAACTAGATGGAGGAGATTGAGGGCAAGTTTACCGGAGTCCATGGCACAAAATCGATCGGTGGGATTGATCCCACACCTCCAAGAACTTGTTTTGCCGGTGGCACGGCGGATCCCGAAGCTTGGGGAGGCTCCGGGGGCGATCTAGGACAATGGGGGCGGCAGGGGGAGAGCAGGGGCACGGGGGTGGATGGGGAAGAATGAACCGTTCTTCCCCACCCCGTGCCCTAGATATTGATTCGAAACTACCCCGGCCGGAGTCTCCGGTACTTACCCCGGAGTCTCCGACCCACCGGAGTCTCCGGGCTGTAAACCCCAGAGTCTCCGGCCCCCCATTGACAAGATCACATTTATGGTGTAAAAGGACATGCCATTTAGAGTTTAAGTATGTTTGAGGATGAGATAGGCTTGGGATGGACACATTGTCACTGTGTGGTACAAAATGCTCATGTTTGCAAACATGCAAATAAAATCAAATAAGACCAAACATGAGCATGTTCCCATAAAGAAATAAGACAATAAAATCAAATGGGAAACTCCTCCACTAGGGAGGTTGGTGACCAAAAGGCCACCATGTATGAGTATATAGGTATGGCACCGCGAAGATATATCTTGGGCCCAAAACCTAGACTCATCGATTAAGCTCAAAAATATCACAAATGACAAGATAGAACAATACGCTTACTATTGGCATTATGGGGGGAGGGATAGTCCAATCAATTAGGACCGCACTCCCCCTATTTCCATGCCCACATCTAGAACAACACACAAGTTGAAGTATGGGAGTAAATGCACCTAGCTCAAGCCACATTGCTTGAATCAATGATATTTAGTTCATGCCTCAATTCCCGGAATCTTGCTTCATCAAGAGGCTTCGTGAATATATCGGCAAGTTGCTCATGAGTGCCAACATAAGATAGATCAATATCTCCACGGTTGACATGATCCCGAATGAAATTATGACGAATCTCAATATGCTTCATCTTGTTGTGTTGCACCGGGTTGTGAGCGATCTTGATTGCACTTTCATTATCACATAAAAGAGGCACTTTGTCAAAAATGACACCGTAATCCTTCAAAGTTTGCCTCATCCATAAGAGTTGTGCACAACAACTAGCCGCGGCTACATATTCGGCTTCGGTGGTAGAGAGAGACACACAATTTTGTTTCTTAGATGACCAACACACCAAAGACCTACCAAGAAATTGGCAAGCCCCGGAGGTTGATTTCCGTTCCACTTTGTCTCCCGCCCAATCCGAATCCGAGTAACCTACAAGATCAAAACTTGCTCCCTTTGGATACCAAAGACCAAAGTTAGGGGTATTCACTAAATATCGAAAGATTCTCTTGACCGCCACCAAGTGGCTTTCTTTTGGTGCAGCTTGAAAACGTGCACAAACTCCCACACTTAACATAATGTCCGGTCTAGATGCACAAAGGTAAAGCAAGGAACCAATCATAGATCTATAAAGTTTTTGATCCACTTCTTTACCATTAGGATCGAGATCAAGATTAACCTTTGTTGGCATGGGAGTCTTTGCACCTTTGACTCCAATCATCTCGAACCTCTTGAGCATGTCTTGGGTATATTTGGCTTGGTTCACAAAAGTCCCTCCCTTCAATTGTTTGACTTCAAATCCAAGGAAGAACTCTAGCTCCCCCATCATAGACATCTCAAACTTGTCGGTCATGAGCTTGGCAAACTCATTGTTGAAAGCTTTGTTAGTAGAACCAAATATATTATCATCAACATATAATTGGCAAATGAAAAGCTCCCCATTGACCTTCTTAGTAAAAAGAGTGGGATCGATCACCCCAATTTCAAAACCACGATCAACCAATAACTCTTTAAGGTGCTCGTACCACGCACGTGGGGCTTGTTTGAGGCCATAGAGCGCCTTATCAAGTTTGTAAACGTGGTTAGGAAACTTAGGGTTTTCGAAGCCCGGGGGTTGCTTCACAAAGACCAATTCATTTAAGGGACCATTAAGAAATGCACTTTTAACATCCATTTGTTGAAGTTTAAAGTTATGATGTGATGCATATGCAAGTAAGATGCGAATGGATTCAAGACGGGCAACGGGAGCGAAAGTTTCACCAAAGTCAATACCCTCAACTTGGGAGAAACCTTGAGCCACCAATCTTGCCTTGTTACGAATGACAATGCCATTTGCATCTTGCTTGTTCTTGAAAATCCACTTGGTCCCAATGACATTACGGCAATCTTTAGGCCTTTCTACTAGAGTCCAAACTTTGTTGTGCTCGAAGTTGTTGAGTTCTTCATGCATGGCATCAAGCCAATCCGGATCCTCAAGCGCCTCATAAACTTTCTTGGGTTCTACACAAGAGACAAAAGCATGATGAGAGCTAAAGTTAGAAAGTTGTCTCCTTGTGGAGACACCTTTACGAACACTCCCAACAACATTTTCCAAGGATATGCTTCTTCGTCGAAGAATGGACTCAAGCTTCTTCTCACGGCGAGTGCGAGCCTCAAGAGGAGATTCTTGAGAGACTACTTGATCATCTTCATGATCACTGTTCTGGTCCTCGCCTTGACCAGTTGGATTGCCTTGATCATCAAGTGGCCCATAGCCACGGAATTCCGAAGGATCTTCATCAAGGCCTTGATCATCCCCGGAGACTCCGGTATCCAAACCCGGAGACTCCGGTATAGGCCGGAGACTCCGGACCACAGGGGCCGGAGACTCCGGGCAAGATTGCTCGGGGGGATGATCTTGAGGTTGAGGGTGCGCAGCTTGTCTTTGGTCAATGTCATGTGGGTGTTCAGCAGGTGAAGGCTCCACTTGTGTAGAGCATTGTCCTTCTCCTTCGGCCAAAAGGTGTCCCTCAATGGGCCGGAAGAATCTGACACCCATTCTTCTTATGGCTTGGGGAGAAATTTCGTCACCTACATCACGAACACCACTTTATCCCACAAAGGAACCATTATCTTCATCGAACCTCACATTACAAGTCTCTATAACATGCCCGGTGGACTTGCTATAGATCCTATAGGAATGTGAGTCCGTGGAGTAACCAACAAAGATACCCTCTATAGCTTTAGAATCAAATTTTGACAAACGAACACCTTTCTTGAGATAGAAACACTTACAACCAAATACCCGGAAGTACTTGATGTTGGGCTTTTGCCCGGTAAGAATTTCATATGGAGTCTTGTTCAAGTTCTTGCGGAGATAAAGCCGGTTGGTGGCATGGCATGCGGTATTAATAGCTTTGGCCCAAAAGTTGTATGGAGACTTGAACTCCGCCAACATAGTTCTTGCCGCATCCATAAGAGTCCGGTTCTTCCTTTCGGCAACTCCATTTTGTTGCGGGGTATATGCAGCGGGATATTGATGTTTGATACCCGCATCACTAAGAAACTCATTTAGGGAGTAGTTCTTGAACTCGGTGCCATTGTCACTTCTTATAGTCAATATGGTGGTATTGAATTGACGCTCAACTTCGGTGGCAAAGTCTTTGACGGTTTGTTGGGTCTCACTCTTGAACTCAAAGAAATAAACCCAAGTATATCTTGAATAGTCATCGACAATCACCAAGCAATACTTCTTGCCACCAAGACTTGCATAAGTGGGAGGTCCAAAGAGGTCCATGTGAAGGAGCTCCAAGCACCTCTTGGAAGAGATAATAGTCTTGCTCGGATGGCTTGTTTCATGCATCTTCCCTTCAATACATGCCCTACAAACACGATCTTTGGCAAAAGAAACATCCTTTAGTCCGAGTATGTGGCCGCCGGTGTAGAGATTTTGCAAAGCTCTCATATTGACGTGGGCTAACCGGCGATGCCAAAGCCATCCCACGTTGGCCTTAGCAATTAGGCATATCGCGACCGTAGTGGGTTTCTCCGAGAAGTCCACCACATACAAGCCATTTTCGACATACCCAACAAAGGCAACCTTGAGAGACTTACTCCACATGACGACCACAATATCAACATCAAAATATGTGGCATAGCCCATAGTAGCAAGTTGATGAACGGAAAGTAAATTATAACCAATGGTTTTGACAAGCATGACATTCACTAGGGACACGTCCGGAGTGATCACCACCTTACCGAAACCAAGTACCGTATAGGATGACTTATCACCATATGAGACCGTGACATTTGAAGTATTTGGCTTTAGATCTTCCACAATATCTTTGCTTCCGGTCATGTGGCTTGTGGCACCACTATCAATAATCCATTTTCCTCCTCCGGAAGCAATGTCCTACAAGAGATTAATTCTTGGTTTTAGGTCCCCATTTTTGAATGGGTCCTCTTTTGTTAGTCACAAGAATCTTAGGTACCCAAATAGCATATTCAATGTAACCATCATAGGGACCAACATATTTAGCATAGACATCACCATAATAGTCCCTAAGAAGAACATAATGAGGGTTATATTTTCCTGCAAAATTATTGTGAGAAGGGCCGGAGACTCCGGCCTTTGGGAGCGGAGACTCTGGGGTAGATGAACTAACCGGAGACTCCGGAACCTTTGACCCGGAGACTCCGGTCTCCTCGATTTTCTTCTTTCCATTCAGCTCCTCCCACTCCTCCTCGGTGTAACAAATATCAAAGGGGACATGAGGAGTAGGAGCAGCAGCAGGCTTTGCCTTCTTCTTGTTCTTCTTATTCTTCTTCTTCTTTGAGGGCATGGCCACCAAACAAAGATCCCCTTTCTTTGAGGACTCGGCAACAAATCCGAGTCCCTCCTTTCCCTTGAACAACCTTTGATTGTTCAAGAGATCATTGAGATTCTTCTCTCCTTGAATGCAAGTAGCAAGGCCCTTAGCAAGATCGGCCTTCAACCTATTGTTCTCCTCAATGATATCACTATGATCACAAATAGAGTTAGAAGAACAAGGAACTTCAATAACTTGCATTGGTGGGACTTTAGATTGTTCAATAGTTAGTTGAATTTGAAGTTGTTCACGAATCTTGGTGAGATGCGAGAATTTGCCCTCCAAAGCCTTGTGGGCTTCTTCAAGCTTCTCAAGCTTCTCACGAAGATCATTATGACCAACGTCAAATTCAACTTTCTCCTTTTTAAGCAACTTGACCATTGCAAGAGCATGGTCACGTTCTTTAGTGAGTTTTGACAAGATTAGATTATGAGACTCTTCTAGTCCCAACAATTTCTCCTCTAAAGAGACTCTCAAGTTTTGCTCTTCTTCGAGCTCAATTGATAGAGAGCCAATATCATCGGCGGCTAATCTTTCCAACTCCTCCTTCTCCTTGATAGTGTCATGGGCATCACCAAGTTCACACATTAGTGTCTCAAAGTATATCTTGGTTGGCCCCTTCATGTTAGCGAGAAAATCATCACAAGAAACTAGTTCTTTCTTAATCTTAAGACTACTCACATCATCCATAGAGGTAGTATTGGAATGAGATGATGAAGGAGTAGGTGATGATGTTACCTCCGAGGCCTTGGCCATAAGACACTTGTGGGTGGTGATGATGGTGTTCTCATTTTGTGAGTTGAAGAGGTATGTAGGTGGAGTGGAGACAATGGCAATGGCGGCCACTTCTCCATTCTCTTCATCAATGGAGTCATCATCATTGGACCCGGAGTCATACTCTTCATGAACCACCAACACCCTTTCACCTCTCTTCTTGTTGTCCTTGTTTCCATGCTTCTTGGATGGATAGAACTTTGATGACCGACGCTTGGGGATGAGCCGGCCTTCATTGTCCTCCTTGTTCTCATAAGGACATTCGGCGATGAAGTGCTTGATTCCTCCACAATTGTAGCAATGCCTCACTTTAGAGTCACCACCCTTCCTTGGAAAGGATTTGAACTTGGATCCCTTCGTCTTGTGCTTGTTGGCATCCCAAAAGGCATTTGCATTGAGAGCCAAGTGTTCATGGAGTGCAAACTTGAGATCTTC
The DNA here is from genome assembly GCA_007115705.1 of Dactylis glomerata. Taxonomy (NCBI): domain Eukaryota; kingdom Viridiplantae; phylum Streptophyta; class Magnoliopsida; order Poales; family Poaceae; genus Dactylis; species Dactylis glomerata. The sequence goes on from QXEO01000643.1 coordinate 359,162, forward strand.
CGGAGACCAACACTCTTCTTCATATATTTCTTCTTCTCCTTCTCCTTGCATGGACACCACCTTGGCCTTGAGAGCAAGATTGTGAACTCCTTGTCCGGCAAGAACACGGGCTCTAGTCTCTTCCGCGTTCTTCTTCAAGATAGACAAGGCGGTGAACTCGCAAAGAACTTCATTTGAGGTCATACTCCCAAAATCTGGTCTTGAACGGATTATCTCGGACCGCATGGGTTCTCTTGGGTTGATGGAGGTAATGAACATACGCTTGATATAGTCATCACCATTGTCTTTGCACCCAAACCCGGTCAAGGCCGTTGCAAGAGCCAAGATCCTTTGGTACATCTCATCGGGAGTCTCATTGTCACGCATAATGAAATCCCTTTCTTCACTCTTGAGCTCACCAAACTTGGAGGACCGAATACTCTCATTCCCAATGAAGAGCATAGTGAGATAGTCCCATACTTCCTTGGCGGTGCTCAAATTGTTGATGTGTACCGCATGAGTATCCGGTACGGCTTGTTGAAGGAGATGCTTGGCGGTGGCATTGAGTTGCTCATCAACTTCTTCCCTTCCGGTCAAATTGAGAGGATCATGAGGTGCAAAGCCATTTTGTATGACCCTCCACAAGTGAGTAGAAGGGCTAGAAATATGAGATTTCATTAGTCCTTCTCATTTAATAAAATTGCGAGAATCAAGCTTAGGAGGAGATCCCATGTTGTTAATGTGTGGCATAGGATAATGGACCGGCGGAGGGGAGTAAGTGTTAGGGGGTGGAATGTAAGCACCCTTTGTCGGACCATCATTTTCCTTAGGAGGGTCACCTTTATTCTCGGCGGAGGTGGAGCCATTGTTAGGTGGCTTCACCTTAGCCAAGGAGAGTTCCACAATAGGTGTGGTGTTTGGGTCGGTGGGCCCGGAAGGTTTTCTTCCAAAATATTCCTCAAACATAGCCTTCATCTCCAATCTCATGGTGGTTTGCATTGTGTCCAAGGACGCCAAATGCTCCTCACGTGAGATTGAAGAGGAAGAGATAGATGGAGGAGTATCTTCGGGAGGAGTTTCTTTACTCTTATCCCCATCCATAGTTGCTCAAACTCTTAGGCGGTTAAGCCCGAATAAGAGACCACGCTCTGATACCAAATGAAAGGATCGTATGAGCGACTAGAGGGGGGGTGAATATGAGCTACCCAAATTTTTACTTCTTTTCAAGTTAAGGCTAGACAAGAAGGTAAATTCTCTAGATGTGCTACTAAGTGAATTTACCTAGAGTGACAAGCAAGCTAGCAATAACAATATAAGTAGAGGTACGAGTAAAGGATAGAGGTAACCGCAATGGAGACACGAAGACACAAGGATGTATTCCCGTAGTTCCTTCCTTGTTACGGGAAGTACGTCTACGTTGGAGAGGTGTGGTGCCACAAAGGCCACCAACGCCACAAAGGCTCACCCTATTCTCCGGTGAACAAGCCACAAAGGCGAGTTCACGCTCCACTAAGCGATGCCCTTGAAGGCGGCACAACACCTTTACACAAAGTATTGGGGCGAGCTCCACAACTCAATTGGAGGCTCCCAATAGGCCCACCAAGCTCTTACACACAAAGTTAAGCTTGGAGGACGGCTTCTTCCGGCTAGGAATCCGATGAATCACACAAGTTACAAGCCCCTCAACAAAGAGAGGGGGAAATCAAATCGCCTTGGTGGAAGTATAGATCTAGGTCTTCTCCCTCAAATCCCAAAAGGGCTTTGAGTTCTATTGGCTAGGGAGAGAGAACTAGTGCTTTGAAGCTTTGGAACAATGGAGGAGAGAGAGTAGAAGCCGCAGCCAGCTCTTGAGGTAGAAGAAGGCTTTATATAGTCCTCCACGAAATGTAGCCGTTGCTGGACGACTAGGGCCGAAGTATCCGGCCAGGAGGGCCGGAGTCTCCGCCCTAAGTGACTCCAGGGCCGAAGTCTCCGGCTAGAGACAAAAGTCTCCGGCCCAACTCCGGCCTGGTCTCTGAATCGTCCAAGCCTTAGCAATCCAGGACCCAGCCAGATAGACCGGAGTCTCCGACCCCTGGGGACCGGAGTCTCCGGCCCACCCGGAGTCTCCGGCCAGAGACAGAAAGTCTCCGGCCCAACTCCGGGAGGGCATCTGAACTGTCCAACTGGGAGGATTGCTGGGGCGAATCCCCTAGGCCGGAGTCTTCGGCTAACAGGGCCAAAGTCTCCGCCCTAGAAGAAGCAACAGCAGCACTTCGTGGAACCCCTCTCCACCAATTCCACCTTCGCGAAGCACCTTACAAGACAACTAAGCCCTAACTCCACTACTGGACTACGGGCTCCGATCTTTTCTTCCTTTTTGGGGTGCACCTCCGCGAGATCCTGAATTAACCTAGAAAATCTGCAGAACTTTAATAGAATGGTTAATTCACCAAATGTTGTTAACAAACACCAAAATACATTTATTAGGGAAATGCTCTTTCAGAAAGCTTTTATCTTAGAAACCTTGCGCACGGAATTTAGAGATGTTGCAATTGAGGCTAGGAAAGTTTTTAAGAAGTTTAATAAGCTTGGCTCGCCTGTAAAGGTTGTTGGTACGCCCGATTTTAAAGTACCAATACCTTATGAACTTATAGGAATTCATGATGCTTGGGAAAAGAATTCCAGTTGGATTTGCCCTGAAAATCCTTTCGATGAAAGTAGTGTGCCAAAGCGTGACCGTAAAGGATTTTCAAAAACTCAGTTGAACACATTTTCCTTCATTGTTGAAAAGTTCTCTGCTGTTGATCTTAATGTTTCATCACTTGATATTACTTGATTCGCAATTTTCTGCGCCTAGCTCAAAGGCGTTAAAGAAAAGCACTCTTGGGAGATAACCCAATGATTTCTTTTCAGTACTTTTTCTTTTATTTGAGTCTTGGAAGTCATTACTACTGTAATGACCGCTCCTTATCTTGTTTATTTTGTTTTTGTGCCAAGAGAAGCCTCTAATTTGAGTGAGGTAAAGATTTGGGGATGTTGCTGTCCTGAAACTGTTTTTGGTGCTGCACCGTAAAAATTCGTGAAAATTCTCTGTTTATCTTTTGGACCTGTGATTTCTTGTGCATATGCCCCAGGTTATATCCAAACTTTTGTTAGTTGAACACTTTTTGATTTGAGCAACCGAAAATCCCTCAAAAATTCGACCTTTGTCAGCTGTTCAGTTTTGACAGATTTCTGCCAATATTTGTGTTTGCCACTTTATCGCTTTCTTTTGAGTTCTTTTGATCACGGAACTTTTGGGGAGGTTGCTACAGTAGTATCTACTATATATGTGGTGGTTTTGAGTTGAAACCTGAAGCAAATAGAGGATTGATTATATGTTATGCTTGCACTAATGTTGCTAATAGAATTGTGTTTAGTTTTGTATGAAGGAAGTTTTCAAGTGTAGGGATTGGAGAATGATGAGATGAGTTGAAGAATGGACAAAAGCTCAAGCTTGGGGATGCCCATGCATCACCCCAAGAAATATCCAAGAAGTACAAGCGTCAAAGCTTGGGGATGCCCCCGAGGCACCCCTTCTTCATCGGCAAAAATCAGGTCACCTTTCAAAACACTATATTTTATTGCTTCATGCACTATGTGTTTTTCTTGGAGCGTCAGTTGTTTTAGTTTTCTTAGTTGGTTTAGTTTGTTTGTTTGCTGCAATAAATGGTTGGACCCCAACAAATTTCTTTTGGAGAAGTTGCCTTGTTTTCATTTGCCAAGAACGCTCTAGTTTTCACTCTTATTAAAAATCGAGTGTTCTTCCTTTTCTGCTACTGCTTTTGGTTTTCGTTTTCGCCTTGATTTGCGTTCAGACCTTGTCATATCTTTTCATCAAGGTGTATTTTTGCCTCTGATCTTTATTGGTTTTCATCAAAAGAGGTGTGTTTAAAAATTTCAAATGGTGTTGGAAAAGAGAAAAAGCTTTGTGCAAAATAGTGGTACAAGAAGGAGCTTGTGTAGACTGCGGCTTAGGCTTTTTCATGTCATGCTTGATGTCTTTTTGATAGTATGCTTAGTGGTTTTGCTGTAGCATGACTTGTCTCAAATAACTGAGATTGCTTAATGAGCCTTTGAAAAAATCATGCGTTGTTTTTATTGTATGGAAGCATTATTTTGGTTTTGTCCTTGATGCTTTATTTGGGTTGACTTGGCGCATGCTCACACATGTTAGACTCTTACAAAGTCGCCAATAGCCTTCATGATCATTTAGTTTTTTAGTTTTGATGCCATCTTATGCTTCTTTTAATGTCGCTTTGTCGCTTTGCATGATTATGGCCATTATTGCTCTCTTAGTTGGTCGCTCCCAGTCTTTTGCTAGCCCTCGCCTTGTACTGAGTATGAGCTCTACTCGTGCATCCAACTCCTAAAAGCCAAAGTTTTCCAAAGTGTCCACCATACATACCTACTAGCAATTTGCTATTCCAAGTAAATTTGTCTTGCTTTTATTTTCTCTTCAAATTAAACTCTTACCAGTGTTATGCGAAATTCGGTCAGTAAAGCTCTCACGAACCGGAAGGCACACTTTACTTTTTCCTGTTCTTAAAAATTTGACATTGTGGTCTCTTATATTGAGTTGTTATGCTTGCAAGTTGTAAGTTGGATTCTAGCCCAGCCATGCTGTCATGGGGCAAGCTTTCAACATTGCACTTCTTATTTGAGTTGATATCGTGATCTTTTGTCTATGGATGCCCGCGGTGTGAAATGAATTGGGAATCTTGTGGGGATCATGGAGTTTGTATATGTGTTAGGGAAACGCCGGGCTGCCAATCTAAGCCATGCATAATTCATGGTGGAAATTTGCAGCATACCCATGGTGAACATTCGACGACGCATCTCACAATAAAAAGCTAAACAAAAGGCAAATAAAAGAGATGTCGAGGTGTTCATTGTCTGCTTGTCATGTCATTTTGGTGTGGGCTTGTTCCATGTCATCGGGCACGGAGGTACCCCATTGGCGGTTCTCAATGATATGCATATACTTACAATGACAAGAGCCTTGCTTGGGACTCTAAGTAAAGTAGCATGAGGTTTGGGTACTCGTATTCACGGGGCACGAGGTTTTCAACTTATGATTTGTCAAGCATATGCATCATAATTGTTCTCGCATTAACTTTAACCATTCAAGATGCTTATGATGGGGGCAATGAGAGCTCAAAGCCGGTAAGTACCATAATTTTTGAAGGTTATAAAACTTGCAATCACTGCTTCCCTCTGCGAAGGGCCTTTCTTTTACTTTTATGTTGAGTCACCACCTTATTTCTTTATGCACCATTAAGAGAGCATAGTTGTCATTCTTAGTGTGCTTAAATTATTTGTATCTAGTCGCCCTCTTAAACTTGAAGGTGTCCTATGCATTTATGTTTTGCTCTCTTTGAAGGACAAGCTGAAAACCATTTGTATGTTTTTCCTTATGATTTGAACACACGTTTGACTTTCATTGTTTTATTTTCATGGTCTTTTGTTTGTGTTCATTTGCATGTTTACAACATGGTTGCTAAGTTCTTATTGTCATGATTATATCTTCATGCCCATGTTTTAAGTTCTTATGATCCCAGCTCACAAATGCTTATATATATGATCAAGATTGTGTAGGTGCATGTCACCTCAAAAATTATTCTTTTGTTATCACTTACCTACTCGAGGACGAGCAGGAGTTAAGCTTGGGGATGCTTGATACGTCTCCAACGTATCTATAATTTTTGATGCTCCATGCTTGTTTTTACACCATTTGCCTATTGTTTCGTTACACTTAGTGGCACTTTTATGCATTTTCCGGAACTAACCTATTAACGAGTTGTCACAGTGCCAGTTCCCTGTTTTCTGCTGTTTTGTGTTTCAGAGTGATACACGGGAAATATTCTCGGAATTGGACGAAACAAGTTCCTGAAGTCTTATTTTTCCCGGAAGCTTCCAGAGATCCGAAGGAGAGTCGGAGGGGGGCCACCAGGGCCCCACACGCAGGGGCGGCGCGGCCAGGCCCCTGGCCGCGCGGGCCCCGCGTGAGGGCACCTGGCTCCTCCTCTGACGACGCCCCTTCACCTATAAAGACCCCCCGACGGAAAAAACCTAAGTACCCGATCAGATTTCCAGAACACATCGCGATCCGCCGCCACCGTCGACCCGAAGATCGGGAGGGTCCAGAAGCTCTTCCCGGCACCCTGCCGGAGAGGGGAATCGCCACCGGAGGTCTTCTTCATCGCCATGCTTGCCTCCGGAGCGATGAGTGAGTAGTCTACCTTGGACTATGGGTCCATAGCAGTAGCTAGATGGTTGTCTCCTCCACCATGTGCTTCATGTTTAGATCTCATGAGCTGCCCTACATGATTGAGATCACCGTTATGTAATTCTACATGTTTGGTTTGTTGGGATCCGATGAATATTGGTGTTTATGATTAAGTTGCTGTACTGAATTATATCTTTTGTTATCTCTGTGTTGTTTATGATCTTGCATGCTCTCCGTTGTTAGTAGCTATCTTGGCCGAGTAGTTGCTAGTGACTCCAAGAGGGGGTATTTATGCTCGATAGTGGGTTCATGCCTCTATTTCACCTGGGGGAGTGACAGAAACCTCTAAGGTGGTAGATGTGCTGTTGCTACTAGGGAGAAAACAACATTCATATGCTCAAGGGCATATGCTTTGTTTACATTACACACTTTGCTTAATGCAATTATCTGTTGTTCGCAACTTAATACTTCTAGGGTGTTCGGATTGATATCCCCGGGAGTGGATTATTAGTCATAGATGCAGTTGGATGGCGGTCTATGTATTTTGTTGTAATGCCCAGAGTAAATCTCATAGTGATCTTCTTGACATATCACGTTTATCTCTATTCTATCAATTGCCCAACTGTAATTTGTTTACCCAGCATGTGTTATTTTATCTATGGAGAGACACCACTAGTGAACTGTGGACCCCGGTCCTATTTCCATCATATTGCTATCACCTGTTTACTTTACTCGCACTGTTTACTTTACTCGTACTGTTTACTTTACTCGCATACTATATTGTTTTCCACTCGATACGCTCATAACCTTTGTTTCAAGCAAACCGGTGAGATTGACAACCTCATCGCAAGTTGGGAACAAAGTATTTGTTTGTGTTGTGTGCAGGTTCCGCGTTGCTGCTGGCCGAAGACGAGTCAACAAGTATCGTTAACGGCGCCCTTGTTGGAGTGTCACTAAGCCAGTTCGCATCACCTTCAGTCGTTATTGTCTCTCCTCTCCTGATCGACATTAAACCTTGGTTTCTTAACTGAGGGAAGACTAGCTGCTATACTCGTCATACCTTCCTCTTGGGGTTCCCAACGGGCTGGTTATCCACCACGCACAAGGACAGTCTGCTCTCACGTCAACCACACGTAATCAAAGGGATCAGCCAATTTTCTGGCGCCGTTGCCGGGGACCGCAGAAGAATAATCTCCCTCGTCAATTAGGCGCCATCAAATAGCAGCAGCTCACGACGGAGAGCACTGATTCTACAATTTGCTCATGTTAATACGATTTCTGACCGGCTGGGCCCATTTGTCTGGTCTACGTGGCAAATGAAACCCTAGCTGTGGTCACTATTTTGTAAATAACCCCTTAGATCTTATTATCCTCTTACATAAAGTCCTCAATTATTCCCAAAAAAATATATGGAGAAATAGAAATCCCCGCGGAAGTCACCGCCGCCGTCCTGCCTGATGCACACCTCCCACCGCCCGACCCCCGCCCCTGGCCAACCCCGCCTAATTCTCGCGCCCTTGTCCGGGTCCCCAAGCGCCGCCACCCAGGCTAGTCCGGCGAGTCTCGCCGCCGCCACCCACCAAGCTCGTCGCCCTGTTCCTCCCACCCCAAGCGCCACCACCCACCGACTCGTCGCCGCCACCACTCGGGCCGGAAGACGAGGCCGCCCCCTTCTCCACTCGGTCCCGAAGACGAGGTTGTCCGTCGCCGCAGCAGCCGTCGTCGTGCTCGGAACCTCCGGGTCTGCCTCCGCCGAGGACCCGCCGCCGCGCTGCACAGCAGCTCCATCTCCGGTGGGCGCAGTGCCGCATGAGCACGCACGTGGACGTGGGGACGACAGGAAAAGAGCGGTGCTCACCTGGTGCTCTCTGGAGGCCCAGAGAACGCGGGGGAGGACGTGGACGACGCCACGGTCAGAGAGGTGCGGCCGCCGCCAATGGGGAAGACAAGCATGGCGGCAGCGATTTCGGACGCGAGATGTCGATTCCTTTGACAAAAAGGGGCTTATCGGCACTGCGGAGCTATGGAGCCGACTGAGAGGACGAGGATGTTCTGGAGTGGCAGATCGATGACTGCAACAAGTTGACCGGAGGCGGAGAGGAACGGTCGGTGCCTTCGATTGAGCATGCCTGTCGTTGCCACCTCGAGCCGGAGCCACGTGCTTGTCAGGCTCCACGGGTCCACTGCACGCAGGCGATCTGCGACGTGAGATGCAGGGAAGGGGAGGCCACTGCCGAGCTGCGGGGGAGGAGAGGGGCGTTGCAGGTTGGGGAAGGGCAGGGACCGGAGGCTGTCCGGCACGGCCAAGAGGAGGCGAGGCACGGAGGGGAGGACGTGCAGGCGCGGAGGAGGGAGACCGGGAGCGGCGGCCGGAGCGGTGCGCGGAGTAGGGACGCGCGCGCGGGCGGGGCAGGGAGGCGCGCAGCGGTGCGCGGCCGGGAGGAGGGGCGGCACGTCCCAGGAATAATTGAGGACTTTACCTAAGAGGAAAATAAGATCTAAGGGGTTATTTACAAAATAGTGACCGCAACTAGGGTTTCATTTGCCACGTAGACCTGACAAATGGGCCAGCCGGTCAGAAATCGTATTAACATGAGCAAATTGTAGAATCAGTGCTCTCCGTCGCAAGCCAGCCCCAAAAGTAGTAGTTATGTGTCCCGCATAACCACTTTAGTAATTTTATGATACCGTTGCCCCAATTGTGGTAGTTTTCTGTCATTTTCTCGGAGAGAGCAGTAATGCTACACCTATCGCGCAAGTCCTACAGAAATTGTTTACGGAATTGGTGCTGAGGCGGCAGGCAGAGAGGTCACAGCGGGTCTCAAAGAGTCAAACAAAAAGCAGACTTCAGTCTGACCTCACACTACTCTTCATCGGATTTCAAACAGTGGTACATAATTATTTGGTCAGGTTGTAAAACATTCTGTGGAGCGCTAGTCTCAAATCAGCTAAGAGCACCAAGCCGAACAAATATGATAGCGAGCCGGGCATTTACTTGTTATATAGTGCTTCATAATGATAGCGAGCCAGGCATTTACTTGTTATATAGTGCTTCATAAACGGGTAAGGCAATCCATTCACTAATGCAGTACCCTATTTTAAGCAAAAAAAAACTTCGCTTCTGATTACTCAGTAAAATCAGAGTTTCAGATGTCCCATACCACCAATCCTTGCTCCATTTAAAAATCTTTCCATTTATAGTATTACTCTTCCACATGTCAATTGATATATTGTCGTATATACTCCATTGTTTCAAAGAAGTCATCCTTTCAATTGACCTGCCATAGCATCAAGGGTATGGTCTTCATTGTTTCCAAGAATTCATCTTCGGCATCAGTAGATTTCCAAGGTTTTATAGTTAAATACCAACTCACTTGTTGACTACAAATTTTTCACCATAAGCATCCTGCACAATGATCCAAAAACATAAATTGTCAGGGACAACAAATAGCAGCATAACACATTCAGATGTATGATTCTGGCAAAAAAAAATCACCAATGAGTTCCACTATATAAAATATTTGCTACTCCCCCCGACCACTAATACCTGTCTTTAACATGATGTATCTAGATAGTAGATACTAAAATATGTCCAGATATATCATGTTAGAGACAGTATTAGTGGTCGGAGGGAGTACCTAAATCTACAAATGTTGAGGGCATATTACCATCTGACCTGTTTTGACCTCACAAGATGAGCACTGATAAATACTCCCTCCGTTTCAAAATATAAGATGTTTTAGGTTTGTGAAGCAATTGTATTTAGACATCTTTTAGTGTGTAGGTTCACTCGAATATACACACTAAAAGGTGTCTAGATACATTTGTTTCACAAACCTAAAACATCTTATATTTTGAAACAGAGGGAGTAATTGTTTTCTTTCCTCGTTCCTCACTATAATTAAACAATAGAAGAGAAATATTACACAGTTCTCACCTAACTGACGGAATAGCCTCTGTAATATCCAGTCTTGTGGTATCATATGTCCATTGAAGATGGCATCTGACCAAGAACTTCATGCACAAAAAGATCCTGCAATTCTAGGTATTTACTTCTCCATTCTGCCCCCTGTTCATTTGGTGCGCCATTGAGAGTGCTCACGCCAGAATCAAATAGCCTTGAACTGCCATGCTGCTGGATCAAAGTGTGACAAATAAGACACAACAGAAAGAAACAATGAAACAAAAGGTTAACAATTATGTGTTGCACCAAATGTAAGGAAATGTAAGATTAGCTGACCTGATTTGCATCCAAGAGGTGCTCTAGAAGGTTAGAGCTGAGATTTCCAGCAATGTGAACATCGTTTTCAGGGTGGGGCAGAATTACAGCTCGTGGTTCAACTTCACCATTTGCTGCGCACACTTTCCGCAATGATTGTAGAGGTGGTAAAATCACTCTTTTGGGTGTTACTATGAGAACATTTGTTACTGGACCTGTTAGACAAGATTTTTATCAAAACCTCAAAAAGACTTCTTCCTTTGGCATGGTTCAGAAATAAAATACATAACCGAATGGTATGATAATACGTTGCAGTAGAGCTCAGTCTACTTTGTAGTACGATTTAAGAAACGACGAATTGAAACAAGATTATTAGACAAAGATGAGTGTGCCAATGACAAGATAATATGCTATCACGAGTGACCAACCTTGAACAAACAGAAGGATTGGCTTCAGTATTTCACATTTAAAAAACTTCTGAATATAAATCAAAGGGTTGAAAGCACCTAAACAGTTGCATCGTTTGAGTCGTCACGAGACATTTATATTGTTCCCTCTTAGGAAGGTATAAGCACATGCATTTATATCAGTTGAGTTGTCAAGGGAAATAATCAATTCATATAACACAATGGTGTCTGCCACTCTGGTGATTGCTTATTGCTTTCCTCCTTTTGGGCTTTTACTCTTCATACATGGTCAGGATACTACTTGTAGACACAAATGTTATGTCAACGGTGTCCGCCAAAATCACGTATACAATTAGCCGCATGTTACTCCATGATGTTATTGATCACTCACTCAGTAACTCCTTTTCCTCATTTTGAGGGTTTTACTTGTCAGACATGGTGAAGATATTAAATGTAGACACAAATGTTCTCCATGTATCAATCTGTTAGTCTATATGTTCATGCTAAGGAATCTGGACAAAGTTGGTACTTTTAGTATCTGTGGGCAACTGTTACACCACAATCAGTTGCAGCGGCTTGCAGCAATGCGCACAACAAACATTCCATGGTTCATTAGGCTGCTGAGTGCTGAGGCCTGAGGGCAGTCTTCCGCATGAAGGACATAGATGACATGTTATCCAGCATGAATTACAAAGTACTACTAATCAGAACTGAACACCAAAGGGACACATACAATGTTCTGATGTCGCCATTGTCATAGTCGCATTGTATCATTTAGAAAAAGGTAGGACTTGGCTTGGGTCTGACGAGATATTGCAGCAGACTAACTCAACATCACACCAGAATACAAAATACAAAACTGCCCTTGTATCTCTTATAACTAGCTACCTTAAATTAAAGATGCTCAATTTCTCCATGGTGACTGGTGAGTACTCAGGCAAATCAAAGGTTTGATTAAAACCTAAAAATGCTTACATCAGCTGTCCACAGGTCATTTTTTCGAATTATAAACAATGCTCTTCATACAGCTACAATCATTTCTCATCAATTAAGAAAAACTTACGAAAGAGAAAGTTGTGTGAGCTTCTGAATCTGTAAGAAGTCATATTATAGGATGGATTGATACATTTTAGTTCAGGTAAGTATCCTAAAGGCAGGACGGAATCATTCATACAAATGAAGCAAGCTCACAAATAAGAAAGGCAACATACAAGACTCGTGTAAATCTATTCAAGGTGCCAACAATAAATATCATCTAGTTTGCTTTTAACAATAGGAGTGTTTCTACTTTCCAGTCACAGTTAAGCATGGCCACAAGTAAATATCAATTTCTCTCTCAAAAAAAAGTAGATAAAATATCAACTCCATAGTCCATGATAATGCAGAACATATTAAACACGTTTAAACTTATTTTACTATATTCTAGATGAAGTTTGAAGAGAAAGGTTCGAGTGTGGAAAATTCACTATGAACCTTGGGAGTGTTTGAATTTCCGGGTTACTTGCTGACTTCTGGTATCCCAAACCCGTACATTACCATCCTCCGATCCAGAGACTAGCAGAAGCCCATCAGAGCTTGATGCTAAGCTTGTTACCGCCTTGCTGAACAAATTACACAAATCACCAGGATCAACGTAAGAAGTCTTGCAACACAAAATAACAGAAGATTTTGAATTGAAGCGACTCAAACTAACAGTAGAGCTAGTAGTTAACATCTTTCTTTTAGCTTACACAAACCAAAGTACATATCTCCATTTAAAGAGCAAAATAAACTACTATATGAGTTACAAACTATTAGTTTATTGAAATAAATAAAAATACAAGAAAAAGTACCAGCAGCAATTGATTGGAAGTGCATGACAGTTATCATATTTCTTTATTGCTCCTGGGTGCCTATACCAGTGCCGGAGAGCAGCACAGGACCACCAGTCTGGCAGTGGCGGAGCTACGTTGAGGCCCCTAGTATTTTTGCCAAATACAGCCCATTTGCACTATGAGCAGCAAAGTAATGAAAAAAAGGCTAGATGCTTCTTATTTCTCCTAGCCAAACACAGCCCACGAGCAAACCTACGAGACAAATTTCCCAGAGTGCTAAACATGCTGGCCCGTTCTTTTATTTTTTGCTAGCTCGAGGATCGATACCCCAAAAAATCTGTTGTAATTCTAGTCGGGCCCGCCCAGCAATTCGTACGGAGCTCCAGCACTGCAGTCTGGTACATGTTCACAGGACATACTGTCTGTGAACAAGAGACCATTCAACTACTTCCGTTTACAACTTTGTGTTCATGGACCATGCAGCATCTCACCTCACTCTTACCAGTTACATGAGTTGACATTTTCGTAAGGGAGTTGGATGAGTATATTTTAGATAGATGCATTTTTTTTGGGCTAGTTCACGTCTGGTAGAGGTGTCAAGATTACCAAGTAACTAGGTCCAAATAGGGACAAGTGAGTCAAGTTATGAGTCCCAGGGTTTAGGAGCACTCAGTTCATACAAGGATGAAAGGACATGCCTCAAGTAAATCTCTCATCTATATATGTTATTTTACAAACCCTTCTAGTCCTCTCATCACATCATGACATGTCATCTAACCATCTTCCGCATAGCAGTGATACCGATGTGAACTAACTTCACATCAGTTAGAGTAATGCTTACTGAGACATGGTTGATATTAAAGGCAACAGAAAAATATTGCTAATCATATTTTCATATGATACACTAACACATTTAGGCATATCAATTGACTTCAGCAATACTAGGCTATACATTTATAACATAAATTCAAATATCAAACAAAATACAATAAGAAAAGAAGCTAATAGACAGAGACGGAAACAGCAAGTTCAGATTTCCACAGCAAAGTTACAGCTCAAACATACAAGACAAAATTCTAACCAGTGTACTCTAAGAAGACATAAGAGAATTTCTGACTGCATAAAAAAGCTATTTACATCACATTATAAATGAAACACTGATAAAAAAAACTAGGACAGTAGGCAAACCTGTGGTCATCCAAAGCGCCGAGGATAGATGAATAGTCACGGCCCTGAGAGGGGTCAACTCCCATAGCAGTAACATATATCTTTCCATCTCTGCCACCAGCATAGAAAATATGACTTCTTGGGTCTATTTCAACAGAATCAATGATGGAAGGAAATGAAATACTTCTTAGCATCCTGCCCTCAGATAGACTCCATATCTGGGGACAGAAAAACAAATATGAGTATTGAGGTCCTTAATTAGGCTACAACTGAAAACAAAAACGCAAATTGAATACGCACTTTACATGTGCGGTCCTCTGAAGATGATACAGCAATTGCTCCATGAAAACAAGCAACATCGGTTACAGGAAGTGCGTGTTGATTAAAGTTGTACAAGTATGGAGTCTTTGCCTCCAACCTTGATTGTTCATCAAGCATCCTGCAATAAACACCCAATTAAACAGCATAGTACAAATAGTTCACTCAGTTTTACCCTCAACAGCACACATACGTGAGAAGATCCCAAACTTTGATGCTCCCATCTTCAGACCCTGAGACAAGTAATAAGTCATAGAGCGCAAGGCACCTAACATCACGGTAGTGAGCATGCCATCGGACAAGCAGCTCACCACTAGCCACCTAGACAAAAAGAAAAGAAAAGAACAGGTGTAAGCTGGAACGAATTTTCACCGTTAACTGTTTCACCACAGCACCTAAAAATCACAATTCCCTCACCTCCCAAAAGAATATGTCACCGGAAATACTGCCTCCGATGAGATAGTTCCCCTCCGGATCAGCAATGAGCGCGCGGATTGGCTCTGCGGGGAAGCTTTTCACGGCCACCTGGGGCTGCAGTTGGAACCAATAACACAAGCTCAGGCTAGGTTTTGAGTTTAGGTAAGCGAGGTCAGGTTTGCAAAAGGGCGCTTACCTTGTCCCAGTGGTAGTAGTGGATGGGGGCGGAGTTGCCGGCGGGAGCCTGGGCGGCAGCGAGGAAACGGTCGGCGACGGCGGCGATGGCACGTGGCCGGGAAGCACAAGGCCGGTGGCGGATCGTCTCGGTACCCGTGCGGAGATCCCACGCGGCCATGCCGGCGTCGGCGGAGGAGGCCGCGAGCACCAGCTGCTGCAACGGCGGCGCCATACGGGTGGGGAGAAGAGGCTAGGGTTTAGGGTTTTGAGAATCTGGGGTCGAATGGGAAGGTTTACTACACCTACATCCCTAGGAATAGCCAAAAAAGGGCACCGTTTCAAAATTTGAGGAATCTTTGATTGAGAGAATAGCCAAAATACCACTAGTGAAAATCAAACTTACCAATGTTTCAAAAAAATCAAACTTGCCAAAATATCATTAGCCAAAACCAACTGGCCAAAATAATACTAAATTCAGTTTTTTCTATCCAAAATACCACTAGTGGCTAACTCTTCTATCACTCGATAAAATTGATTCGAGATAGCTCTAGGGCAGAGCTCCTCCATACTTTATTTTATTGATTCTTTGCATTGTTTCAGACTAATATCATTCAGAAAAGACAAATATGACCCTAACTCTTCACATATCAAACTTACAATTCAACAAATTTGTATCAAACCAGCTAGATTTCAGCAGCAATTTTTTTGACAACAATTTAGCAAACGAAGAAGAAGCGGCCGGCGCCGGAGCACGATCGATCGAGCCACGGGAAGGCGGAAGGTGACGTGTGGACGAGTACGCGACCACGGGGAGCGGAGGGCGACGGGTGGCCGAACCATGGCCGGCGGAGGGTGGCAGAGTGAAAGGACACGGATGTCGCCTAGAGGGGGGTGAATAGGCGATTTAAAACTTTTACGAGCGGCTTGACAAATGCGGAATAAAACTAACGTTTAATTTGCCAAGCATACAAAACCTAAATAAACTAGGTTCACCTATGTGCACCAACAACTTATGCTAAACAAGATGAGCACCTATGTGATAGCAAGATATATATAACTTCAAGCACGAAGGCTATCACAAAGTAAATTGCATAAGTAAAGGAGCTCGGGTATAGAAATAACCGAGGCACGCGGAGACAACGATGTATCCCGAAGTTCACACCCTTGCGGGTGCTAATCTCCGTTGGAGCGGTGTGGAGGCACAAGGCTCCCCAAACGCCACGGAGGCTCACCGTAATCTCCTCGAGCCCTCCCACCAAGATGGAAGACCCGATCCACTATGGGACCCTTGAGGGCGGTCACCAATCCCGCACAAAGCTTGGGGCTACTCCACAACTTAATTGGAGACTCCCAAATCCACAAAGCCACTAAGATTGGGGCACACTCCACAACTCAATTGGAGGCTCCCAATAATCGCCACGGAGGCACCACAAAGCTTGGGAAGATCTCCACAACTTAATTGGAGGTCCCCAAGAAATCCACTGAGCCGTCTAGGGTTCCAAGAACCCAAGAGGAAATAAGCTTCTTGCTTTCACCACCGAATCTCCGAGGAGAACTCAAACCGATGCACCAAATGTAATGGCAAGAACACACGAAGTGCTCAAATCCTTCTCTCCCAAATCCTACCAAAGCAACAAATGCTATGGAGGATATGAGAGGAAGAACAAGGAGAAATCCACAAAGAATTCCAAGATCTAGATCCAATAGGTTCCCCTCACTCAGAGGAGAAAGTGATTGGTTGAAAAGTAGATCTAGATCTCCTCTCTCTTTTCCCTTAAAAAGATGCAAGAAACATGGAGGGAAGTGAGGAGGGAGGGCAAGCTTTGAAGGTCAACAATGGAGGAGAGAGAAGCCCAAAAACGTGGTTGGTTCAAGGAAGAAGAAGGGTATTTATAGGTGGGGAAAATCTGGCCGTTGGAAGGAAATCCCGCCAAAGTTCGGCGGAAAGTCCGGCGCCGCCGGACTTTTCGCCGGACGGTCCGGCGGACAGTCCGGCGGCCGCCAAAAAGCCCCCCAGCAGTGCGGTTCGGCGGGGCCGCCGGATTTCCCGGCCTAGAGTCCGGCCCGGCCGGACCTGGCGCCGAACTTCCCGCCAAGAAAAAACATCAACACGAAAACGGCCATAACATTTGCATCTGGACTCCGTTTTCGATGAACTTTGGCACGTTGGAATCACCACAACGAGCTCTACACCTTCATCCATAGAAACATCATAGTCCAACAAAGGAGGATGAAACCAAATGATAAAAGGTTTGACTTAGCTATAAAGAAGAACCGGTAAAACCTCCAAACACCAAAAACGCAAATAAGAGTTCTATACGAAATCCGTTTTTGATGAGCTAGAGCTTGTCATGAAAATAACCACAAGCTCTAGAACCTCACATGGATAAAATCCAAATAAAAACCAAGAAAGATAATGCCAAGTATGCAAAGGTTTGAGCTCTCTCTGAACGATACGAATAAGTTACTCACTCGAGAGCCCCTCTTGATAGTACGGCTATCGATCCTAAACCCGGTCTCCCACACTATGAGACCGGTAAGAAAGAAACCCTATCAAGAACATACCTTTGCCTTGCGCATTCCACTTGAGCTAGATGGTGACGATCTTGATCTCCTCAAGTTGGACAACCTTTCTTGATTGCGCTTGCTCGATGAAGTCTTGCGGATTGCTCCCCCATACTTCACTATGGGAGAGACACTAGAGAAATATCTTCACATGTCCATTACCACCAAATGGACACCGAGCTTCAAGCAAATGATATCTTCTAGAAGCCTATCTTGAACTTGCGCTTCGACTTGATCAACATTGCACTTCATCTTCTTCTTTCATAATGATAATGTCTTGAGAATGCACATGAGAGTTCACTCCATCTTATTCCTCAAGACACACTCTATAGGCTCAACTCCCTTATGACCAATCTTCGGATCACTCCTTGAATAACACCTTGGTCATCACATAATCTTCTTTATATGCATCTTCTTACAACCTTGAAACCAACATATGGCTCAAGAGTTGTCTACGGACAAGTCCTACAAATATAACTAGATGCAAACATTAGTCCATATGGATTGTTATTAATTACCAAAACCACACATGGGGGCACATGCTCTTTCAATCTCCCCCATTTTGGTAATTGATGACAATCTCTTTGAGAGGGTTTATATAATGAATTTAAAGGACTAAGATGATTGCACTAACATCAAATACTACAAAAGTATGTGATGTTAGTAGAACCATCATATATAGAGCAAACTCCCCCACAATCTATGCACGTGTGAATGAACTTGAATTTCATTGCATATATTGCCAACCAATGTTGTTGGTGGAGTTTCCACTATATATACTCAACCATGCAAAGCATGCAAGGTAAATGCTTAAGAACAAAACAAAAGCATGAAACCCAATTCCCTTCAAACCCTCAAAACTTCTCCCCCATTGGCATCCATTGCCAAAATGGGCGGAAAGGCTTAGAAGGCCAATATAGTGAGAGTTCCTCCTCAAGGTGTGTATGGCACAAAAAAAATGAAAACACATGCACAAATTCAAGGACAAAAATTTGGAGGAAATCAAACTATATTGAGGATCAAAGATTGCAAACAAAATAGGATGACATGATGGATAAACTTCCAACAAATGAAGATAGCAATCAAAAGATCTAAATAGCGAATCAAATAAAGATATTATGAGAAGACCAAAACAATGCTCTAAATAATATGAAGAAGCTCCCCAAGGTTTGTGCACAACATATTCTATTTGAATTAAAGTATAAGGTGCACAAACATGGAATCATCACTCCCTCGATATTATTCAAAACATCATGATACCAAGTGACATCAAATACTATGATAACCACAAAATGGTGCTTTAAAATGGAATAAGGAAGCTCCCCAAGGTACATGCACAAGATAGAATGTTTGCATTTGAATACAATTTGCACAACATGGAATCCTCACTCCCTCAAAACCATTTAAAAGGAACCATTAGCAAGAGACCATAGAGAAGAAATCAAGCTTAACACTTGCATCACGGAAATGGTTGAGCAACAAATAAGGAACCAACATATTAAACGGCTCAACCAAAGGAATGTGTGATAGGAATGACAAAGCATATTATAAGACTAGTACAAAGATGTACATAGAGCATCCACATAGTCCTCAATGAATGATATTGCTTAGCATTCCATCCCAACACACAAGGTTTGAAAAGATATCAAATAAGGAGATATCATCTCTCATGTGTATAAGTTTCTAAGTAGACAACATCACAAAGATAATTATCACAAAGAAACATGTACACATAAAATAGATACAAAGATTAAAACATGATATCCAAACGAGTTCATGCAATATACCAATGAGATTTTTACTTTTAAAGTATGGCCAAAGGCTCAATTTATCTTATTGCATATTGAAGAACTTCAACCACAAACAAGTCAAAGACATCACAAATATCAACAAGGGAAAGAAGATAGTTGGGATGTTTTGAGAAAAGCAACAAGTATCACAAATAAGTATACCAAAAGAAAGAACTAAATTTGCACTTTCATCAATATTGCACATGTGAGGAACTTGAGGAATTGATATGCAATAAAATTGCTAGATAGACATATTTGGGAAAGGTGAATCATGAGCATGATTTTATATATTCCCCAAAAATATGCACTCATCTCAAATTACACACATTTACAATAGAGAGGTTCCATTAAGATCCTTGCAAATAACGATTTTCATGCCATGAAATGACCCACACAAGGTTAGATGCTATAAAAGTATGCATGAATAAGATACTTGTTACCGAGGTATCATTGGAAGGATGTAGTAGATAGGAGTTCTTCAATAATCCTAGCTTGCCACAAAATATCAACTAGTCACCGCTTCATCCTTATTATTGAGACAAGCACCAACATATCTCCCATGTACCTAAAACATATTCAAGTACAATATGGTCCCCAAACTCATTGGGTCTGAAGTAGTTAGAGACACTACAATATATAGGACAAGCTCCACATAAATATGTGCATATAGTTATGAACTTGAATTTCATGCACATCTTAGCCGATTTAGGATTTATTGGAGTTTACCCTATATATTAGATCAAAGAAAGCAAAGCATGCCATAGAGTATACATTTCGTAAATATGCATGCACAAGACTTTCAAGAGCCAAAAGAGATACAATTTGGACAAAACACCAAGAAGACCAAAGAGTCACACGAAGGTGTGAAAAACCCAAAAGTTGTCCAAATTATATCAAAGAATCAATTCAACACAAGATTGACTCCAAAGTCCACCAAGTGAACAAAGCAGATACCAATGAGCATAAAGGAACACTAAAACACACATGCCCAATGACTTATCTCATTTTAAGAATATAAAGCAAAATCAAGAAAAGAGATAGCCATTCTCCCAAAGAGAGCAAGGTTCCAACAAATAAACCAAACTCTCCACTCTTTTATGATGGCACACTAAGTACCAAAAACAAAAAGATTTGTCTTCCAACAATAACCAATACCAATTGAAATAAGCCGCAAGAGTATGTTATAGAAAATATAGGAGAGCTCCCCCAAGATTAGTGCATTATTTATGATTTTACATTTGAATACAAAATACACACAAATGGGATCATCATCTCTACCTACATTAAAAATAACACAAAACAAGTTCAACAAAATCAAATGGAAACAAAAGAGTCAAGGAAGACAATGGGAAATAAACAAATACATTTCTTGGCAAGAGATAAGGAAATTAAAAGCAATAGCCAATGTAAATATGATCAATATATATATACCACAATATAAAGTACCAATTGTCCAAGGACAAGAGGTATTTGGAGTTATTAATTTCCCGATGGTATTTTACACATAAAACCAAGATCATCTTCACAACAAGAAGCATATGAAAAGGATAAGAATTAAACACCATGCTAAAGAAGATATTCTTGATAGACTCAAATAGTTAAACAATCACGCAAAGCAATGATTAGGATAACTTGAAGTAAATGGTTTTCCAATTTTGATGTAGAATTCCACGTTTTAGGAAAACCCTACCAAGAATGTATCTCACAAACAAGATCAAAAACAAGAGCAATAAAACAATTTGGAAAATTGAAACTTGTTTGAACAAACATGTCACATAGAAGAAAGATAATTTGCAATATCAACACTATGTGACACAACCTCAAATATACACATTTTATTGGTTTGTAGTATGCACAAAGCATATTACTCCCCCATGATGTGATAAAATATTTATTTTCACAAGAGGCAAATAAAATCTAACATGAGATGATTAATGGACATTATAGCATTTGAATTTCTCATGAGCATGACATACCACATAGAGACTAGATAAATTCAAATATCGACACTAAGTGGTATTCCTCATGTGCACACATATTTAGGATTGTGAAGTGCCAAAGCATATCACTCCCCCAAAATGGGATAGTCCATTAGTCTCTCAAAAGAGCCAAATAATATAAAAGAAGATGCAATAGGCTCAAACACAAACACACATACATGGTGTGCAAACCCACAAGTACATACTTGATTAATCAAAATAAAACAAGTAGGTAGCACAACAAATACCAACACATGTAATGGAACACAACCAACACATGCAAAAGGGGCGAGTAACTTTCAATGTAGATAAGTTGAGTACATGTTACCGCTAAGAGGAACATTAGATATATGATATAAACAAGATAATCTAATTGACTTGACTTAAGACAATATATTGATGAAGATCCCTTAATTCTTCATGATATAGCCAAGTCTCCAATGCCCTCCAATAAACACCTATTGATCAAGTTTTGGCTTGTTGGTCCCCAACCAAGTTGGGTCCTAAGAGGTTAGTCACAATAGGCTTGGCAACCCAAATGGTTCTTTTCTTGACACCACTCTGAGTGCCAACATATTTGGCAAACACATTGCCAACCTTATCCTTGCAAAGTGAATAAGTATCATCAATTATGATAGGGTTGGATGAGTTACCCATAGTGCATGAAGAAGATAGATGACCCTTTTCACGGCATATGTAGCATGTTCTTTTCTTCACCTTCTTCTCACTTGATTTCTCCACAATGGGAGCATTAGCTTGATTCTTCTTGGGAAGTGACCTTTCTTCAACACGAGGTTGAGCATGGCCTTGAACTTGAGGCCGCTTCCCTTGTTGCTTCTCAACTAGTGCCTTCATCTTCAAAGGGCAAGATCTAACATGGTGCCCTTCACTTTTGCACTTGAAGCAAACAATCTTGGCCGGATCTTTGATTTGACCTTGGCCCTTCTTATTCTTGTTAACCTTGGACTTCTTCTTGTTGTTGGAGATGAACCCAAGTCCACTCTTGTCATTGGGGGATTTTTGCACACTCAACATATTGTCGAGTTTGGATTTCCCTTCATGACTCTTTACCAAGTCTTTCTTCAAAGAAGAGACTTGGGCCTTGAGCTCTTCGATTTCCTCTACATGGTTAGTAACAACACAAGTACTAGAGGAAGTAGAAGCTTCATTGTTAGAGCAACAAGGAAAGGAAAGTAATTCATCACAAGATGTAGCAATGTTATGAGTGGATGAATTACTAGGACTAGCACAAGGCAATATGGCATTTTGAGAAGTAGTGCAAATGTCCACATGGGGCTCACTAGATGTTACCTTTGACATAATAGCCTCATGAGCTAATTTTAGCCTATCATGGGAAGCTAGAAGATCCTCATGGGAGCTAGAGAGCTTTCCGTGTTTTTCTTCCAATTTCCCATAATTGCTAGTTAGCAAATCAAGTTGAGCCCTTAGCTCAACATTCTCCTTCGAGATGGATGCTTCACAAGAAGTAGAGTTAGTAGCACAAGCATCATCACTATTGGAAAGCGGAGAAGGCAATTTAGTAAGCTCATTTGAATTTGAAGCTTTAAGTTGCTCATGCAACTCGGTGAGAATGATGGGCTCACACGAAATGACCCTAGAGTCATTTTTAAGAAGCACAACATTCTCAAGGAGTTTAGCATAAGTAACTACAAGCTCTTCATATTTAGTTTCAAAATCATTTGCCACCACAAGAGTCTTATCATAGGATTTCTTTATTTTAGATAACTCTAAAGTAAAGGTCTCCTCAAGAGATTCCTTGGTGGTTTGTTCTTCTTCTAGAGCTTCTTTTAGATCCGCAATCTCATCCGCGTAATCACGGGCATGACCTTGTATTTTAGAAATGGTATTCTCATGCTCCTCAATAATTTTATTGCTCTCGGTGGCAATAGCCAAAATCTTATAGAAGTAAGAGCAAGCAATTTTATTCTTACGAATAGCATGAAAAAACATTTCACTCTTCTCAATTAAAGAGGCAAAGTCATCATCCTCTTCTTCATTATCCTCATCATCACTAGATATATTGGGTTCCAAAGAAGGAGTTACCTTTGAAGACCTAACCATAAGGCACATGTGGGAAGCAATAGATGATGATGAATAAATATTTGAAGCTCCAAGAGAGACCATGTCTTGGCCAATAGAATTTCCGGTTTCCTCTACATTGTTAGACACACAACAACTAGAGGAACTAGAGGCATTTATATCATGGCAACAAGACAAAGTAAGCATATCATCATGAGATGTGTTCAAGGAGCATACACATGATATGCAAGGACTATCAACGCAAGCATGTAAAGTATTTATGGTGCTAGAAGTGTTTAAGTCCAAAGATGAAGCATGTCAATGAGATAGAGATGAATGATCATCACAAATAAGCTCACTATCAACATTGCAATTTCCATCACCACTCACCATAGAGTTACCTTGTGTCTTGCTACACTTTGGTGAAGTGGATGAGAGTTCATCACGGCCGGAAGTGGAGGGAATACAATCATCCTCAATAGTGTTGGACACATCATATTTTTCTTGAATCTTTGTCCAAAACTCATGAGCGTTACGGAAAGGCATGATTGCAAGAAAAACTGCATTGCTTACAAAATCAACAAGCACATTAGAAGCTCGAGAATTAAGATAAGAGTTTCTCTTCTCCTCTAAAGATAGACTTTGGGAATTCTTAGGCGGAGAGAAACCCATATCTAAAATTATCTCTATATTTGGGTCCATATCACGAAAATGATTAAGCATGCAAATTTTCCATATATCATAATTAGTGCCATCAAATATAAAAGTGTTATTGTGCACTAATCCCCTAGCCGACATCTTTACTCTCAAGGCGGTGAAGCCTAAAATGAGAGACCTTGCTCTGATACCAATTGAAAGGACACGGATGTCGCCTAGAGGGGGGGTGAATAGGCGATTTAAAACTTTTACGAGCGGCTTGACAAATGCGGAATAAAACTAACGTTTAATTTGCCAAGCATACAAAACCTAAATAAACTAGGTTCACCTATGTGCACCAACAACTTATGCTAAACAAGATGAGCACCTATGTGATAGCAAGATATATATAACTTCAAGCACGAAGGCTATCACAAAGTAAATTGCATAAGTAAAGGAGCTCGGGTATAGAAATAACCGAGGAACGCGGAGACAATGATGTATCCCGAAGTTCACACCCTTGCGGGTGCTAATCTCCGTTGGAGCGGTGTGGAGGCACAAGGCTCCCCAAACGCCACGGAGGCTCACCGTAATCTCCTCGAGCCCTCCCACCAAGATGGAAGACCCGATCCACTATGGGACCCTTGAGGGAGGTCACCAATCCCGCACAAAGCTTGGGGCTACTCCACAACTTAATTGGAGGCTCCCAAATCCACAAAGCCACTAAGATTGGGGCACACTCCACAACTCAATTGGAGGCTCCCAATAATCGCCACGGAGGCACCACAAAGCTTGGGAAGATCACCACAACTTAATTGGAGGTCCCCAAGAAATCCACTGAGCCGTCTAGGGTTCCAAGAACCCAAGAGGAAATAAGCTTCTTGCTTTCACCACCGAATCTCCGAGGAGAACTCAAACCGATGCACCAAATGCAATGGCAAGAACACACAAAGTGCTCAAATCCTTCTCTCCCAAATCCTACCAAAGCAACAAATGCTATGGAGGATATGAGAGGAAGAACAAGGAGGAAATCCACAAAGAATTCCAAGATCTAGATCCAATAGGTTCCCCTCACTCAGAGGAGAAAGTGATTGGTTGAAAAGTAGATCTAGATCTCCTCTCTCTTTTCCCTTAAAAAGATGCAAGAAACATGGAGGGAAGTGAGGAGGGAGGGCAAGCTTTGAAGGTCAATAATGGAGGAGAGAGAAGCCCAAAAATGTGGTTGGTTCAAGGAAGAAGAAGGGTATTTATAGGTGGGGAAAATCTGGCCGTTGGAAGCAAATCCCGCCAAAGTTCGGCGGAAAGTTCGGCGCCGCCGGACTTTTTGCCGGACGGTCCGGCGGACAGTCCGGCGGCCGCCAAAAAGCCCCCCAGCAGTGCGGTTCGGTGGGCCGCCGGATTTTTCCGGTCTTGGGCCGGATTTCCCGGCCTAGAGTCCGGCCCGGCCGGACCTGGCGCTGAACTTCCCGCCAAGAAAAAACATCAACACGAAAACGGCCATAACTTTTGCATCCGGACTCCGTTTTCGATGAACTTGGGCTCGTTGGAATCACCACAACGAGCTCTACACCTTCATCCATAGAAACATCATAGTCCAACAAAGGAGGATGAAACTAAATGATAAAAGGTTTGACTTAGCTATAAAGAAGAACCGGTAAAACCTCCAAACACCAAAAACGCAATAAGAGTTCTATACGAAATCCGTTTTTGATGAGCTAGAGCTTGTCATGAAAATAACCACAAGCTCTAGAACCTCACATGGATAAAATCCAAATAAGAACCAAGAAAGATAATGCCAAGTATGCAAAGGTTTGAGCTCTCTCCAAACGATACGAATAAGTTACTCACTCGAGAGCCCCTCTTGATAGTACGGCTATCGATCCTAAACCCGGTCTCCCACACTATGAGACCGGTAAGAAAGAAACCCTATCAAGAACATACCTTTGCCTTGCGCATTCCACTTGAGCTAGATGGTGACGATCTTGATCTCCTCAAGTTGGACAACCTTTCTTGATTGCGCTGGCTCGGTGAAGTCTTGCGGATTGCTCCCCCATACTTCACTATGGGAGAGACACTAGAGAAATATCTTCACATGTCCATTACCACCAAATGGACACCGAGCTTCAAGCAAATGATATCTTCTAGAAGCCTATTTTGAACTTGCGCTTCGACTTGATCAACATTGCACTTCATCTTCTTCTTTCATAATGATGATGTCTTGAGAATGCACATGAGAGTTCACTCCATCTTATTCCTCAAGACACACTCTATAGGCTCAACTCCCTTATGACCAATCTTCGGATCACTCCTTGAATAACACCTTGGTTATCACATAATCTTCTTTATATGCATCTTCTTACAACCTTGAAACCAACATATGGCTCAAGAGTTGTCTACGGACAAGTCCTACAAATATAACTAGATGCAAACATTAGTCCATAGGTATTGTCATTAATTACCAAAACCACACATGGGGGCACATGCTCTTTCACAGAGGGACGACGACAGGGGATTTAGAGGGAGATGGGAGCGGTGGGGAGGCGCTGCCATGGTCTCTCCCTCTGTCCATACGGGAGTGATTTTCAAAAGGAAATAGGTTTATGAGGGCAATTTTGGAATACACAAAAAATTGAAATGGTACTTGATGATTCCAAGTGGAGGAGATCAATTATAGTACATTTTGATAAAGAAGGGGTTGTCGAACCCACGAGGAGCTGAAGGTATTGGTTAGCAAGTTTAATAGGAAATAATAATAATAATAAAGGTGTTTTGGGTATAAGCGTGCAAAAAAATAAGTACTAAAAATGTAACTGTAATAAAGTAAATCCTCTTTCCACAGAAAGCCTAATTTTCTATGCAGCAAGAGAAAAAGCTCAAGTGTAATCAATAAGCGACAAATGTTCCCAGGGGCAGCATGGATTTATTTAGTATATAGATTTCTAAAAAAATATAAATAAGTATCTTGTCAAGTTATTCTCATCATACGGAGCCAAAAAAATAGGTGTAGTCATAAAAACACTATGCTACAAACCACTAATGATTGTTCCTAAAGTCACTCTCATAAACCTTAAGGATACATTAAGACATAAATTTCCCAACCATTGCATGAAGCTCTAAGGTCCCCGATCTAGAACCCCCCTAAAATTAACGCATAGTCTAAGAAATAGGTCTCTGACTCTCCCTCCTTTCTCAATCTCATTATTACTCGAAGGTGCAATCCTATGAGCCCATATAGGTGAAGTAATATGCAATCGATGTTCGCACATTACCATCATAGAATCACATAAAAAATCAAAACTTAACCAAATACGCCATGCATATTATATAGAAACCATAGCCAATTCATCCTATGCCCCCAAGAACAACGGAAACTACTCACAAGTATCAAACATGATCATGATCAGTGGCATATGAAATACAACACAATCTAAAAATATAACTTCACCACAAAATAATAACAGGTTGCCAAGCAAAAACATGCACACAACACTTAAACAATATCCAGGGTTCGATCTACCATAAACTATGAGGGGATGACATCAAATCTCGAGGTGGAGATGGTGCTGATGTTGGGGATGATGAAGACGGTGCTGTAGATGTGATGGAGATGCTCCCCCTACGCTAAGGAGGAGCCAATGGTGATGATGGCGGCGATTTCCCTTTGGTGGCAGCAGCAGATCAGCCCTTCCGGGGATGAAAGAAGGGTTCCGCCTCCGCAGTCGCCTCAGAAAATTATGGGAAAAATAGGGTGTCCCTTTTTTAACGAAACAAAGGCGTACATAAGAAGACGGAGGCGAGGCGACCACTGAGGGCCAAATAGGCCCTGGTGGCGCGGTCACTCAGGGAGGTCGCGCCACCTGTGCTCGTTTGGGCCTCGTGGATCCCCTTATGTGCTACCACCTCTCCTGGTGCTTCTTGTGATAAAATATTGACGCTGTAAAAATGCCCAATCAAATTGAGGTCCAGAAGAAACATCAAAATACAAAAATAGGAGATTTTCTGTGTCTCGAAAATTAAATACCAAGGGGGGACTTTGTACGAGAGTCCCATAAATCATCTAAAAATGCATAAATAATGAATGATTGATGCAAATAACAATATAAAGTAGTCCTATATGATGCAAATATAATTATGCAAAATGCATGTATCA
The DNA here is from genome assembly GCA_007115705.1 of Dactylis glomerata. Classification (NCBI taxonomy): domain Eukaryota; kingdom Viridiplantae; phylum Streptophyta; class Magnoliopsida; order Poales; family Poaceae; genus Dactylis; species Dactylis glomerata. The sequence continues at coordinate 387,070 of QXEO01000643.1, forward strand.
ACTCCCCCAAGCTTAAACCGTTGTTCATCCCCGAGCAATTAAGCGAATAGACAATATCATGCATCAATGAGCTCATGGTTGATAAATTAAAATATGAACATTGCATCATCAACTTATGCATGTTTCCATCGTGTGATAAGATCTATAAATAATAGCCAAGCAAATAATGACAACATAGCAAGAAGCTCTAGCAATCACCCTCTATCATTTGAATCAAAATAACCATTGCATGTTGGACAATTGAATCATACTTGTTTTATGCCACAACTTTTGGTTGTACCTTCTTAGTATCTTTTTATTTTGTTCAAACTCACAACTTTGTTTCTTTGCAAAAGAGATAATTATCATAGTATAACTGATGAGGGTTAACTCGACAAATGTCCTAAATGAAGGACTTAGGATCGGGGGAATAGGGCGTCAGATGAACTCGAAGGTAAAGGTTAGTCGAAATAAGTGTATATCGAAAGTAAACGTGGGTGTTCAACCTGGCTTGCTTTCAATCTGCCCTACAACGTCCCCTCCTGGCCCCTATATATAGGTGGCCAGGTCTCGAGGATCGGGTAGGGTCCGATACAGATTACAATATCGAAATACGGTAAGAACTCGTACTCGACTATTATTACAATTGGGCCTGGCTTAACGGGCCTCAGGGGTACTCAACTAACGGGATCTATTAACTATACCCTTGTCAATAACTAACTAAAAGAAAGAAATAGTGGGAACAAGATAGGCATGAAGTTCAACCATGGGCTCACTTTATTTAGTTGAGCAGCTGAACACTTTCACCACAGAACGTGGTATCCGTTGACGGTCTCGTTTATTAGAACCCCCAGCACCAACATTTTATTCATGAGTTATTTGATCAAGGCACATGCTCCCCCACCTTTTATCAATTGTCAAACCATGGCTAGCCGATTCCATCGGGTGCCCACCTTTCATTCACTTTTTCCTTTGAGAGCATATGTATCAAATAACTCATGAACACATATATAGATTCTTTGATTTCTAAACATAACGGGAGTATCTCATGCCCCTTGTTAGCATCCCTTCCTAGTTCTTTGTCATACAATAACAATCACTGCCACAACTTCTACTTGAGATACAATTTTCATCTTTCTTTCTTTTAGTTTTCCGTAGTATATTTAGTTGTATAGATTCTATGCTTGTCCAACATACTCAAGTTAATCTAACTCAAGGCAGAGTGTGACGAAACTTCTTACTACGGTGTGACTAATTGCATGAGTGTTATCCATAAATCTCCGTACAATGGAAACCATGGATGGCACCATACTTATATTCTCGTTAAAAACCACTCAAACCAGGTGACGAGGGGTTAACTCGACAAATGTCCTAGATGAAGGACTTAGGATCGGGGAGACAGGGCGTTGGATGAACTCGAAGGTAAACTCAGTCAAACAAGGTGGCTATGAAAGTAAACGTGGGTGTAGAACCTGGCTTGCTTTCAATCTGTCCTTTACCGTCCCCTCCTGGCCCCTATATATAGGTGGCCAGGTCTCGAGGATTGGGTAGGATCCGATACAGATTATAATATCGACATACGGTAAGAACTCGTATTTCGACTAGTATTACAATTGGGCCTAGCTTAACGGGCCTCAGGGGTACTCAACTGACGGGCTCTATTATCTATACCCTTGTCGCCAGGGATAAATGATAATGCTCTAAGAGCTTGCATAAACTAAGCATACTAATATAAAAGCACTCCCAAACTACTAGAGAAAACTAGATGCATGCTGATAAACTAAAAAGCATAAGACTAGGTAAACCTCCCCCAAGCTTAGGTTGTTGTCGCAGGTTCTTCACTTGTCGTCTTCTTTCTTGGAATTATCCTGCTTGATTACTTTGATCTCTTCTAGCAGATCCAAATTGATCTTGCGATGTTGGGCTAAATCAACTTTATAGATCTTGATCTTCTCTTCGAGAGTTGTAATGATTTCCATGCTCATAGTCATTCCTGCTTGCATATTCCTCATGATTTGCGTGTTTACTGTCTCCTCATATTCCCGTAAAAGTTTTATGTGTTCACGAGAACCACCGGAATGTGCTTCCTCGACACTAATGCGTCGGTTAAGCCGTTCTGCTTGCGCTTGAAGCTTAGAGTTATTCAGTCTTCGGATTTTGGGTTATTTCGATGACTCACATCTCTCTTGCTTTTTCTTCAAACTTAATCCTCCACAAATCATACTTCTTGATATCATCTTCTCCTTCCTTAGCTCTGGAGCTAGACATAGCGAGATCTGCAGGACAAAAACATGGAAAACAATGTTTCCCTCAAAAAGACTCGATGCACGATTAGATCGGTGGAGAGGGGTATATATTGATGGTTTTTAGGGTAGAACTGAGAGTTTGAGATGAAACGGGGACGAAACAAAGTCCGAAGGTGCAAACAAGCATGGGTGGTGCGGTCGGCCAAGGAGACCACGCCACCTAGTCTTGTTTGACCTTCGGGTCTCCTCTCCGTCATTTCTACTAGTTATGCAAAAATAATTAGTTTCCCAATGTATCACAAGATTCCGAGATGGTTACGTACCTGAAAGTTACCTTCTATTGATTTCGGAGTTCTGGCAGACTGGAATTTGAGGAGATGAACTTTTCTAGAGTTTGAATATACACCACTTCAACCTTTTAATGTAACTTTCACCTGCAAGATAATGCTTAAGACGTTGTCCATTAACTACATGAGGTTTACCTCTCACGTCACCATGTAATCTTATGGCTCTGGAGCGGTACACTTCTTGTATTACCAATGGACCTTGCCATTTTGACATTAACTTACCTACAGAAAACTTAAAACGAGAGTTGAACAATAATACTTGATCTCCTACTTTAAACTCATTTCTTTAAATTTTCTTATTATGCCAAATTTTCACTTTCTCTTTAAATAACCTAGCGCTTTCATAAGCTTCGTTTCTCTACTCATTTAACAGATGCAAGTCTAAGATTCTCTTTTCTCTAGCAGTTTTAAATTCAAGGTTAAGTTGCTTAACAGCCCACCTAGATTTATGTTCTAACTCTACTAGAAGATGACAAGATTTACCATAAACCATTTTATAAGGGAACATTTCCATTGGGTTCTTAAAAGCAGTTATATAAGCCCACAAAGCATCATTAATGTTAGTTGGCCAATCTGACCTAGACCTATTAACTGTCTTTTCCAATATCAATTTTAATTCTCTATTACTTAGTTCAACTTGACCACTAGTTTGAGGATGATATGGAGATCCAACTCTATGATCAACCCCATACTTTGCTAAAGTCTTTCTAAGCACACCATTTATAAAATGAGAACCTCCATCAGTGATTAAATACCTAGGAACTCCAAACCTAGGAAATATTATTTATTTAAGCATTTTTATTGTTGTGTCATGATTAGCGTTTTAGTTGGAATGACTTCTACCCATTTGGTAACATAATCAACTGCAACTAAAATGTGAGTATGCTTGGTATTTGACGCTAGGAATGGTCACATAAAGTTAAATCCCTAAATGTCAAAGGTTCAAGAGGTAGAGAATAATTCATAGGTATTTCATTTCTTCTATCAATGTTACCTACTCTTTGACATTTATCACATACCTTCTCAAATTCAGCACAATCTTTAAATAAAGTAGGGCAATAAAAACGGCAAATGCTGATCTGATCTCGAGTGTAGCTGCTCCCGGAATAAGGACCAATGACATGCACCCGCGTTCGGTTATGTCCTTGTATTTTCCGGTGTATTCAAGATTGTTGTGAGCGTTTGGCACTGGTGGAAAAAGGGCCTATGGTCCCGGTTCATTTGGGCCATTGGTCCCGGTTGCCGAACCGGGATCCATTACTCGGGACCAATGCCGGTCCCGGTTCCAGCACGAACCGGGACCGATAGGTCTCCACGTGGACGCGCTGCGGCGCGAGGGGGGCCTGAGTCATTGGTCCCGGTTCGTAGGACGAGCCGGGATCGTTGATCCAGGGTTTTTTTTCCCATTTAGGGTTCAGGGTTTTATTTGGTGTGTTTTGTATTCAATTTAATGGTATTATATATATACAACAATAATGAAGGAACCACACTATATATATATATTACACATCATAGTCACGAATATATTATTCACCGTCTCATCCGTCGTGCTTGGTCGCTATTACAATCGGTAACTCACACAAATTTGATTTTACATCTTCTTTTTTACACTTCACCCTTCTAAATGAACCGGGTAATAGTATTCTCCTTTCGGATCTATGACTTGTTCTAATAAGAAACCGGCAATTTCCTCTTGAATTGCTTGCACGCGTTCCCGTGGTAGAAGACCGTCCCGCATCCGTTCGATCTAATTTAAAGAAGGGGATCAATATATATGAATGAAACTAAACACAGTTGATGGTAATAAAATAATGTTGAGATTATTGTTTATCGTACTTCAAGTTTTTTGATGTTTCGGTCTGCACCCTTCTCTTTGGTCGTCTGGCGAATGAACTCGCAGACATAGTATCCACATAAGTTATTCCCAGCTTCTTGCCTCAAGCACTTTACGAGAACGGAGTTCAATCAAAATAAGAATCAAGCATGATAATTGTATTGAAACTAGAATCAAAGAGATACGTGGATCTAGCAAGTAGTACTTACATTCAATGGTTTAAATATAAGCTCTGGCTTCCAAACACCCCTAGTGTTGGCGGTGAACCGTTTCCAAGCCTTCTGGAGGCATTCCTGCATGTTCGCCCAATTTCCTAAAGGTGTGCGTTTTGAGTCCATGACTTTGACTACTCCTTCGTCAACAGTAATGATTAACAGAATAAAGTGGAAGCTGCACAGATATAATGAGTCAAATAGCTTAACATCGAGTAAAGCGAAAACAAAATGTGTACAAGACAGTAACACTCACTCGAAGTTGTAAGGAAATAGTATTTCCCTTCTGTTGCTGAAATACTTTAACGATTGTACCAAGTTATCCTCTGTCTCTTTGGGTTTTTTTTTGAGAGTATCTTCATGAACGAAATTGCAGTCAACGAACCCAAGGTCAAAGATTCCTCCTCGGTCGCATTCGAGAATCTTCATTCTGCATATATAATTAGTATAATGATGAGTAAGATTATACAAGCAACGAATGAGCTGAGCTAGAAAGACTTAATAATACTTACAGGCAATAGGCACTGACAATAGTTTTGTCGAGGGCGTCTTGTTGGTAAAACTGAAATAATTCTAGAAATTCCATCAGTAAGAAGCCATCTCCATGACCGTAATGGTGGTGTTTATATCCAGCATAGATCCAGTTTGTGGATTCAGCACAGGCTTGTATGTACCAGTTATGCAATCTCCGCATTTTTGTTGGTAGATCTTTGACTAACTCGGGTTTGACGAGAGGATTCCCGTACCGGTATTTGTACGCTATTTGCTGGTACCCCTCGAACTCATCCAGACGGCTCATGTACTCAGCAATAGACAGTCCATATAACTTGGCCTTTTCTCCGTAGAGTTGAATAAACTCCGGATCAATGTTCGGATCATGCCGCTCCTGGGCTCTCCACTCATTGGTATCGTACACTTTGAGCGGTTCGATCGATTGATTTTTCTGTTGTCTGAGCTGGGCAACTTCTTTCCCGACTCTCCGCTCTTTTGCCTCAGCCGACTTGGTAATAGAGCGATTATAGTCAGGTGTGAGCGCTATGGGTTCGTGAAGCTGAATCTTAAGCGCGGCTGCTTTGGCTTTATCTTCTGCGGTGACCGGGAAGATCAATGGCTCCGTCGGCTTTGGATTTTTCTTGTTAGCCATGTCAGTCTTCCACTGTTGATAATGGGCATCTGCGGCCGTAGCAATTTCCTCATCTGTCTTCTCGTAAGGAAGCTTCTTCATATTCTGATGAGGTACTCTTGGGAGGGGCGATAGCTTACGTTTCGGTGATCGGAACGTGCTCTTGCTGCTGCTGGTGGTGCTGCCCCTCTTAGTATACTTCCGCTTTAGTCTCTGAGGCTCAGGGGACGGAGACGGCTGACGCGGCGGCGGAGACGGCTGAGGCGGCGGTGGAGACAGCTGCGGTGAGTGGTGAGGCGGTGAAGGCGACGGTTGCGCTGGAGAATGGTGAGGTGGCGGCGAAGGTGGACTGCTGCTCTGAGGAGTGGGTGGCCTTGGCGGGACATAATTTGGAAGCACGATGTGCTCCTTTGGCCATACAATAGTCCCCCCTTTGGCTTCTCCTAGTTCAGTCAGGTCCCTATCTTCCCCTGCAGGGTGGTCCAGCTTCAGCTCCTCAAAATCTTGCTTGACATCATCCACCGTGACGACAGCGTACCCTTTTGGAATCGGTCTGCAATGCCAAGTTCCGTTAGGCGCAGTAGGTACGGCCATGCCGACCGCCGCTGTCACCCTTAAGTTCATAACTTGCACCTTTAGCTCACAAGCTGTGCTCTCCGTGATATCATCCACTGGGTAGCGTTTAGGAGGAGCCATCGTCAGTGCATCATCATCACCATCGTGGAGCTGGGTGGAAGCGACGCTGCTTTTCTTATTTGATAGGGCGTCGATACCATCGAATGCAGCTTCTACCATGTGCCGCTGAGATTGGCTGCTGATACCTTGCTGGCTAAGTCTGTCGAGTTGATCCTGCTGCCGCTTTAATGCTTCTTCTACATTACACAGCCGGTCTGCAGCTGCCGCTTTCTCAGCTGCCTCCCTTTCCTTTCTCCTTTGATGACTTTTATCGGGATATCTCTTCATTTCCGCGGGGAAGGCAACCTTCCACGGCTTGGAGCCCGGTGTGCCTCGTGCTCGTCCGGTGTGTTCATCATTTTTGAGGGCTCGTGTGAGCTCGTCGTTCTCTCTATCGGGAACGAACCGTCCCGCTTCCACATCTTGTACTGCACTTCTAATATCTTCGATGGGCAGTAGGGGATGATCTTTGTGTTTCTGGGTATATATTGCCCTCCCTTCTTCGTCCAACGTGCCCCCATGGCCGTAAAACCAGTTTCTCGCCCGTGGTGTCCATGTTGTGGGCTCTGGTCTGATCCCGGCAGCAATATACTTGACCTCAAGTGCATCCCACTTAGGCATGCAACCGGCGTAGCCAGCAGACCCCATATTATGGTGGTACACTTTCTTAGCAGCGTTCTCTTTATTTATTCTCGACCTTTCCAAAGCTTTCTCTGATGTCTTGTACTTCACAAAATCAGCCCACTGGTGTCTTAACTTAGCATAGCCGGCTTGATTAAAATCCGGAGTCTTGTCTAACTTGACAAACTTAAGGTACAGTTTCTTCTTCCAGTTCTTGAATGCCTCGGCCATCTTGATCAGAGCAAACTTCTTTACTCTTTTAAGTAGCTCCTCATTTGCTTTCTTCTCCTCATCTGGATTCACATCTAGCCTCGGCAGGAGGAAATTAAGCATAAGCCTGTCAAAAAGCTTATCTTTGGCGACGTCGCCAACAAACAGGACTCCACCGCTGCTTGGCCGATTCCATTCTTGAACGATGATCGGGATGTGGTCCCTCACAAGAACTCCACATTGCTTGACAAATTTTTTTGCGACATCTTCAGGAGCTAGCGGTTGGCCGTCTACACCGACCACTTCGATCCTATAACTCACTTTGTTGTCCAACTTTTTGGTTGGGCCTCGTTTTGTTCTGACGGAACAAGTGCTCGATCTGGAGGGCTAAAATAAGAAAGAGTGTTAATATATGCATGTATATATATAGACAGTCGGGCATTGCAAAAAAACATATATACACCTCGCCGGAGTTTCCGAGATTTAAGGTTCGGCCGGAGCCGTCGTCTTCTCCCTCGTCGGCTTCTCCCTCATCGCCTTCTCCCTTGTCAGCTTCTCCCTCACCGGCTTCTCCCCCGTCCCAGGCTTCTACCTCACCGGAGTCGTCTCCTCGGTTGAGAGATTCATCTCCCTCACCGGAATCGTTCAGAAATGTCCTGGTGACATCAATATCTACATTTTCTCGGATCATTCCTTGGAGGAAGTATTCATCATCTTGACTTTTTTTATGTGCTGGATCCATAGTTTCTGCAATATACCGACATTTGTTAGTTAGAATACACGCTATATATTCAAAATGCACGCTAAAACTAATTTTAACTAATTCTAATTCTAACTAACAAACTAACACTAACTTCTAACTAAGTACTAAGGGCATTCCTATTCGGCGCTTCAAGCGCCTGTTACGGGTGGACGCATGAAGGCATGTTCTTGACCGGACAAAAATAATAGATTTTTATTTCTATTGGGCCAGCCCACTAAGATTTTAACGTCTGTGGGGGGTGCGCGTCAAATAGGAATTGCCCACAGCACCCAGCGGACAAAAGAGGCCGAAAAAACAGCACCAGCGGGCAAAAGAGGCCCAAAAAACAGCACCGCGACGCGTCGGCCCGCGTCAGTGCGTCAGTACGTCTTCTCCAACGCGACGCCCGCGTCAGTGCGTCTCCCGTCGCCTCGAGTCCCGCCGCGTCAGTGCTTTGGGCGCCCCGCCGTCACCTTCAATGCCTGCCGCGGCATCAACGCCGGCGTGCCGATTGGGCTGCCGCTCGGTGGCATTCATTGCGGCCGCTGGACGCCCGGCCACTGGCCCCTTTAAAAGGAGGCCAACGGAGCCGCGGCCACCAGCCTCCATCGCCATAGCCAGCGCAGCCGCCAGAGCCACCACATCCCGGCCACCACAGCAGCCATGGGGTTCTGGAAGAAGGGCAAGGGCAGCCACGACCACGAGGCCGGCGGGTCGCGCCGGTCTGGACGCCGCTAGTCTCCTCCACGCCGCCAGTCTCCTCCACGCCGCGCCAGGACGGCCTCGCCGCAGCGCCAGCGTGACCGCCGGTACATTCCGGTGAGTCACTGCCAGGCGCTGTACCAGTGCGGCCAGAGCGTGGACTGGCCGGACTGCAGCCTCCCCAGCGGGTGGCACCTCAACAGCCGGCGCGTGCCGGTCCCGCCGGTGCCGCGCTTCGGCCCGGAGCGGGTCGCCGAGATCCGCCGCCGGCGCGCACTGATGCCGGCGCGCCTCCGCGCCGATCCCGCCTTTGGCTACGATAGCCAATGGTGGGACAACTTCGGGCCGCGGGAGCGCGACCCGGTGCGACGGGCGGCCTTCCTAGGGGAGGTCGCCCCCAACCCCTACGCCGGCGTGTACATGCCGGAGCCGGGGCCAGAGCCGCCGCAGGCGGATCCCTTCATCGAGGAGATGGAGGAGGACGAGGAGGCGCCGCCGGAGGTGGGCGGCGACGACATCCCTGGCGAGGAGCCCAGGGACGACACCGACGACTTCGTCGGCAGCGTCGCCTACGGCATCCTCGACGCGATGGACCACGGCGAGGCGCCGCCACCCCCGCCACCGATGTCCGAGGAGGAGGAGCTCCGGGTCGCCGTCCTTGTCTCCGAGGAGGAGGAGAAGAGGCGGTGGGCCGGCATCGACACGGCGCTGGCCATGTCCGTGCACCAGCAGCACGGCCGGCCACCGTCGCCTCCTCCACAGCATGCGGCGACTCCACCGCCGCCTCCTCCACCAGGCCCGCCGCCGCCGCCACCGCGTGCGGCGACTCCACCGCCGCCTCCTCCACCAGGTCCTCCTCCACCGCCTGCGGCCAACTGGCCGTGGCCGCAGGGGCCCTACATCATCCTCCCCGACGAGGACGACGAGTAGGCCGCGGCGAGGACGACGACGCCGACGCCCCTGTGCCCGCCCCGACGAGGGCTTTTTATTTTTATTTTTATTTTTCTATGTTTTTTTTAATTTCTATGTATTATATATATATAAGTAATGAAAAAATTGCGTACGGCAATTTAAATGCGAAATTTGAAAAAAGAAAACATTGGCCAAAGGGCCGGCCGGCCGGGCCGGGAAGCTCCCTCCCGAGGAGCTCACCGTCGAAGGGGGGCGGCGGCGCTGGGGGGCGGGGCGGCCGCAGGGTGGCGTCGGGGGCGGCGCTGGGGGTGCGGGGCGGGCGCACGGGGCCGGGATGGGGGGGCGGCGGCGCAGGCCACCTGCAGAGAGAATGTGATGAGCGGCGGCGCGGGGGGAAAAGGGAGAGGTCGCGGCGGCGGCGCTCACCGAGGACGGCGGCAGCGGCGGCACGAAACTCGGACAGCCTGCCGGCGTGGTTTCGCTCCGCGCGCAAAAGTCCTTAGCAGTTTCGGCCGATTTTGGGGGGAAGTGGGGGAGGAAGAAGGGCCAGTTATATTTGGAGGAGTCATTGGTCCCGGTTGGTGGCACCAACCGGGACCAATGGATCAACGGTCCCGGTTGATGCCACAAACCGGGACCAATGACCTGGGCGAGGGGCGCTGCTGAGCCGCCACGTGCCCACTAACGGTCCCGGTTGATGCCACAAACCGGGACCAATGTCCTGGGCGAGGGGCGCTGCTGAGCCGCCACGTGCCCATTGTTTTTCTGTTTTAACTTGCTGTTTTCATTTTAACAGGAAAAAACTTTCTTCTATTTAAAATTTGAAAAAACTTTCAACAGGAAAAGTCTTTCAATTTAAATAACTAATCCAAAACCATTTTCTGTTTTCAAAATTATTAATTCTAACTAAACAATTTTACTATTTTTAATAAAAAATGCACTAACACGTTTAAAACGGGCATAAGAAATTCAAAAATGATTCAAACAATGTGAAACCTTCGCGTGGTGTCATATTATGTGTCATAGTTGCAAGGAAAAATATTGAACTTGGAAAATTGCAAACATCATAAAAAATCCTTCACAAAATAACCTATCATCTTGGAATGGCTTACGATGTTGCAGGAGAAAGTTTTCCTTATCCCACCGACAGTTTAGTTAGATGACACAAAAACCACCTTTAGTCCCGGTTGTACCCACCAGCCAGGACTAAAGGTTAGATAGTTTCCCGCGCCACTGCGTTCCCGCCTATTTTCTTCCCGCGCTTTCCACCTTTTCCCGCCTCCGTCTTCCCGCCATTTTTTCACTATATATATGTAGGCTTGGCCTCCATTTACATATCACATCTAGACTCATATCTGCAAACCTCATCACTCTCTCCCATGGCCTCCATCGTATCTCTAACCCCCAAGGAGGCGGAGGCGCTTTGCACCTCAAACTACCCCTGCCCGCCGGGCTACCGCGTCCCCACCGGCTGGATGCTGAGCGTCGGAGGCGTACCGGTCCCTCCGGTCCCTCTAGGTGTGGCGCGTCAGATGGCCATCACGAACCACTACTACTTCGAGCTCACGCCAGAGCAGCGGAGGAATCCCCAGTGGCATCCCGACTACAGCCCAACTTGGGACGCCTTCTTCATCAATCGGCGTGAGAGTGCGCTTGCCAGGCACGAGGAGGACGGCCCACCTTGTTCGAACTTCAACGAGGCCGGCCGTCGGCTGTGGTGGCGCGGCCGGACTCTCCAGAGCGTCATGGCCTACCGTGGCCCCCGCCTGTGCTACCCTCAGTCTCAGCCCACGCGTGCTCACCCACCGAGGTTCGACTACCGCGACTCCGACGACTACGACGACTACAGTGGCGATGTTTATAGGGCTAGGCATGACTATGACTGAATCACTCCAATATTATGTGTCATAGCTGCATGGAAAAATATTGAACTTGGATAATTGCAAACATCATAAAAAATCATTCACAAAATGACGTGTCATAGTTTTCATACATTACATAGATTTACATAGGGTTTAGGGTAATTCTCCTTCGTCGCGTATGTCGATCCCTTGCCTATGATCGCTTCTTAGGCCGTAACCATGGAGCATCTTCATTATTTAACGGGATGCAAGGGTCAGTTTTCACGGTGAAGGGCGGAATTTCTTCAAACTTATCATAATCTGCTGACATGTCTGTCTTGTCCTCGACTCCCGCGATGTTTCTTTTCCCTGAAAGAACTATGTGACGCCTGGGCTCATCGTCTGATATATTCGTTTCCTTATTTTTCCTTTTTTCGGTCTGGAGGACATGTCCTTCACATAGAAAACCTGAGCCACATCATTGGCTAGGACGAATGGTTCGTCTCTGTAACCAAGATTCTTGAGATCCACTGTTGTCATTCCGTACAGCTGGTCCACCTTTACCCCTTCTCTATTCATGTTGACCCAACTGCACCGAAACAAAGGGACCTTAAAAGTAGGTCCATAGTCAAGTTCCCATATCTCCTCTATGTAACCATAGTATGTGTCCTTTTTCCCATTGTCACATGTTGCATCAAAGCGGACACCACTATTTTGGTTAGTGCTCTTTTTATCTTGGGAGATCGTGTAAAATGTATTCCCATTTATCTCGTACCCTTGGAAAGTCAATACAGTCGCAGATGGTGTCGCGGCCAACAAGTAGAGCTGATCTCCAATAGTGGTGTCATTTATGAGATGTAATTGCAACCAAGTGCCAAAAGTCTCCATGTGATTTTCTTTAATCCAGTAGTCATCCTTCCCCGGGAACTTAGAGCGTACAACATTCATGTGTTCCTTGATATACGGAGCCACGAAGGTAGAACTTTGTAGAACTGTGTAGTGTGCTTGATTCAAAGAATGCCCGTCCCTAAATATCATTGCTTTCTTTCCTAGCGTGCCTTTTCCACTCAGTCTCCCCTCATACCGTGATTCAGGAACACCAATCGGCTTAAGGTCAGGAAGAAAATCAACACAGAACCCAATGACCTCCTCTGTTCCATAGCCCTTGGAGATGCTTCCTTCTGGCCTTGCACGATTACGAACATATTTCTTTAAGACTCCCATGAACCTCTCGAAGGGGAACATATTGTGCAGAAATACAGGACCGAGAATGGAAATCTCATCAACTAGGTGAACTAAGAGATGCGTCATAATATTGAAGAAGGACGGGGGGAACACCAACTCAAAACTGACAAGACATTGGACCACATCCTTTTGTAGCCTTTCTAGACTTTCTCGATCGATCACCTTCTGAGATATTGCATTGAGGAATGCACATAGCTTCACAATGGGTACTCGAACATTTTCCGGTAGAAGCCCCCTCAATGCAACCGGAAGCAACTGCATCATAATCACGTGACAATCATGAGACTTCAGGTTCTGGAATTTTTTCTCTGCCATATTTATTATTCCCTTTATATTAGACGAGAACCCAGCCGGGACCTTGATACTATTCAGGCATTCAAAAAAGATTTCCTTCTCTGCTTTGGTAAGAGCGTAGCTGCTTAAGTATTGACGGCCTTTATCAGTATGCTTGTTGTATGGGTCTTTGATACGTTGCTGGTCCTCCCGTGCTTCTGGTGTATCTTTTGTCTTCCCATACACGCCTAGGAAGCCTAGCAGGTTCACGCAAAGATTCTTCGTCACGTGCATCACATCGATTGAAGAACGGACCTCTAGGTCTTTCCAATACTCAAGCTCCCAAAATATAGATTTCTTCTTCCACATGGCCGTGTGTCCGGTAATGGGGTCTTTCGGAACAGATTGACCGCCAGAACCCTTTCCAAATATTACTTCTAGGTCCTTCACCATACCAAATACATCAGCACCTTTAGGGAGCTTAGGCTTCTTCCGGTGATCTGCCTCACCGTTGAAATGCTTGCCTTTTTTTCTTACTTGATGATTGGTCGGAAGAAATTTACGACACTCCAGGTACACAACCTTCTTACATTTATCCAAATATGTACCTTTAGTCTTATCTAAACAGTGCGTGCATGCATTGTATCCCTTGTTTGACTGTCCTGAAATATTACTAAGAGCAGGCCAATCATTGATGGTTACGAACAGCAACGCTCGTAGGTCAAATGGCTCCTGTTTGTGCTCATCCCACACCTTTACACCTGGTTCTGCCCACAGCTGCAATAGTTCATCGACTAATGGCCTTAGATACACATCAATGTCGTTGCCGGGTTGCTTTGGTCCTTGGATGAGCACTGGCATCATAATGAACTTCCGCTTCATGCACAACCAAGGAGGAAGGTTGTAGATACATAGAGTCACGGGCCAGGTGCTGTGACTGCAGCTCTGCTCCCCAAAAGGATTCATGCCGTCTGTACTTAGACCAAACCATAAGTTCCTCGCATCACCTGCAAAGTTTGAGTACTTTCTCTCGATGTTTCTCCACTGCGACCCATCGGCGGGGTGTCTCAGTTTCCCGTCTTTCTTACGCTCTTCTTTGTGCCATCGCAACAACCTAGCATGCTCTTTGTTTCTGAACAGACGTTTCAACCGTGGTATTATAGGAGCATACCACATAACCTTAGCAGGAACCTTCTTCCTGGGGGGCTCGTCATCACCCTCAACATCACCAGGGTCATCCTGTCTGATCTTGTACCGACATGCAGTGCATACCGGACATTTATCCATATTCTCATACTTCTCACCACGGTATAAGATACAGTCATTAATGCATGCATGTATCTTCTCCACATCTAATCCTAGAGGGCAGATAGTCTTCTTTGCTTCGTACGTTGTCTCGGGCAGCTTATTATCCTTTGGAAGCTTTGGCTTCATTATTTTCAGTAACTTCTCAAATCTCTTGTCAGATAAACCAGCCTCTGCCTTCCATTTCAGCAGTTCAAGTGTGGTACCGAGCTTTGTGCTGCCATCTTCGCAATTTGGGTATAATAACTTTTTGTGATCGTTTTGCATGGCCTCCAACTTCAGCTTCTCCCTTTCTGTATCGCATTGTTGCTTTGCATCAGAAATGACCCGACCAAGACCATCACCGGGCTCATCCGATGCCCGTTGTTCTTCTTCATTGTCGCCTCCCTCTTCTTCATTGTCTTCCATTGCAGTATCACCGTATTCTTCAGGATAGCTGTCATCATCCTCTTCTTCATTTTCTTCCAGCCTAACCCCTCTTTCTCCGTGCATGGCCCAACAATAATATCCGGGCATGAAACCTCTCCGAAGCAGATGGCTTTGAAGGATTCTCGGGGCAGAGTGCTCCGTCAAATTTCGACAGTCGATGCAGGGACAAGGCATAAAATTATCCACTTTGTTTGCCTTAGCCACATCGATAAATTTATGCAGGCCTGCAATAAAATCAGAATCGCGTCGGTCGCCGTACATCCATCGCATCCGCGCATCGATCTGCGTTATAATAATTAACTATTACAATAACATCATGAATAGTGAAATCACCACCCACATGGACACATATGCAAGATTTTTATATCAGTTACAGATGAAGAAGATAAGGTTGCTAACCTCGGCGGAGGATACCGTGTTGTGCGAACTTAAATGTGGCATTGACATTTCGTCGAACACCTTGTGTGCAATCAAAGGAAAAAAAAGCTAGCACCCACACCACACACACAATCCAGCAAATTTTTGTGGCAAAGGGCAAAGGGCTGGGTATCAATTTATAGCCAGGGGAGGGTCTTTGATCCCGGTTCATGGCATGAACCGGGACCGATGACCCGCATAGAGACACGTGTCATGCTGGGGAGGCCTTGGTCCTGGTTAATGCCACAAACCGGGACCGATACCCCGAAATGAACCGGGACTAATCTCCAGGCGGCATGAACCGGGACCAATACGTGTCATTGGTCCCCAATGGCCAGCCGAACCGGGACAGATGACATTTGGGTGCTGGACCAAAGACCCTTTTTCTACTAGTGTGGCAAATGGCCGGCTGGCCCACATCTGGGAGGAATAAATGCAAAGGGCCGTTTCTTTCTCCGCAGTACAAACGGAACTGATCTGGACCACTTAAACAAAGCAAATATGATGTAGATTCCTCAAAAAAACAAATATGATGTAGAAGGCTAGAAGCAAGGTTCCCTCTGGAGTTCAAAGTTCCAATGACCTGGGAAGAAAGAAAAAAACGTTGACGAACACTTACGGGGATCATCGGTGGTGAAGAGGCATAGGTCAAAGATGATGGTGGTGCCTATTGGCGATGGATGGGGAAGCTTGCCACTCTCCCCCTGCGGCGCCTTCGACGCGGTGGCGCGCTCCCAGCTGGCGCTTGAGCTGGACTACCTAGCTAGATCAGAGACGCAGTGACATAGGGCGTGTTTGGTAGCCCGGCTCAACTCAGCCATTCCTATCTCAACTGGAATTGTTACAATTTTCGCTGTTTGGTAGCCCGGTCGAGTAGAACGGGCACTGCCCAGTTGGCCCGAAAAATGCCCCTCGGCCCTGCCCGAGAGAGAAGCTCGATTCGAGCTTCGCAACTCGGCAGGGCCGGACTCGGCCGAAAAATCGCCCCCGCGTCCCCGCACCCGCACGCGCGCGTAGGGGTCTCAGACCCGTGAGCTCATTTCCCCTCCCGAAGCCATCCCTCTCACTCCTCTCTCTCTCTCTCTCTCGAGAAGGCTGGATGCCTCGATGCCGGCGACCTGCGCCTCGATGCCGGCGTCCGCCGCCGCCTCCTCGACGCCGGCGTCCGCCTCCTCCGCCTCCTCCCCGCTGGGTCCGCCGCCGCCTCCTCCCCGCTGGGTCCGCCGCCGCCTCCTCCCCGCTGGGATCCGCCGCCGCCTCCTCCCCGCTGGGCAAGCCATGGCCGGCTGCCACCACCTCCACGGCGAGGGCGCGGCCAGCCTGCCACCTCCACGTCTGCCACCACGCGAGGCGCGCGCGAGGCCGCCTGCCACCTCACGCGAGGCGCGCGCGAGGCCGCCTGCCACCTCCACGGCGAGGGCGTGACTAGCGCCGGCCCGCGTCGCACCTCCTCGCCGCCGCCGGACTAGCCCCGCCCCGCCCCGCGCCTCCTCGCCTCCGCCGGACTAGCCTGCTCGCCGGCTCCGGCGCCGGCCGTTGAGCCGCAGCAGGGACCCGATCGCTTTTTCCTTTTCTATTTAGGGACCCGATCGCTTTTAATTTTCTGTTTAGGGATCCGATCGCTTTCCTTTTTCTGTTCAAGGTCCTTTTTGTAAAAAAAAATAAGACAGGCTACCAAACAACATCTGAGTTCAGCTTGTTCTACTCAACCCGGCCTACCAAACACCCTAAAAAATCTCCCCTCAGCTTGGCTAGAGTGAGCTTGGTTGAGTGCAAATAGCTACTCTCGACTGAGCCGGGCTACCAAACACACCCGTAATCTCCTGCACCGTGCTCGACCACCTAGATAGATCGGAGACGTGGTGCTAGACTGCTAGTGCTAGTTGAGTACAGATCCAACAGGGTCGACAGATATAGAGCAGATTTCAGAGTAAAATTCTGATTCCTCATCCGCGCCGCCCTTTTTCGAGGAGGTCGACGACCGGTGAGCGCCTGAGCGGCTGTGCCCATGCCAAATCTGACGAAGGTGGAGCCCACGAGAAGGGACATCGGTGGTGGTCTGTTGGATCACAAGACAGGCGTGAAACATGTCGTCATGCATTGTATCCATCAACGGCTTCATGCAATAAATGACCATGAAGTTCGGGTCCCACCGTACCATACAGGCTTGCAATACGATATTTTCTGATGAACCGTACATGGACTGACTTGAAGCTAGGCACAGATCAAGAAGCACCTTTCCTCGGTCCAGATTCCGAGTGCAGCTGAGCTCGGGCGTCAAAACGCTATGCCCAATAAAAACCAGATTGCAGTACCTTTGCAACATTGCGCTGCCCAGCATGCTGTCCTCCATAAGGGCTAGCGTGGCAGTCCCTTATAATACTCTGTTGTTCAGATGCAGACAGACAAAGCCTAATAATACCATCCACACATTTCTTATATAAAAAAGGATCATCCCAAAAATAATGTCTAAGATCATAAAAGAATTTTTTTCTTTGTTGGGAATTAAATTGTGGTGGCATGACTTTTCCTACCAAGAAATTAGCATAATCCGCGAACCCTGGTGAAGCAACTCTAATACTTGACACATTAATATTTGCTAATTGTTAATTAGGAAATCTATCATTAATAGGTATTGGATCTATAGGGATATTTTCCATTCTAGAAAAATGATCAGCTACGGGATTATCTTCTCCTTTCCTTTCAACAATATGCAAATCAAATTCTTGGAGTAATAAAACCCATCTAATTAGTCTAGGTTTAGCATCTTTTTTATTCATAACATATTTAATAGCTGAATGATCAGTGTGCACAGTGACTTTTGAATCAAAAATATAAGGTCTAAACTTATCACAAGCAAAGATCACAACTAAAAATTATTTTTTAGTAGTAGCATAATTTCTTTGAGCACGATCTAGTGTTTTGCTAGCATAATAAATAACATTCAATTTCTTATCAGCTCATTGTCCTAAAACAGCACCAATGGCATAATCACCAGCATCACATATAATTTAAAAAGGCAAATTCCGATTAGGTGGTTGAATTATAGGAGCACTTATCGAAGCATTCTTTAAAATATTGAAAGACTCTAGCAATCATCACTAAAAGAGAATGGAACATCCTTTTGCAGAAGATTGGTTAGGGGCTTCGATATTTTAGAGAAATCTTTAATAAATCTTCTATAAAAACCAGTATGACCGAGAAAGCTTCTTATACCTCTTATATCTCTGGGATATGGTAGCTTCTCAATTGCTTCAATCTTCACACAGTCTACTTCAATCCCTCGTCCAGAAATGCGATGTCCTAACACAATACCTTCAGAGACCATGAAGTGACACTTCTCCTAGATCAATACTAAATATTGGCCCTCATATCGCTGCAAAACTTTGTTAAGGTTGTACAAACAATTATCGAAAGAGGTACCATACACATAATTTTTTTCCATAAATAGTTCCATAATTTTTTTAGTATAATCAGCAAATATAGCATTCATACATCTTTGAAAAGTAGCAGGCGCATTGATGGTGCGATATTGGCCGCCCAGTTGGGAACCCCAAGAGGAAGGTATGATGAGCACAACAACAAGTCTTCCCTCAGTATGAAACCGAGGTTTATCGAACAAGTAAGAGAAAGAACCAACTTCCGAAGGTTGACGCTCGCTGGCTTGGCGACAGCTCCATACAATTTATATATGGCACCTTATCTAGGGCGTAGCTTTGCACCAGTAGCAACGTGGAACCTGCACACAACACAACCAAAGTACTTTGCCCCAACTTACAGTGAGGTTGTCAATCTCACCGGTTTGCTGTAAATAAAAGATTAAACGTATTGTGTGGTAAAAGATAGTAGTTTGTGAGAATATAAATAATGCGAGTAAATAATAAAATAGTAATAAGAATGTAAAAGAATGGATCGGGGTCCACAATTCACTAGAGGTGTCTCTCCATAAGATAAATAACATGTTGGGTAAACAAATTACAGTTGGGCAATTGATAAAATAAAGAAAGCATACACATGTCATGAGGATCACTATGAGATTCACTTGGGCATTACAACATAACACATAGACCGTAATCCAACTGCATCTATGACTAATAATCCACCCACTAGATGTCATCCAAGCAACCGTTGGGTATTAAGTTGCAAGCAACATATTATCGCCTTAAGCAAAGCATGTAATGTAAATAATACAAATTTCCTTGAACACAAGATTGTTGTTTTCTCCCTAGTAGCAACAACACATCTACAACCTTAGAGGTTTCTGTCACTCCCCCAGATTACTAGAGGCATGAACCCACTATCGAGCATAAATACTTCCTCTTGGAGTTACTAGCATCTACTCGGCCAAGATATCTACTAGCAACGGGGAGCATGCAAGATCATAAACAACATAGAGATGATAAATCAATAAATCAACTTGACAAAGTACTCAATATTCATCCGATCCCAACAAAAATAACATGTAGAATTACATAACTATGATCTTGATCATGATAGGCAGCTCACAAGATCTAAACATGAAGCACATGGAGGAGAAGACAACCATCTAGCTACTGCTATGGACCCGTAGTCCAAGGTAGACTACTCACACATCACTCCGAAGGCAGGCATGGTGATGAAGGAGGCCTCCGGTGGTGATTCCCCTCTCCAGCAGGGTGCCGAGAAGAGCTTCTGGACCCTCCTGATCTCGCGTCGACGACGGCGGCAGCTTGTAGTATGTTTTCTGGAAAATTGATCGGGCGCTTAGGATTTTCTCATCGAGGAGAATATATAGGCGGAAGGGCGGCGTTAGGAGGTGGGCCAGGTGGCCCCACCACCTGGTGGCATGGCCAGGGGCTAGGCCGCGCCACCCCATGGTGTGGCTAGCCCTTGGCTCCCCTCCGTCTCTTGTTGGGAAAAATAGGAATTTTGGCTTTTGTTTCGTCCAATTCCAAGAATATTTTCTATGTAGCTTTTCTGAAACACAAAAACAGCAGAAAACAGGGAACTGACAATGTGGCATCTCGTTAATAGGTTAGTTCCGGAAAATGCATAAAAACGCCACGAAGTGTAACAAAACACAAAGAAAATGGTGCATAAACAAGCATGGAACATCAAAAATTATAGATACGTTTGAGACGTATCACACATTATATAACCAAAAGTTATTTTTCTATGAGCAAAAGTACCAAAAGGATATGTAAAAGTAGTCTTCTCTTGATCATCTTTATGAATAGGAATTTGAGAAAAAAAATCTGAATAACCATCTAGATAACAAAAGTGTGAATGCTTTGAAAACCTTTCTATCATTTGATCCAAAAATGGTAAAGGATAATGATCTTTCTTAGTAACTTTATTTGATTTTCTAAAATCAATACACATCCTATAACCAGTAATGGTGCGCTGAGCTACTAATTCACTTTCATCATTTGGAACAACGGTAATTCCTCCATTCTTAGGAACACAATGAACATGACTCGCCCACTTACTATCAGCAATGGGATAAATAATACCCGCTTCCAGGAGTTTAATTACCTCTTTGCTTACCACTTCCTTAAGCTTTGGGTTAACACGACGTTGATAATCAACAACAGGCTTGGCATCTTCTTCCAAATTAATTTTATGCATACATAAAGCAGGACTGATAAGGGTATGAATATCAAGGCCCACGAAATTGGTACCCCTAAGTTGTAGTCGAGATATGAAGTTGTATTGCAATCCATCTTGTATAGACTAATTTGTATTGTACCCGACCGGTTCCTCTAGACATGGCCACCTATAAATAGGGGCCAGGAGAGGCCGGCCAGGGACACATTGAGATTGAGCTAAGATTGATTCTAAATTTACTCTCAATACACGATATTTGCCTTGTTTGTCTGCAACCCTACCTTCGAGTTCATCCAACACCCTCTTCCCCCAATCCTAAATCCATCTAGGACATTTGCCGAGTTAAGCCTCGGCAATTGGCGCTGACTGTGGGGACCTTGGGCGTCGGAATCATGAATTTGAAGGCTTTTTCACTTTTCTCAAAGAGCAACTCGAAGATCTATGGAAACCAGATCACTTTTGGAGTCGTAGATTTTCAACCACATCCACCAACCCTAGCTCCGGTCTTCGCAAGCTTAGATCAGGAGCTGACGATAAGAATCTTCAACTTTCGCGTCGGGTTTCTGGGCTCAGTTCGCCTTTCAGATCCGATAAAGTCGGGTCCGTCGGCAGGAAAAACCGCAATCGGCAATTCCAGAAACATCAGTTGGCTCATCCAGCGAGGTAAACTTGCCGGTCAGTGTCAAGCCGACAAAAGGAAGCACAGTTAAAGAACTCGATGAAATCATGGAAAACATAGACCTCGATGAATCATTGGGTTACTCAGATATGGGTTTCGAAAAAAACCTCAACCAGTCAAACAATTATTCAAAAGAGGATTTCATGGTCTGTTATGGCAATGTCTCCAACAATTTTGAAGATACATGGAAGTTAGGACTAGAACTCTATGACGACAAGCAAACAATCTTCTCTTCGGGTTCCAACGGAGATGTCTATAGACAGTACCAAGTATATGCAATCATTGATGACTCGTCAAAAGAACTTGATGGCAACAACAACCCAATCATCAACCCAACAAACATTAGAAGAGGAGCAAATCACATGGAAGAAGGAGACACCTCAGAATCTGTAGCAAATAGAGTGAAAGTTTAGCTAACCATAGCATAGTGGGAAACAATTAGGGCAACAGTCGATAATGGCGCAGCTATTCCAATTGACGCAAGAAGGGAGGTACTTTTGGGATATCACTATGCATTGCATTGGCAGCCACAATAGTTGGAGAAGGAGAAAAGCGAAATCAGAAAAGGTGAGAGTCAGTCAGTACGGCAAGCAAAGCATTCCATGCAGAAACAAGCAACACATCATACACAAACAACAGGAGGCACCCCAGGCACGGATCTCGGATGGACAATCTCAAGTACGCTGATAGAAGGAATCGATCATGGAATCTCGATTCATCTTTCTTATCAGTCAATGAAAAAGGGAATATTATACCAAAGACACCAGAAGCGGCACTCATGGCAGTACAAGCTTACTTGTTCACTACACAACCAACACTAGGGGACCCACGAGAACATATGCATAGAGCAGCACTACAAGGACTAGGCTAGTAGGAGATAAGCTAAAAGCAAGAGATGAAGCACCGCGTCGTCATGAGGGAACCCACAAGTGTTGATCCCCGAACAAAGATAAGTCACCATGCCGTCACAATAGTCCTCGGCATAGAAGCAGAGGTCGAATATCACGATCTCCATCACCAAGGTGCTACAACAGTCCATGACATGAAGGAAGCCGACGATCCAAATCTCCAAGGTACACACACAATTAGGAGGACGGCGAAAAAGAGATGGGGGCGTCATGCTTTACTCACAGAGTTTGCAGGACACCAGTACCCAAAGGATTTAAGTTACCCTGCGATCAACAGAAATACGATGGCTCTCAGGTTCCTGGATCGTGGTTATCAGACTACCTGCAAGCAGTAAAGATACTTAGGGGCTCAAAGGAAACAAAATGCAAAGCTTGCAATTACACCTCACCGGCGCGACATGGTCATGGCTAGGCAAGTTAGGCAGGGAGACAATTGGAAGCTGGGACGAACTCGCAAAACAGTTCATAAGCAATTTCAATTCGACTTACAAGAGGCTAGCGTCAACCAAAGAAGTCAAAGCTTGCACCCAAAAGCACACCGAATCTCTCCGCTTATATATACAACAGTGGAGTATCATAAAAAATCAGCAGTGGAAGTCTCTGACGAAAGGGAAATCGATGCTTTCATGCAAGGGCTTTGTCGAGCATACTTTGTCGAGGAGATGGGCCGGATAAAGCCGAAAATAGTGGCAGAACTCATGGATTTAGCAAACATATTCACAGATGCAGAGGACGCGTATCAAAACAAGAGAACTCGATCACCCGAAGATGACAGGTCAAACAGGTACAACAACCAGAGGCGATGATACCGCAATTACGACAACTAATAATCTCACAGCCAAGTAGCCGCAGGGTATAAAGAGAACAACTATCAAGGAGATGACCGCCAAAACTAGCGGGTATCGCAATGACAACAGAGATGACTCAGGTAGTAACAGGCAGTTCCGGCCAAGGGGTTCAAGAGAGTACAATCAATCTCTAGATGACATGCTCAATGGACCAAGCCACATGCACTACACGTACATCGACGGAAAAAAGAGTGTCAAGACATGCAATGAAAGATTGTAGGACATTCCTTAAGCTGCAAGAATCTCTAGGATTCAAGCAAGCCAAAGCAAAAAAAGTCAAGGATACGGGGGAGCCACAAAAAACACGCCACCAGCAAATCAACAACCAATAAACGGAGCCACACAAGGACAGGGACAACCCAGCAAGAGTAATGAAAATGATGAAGGTTATATCCCATCTAAAGGCCATATTGTGGCAATGATACAACTAGTACCAAAATCCAATAAGGAGCAGAAAAGCATATCTTGACAAGTCAGCCTGGCAATAACCTCGCCTCCAGTGTACACATAGTATTTACACTGGTCCGAGCAGCCAATAGAATTCAGCAGAGAAGACCACCTGATAATAGTGCCTCGGCCAGGAAACGTGCCCTTGGTACTCAAAGCTCAGATTTGAGGATACGACGTTGATAGAGTATTCATGGATGCAGGCAACGGGATAAACCTAATCTACACAAAAACCCTTCGGGCCATGCATATTTCACTCGAATTCCTCAAGCCGACAGACTGCTCATTCCATGGAACCGTCCCTGGAAGCGCAAATTACCGAATAGGTCGAATTGCACTCAGCATTTGCTTTGGCAACCGTTTGAACTACAGGCGAGAAAAGTTGGAGTTTCAAGTTATGGACTAGCCATCTCAGTACCACGCGATCCTTGGATGACCCGCATTTTCACGCTTCATGGCAGTACCTCATTATACATACCTAGTACTCAAGATGCCAAGACCCAACAGAATCATCATAGTCAATGGAAGTTTTGAGCTGTTTGATATATGCGACAAAGAATTTCACAAGATGGCACAATCTTTTGGCACAACAATAGAATATGGAGAATCAAAGGGAAGAGCAGAGCACAGTACATTGTCTACTCCAACTAGATCATTGATGTCTACGCACTTCTATTCTTGTAGACACTTGTTGGGCCTCCAAGTGCAGAGGTTTGTAGAACAGTAGCAAGTTTCCCTTAAGGCCTCGTTCGGCTGGCGTGTATCAGCGTGGTTTGTCAGAAGTGTTTTGGGTGATTGCAAGGGGATTAGTTCACGACACCATCTACATGTCGCGTTGGCCAGTGACGTCAGCTGCATGTGCAATCTTACTCCGCCCCATTTAATACAGATTAGACAACACCGCGGGGTTTGTTGGAAGGTGGGCCAGAGGAAAATAGTGTATGCAGTCGCACTACACAACGCGAAGTAGCGAGCAAATAAAACGCGAGGTAGGTGGTGTGTTTCGAATCCCGGTCTACCCGACGAGTATTTAAGTGTATCAAAGTGGATTGCTGGGCTTGGCCCGTTCAAAACAGGTGCACCGAACGATACAAGCAGTGTTTAAGCGTGTTTGGTAGTATCGGCCGGGGAAAATACACCATAAAACCTTTGAAGACTGGCCTGCCGAACGAGGCCTAAGTGGATCACCCAAGGTTTATCGAACTCAGGGAGGAAGAGGTCAAAGCTATCCCTCTCAAGCAACCCTGCAATTATGATACAGAAAGTCTCTTGTGTCCCCAACACACCCAATACACTTGTCAGATGTATAGGTGCACTAGTTCGGCGAAGAGATAGTGAAATACAAGTAGTAGTGATGATTATAAGTAGCAAATGTGATTTGAAGTAAATATCGCTGCGAGCAAACATGTAACAAAACAGCAAGTAAACGGTGTGCAATGCTTGGAAACAAGGCCTAGGGATCATACTTTCACTAGTGGACACACTCCCAACAATATAACATGAATGAACAAATAAATAACTTCTCTCCACTATGGTACTCTGAATTGCTCTCCTATTGAACAACACTAATCATTGTGTAGTGGCTACAGAAGCACCCCTTAAAGTTCATCAAGTACTTGACAAACACCACTCATAGAGATATCCAAATCAAAGCACAACTCAAGATAATATTATTGCAACTTAGACCAAGTACTAACACGGTGCACACACTGTCAACATTACACCATGAAAGGAGGAATAGATCACTTCAATACTATCATAGTAATAATTACTCTCATAATCCACAAGAGATCACAATCATAGCCTAAACCAAGTACCACCATGATGCACGCACTGTCACCGTTACACCATGGCAGGAGGAATAGATTACTTTAATAACATCACTAGAGTACACATAATATCTGAATAATAACATCTACTTGTTCAACATGATACAAAGCTCATGATCACATAAAGATCACATCATGGGAGAGAGAGGTGAACCACATAGCTACCGGTAGAGCCCTCAGCCCCGGGGATGAACTACTCCCTCCTCATCATAGGAGACAGCAAGGTTGATGGAGATGGCGGTGAGGTCGATGGAGACGGCGGAGACGGCGATGCAGACCGATGGAGATGGCTCTGGGGGCACTTCCCCGTCCCGGCAGGGTGCCAGAACAGAGACTTCTGTCCCCCGAAATTCGTCGGCGGCGGTGGCGGAGATGCAGAACTGTTCTAGAAATTTCATCGACTCCCTTAGGGTTTTCTGTCCTGAGGCTTTATATAGGCGAAGGGGCGTCGTCAGAGGAGGAGCCAGGCGCCCTCACGCAGGGCCCGCGCGGCCAGGGGCCTGGCCGCCCCGCCCCTGCGTGTGGGGCCCTGGTGGCCCCCCTCCGACTCTTCTTCGGATCTCTGGAAGCTTCCGGGAAAAATAAGACTTCAGGAACTTGTTTCGTCCAATTCCGAGAATATTTCCTGTGTATCACTTCTGAAACACAAAAACAACAGAAAACAGGAAACTCGCACTGTGGCAACTCGTCAATAGGTTAGTTCAGGAAAATGCATAAAAGTGCCACGAAGTGTAACGAAACAATAGGCAAATGGTGTAAAAACAAGCATGGAGCATCAAAAATTATAGATACGTTGGAGACGTATCAAGCATCCCCGAGCTTAACTCCTGCTCGTCCTCGAGTAGGTAAGTGATAACAAAAGAAATAATTTTTGAGGTGACATGCACCATCACAATCTTGATCAAATATGTAAGCATTTGTGAGCTGGGATCATAAGAACTTAAAACATGGGCATGAAAGATATAATCTTGACAATAGAAACTTAGCAACCATGTTGTAAACATGCAAATGAACACAAACAAAAGTTCATGAAAATGAAACAATGAAAGTCAAACGTGTGTTCAAATCATAAGGAAAAACATACAAATGGTTTTCAGCTTGTCCTTCAAAGAGAGCAAAACATAAATGCATAGGACACCTTCAAGTTTAAGAGGGCGACTAGATACAAATAATTTAGGAACAAGTGAAACCAACAATATGAATCAATCAATGAACTTTGGGACAATGCATATCACACTAAGAATGACAACTATGCTCTCTTAATGGTGCATAAAGAAAGAAGGTGGTGACTCAATATAAAAGTAAAAGAAAGGCCCTTCGCAGAGGGAAGTAGTGATTAAACATGTGCTAGAGCTTTTCATTTGTAAAACAGAGAGATAAAAATTGGTTTTGAGAGGTGGTTGTCTTTGTCAACGACTGGCAATGGGGTTCTTATTATCTTCCATACAAAAATGAGCAAGTTTTTGAGAGAGAGATTGGCACTTTTGTGCTCTTTTATAAAGCTTGGCACTCCTCCCCACCTTTTTTCCTTTCACAAACCATGGCTAACCGATTCCATCGGGTGCCCACCAACATTCACATTCCTTGGAGGAGTGCCTTTTTTCTTTCTTTTTTCTTTTTTTTTCTTTTTGGAATAAGCAATATGGAAGATAGCAAATCCGACCACTACGTCCCCATGAGCTGAAAACAGTGTCACAAAATGAGAAGTATTTTGAAGGTTTTTTGAAAGGTAGCACATGAAAATTTACTTGGAATGGCTTACAAATACCATGCATAGGAATTTATAGTGGACACAATGGCAAACTTGGTTTTTAGGAGTTGGATGCACGAGTAGAGCTCATACTCAGTACAAAATGAGGGCTAGCAAAAGACTGGGAGCGACCAACTAAGAGAGCAATAATGGCCATAATCATGCAAAGCGACAAAGCGACATTAAAAGAAGCATAAGATGGCATCAAAAGTCAAAAACTAAATGATCATAGAGGCTATTGGCGACTTTGTAAGAGTCTAACATGTGTGAGCATGCACCAAGTCAACCCAAATAAAGCATCAAGGAGAAAACCAAAATAATGCTTCCAAACGATAAAAACAACGCATGATTTTTTCAAAGGCTCATTAAGCAATCTCAGTTATTTGAGACAAGTCATGCTACAGCAAAACCACTATGCATACTATCAAAAAGACATCAAGCATGACATGCAAAAGCCTAGGCCGCAGTCTACACAAGCTCCTTCTTGTACCACTTTTTTTTGCATGAAACTTTTTCTCTTTTCCAACACCATTCGAACTTTTTATAAACACCTCTTTTGATGAAAACCAATATAGACCAGAGGCAAAAATGCACCTTGATGAAAAGATATGACAAGGTCTGAACGCAAATCAAGGCGAAAAACAAAGGCTAAACGCAGTAGCAGAAAAAGAGAACACTCGTTGAAACGATAGGAGTGAAAACTAGAGTGTTCTTGGCAAATGAAAAGCGAGTTCATCTCCTCCAAAAGAAACATGATGTGATCTAACCATTTAATGCAGCAAACAAAGCAAAAGAAAACTAAAAACAAAAACAACTGACGCTCCAAGAAAAACACATAGTGCATGAAGCAATAAAAATATAGTGTCTTGAAAGGTGACTTGATTTTTGCCGATGAAGAAGGGGTGCCTCGGGGGCATCCCCAAGCTTTGACGCTTGTACTTCTTGGATATTTCTTGGGGTGATGCATGGGCATCCCCAAGCTTGAGATTTTGTCCATTCTTCAACTCATCTTATCATTCTCCAATCCCTACACTTGAAAACTTCCTTCATACAAAACTAAACACAAATCTATTAGCAACATTAGTGTAGCATAACATATAATCAACCCTCTTTTTGCTTCAGGTTTCAACCCAAAACCACCACATATATAGTAAATACTACTGTAGCAACTTCTCCAAAAGTTCCGTGATCAAAAGAACTCAAAAGAAAGCGATAAAGTGGCAAACACAAATATTAGCAGAAATCTGTCAAAACTGAACAGCTGACAAAGGTCGAGTTTTTGAGGGTTTTTCTGTTGCTCAAATAAAAAAGTGTTAAACTAACAAAAGTTTGGATATAACCTGGGGCATAAGCACAAGAAATCGCAGGTCCAAAAGATATACAGAGAATTTATACGAATTTTTATGGTGCAGCACCGAAAACAGTTTCAGGACAGCAACATCCCCAAATCTTACCTCACTCAAATTAGAGGATTCTCTTGGCACAAAAACGAAATAAAAAGGATAAGGAGAGGTCATTACAGTAGTAATAACTTCCAAGACTCAAATAAAAGAAAAAGTACTGAAAATAAAACAATGGGTTATCTCCCAAGAGTGCTTTTCTTTAACGCCTTTGAGCTAGGCGCAATAATTTGCAAAGATGCTCATGTGGGCGCCATATAAAAGCTTGAGGCAAAGGCGCCATATAAAAACTTGAAGCAATAGAGAGCATCAAAAAGCAAATGTGAAAGACATTTATATCTGAACCACTTCCTATGCATAGGAATCTTGTAAGAAAATAAATCAACGAGGCACATAGTAGCAAGCATGGATAGATAAAACAAGTGCCACTTCAAGATTTGCAACATAAAGAGGAGAAACTTAATATTGGTGAGATCCATCAAACCATGTTTCCCTCTCTCATAATAACTTTCAGTAGCATCATGAATAGAACTAACAATATAACTATCACATAAAACATCCCTATCATGAGCCACATGCATAAAAGAATTAATACTCACCACATGAACAATAGTAGTAGGAGCAAATTCAACAGAATAATTATTCTCATCACCATAATCATCAAAAATAGGAAGCATATTGTAATCATAAATAATTTTCTCCTCAAAAATAGGTGAACTGAAAATATTATACTCATCATCATAGCCATCATAAACTAGAGGTTCAGTATCATCACAAGCTAGAGAACAGCTATTTCTCAAAGCATATTCTTCAAACATATCATCATAAGAAGGAACATCACATATGGGAGATAAAATATTATCAGAACAAACTTTCTCCACTAAAGCTGGGAAACTAAAAATATCATGCTTAACAAAACCAGCTTCCCCAAGCTTAGACTTTTCTATAGCATTATCAACAACGGTGTTCAAAGCATTCATACTAACAACACTATTAGCATGCGAATTAAGCTCCAAAGGTTTTTCAATTTTCTCTTCAAACACTTCATATCTAAACTCAGGAAAAAGACTAAAGAACTCATTGTTTTCCATTAAGCCTAACTAGTGAAAATAAAAACAAGAAACAAAAAGATGTAATTGCAGAATCTAAAGGAAATAACTCCGAGCACTCACACAGGAGGATGCGAGTACCTTTTACCTTACCTCCCCGGCAACGGCGCCAGAAAAGAGCTTGATGTCTACGCACTTCTATTCTTGTAGACACTTGTTGGGCCTCCAAGTGCAGAGGTTTGTAGAACAGCAGCAAGTTTCCCTTAAGTGGATCACCCAAGGTTTATCGAACTCAGGGAGGAAGAGGTCAAAGCTATCCCTCTCAAGCAACCCTGCAATTACGATACAGAAAGTCTCTTGTGTCCCCAACACACCCAATACACTTGTCAGATGTATAGGTGCACTAGTTCGGCGAAGAGATAGTGAAATACAAGTAGTAGTGATGATTATAAGTAGCAAATGTGATTTGAAGTAAATATCGCTGCGAGCAAACATGTAACAAAACAGCAAGTAAACGGTGTGCAATGCTTGGAAACAAGGCCTAGGGATCATACTTTCACTAGTGGACACACTCCCAACAATATAACATGAATGAACAAATAAATAACTTCTCTCCACTATGGTACTCTGAATTGCTCTCCTATTGAACAACACTAATCATTGTGTAGTGGCTACAGAAGCACCCCTTAAAGTTCATCAAGTACTTGACAAACACCACTCATAGAGATATCCAAATCAAAGCACAACTCAAGATAATATTATTGCAACTTAGACCAAGTACTAACACGGTGCACACACTGTCAACATTACACCATGAAAGGAGGAATAGATCACTTCAATACTATCATAGTAATAATTACTCTCATAATCCACAAGAGATCACAATCATAGCCTAAACCAAGTACCACCATGATGCACGCACTGTCACCGTTACACCATGGCAGGAGGAATAGATTACTTTAATAACATCACTAGAGTACACATAATATCGGAATAATAACATCTACTTGTTCAACATGATACAAAGCTCACGATCACATAAAGATCACATCATGGGAGAGAGAGGTGAACCACATAGCTACCGGTAGAGCCCTCAGCCCCGGGGATGAACTACTCCCTCCTCATCATAGGAGACAGCAAGGTTGATGGAGATGGCGGTGAGGTCGATGGAGACGGCGGAGACGGCGATGGAGACCGATGGAGATGGCTCCGGGGGCACTTCCCCGTCCCGGTAGGGTGCCGGAACAGAGACTTCTGTCCCCCGAAATTCGTCGGCGGCGGTGGCGGAGATGCGGAACTGTTCTAGAAATTTCATCGACTCCCTTAGGGTTTTCTGTCCCGAGGCTTTATATAGGCGAAGGGGCGTCGTCAGAGGAGGAGCCAGGCGCCCTCACGCGGGGCCCGCGCGGCCAGGGGTCTGGCCGCGCTGCCCCTGCATGTGGGGCCCTGGTGGCCCCCCTCCGACTCTTCTTCGGATCTCTGGAAGCTTCCGGGAAAAATAAGACTTCAGGAACTTATTTCGTCCAATTCTGAGAATATTTCCCGTGTATCACTTCTGAAACACAAAAACAGCAGAAAACAGGAAACTGGCACCGTGGCAACTCGTCAATAGGTTAGTTCAGGAAAATGCATAAAAGTGCCACGAAGTGTAACGAAACAATAGGCAAATGGTGTAAAAAGAAGCATGGAGCATCAAAAATTATAGATACGTTGGAGACATATCAATCATCGTCGGGAAAAATCTTCGATGACACACCCGAAGCAAAGAAACTTCGGGTCCATACCAAGGACCCAAAAAACACTACACCAAACAAGTCTGGGTCTCCTACCACCTAGGCAACATTCTTTTTCGAAGGCTTTTTCAGCAAGATATTTCGAGTTAGTTAAATAAGGATATTCATCCATGAGTTATAGGGTTAAGACCCTCTGAACCCTGAACACAAGCCACCGATTGGGTTCCTTGGGCCTCCCAATGTATCTTTACATTCAACGCGTAAATAAAAGAAAAGTTTCTTCATACCTTGAGTTTGAAAATTGATACGCCTGAGGGCTCTATCTCAAATATATAAACTGCGGCAAACGTGCGACTGCGACAAAGGCACAAACTTCGGTAAGCGCACAAGTGTGGCAAACCACACAAAAAAGCGTCTTGAGCCCAAAATCTGATACAACCGAAAAGGCATCAGATTAGCAACATGAATCTCACGCCAAAAATATAATACAAAACGAAGTTGTTAATTACAATGTTGAGCAACACACATCATTGATCTGCAGGTCCAGCCAAAAGTGGATCTAAATAATACCGCTCTCGAAAAAATTGAGCGTCAGCTTCAAGCAATCGAGCTATAATCCTTCTCACAGGCTCGATCATGGCGTCCATATGTGCTTGCATTAGCACCGTCCTGGATCTCTGAGGAGGTAACCCCTAGGAGATAGTGTTAAAATTAAGATGTGGATGCCACTTTCGTACCTAAGCAAGAGCAAAGTTGGCACCAGCAATCTGATTCAGCTCTATCAAGCGATGAATACGTCGACTGGTTTTGAAAGTATCTAGTAGCTGGCAGAATTTATCCAGAAAAGGATTTCTCGGGAGCATCACCGAGAACATAGTTGTCAACGCCTTTCAACATCCATCAACAGCCTCTCCAATATGCTGAGCACGATCTTGAAGCTGAACCATGGCAGCACGACGATGTGCACCAGACCAGAAAGTGTTGGTAACAGATGAAACTCTTTCAAGAGTTGCCACTCGCTCACTCACTCGACGATCTTCAACAGCAGGATCCAAGCAAATACCTAGGCAAAGGATGATCAGCATAGTACAAAAAGAATATCAACAAAAATACTCGGGGGGCTCCGAGCAACTTACAAGATAGTTGCTGACTTGCCGCTTTGATGATCTCAGTCGTATAAAGATCACATTCTTCAAGATGAACAACCTTTGCCATCAAAGCAGATAGTTGACCTTCAAAAGTGGACACTTTTTGAGACAGAGCAGCTGACTTCTTAGCTTGCTCCATAGCGGCTATAATCTGCTGTTTTAAAACTTTTACCTGCTCCTCGAGATCTGCAATTTGAGAGCGATGCTCAGCGTAGTGATTGACGGTTTTGGGTTCAGAATAACCCTCATGAGCTTGGGAACTAGTCGTATCTATTGGCATCAAGCCGCGGTCTCTTTTAGGCGCGTCGACATCAAGAAAAAATGATGGGACAAGGAAGAAGGAGCAACTTTAGTACAAAAAAGGGTAGCATCGTATCCAACATCACATAAAATATTTACAAAGCAAGGGACGATTGTCTGAATCACAAGGAAAAGTTTAAGCTACAAAGGACTAATACATAGTTTGCAAAAGCATCTAGAGGAACGAGCAAGAATCTATGCCACCTCAGGAGGTGCAGAATCTGGTGCAGGAGGAGCACTCGATGAAGGAGCAGCAGTCGAAGATGATGACACATGAAGGATCAAGGAGATAAGGTTTGGTGAATGTTTCTTCGCCTTGGCGAAGACATCTTTCATCTCTAAAGGCCCTCGAGCGTGAGACGAGCTCACCTTCTACCAGTCAACATTTTCACCATGTGACATCACCAGAGCCACGGTCGCCTCGGCACCCCTTCTTACTGAAGATCTCTTCAAAGCAAGAGTAGGATCCTCGAGGGTATCAAAGGCTTCAACCAGCTGCCTAAGATGAACCGACGACATTTCCTTCTTTTTCTTTGAAAACAACTCAACAAACAAGCGCGTCAATGCATGCCGAGTTCTCTGAAGAACATTCCTGGCATTCCTACAGTTTGATTCCAGCATGCCAACAACATCAAGTAGAGGGTCTTTGCCTTTTTCATCGCGAAGCTTGTAGACCTCTCCAATTTGTTCTGCTGCATCCCGAAGACATCATAATCAGCACGAGTAACATCAGAACAAAAGAAACAAAGTCAAAAAACAAGAAAATACTCACTGCCAAATGAAGTTGATAAGGCATTAATGCACTCGACAACTACTTGTTCATGTTTTGTTTGCCTTTGGTTTGTCTCGGCAAGAGCTTTCTTAGCTTTAGCAGCTCAAGCCTCGGCAGCTGCAAGGCAAGTTTTGGCATCTTTCAAAGCCTTGGTATTGGAGGAAAGCTTAGCTTCTAACCCTTTTTCGCGATCAAGGGAGTCAGACAAGGAAGCTGCAAGATTAAACCATAGGGGTTGATCAGTGGATAATTGCCAAACATTAAGAGTACCCCGTAAAATATTGGGTTATTTACCTTTTAGTTTATCAGCAGCTGTGCGAAATTGAAGACACTCTGTCACGAGCGCCAAGAATATCTGAATAAGAGACTGGGAAGAGAAGGAAACTCAAGTTTAGTTCCTATCACAAAACTCGAAAAAGGAGATCCGAAAAAAAGGAAAATTATTTATGTCATTCAGGGAAGGCGTCGCGTGGTGCTTCTCAAGTGAGAGGTTGATACGTCTCAAATGTATCTATAATTTTTGATGCTCCATGCTTGTTTTACACCAATTGCTTTGTGTTTTGTTTACACTTCGTGGTGTTTTTATGCGTTTTCTGGAACTAACCTATTAATGAGATGCCACAGTGCCAGTTCCCTATTTTCTGCTGTTTTTGTGTTTCAGAAAAGTTACACAGGAAATATTCTCGGAATTGGTCGAAACGAAGCCTGAACCTCCTATTTTTCCTGACACGAGACGAAGTCTGAAGGAGAGCCGGAGGGGAGCCAGGAGGCTGGCACACCATAGGGTGGCGCGGGTGCCCTCCTAGCCACACCACCACCAAGTGTGGGGCCCCTGGATGCCCTCTGACATCGCCCTTCCGCCTATAAATGGTCTCCGACATGAAAACCCTAAATCAATCGGCATTTTTCCCAGTAAAGTTCCGTAGCGCTGCCGCCGTTGAAGACCAATTTTGGGGGACATAAGTCTCTGTTCCGGCACCCTGTCGAGACGGGAAAGTGCCCCCGGAGCCATCTCCATCGACTCCATCGCCTCCACCGCCGTCTCCATCGACTTCACCGCCATCTCCACCGACGTTGCTGTCTCCCATGGTGAGGAGGGAGTAGTTCTCCCCGGGGGCTGAGGGCTCTACCGATAGCTATGTGGTTCATCTCTCTCTCCCATGATGTGATCTATATGTGATCATGAGCTTTGTATCTAGTTGAATTGGTAGATGCTGTTCTTCATATATTATGCTACTCCAGTGCTTTATTATTGTAATCTCCAGAGACACCTTGTACCATGATGTGAAGGATGACAGTGTGCGCATTATGTGTGTCTCTTTGGCTAGTGTCTCTATGAATTGTTGGTGTTTGCTGGAACCATCTAGTGCGCTCAAGGTGATAGTGTGGGGCAATCTAGTTTGGGGAAATGCGAACTTTGAGGAGTGCTTCGTAGCCCTACACATGATTAGTGTTCATTATCCATCGGAGAATAGTTTAGAGAAGCATAGTGAAGATAGTTATTTATGTGTTCAATTATGTTATCTTTGTTGAGAGTGTCCACTAGTAAAAGTATGATCCCTAGGCCTTGTTTCTAAGCATTAAAACACCGTATACATTCAGTTTTGTTACATGTTTGCTCGCAGCGATATTTATTTCCGATTGCATTTACTACTTATAATCATCCATATTACTTGTATTTCACTATCTCTTCGCCGAACTAGTGCACCTATACATCTGACAAGTGTATTGGGTGTGTTGGGGGCACAAGTGACTTCTTGTATCGTAATTGCAGGGTTGCTTGAGAGGGATACCTTTGACCTCTTCCTCCCTGAGTTCGATAAACCTTGGGTGATCCACTTAAGGGAAACTTGCTATTGTTCTACAAACCTCTGCACTTGGAGGCCCAACACTGTCTACAAGAATAGAAGCGTGCGTAGACATCAAGCTCTTTTCTGGCGCCGTTGCCGGGGAGGTAAGGTAAAAGGTACTCACATCCTCGTGTGTGAGTGCTCGAAGTTATTTTCTTTAGATTCCGCAATTATATCTTTTTGTTTCTTGTTTTTATTTTCACTAGTTAGGCTTAATGGAAAACAAAGAGCTTTATAGTATTTTTCCTAAGTTAGGATATGAAGTATTTGAAGAGAAAATTTAAAAAAACTTTGGAGCTTTATTTGCATGCTAATAGCAATGTTATTTGTCTGAATTCTTTGAACACCGTTATTGCTAATGCTATAGAGAAGTCTAAGCTTGAGGAAGCTGGTTTTGATAAGCATGATATTTTTAGTTCCCCAGCTTTAGTGGAAAATTTTGCTCTGATGGTATTTTATCTCCCATATGTGATAATTCTAATGATGTTGTGATCCTCATCCTTTTAAAATACCTATAAAAATTGTTGAATGTGCTATGAATAACTGCTATTTAGGGGATGGAACTGTTCATCTTGGTGAGCATTTGCTCTTTATACATGAATTATGCGAGTTGTTCAAGTGTGCAGGTATTTCAACAAGTCAGGTTAAGAGGAAGCTATTCTCTTTATCACTAAAGGGCAGAGCTGTGGAATGGTATAAGACGCTGAAGGATGGTCGATCTATTGGCTGGGAGGAAATTGTACCTCTCTTTTATTCTAAATTCTATCCTTCTAGTGAGATTCATCTATACCAATATAAAAAGACACAGAGAGGGGCAGATCCAACAAATCTCAACCATCTAACCATCATGCAACGATCCATATTGACTCCGTGTTAATCGGTAAAACATTGTCCGATGCTCCAATCCCACCGCTAAACTCATCGCTAATCCCGCGACTGGCTCCACGAAATCACATCTCCGAGCGACTACCTCACGATAGCATCATCATCGTCCCGTCCCCTACATCGCTACTCGCCCTCGCCTCACTCATGCACGCCGACCACATCACCATCGTCCCATCTCCCATGGCGCCACTTGCCCAACGTTGCTATTTCCTTGCACATCGCTCCACGGCCAACATCGTCTCCGCCCCTCTCCTTTGCGGAAATCTGCTGCTGCTCATGATCTGTAGATTGAGCTCCACAAGATTTGCAGTGTCCCATCCTCCCAGGTTCCAGCACTGCCGCCTCCATCCATCACTTCCTCTTAATGGGGGTGCCGCTGCTCGATCCCACCGTCCTTCCTGGTTCCCGATGCTGAACTAATTTTTGGAGGCCCTTCTGATCTCTTCATGTCGTCAGAAGCAATAAGACCATCTCTGACCAACCGTTCACGGAGTCTAGGACGAGAGGAGGCTGCTACAGCCAAGACTTTCAGTGAGATAGTTTGTTAACTTTGGTCTAGATTCATCATTCTTCAGTTCATGATCTTTGCATTAGCTTAGAACTTTCTGTTATACGATAAGATAATCTTACATAACTTATTTTTTAATAGAGAACATTAAACTGCTAAATTGTGTATTCATCAAGTAAAATTCATTAGAGTATACTTGGCTATTGGCTCATGAAAAGCAAGAATTTGATATTGACAAAAAATCAATAGGCTATCTTCGAAGTAACTTACAATAGTTGGTCAATTTTTGGACGACCAGAGAATGCTTTCCATAGTTTGACCATTATACCTCTATACTGGGAACATATCAAGTGTAGTCTACTCATACATGTACTTCTATTTCGTTCCTTAATAATGCTTAGATCTGAACTTCATAACTATGCAATCAGTATCTACTGTTGATATCTGCATCATCGAATATATGTTTTGCCAAACGACATGCTGGATTTTCTAGATATACATGTTCATACATTGTGAGTTTCTGAGCTTGTGGACATTCTTATGTTTTGGATAATGTAGAGAGGACCATGCATAATGGAAGGGAGTCAGTCCCTGTCCCTTTATATATGCAAGTCCCGCCTATCTGAAGTGATCAGATCCGATCATGTCTATCCACACTATACCTGACGTTGAGTGATCTGCAATCAAGGTTAGCAGATGGCGTGATGCCATCATGATGCAGCAGAGGAATTAGCACCGGCGACGACGAGGAGAGACAGAGGTTTTGAGATTTGCTGCCCTGGGGGTGGTGCGTGGTAGGATGATACGTCTCAAACGTATCTATAATTTTTGATGCTCCATGCTTGTTTTTACACCATTTGCCTTCTGTTTCGTTACACTTCGTGGCATTTTTATGCGATTTCCAGAACTAACCTACTAACAAGATGCCACAGTGCCAGTTCCCTGTTTTTTGCTATTTTTGTGTTTCAGAAAAGCTACACAGGAAATATTCTCGGAATTGGGCGAAACAAGTTCCAGAAGTCTTATTTTTCCCGGACGAAGGATGAGGACCGAACGAGAGCCGGAGAGGGGCCAGAGGCTAGCCACACAATGAGGGGGCGCGGCCCAGGCCCTGGCCGCGCCCACCTGTTGTGAGGAGCCCCTAGTCGCCTCCTGATGACGCCCCTTCGCCTATAAGAAGCCTCGGGACAGAAAACCCTAGAAAAATCGGCGTTTTTCCCAGAACAGTTCCGCAGCTCCGCCGCCGCCACCGACGAATTTCGGGGGATAGAAGTCTCTGTTCCGGCACCCTGCCGGGATGGGGAAGTGCCCCCGGAGCCATCTCCATCGGTCTCCATCGCCGTCTCCGCCGTCTCCATCGACCTCACCGCCATCTCCATACACCTTGCTGTCTCCTATGATGAGGAGGGAGTAGTTCTCCCCCGGGGCTGAGGGCTCTACCGGTAGCTATGTGGTTCACCTCTCTCTCCCATGATGTGATCTTTATGTGATCGTGAGTTGTGTATCTAGTTGAATTAGTAGATGTTATTATTCAGATATTATGCTACTCTCGTTCTTTATATTTGTAAACTCTGGAGATACCTTGTATCATGGTGTGAAGGTGACTAGTGTGCGCATCATGTGTATCTTTTTGGTTAATGTCTCTATGAAATGTTGGTGTTTGTTGGAACCATCTAGTGCGTTCATGGTGATAGTATGGGACAATCTAGTTTGGGTACATACGGACTTTGAGGAGTGCTTAGTAGCCCTACGCATGATTAGTGTTCATTTTCCATTGGAGAATTGTTTTGAGTTGCATATTGATAATAGTATCTATTGGTTCAATTATGTTATATTTGTTGAGAGTGTGTCCACTAGTGAAAGTATGATCCCAAGGCCTTGTTTCCAGGCATTGAATACCGTTTACATTCAGTTTTGTTACATGTTTGCTCGCAGCGATATTTATTTCAAATTACAATTACTATTCATAATCATCACTACTACTTGTATTTCACTATCTCTTCGCCGAACTAGTGCACCTATAAATCTGACAAGTGTATTGGGTGTGTTAGGGACACAAGAGACTTTCTGTATCGTAATTGCAGGGTTGCTTGAGAGGGATAGCTTTGACCTCCTCCTCCCTGAGTTCGATAAACCTTGGGTGATCCACTTAAGGGAAACTTGCTACTGCTCTACAAACCTCTGCACTTGGAGGCCCAACACTGTCTACAAGAACAGACGCATGCGTAGACATCATAGGAGCTTATGCTTTGTAGAATATAAGAAATTAATGTTCGAACCCTACCAGGCAGTGCCTCATGAATGGCAGCGGTGGCGGTGGAATGGGGGAGTTCTGTGTGTTCTACTCCTATATGATGGCTGTGCAGTTAGTGAAATGAAGATCCGTCTGGCATTAATTAATTTCTTTATTCTTTCCAGGTAAGGAATACTACAAAGTAATTATTTATTTCATCTGCACTCAATTTCACAATTTGTTATCTTTGTGCCATCTAGACTTATGTCTGCAATTTATATCTACATCAAGTGGTAATTTATTGAATGCTACATATATTTGGTTAGAATTAGCACTGTACTCATTTTTTCACAAATGTACTCATTTTGTTATGATATATTGGTTTGGATGACATGTTGGATTCTTCTTATGATTTCAGGAAATTCCTGATATATACCTGGTTTGATATATTTTATGTCTTCAATTTTCTATGACTTTAATAAAACCAGATTAAATCATGTTAGTTCCTTGATATAAAAATGTTATTTTATTTAACAGGTGCATTGCACGTGCACAATTACTAGTAAAGATAGGAATTATATTTATAATTTTCATGCTCATGATGGAGAAAGCATTGCCCAAGCGTGGGGAAGATTGAAGTCACTAATGCTCAAATGTCCCATTCATGAGCTCCCCCCTAATATTGTTATTAATAATTTTTATGCAAGGATTTCAGGACATTGCAAGGACTATCTAGATGCCTGTTTTGAGGGGTCTTTCACAAGCAAGGACGTTGAAGCCAAGTGGGATTTTCTTGAAACAATTCAAAGCAATATTGAAGATTGGGATTGTGACAAAGGTAAAGAATTAGATATAAACTACGAGTATGATTGCATTAAGTCTTTCACTGAAACTGCTGATTTTCAAGAGCTTAGTGCTAAATATGGTCTTGATCCTCAAATTATGGTTGATTGCTATAGCGCCTTTGCTTCTCAAATTAATGTTCCTAAGGGAAATTGGGACGTGTATCATGAACCTTTTAAAGCCTCTTGCATGGAAAGTGAAATTGTTATTGATGATTGCAATAAACATGCTCAAACTTCTGAAAGTACTATTTCTTATAAGCATGTTCATTTTTGTGGAGCACTTAGACCTTGTGAAAAGAATCACATCAAAGAAGATTATTGTATTCACCATAGGAGTGAAGAAACTATAATGTGGGACAAGGCTCTAAATGAGCTTGGTGAAAAGGTTTGCGCCCTCTATCCTTTTATTTGTGAACTTTTGCTATAAAGTGGGTCATTTCAATTTCCAATGTTCAAGCTATGATAGTAGCCTTTCTAATCCAATGAGTACTGCAAGTTTGTATTGTGATGACAAGATCACTCCCAATCAGCATGATGAGCTTACTTTATTTTTGGGGTGTGAAGAGTTATCGAGAAAAACTTCTTTGGTAGATATGAGCACTTTTAATATAAATAGCATCCTGCATAGTTGTCATCTTTATTGTGTTGATAATTGCCACGCAAATACTTACATACAAAATGTTATAAAAGATGATGCTTTACCAAAATATGATAGGACTAATATGTGTTTTGTTCTTATTAATGAAAAGGAGGAATCCTCCAAAGTTTCCTCTATTGTTTGTGACAAGAAACCAGGGTATGTGAAGAAGCTTCCTTTCAAGCCTCTCCCTCCTAAATAAGGGAAGAAGAAGAAGAGGAGTAAAAGGAGAGAGGAAACGGTATCTTCCCTTAAGCATGTTGCTCCTATTATAGTTTTTGCTGATGAGTCGGAACTCGATGATGTTCCTATGCCTGTTACCTATAGTAGTGATCATGATTGGGAAACGCACACTACTTTTGATATTGAAAATCTTTTTGGTACCAATTTTGAAAATGTTGAGGTTAATAATTGTTGTACCATTAGTGCTATCCATGTTCCTTCCAATGATGATATGTTTACAAATGAACACGCTTTGGAAGATAGCTATTCTATTGCTTATGATGATTACAATGATGAGTATGATATTTTCGGTCCACCTACTATTGAGGAGAAACAAGGTATGATTACAATATGCCTTCTATTTTTGATGAATATGGTGATGAGAATAATTATTTTGTTGAATTTGCTCCTACTACGATTGCTAAGAATGACTATGTTCATGTGGGGAGGATTAATTCTTTTATGCATATGGCTCATGATAAGGATGTTTTACGTGATAGTTATATTGTTAATTCTATTCATGATGCTACTGAAAGTTATTATGAGAGAGGGAAATATGGTTTTATGGATCTCAATAATATTAAGTTTCCCCTCTTTATGTTGGAATTCTTGAAGTTGCACTTGTTTTGCCTTCTTATGCTTGTTGCTTTGTGCTTTCATGACTTGTTTCTTTACAAGATTTTTTTTCATAGGAAGTGGTTTAGATTTAAACTTGTTTCGTATTTGCTTTTTGATGCTCTCTCTGGCTATAAGTTCTTTCCGGCGCTTATGTGAGCATCTTCTCAAATTACTGCGCCTAGCTCAAAGGCGTTAAAGAAAAGCACTCTTGGGAGATAACCCAATGTTTTCTTTTTAGTAATTTTTCTTATTGTTGAGTCTTGGAAGTTATTACTACTGTAATGACCTCTCCTTATCATTTTTATTTCGTTTTTGTGCCAAGAAGAACCTCTAATTGGAGGAAGGTAAGATTTAGGGAAGTTGCTGTCCTGAAACAGATTTCTACGCTACACCGTAAAAATTCGTGAAAATTCTCAAAATGTCTTTTTGATCTGCAATTTCTTGTGCACATGCCCCAGGTTATTTCCAAACTTTCATTAGTTTTGCACTTTTCGATTTGAGCAACAGAAGATCCTCAGAAAAATCGATCTTTACCAGCTGTTCTGTTTTGACAGATTTCTGCCACTATTTGTGTTTGCCTCTTGATCGCTTTCTTTTTGAGTTCTTTTGATTACGGAACTTTTGAGGGAGGTGCTACAGTAGCTTATGCTTTAATGGGTGTTATACTTGAGTTGGAACTTAACCAAAGGTGGATCTACTATCTTGCATACACTAATGTTGCTAACAAGAATTGTGTGAAGTTTTCTATAAAGGAAGTTTTCAAGTGTAGGGAAAGGAGAATGATGAGATGAGATGAAGAATGGACAAAAGCTCAAGCTTGGGGATGCCCATGTCACCCCAAGAAATATCCAAGAGGTACAAGCGTCAAAACTTGGGGATGCCCCGAGGCACCCCTTCTTCATCGGCAAAAATCAGGTCATTTTTCAAGACACTATATTTTTATTGCTTCGTATACTATGTATTTTTCTTGGAGCGTCTTTACTTTTGCTTTCATTTTTATTTTGTTTTGTTTGCTGTAATAAATGGTTGGATCACATCATGTTTGTTTTGGAGAGAGACATACTCTGTTTTTCATTACCAAGAACACTCTAGTTTTCACTCTTATCGTTCAACGAGTGTTTTCTTTTTCTAGTACTGCATTTAGCTTTCCTTTTTCGCCTTGATTTTTCTTCAGATCTTGTTATTTCTTTGTATCAAGGTGTGTTTAGACCTCTGGTCTATGTTGGTTTTCATCTTTGGGAGTTGTTTCAAAAAGGTTGATTGGTGTTGGAAAAGAGAAAAAAGTTTCATGCCTATAGTGGTACAAATGGGAGCTTGTTTAGACTGTGGCTTAGACTTTTGCATGTCATGCTTGATGTTATTTTGATAGTATGCTTAGTAGTTTTTACTGTAGCATGACTTGTCTCAAATTATTGAGATTGCTTAATGTGCCTTTGAAAGAATCATGCGTTGTTTTTATTATATGGGAGCATATTATTGTGGTTTTCTCCTTTGATTCTTTATTTGGGTTGACTTGGCGCATGATTACACCATGTTTGACTTTAACAAGTCGCCATAAGCCTCTATGATCATTTGGTTTTTGACTTGTGATACCACTTTATGCTTTGGTTAATAATGTTTTGTCGCTACACATGATTATGGCCGTTATTGCTCTCTTAGTTGGTCGCTCCTAGTCTTTTGCTAGCCTTCATCTGTACTGAGAGGGAATACTTCTCGTGCATCCAACTCCCAAAAACCAAAGTTTTCCAATGTGTCCACCATATATACCTATTAGCAATTTGCTATTCCAAGTACATTCGTCTTGCTTTTATCTATCCTTCAAATTAAACCTTTTGTGTTATGTAAAAATTAGTCAGTAAAGCTCTCACGAACCTGACGACACATTTACTTTCTTGCTGACAAGGGTATAGATAATAGTGCCCGTCAGTTAAGTACCCCTGAGGCCCGTTAAGACTAGGCCCAAGTGTAATCTAAGTCGAGATACGAGTTCATGTCGTATACCGATATTGTAATACGTACCGGACCCCTCCCGATCCTTGTGACCTGGCCACCTATATATAGGGGCCAAGAGAGGACGGTAAGGGACAGATTGAAAGAAAGCCAAGTTTACTCTTACGTTTACTTTCGATATACACCTTGTTTGACTGATTTTACCTTCGAGTTCATCCGACGCCCTACTCCCCCGATCCTAAGTCCTTCATATTGGACATTTGTCGAGTTAACCCTCGTCAATTGGCGCCGACCATGGGGACTCTGGGCGTTGGAATCATAAATTCGATGGCTTTTTCGCCTTTAGCCAACAGCAATCCGGAAGTCGATGAAATCCAGATACCCTTCGGAACTGTCGATTTTCAACCTCACCAGTCAAATTTCAC
The DNA here is from genome assembly GCA_007115705.1 of Dactylis glomerata. Classification (NCBI taxonomy): domain Eukaryota; kingdom Viridiplantae; phylum Streptophyta; class Magnoliopsida; order Poales; family Poaceae; genus Dactylis; species Dactylis glomerata. The sequence continues at coordinate 430,805 of QXEO01000643.1, forward strand.
GCAAGTATTCGAGAGCATGGATCAAGATATGGACCTGACGATCGAAAGTCTAAACTTTCGCGTCGGATCTTTAGGTTCGATTCGCCTTTCAGATCCAGCGAAAACGGGTCCATTGGCAAGCGAGTCCAAGATAGTGGCAATGTCAGAATCATCAGAAGGCTCCTCCAGCGAGGTAAACTCGCCGGTCAGCTTCGCAGAAACAGAAACATAAGAGAGAGAAATCGCAGAAGGCGACGAAACCATGGAAAATTTCGTCTTAGAATTGCAGCTCTAAAACCTCATGATCTGCCATGACGATACTTTAGACAAATCAACAGACACCTGGAAGACAGGATTAGAGCTTCATGAAGATGACAGTTCAATCTTCTCAAGCTTCAACAGTAAGCTCGACAATCAGTACCAAGTACTCGCCATTATAGGGGATAACTCAGAAGAGCTTGACGAAAACAACAATCCAGTGCTCAACCCAACAAACGTAAACAAAGGGGCAAATTACCTGACAGAAGGAGAAACTGCAGATTCCCTAGCAACTAGGGAGAAATTTTGACTATCAGTCCACGAGTGGAGAATAATCAAAACAGCCGTGGAGCATGGCACACCAATACTAACAAACGCCAGCAAGAATATGCTTTTGGGGTATCACTATGCCTTAAGACAACAGTCGAAGCAACTAGCAAAAGAGAGGATTGAAATACAAAAGAGAAGAGACTCAGCCATTGCGGCAAGTGAAGCTTATCACAAAGCACGTAGCGATGCGTCATACACAAACAGCAAAAGGCATCGTCAACATGGATCAAGGTTCAAAAACCTCGAGTACTCAGAAAGGCAAAGCCTCTCCAAAAACCTCGACTCGTCTTTCCTATCGGTCGACGAGCAAGGGAACATTATACCAAAGACACCTGAAGCAGCACTGGTAGCAGCTCAAGCATACCTACACACAACACGACCAAATCCAGGAGACCCAAGGGAACATATGCACCGGGCAGCACTACAAGGATTGAAGATGGTAGGCAATAAATTATCAGCAAAAGAAGAGGAGGCATACCGCAACAAAGGAACCCATAAACCAAGATCACCACGCCGTCACAACAGTCCTCGGCACAAAAGCGGTAGTTGACGATCTAGAACACCATCACCAAGATGACATAAAAGTCCGAAGTATGGAGGAACCCAAAGATCCAGGACTCCCAACAAAGCATATGACTACGAAGACAATGAAAAGGAGATGGAGGCGTCATGCTTTACTCATAGGGTTCACACCACGCCAGTACCCAAGGGTTTCAAACTACCCCATGATCAGCAAAAATATGACGGATCTTAGGAGCCATAGTCATGGCTCTCGGATTATCTACAAGCAGTAAAAATACTAGGAGGAACCAAGGAAACAGCAATGCAAAGTTTGCAATTACACCTCACCGCGCGCAGCAAGGTCATGGTTGAGCAAATTAGAAAAAGAAACAATTGGAAGCTGGGAGGAGCTCACAAAGCAATTTATGAACAACTTCAAATCGACATATAAGCGGCCAGCATCCATAAAAGAAGTCAAAGCCTGTGTACAGCAACACAATGAGACATTAAGGGCGTATATCCAAAGGTGGAGCATTATCAAAAATTCAGCAGTCGAAGTCTCGGATGAAAGAGCAATAGATTCATTCACACTCGGGTTGCAGCGAGGAGATCTAGTCGAAGAGATGGGCAGAATCAAGCCAAAAAAAGTATCAGATTTAATGGATATAGCAAACAGGTTTGCAGATGGAGAAGATGCGTGCAACAACAAAAGGACACGATCACCAGAGGATGATAGAGGAAACATATATGGAGGCCAAAGGAGGAGATCCCACAATCACGATAACTACGGCTCCCATAGCCAAGTAGCCGCAGGGTACAAAGACAATAGTTACCAAGGGAATGACCGTAGAAGCTCGGGATACCGTATCTACGGAAAAGAAGACTATGAGAGCAGCAAAATTTTTTAGACAAAAGAACCCAGAGAGTACAACCCATCACCAGAGGATATGCTAAATGGACCATGCCACATACACTCTGTGTTTGTTGATGGAAAAAGAGTATCCAGACACGCGATGAAAGATTGCACGATGTTCTTGAAACTCCAGGAGGCAGCACTGAACAAGCAAGCCAAAGCAAAGAGGCAAGGATACGAAGGGAACACAAACAACGCGCTGGCAAGTCAACAAGGAAACAATGGAGTTCCTCAAAGTCAAGACCAGCCGAACTAGGGACACGACAATGATGGAGGATATGTTCCATCCAAGGGGCACATCACAACAATGATACAACCAGTGCCAAAGTCGAACAAAGAGGAGAAAAGCATAACTCGCCAAGTTAACCTAGCAGTAACTTCGCCCCAGCAACAACGGAATATCTACACTGGTCAGAGCAACCCATAGAATTCAGCAGGGATGATCACCCCATAACAGTACCTTGGCCAGGAAACGCACCTCTGGTAGTCAAGCCCAAATCGGGACATATGATGTAGACAGAGTATTCATGGATGCAGGAAGCGGAATAAATCTTATATACGCGAAGACTCTACGAGCAATGCACATTTCATTAGAGTTCCTGAAACCAACTGACAGTTCCTTCCACGGAATCGTCCCAGGGAGCGCTAACTATCCACTAGGTCGAATAGCACTCAACGTTTGCTTCGGGAATCGACAAAACTACAGAAGAGAGAAGCTCGACTTCGAAGTCATGGACTGGCCATCACAATATCACGCGATCCTTGGGCGACCAGCGTTTTTGCGATTCATGGCAGTGCCTCACTACATGTACCTGGTACTCAAAATGCCAGGACCCAATGGAATTATCACAGTAAAAGGAAGCTTTGAACTCTCAGACCTGTGCGACAAGGAATTTCACAAGATGGCCCAAAACTTTGGCATGATGGAAAGCTATGGAGAACCCAAAGACAAGGCAAAAACGTGACTACAGGAATCGCACAACAACTCGAAGGGCACCCAGCAGAGCCAGAGGTGAAAAAACCGCGGGTACATTCGTCAGACCAAGATAAACCTACAGGAGAAGAAGAGAAGACTTCGGCAACATAGGCAACAAGTACGCCAAAAAGTAGAGTAGAAAAATAAGGCTGTAAAAGCCACGAGCTATCCTAGGGCAATGCCCTCTAGATCCAGAACACGGGTTATTGGCCGGATCTCTTGGGACACCCCATGTATCTTACATTACAAGCATAAATAAAGACAAAGTTCCTCCTATTCGAGTTTACGTGTCTTCAAATAAAATTGCAGAAAACGCACCAAAACACACACTATAAATGCTTTGAGAATAAAACAAAATTTCTGACAAAAAAAGTCAGAAAGAAGAAACTCTCGCGTTCTATGTACAAAACACATATACAGCATGAGTATCACAACATTAGATGATCCGAATCGTCTATGCCTAGGGGATTTAAGTAATGGTGGTCGCGGAAAAACGCGGCATCCTCTCGAAGCAATCTAGCAATAATCCTCCTCGCTGGTTGGAGTGTAGCATCCATATGGACTTGCAGCCTAACTTCCCCTTGAGGAAAACTTAGGGACATGGAGCTATAATTAAGCCTTGGATGCCACTTACGTATCCATCCAAGAGCAAAATTGGCACCAGCCACCAAATTGATTTCTATCAACCGATGAATTCGCTGACTAGATCTGAAAACATCGAGTAGCTGCGTGATTGTTGTGCGGTGTTAATGTAGATCACCGACCAATTGGGAACCCCAAGAGAAGGTGTGATGAGCACAGCAGCAAGTATTCCCTCAGTAAGAAACTGAGGTTTATCGAACCAGTAGGAAAAGCCCAAACTTCAGACGGTGATTCCTGCTAGCTTCGCGATAGGTCCGGACAATTTATAAGGCGCCTCGTCCAGGGCTTTGCTTTGCACCAGCAGCAACGTGGAACCTGCACACAACACAACCAAGAACTTTGCTCCCAACTTACAATGAGGTTGTCAGTCTCACCGGTTTGCTGTAAACAAAGGATTGAGCGTATCGAGTGGAAAGCAATAGTAGTATGCAAGAAAGTAAACAGTGCGAGTAAAAGTAAACAGTAATAGCAATGTAAAGGAAATTGGACCAGGGTCCACAGTTCACTAGTGGTGTCTCTCCATAAGATAAATAACAACATGCTGGGTAAACAAATTACAGTTGGGCAATTGACAGAATAAAGATAACGTGCATATGTCACGAGGATCACTATGAGATTTACTCTGGGCATTACAACAAAATACATAGACCGCCATCCAACTGCATCTATGACTAATAATCCACTCGCGGGGATATCGTCCGAACACCCCTCGAGTATTAAGGAACAACAGATAACTGCATTAAGCAAAGTGTATAATGTAAACAAAACGAATGTCCTTGGACACAAGAATGTTGTTTTCTCCCTAGTGGCAACAACACATCTACAACCTTAGAGGTTTCTGTCACTCCCCCAGATTAAATAGAGGCATGAACCCAATTATCGAGCATAAATACCCCCTCTTGGAGTCACTAGTATCTACTTGGCCAAGATAGCTACTAACAACGGAGAGCATGTAAGATCATAAACAACATAGAGATAACATAAGATAATATTCAGCACATCAACTTAACATAACACCAATATTCATCGGATCCCAACAAATACAACATGTAGAATTACATAAAGATGATCTCGATCATGTAAGGCAGCTCACGAGATCTAAACATGAAGCACATGGTGGAGAAGACAACCATCTAGCTACTGCTATGGACCCATAGTCCAAGGTAGACTACTCACTCGTCGCGCCGGAGGCAAGCATGGCGATGAAGAAGACCTCCGGTGGCGATTCCCCTCTCCGGTAGGGTGTCGGGAAGAGCTTCTGGACCCTCCCGATCTCGGGTCGACGACGGCGGCGGATCGCAATGTGTTTCTGTAAAATTGATTGGGTCCTTAGGTTTTTCCCGTCAGGGGGTCTTTATAGGCGTAGGGGCAGCGTCAGAGGTAGACCAGGGGGCCCTCACCATAGGGCGGCGCGGCTAGGGGCTGGGCCGCGCCCCCTAGTGGTGAGGCTGGCCCCTGGCCCCTCTCCGTCTCCTCTTCAGACTTCTGGAAGCTTCGGTAAATATTAGGAGGTTTGGCTTTTGTTTCGTCCAATTCCGAGAATATTTCCTGTGTAACTTTTTTGAAACACAAAAATAGCAGAAAATAGGGAACTGACACTGTGGCATCTTGTTAATAGGTTAGTTCCGGAAAATGCATAAAAACGCCACGAATTGTAACAAAACACTAAGCAAATGGTGTAAGAACAAGCATGGAGCATCAATAATTATAGATACGTTTGAGACGTATCAAGCATCCCCAAGCTTAACTCCTGCTTGTCCTCGAGTAGGTAAGTGATAACAAAGAATAATTTTTGAGGTGACATGCACCAACACAATCTTAATCATCTATGTAAGCATTGAGTGCTGGGATCAAAAGAACTTAAAACATGGGCATGAAAGACATAATCTTGATAGAAGAAACTTGGCAACCATGTTATAACATGAAAAAGAACACAAACAAAAGATCATGAAAATGAAACAATGAAAGTCAAACGTGTGTTCAAATCATATGGAAAAACATAGCAAATGGTTTTCAGCTTGTCCTTCATGGAATAGCAAAACATAAATGCATAGGACACCTTCAAGTTTAAGAGGGCGACTAGATACAAATAATTTAAGAACAAGTGAAACCAAAATCATGAATCAATCAATGATAAACTTTGGGACTATGCACATTAAACTCAGAATGACAACTATGCTCTCTTAGACGGTGCATAAAGGTAGAAGGGGGTGACTCAACATAAAAGTAAAAGAAAGGGCCCTTCGCAGAGGGAAGCAGTGATTGCAAGTTTTATAAACCTTCAAAAATTATGGTACTTACTAGCTTTGAGCTCTCATTGCCCCCATCATAGGCATCTTGAATGGTTAAAGTTAATGCGAGTACAATTATGAAGCATATGCTTGACAAATCATAAGTTGAAAACCTCGTGTCCCGTGAAGTACGAATACCCAAAGCTCATGCTATTCGACTTAGAGTCCCAAGCAAGCTCTTGTCATTGTAAGTATACACGTATCATCGAGAACCGCCAACGGGGTACCTCCGTGCCCGATGACATGGAACAAGCCCACGTCAAAATGACAGGACAAGCAGACAATGAACACCTCGGCATCTCTTTTATTTACCATTGGTATAGCTTTTTATTTTGAGATGCGTTGTCGAATGTTCACTATGGGCATGCTGTAAATTTCCACCATGAATTATGCATGGCTTAGATTAGCGGCCCAGGCGTTTCTCTAACACATATACAAACTCCATGATCCCGCAAGATTCCCAACTTGTTTCACATCGCGAGTATCCATAAACAAAATATCACGATATCAACTCAAATAAGAAGTGCAATGTTGAAAGCTTACCCTATGACGGCATGGTTTGGCCAATTTCCAACTTACAACTTGCAAGCATAACAACTCAACATAAGAGAGCCACAATGTCAAAATTTTAAGAACGAGAAAAATAAAGTGTGCCATCAGGTTCGTGAGAGCTTTACTGACCAATTTTCGCATAACACCAAAAAGAGTTTAATTTGAAGGATAGATAAAAGCAAGTCAAATGTACTTTGGAATAGCAAATTGCTAATAGGTATGTATGGTGGACACATTAGAATAACTTGGTTTTTGGGAGTTGGATGCACGAGTAGAGCTCATACTCAGTACAAAATGAGGGCTAGTAAAAGACTGGGAGCGACCAACTAAGAGAGCCAGAACGGCCATAATCATGCATAGCGACAAAACATCATTAAGAGAAGCATAAAATGGCATCAAAAGTCAAAAACTAAATGATCATAGAGGCTTATGGCGACTTTGTATGAGTCAAACATGTTGTAAGCATGCGCCAAGTCAACCCAAATAAAGCATCAAGGAGAAAACCAAATAAATGTTTCCACATAATAAAAACAACACATGATTTTTTCAAAGGCTCATTAAGCAATCTCAGTCATTTGAGACAAGTCATGCTACAGCAAAACCACTAAGCATACTATTAAAACGACATCAAGCACTACAAGCAAAAGTCTAAGCCGCAGTCTAAACAAGCTCCTTTTTGTACCACTTTTTTGCATAAAACTTTTTCTCTTTTCCAACACCATTTGAACCTTTTTGAAATAACTCTTTTGATGAAAACCAACATGGACCAGAGGTCAAAATACACCTTGATGCAAAGATAAAACAAGATCTGAACAAAAATCAAGGCGAAAAATGAAAGCTAAACGCAGTAGCAGAAAAAGAGAACACTCATTGAACGATAAGAGTGAAAAAACGGAGTGTTCTTGGCAAATGAAAACGAGTACATCTCCTCCAAGAGAAATTTGTTGGGGTCCAACCATTTATTGCAGCTAACAAAACTAAACAAAACTAAAAACTAAAGTAAAGATGCTCTAAGAAAAATGCATAGTGCATGAAGCAATAAAAATATAGTGTGTTGAAAGGTGACCTGATTTTTGCCGATGAAGAAGGGGTGCCTCGGGGGCATCCCCAAGCTTTGACGCTTGTACCTCTTGGATATTTCTTGGGGTGCGTGGGCATCCTCAAGCTTGAGGTTTTGTCCATTCTTCAACTCATCTCATCATTCTCCAATCCCTACACTTGAAAACTTCCTTCATACAAAACTCCACACAATTCTATTAGCAACATTAGTGTAAGCATAATAATGAATCAACCCCTTTTCGGTTCACATTTCAACTCAAAACCACCACATATAAAGTAAAAGAGTTACACTCTTCCAGATGCATAACTCGGGCAACCAAACCCGACACCTTATCCTCAAGAATGGATACCTGCTTCATCAAACCATAAGATTTACTGGCCTGGTTCATAGCAGTCTTCGCTTGACGCTTCATCAAAGACAAACGACCTTCGAGGTCAATCCTAGACAAGTACTCAGTGCAGCGAAAAGAATAACGAGGAGCTGGAGGAGTTGCAGCACGAGACATGTCGACAGGAGGCGACCCACAACCAAGATTCGTCGATCGACCAGCGCAATCACACTGGAAGAAATAAAGAGGGACACGAAGAAACAACTCAGAAACTCAATCAAGCACGACATTTCATAAAGGAAAAGTATTTACAAAAGAGTACAAGTTTCCAGACTGGTTCTTGGGCAACACATGAATAAGTTCACTATACCAAAAGAAAAGAAGACTACAAGAGAAGGCTAAATCTACGCCACCTCGGTAGCAGGCTCCGTAGCAGAAGTAGGTGCGGAAGAAGTAGCACCAGTGTTCGGTGGAGGCATTGACGCGCTTGTTGCACGAGTCGAAGAAGCTGGCATGGAAGTCGAAGAAGCCGCCTGATGAGGGGTGACCTCTTGGGTGTGGCCCGATCTTCATGGATTCACAAGATTGGTGGCGGGGAACGAGGATGAACATGAAGAACACGATGAACACAATGAACACGATGAACAAATCGAAGGCAAACACACACACACACAAGATACACACCGGTTGTCCTCGTTGGCCCGATTCACCAACTCAATAGAATCACAAGGAAGAGACTCCAAGAGTAGAATTCCTTGTGAGAGATTGATTTGCTAGGAGTAGAATTCCACTTGGAGAAGAGACCAAATCAATGGATAGAATTACACACAAAAGTATGCAAGAGATCCACTACAAGGTAGAATTCCCCAAATAGAAGAGACCCCAAACAAAGAGGGATGATGGTTTACTCTAGATTTGAGATCTAGTAGCAAGTTCCCTAAGGGAAAATGCATGAAGCCATGTTTATCTTAATTCTTATCTAAGCTAGAATGGGGAAAAGAGAGCCATATAAATAGGTAGCCATGACCTGGGGGCAATTTGGTAAATTAGGGAAGATTACATGGGTGGCTTCAAGGCCAAAGACGCGTTGACTTGGCCAGACCGGCTATAGCCGGTGTTAAGTCCGGCTTTAGCCGGTGTGGCCGGCTATAGCCGGTGTTGGGGCCGGCTTTAGCCGGTCTGTCGCTTGCTCCGACTTCTTCTTCCGGTGTTTCCATGCTTCCTCTTCATGTTCCTCGTCCTTGGTCGCCTCTCCATGTGGTTCGTAACGGACTGCACAAATGATGTTGCCATGAGGTAGCGAACCATTCAACGTATGTTCTAGATCAAGTGTGTTTAGGAGCAAATTCACCTTATCATGGAGGGCTTTAGCTTGAGCTCTTGTCATTGGCCCTTGCGGGGGACTTGGCGGTCTTGAGGCGGAGGTGTTCGAAGGCCACCCCACATCATCTCCCCCCTTGGGAAAGAGTCGACCTCGACTCTTCATTGACCATCTCACCATGAAAGGGGGATAGGTCCTTGATGTTGAAAGTGTTGCTTACGAGGTACTTGGAAGTTGGAATGTTGATGACGTAAGCGTTGTTGTTGATGCGCTTGAGAACCTTGAAGGGACCATCACTTCATGGCTTGAGTTTTGAATTACGTTCATGTGGGAACCTATCCTTGCTCAAATGAATCCAAACATGGTCGCCCTCCTCGAAGATGCGTGGAGTCTTGTTCTTGTTGATCATAGCGGTATGGCGATTGACATGGTCTTCTATTGTCTTCCATGTGTTCTCATGCAAGTTCTTCATGATGTCGGCGTGCTTGGTGATGTCCATGTTGACGCGCTCGTGAAGCGGGAGTGGGAGAAGGCCGAGTGCCGTTGGTGGGTTGAACCCATAGACGATCTCAAAGGGGCTTTGCTTGGTGATTCTATGTTCGGCGCGGTTGTAGGCGAACTCCGCATGAGGAATGCATTCCTCCCATGACTTGGGGTTCTTCTTGATCAACACACGGAGGAGGTTCCCAAGACTCTGGTTCACCACTTCGGTTTGTCCATCCGTTTGGGGATGTGATGATGAAGAAAAGAGGAGCTTGATCCCTAGCTTGGCCATTAGGGTCTTCCATAAGTAGCTCATGAACTTGACGTCGCGATCCGATACGATGCTTGTTGGAAACCCATGAAGTCGAATGATATCCCTGAAAAACAAATTAGCAATATGTGAAGCATCGTCGGTCTTGTGACAAGGAATGAAATGTGCCATTTTGGAAAAACGGTCAACTACCACAAATATTGAATCATGTCCATTGCGTGTACGTGGCAAACCCAAAACAAAATCCATGCTAATGTCCGGCCATGGTGCGTGTGGAATAGGTAAAGGCACGTAGAGACCAAATGAATGAGATTTGGACTTAGCTTGTATGCATGTAGTGCATCGTTGTACGTGCCTCACGATGTCGCGGTACATCCTTGGCCAAAAGTAGTGCGTTGAAAGCATGGCATAAGTCTTCTCGCGTCCGAAATGACCCATGAGTCCTCCACCATGTGCCTCTTGCAATAACAACATACGAAGAGAGGACTCGAGTATGCATAATTTGTTAGCTTTAAAAAGGAAACCCTCATGCAAATAGAAATCATCGACCCTTCGGAAGGTCAAGCATTGTTCATAGATGGTTTGAAAGAAAGAATTGGAAGGGTACAAATTTGGTAGTGCATCCAAACCCAAAATGTGTGTGTCAATGCGAGTGAGAAGGGTGGTATTTTTGCGTGATAGAGCATCCGTGACCATGTTTTCTTTGCCCTTTTTGTACTTGATGATGTAAGGGAAAGATTCGATGAATTCAACCCACTTTGCATGACGTTTGTTCAAATTTTCTTGACTTTTCAAAAACTTCAAAGATTCGTGGTCCGAGTGGATGACAAATTCTTTTGGCCAAAGATAATGTTGCCAAACTTCCAAAACACGAACAAGAGCAAAGAGTTCTTTGTCATAGATTGAATAGTTGAGGTGTGTACCATCCAACTTTTCACTATGATAAGCAATGGGGCATCCATTTTGCATGAGAACACCACCGATTCCAATTCCACTAGCATCACATTCAATTTCAAAGGTTTGTTGGAAATCGGGTAAAACAAGCAATGGTGCCTCCGTAAGGCATTTCTTTAGTTCATCGAAAGCATGTTGTTGAGCTTTGCCCCAAATAAAAGGTATAATTTTCTTTGTAAGATCGTTTAGAGGGCAAGCAATGGTGCTAAAATCTTTAACAAAGCGACGGTAAAAACCGGCGAGGCCATGAAAACTTCTCACTTGGCCAACCATTGTTGGTGTTGGCCAATTCCGTATGGCCTCAATTTTGGAAGTGTCTACTTCAATGCATTGTGAGAGATAACAAATCCAAGAAAAACCAACTTGTTTTGAGCAAAGTTACGCTTTGGAAGGTTTGCATAAAGCTTTTCTTTGTGAAGAACGTGTAAAACTTGCTCAACATGGGAAACATGGTTCGAAAATGACTTGCTATAAATGAGGATGTCATCAAAATAAACCACAACAAATTTGCCAATGAAAGATCGCAAAACGTGGTTCATAAGAAGCATAAAAGTCGATGGTGCATTAGACAATCCAAAAGGCATGACAAGCCATTCATAGAGACCAAGTTTGGTCTTGAATGCCATCTTCCATTCATCGCCTATGGCCATGCGTATTTGATGGTATCCACTATGAAGATCAATTTTAGAAAATATAGTGGAACCCGCAAGCTCATCAAGCATGTCGTCTAAGCGAGGAATATGATGGTGATAACGAATGGTAATGGCATTGATGGGATGACAATCCATGCACATTCGAAGTGTGTCATCACTCTTGGGGACAAGAATTACTGGAACGGCGAAAGGAGATAGGCTTTCCCGAACATACCCTTTTTGTAGAAGATCATGAATTTGACGTTCGATTTCCTTTGTCTCCTTTGGATTTGTGCGGTACGCGGCGCAGTTTGGAAGGGGGGCGCCCAGAATGAGGTCGATCTGATGCTCGATGCCGCGTAGAGGTGGTAGTCCATGAGGAAGTTCGTTCGGAAAGACATCTTGAAATTCCTTCAAAAGAGACAACAAAGGAGAAGGAATCGTGGAATGATCATTAGTAGTTAGAACGGTGCCCTTGCAAATGAGCACAAAGTGCAAGGTGGATGGGTTGTGGTGTAAATCCCTCATCTCACTTTTGGTGGCAATAAAGGCGTGGGTGTTTTTATCGCTCATGTATGGCTTGTGGCGCTCACTTTCTTTGTTGTGGCTATGTCGCTCATCGCTCAACTCACTTGGAATGGAAACTTGTTGGACCCTCGCTAAAGCCTTTTGCATTGTTCACAATGATTTGGCTAGGAGTCATCGGGCGAAGCATGAAGGTCTTGTCATCTTCCTTGAAGGTGTAAGCATTGGAATAACCATTGTGTATAGCCTTCTTGTCAAATTGCCAAGGGCGGCCGAGGAGCACGTGGCACACCGTCATGGGAACAACATCACACTCCACCGTGTCTTCATAAGCTCCAATCTTGAATGTAACGGAGACGGTATGTTCAATCTTGACATTGCCATTGTCGCTTAACCATTGCACATGGTAAGGGTGAGCATGCTTGCGTAGTTGGAAATTGAGCTTGGAACATAACTCGGTGCTTGCAAGGTTGTGGCAACTTCCTCCATCAATGATCACCTTGATTGACTTCCCATGAATGCCGGCCTTTGTTTGGAAGATGTTGCATCGTTGGTCTTCCAAGTCTTGGGAGTGAGTAGTCAAAACCTTTGTGACGACAAGGGATGGACTAGTGTCATGAGTGCATAGCACATGTTCCTCTTCATCACCCATGTCATCCGCTTCCATGGCGACGGCCGCTTGGACAAAAGCTTCATACTCGTCTTCATCATAGTAGTCAATGGTGCCATTGTCTTTGGTGATCATCACCCTAGTGTTTTTGCACTCAAATGACTTGTGTCCTTGAACGCCACACTTGAAGCAAGTTACTTTAGGTGGTGCCGATGATGCTTTGGAGGAGGTTGTTGTAGAAGGTGTGTGAACTTGATTTGTTGTTCGTGGTGGTTTGGAGAAAGGCTTGGACGAAGATGCAAATGATGGCTTGTGTGTTGGTGGAGTGCTTGCCGAAGAGTTGCGGGAGGCGAAGAAGCCCTTGGTGGGCTCATACTTGGCATCATCTTGGAGTTGGCGCTCGGCTCGAGTTGCTTTGTGTACAAGATCACACACGGTGGTGTAAGGTAGGAACTCCACAATGCGCTTGATGGGATGGTTCAATCCATTGAAGAAGCGTGCCAATGTTTGTTCTTGTTTCTCCTCCAACTTGAGGCGCATCATAGTCAATTCCATTTCCTTGTAGTATTCTTCCACGGACTTGGTGCCTTGTGTTAACTTTTGAAGCTTGTTGAAAAGGTCACGGTTGTAATGATCCGGTACGAAGCGGGTTTGCATTTCAAGCTTCATGTCTTCCCAAGTGTCAATTGGTTCTTTTAGGTCTTCTTCACGTTTGGCCATCACTTGCTCCCACCAAATATTGGCGTAGCCCTCAAACTCAAGGGAAGCCATGGTGACTTTCTTCTCTTCGGAGTAATTGTGCATTCAGAAGATCTTGTCAACCTTGATGGCCCATGAGAAGTAAGCGTCGGTGTCGTCGTCGCCCGTGAACTTTGGTATGGTGAACTTGAGTTTACCAAACTTGTCGTCCGCATCATATGGGCGGCGAGGAGGTCATGCATCATCATCATCATCAAATGGTCGACGCGGAGGTCTTGCAAAGGCGTGTAGGTCTTGATCACAATGGCGATGTTGTGGTTGGAGATGCGGTTCCTCATCATTGTGTGGCCGGTGTCGGCGAGGTTGCACACTATCTTCACTTAACGCCCCTTGGCGATCATGTTGATGGTGAAACTCATGGCGGCGATGGTGGTCATGGTGTCGGTGTCCATCTTGATCATGGAGAATGGGACGGTGGCCATCATGGTCATGTGGGAGATGACGTCGACCATCTTGTTGTGGAGGTCGACCGGCGTGCCCGGTGGTGTGGGGAACTTGTGGATGGTCTACTTGTAGAAGTTGACGTTCTTGATTGAGAATAGGTGGGGCATGCCCGGTATCTTTTAAATATGACGATCCCTATGCTTTTCAGTGCTAGTCCCTGGATCAAACACTAGCACACACAGTTTAAGATGTAATATCAAGAAACAAAGGTCATTTTATTACAGAATAGTGTTCTACACATTTTTAGGAATCCAGGGACATATTATTTGCAATTTTTGGATCTACAGAACAAAAGATATGAATTAATTAAGTTAACAGATGGGTTTGATTCAATTTGAAAATGAATTCAAATTGAATACTGAAACTATGAATTATTATGGCACTAATGGATTCTACAAGTCTCAAGGTTTCCAATGGTATATTATTTGTAATTTTTTGAGTTACAGATCGAAGGATATGATTTTTGCAAGTTTGCAGATGTTTGAAAGGATTTGAATCTAATTTGATTTAAGATAGACCTGGGCTTGACACGTGGCACAACCTCGTTGGAGGGTACCGGTTTGTTCGGATCGCTGACGGGAAGCGTTGGATCTATGTGATTGGACGCACCAGATCGTCCGATACCTATTCGGATAAGTGATCTGTCAGGGTCATTGGATAGGGATCCGACGGTCAAAAGAAAAGGAAGAGGATCTCACCTAGGGTTAGATCTCCGGTGAGCAATCTCCGGCAAGGGCGGCTCGGTGGTGGACGGCGGCGGACTTCCGATGATCTTCGAACAACGGCGAGGGTGCGATGGGATCCAGCGAGGTGCGGCAAACTCGTTCGTGTGATCCACGGCGTGGATTGCTTCCAGAAGGAGGGGTAGGGATCGGCTGGAGCTGCGCAGGGTGGCAGTGAGCTTCGGCCGTCGATGTTCTTCTCGATCTGCTGTAGATTGGACGAGGGAAATAGGTCAGGGAGGAGCGCCGTGTCGTAGGGAAGGAGGTAGGATAGAGGGAGGAAGCTGGGGTTCACCAGCGACGTCGAGTTCGTCCGGGGAAGCTTGCAGGTCTGCGGACGTTCGGCGACGAATTCCGTCGACTTTGGCGGTGCTTCGCGAGAGAAAAGGAGGCGAGGGAGGAGATGCAGGGCTATTTATAGCTGGCTCTAGCTTGCAGGAGGGGCTAGGGTTCGAGCGCTGGCAAGATCGGACGGTGCAGAGGGCAGCCATGCTTGGGCTGGACTGCATCGCGAGGAAGGAGGAGCTTGTGACGCGCGGGCTCGGGCTGTCAGCGGCTGGTGGTGTACCGGTTCGGGAGAGAAAAGAATTGGGCTGCGGGCTGAGTTGGCGGCTGGGCCGAATTGGTGCCGGGCGGCCTGCTTCCATATTTTTTGTTCTGATTCCTTTTCTTTTTCTGTTTTCTTTTTCCTTTTCTATTTCCTGATATAATTTGCAAAAATGCTTCAAATCACTTCAAACAAATTCCTAAGTTATTCTAATGTTCCAAGCAATGTTATAAAACAGTAATAACACTAGTTTTAAAAATAAAAGATGTTTTGCAATAAAACTTTATATGCATAGCATAATGGTTTTGGTTGCATAACAAAAAACTAGGATTAGGGTTAAAAAAATAATTCTTTTAGAATTAGTGAAAATATTCTATAAACTATCATTTTGAAATTCACAATCAAGCAAAGTTTTGGAGGGCAATCTTATAAAACACTTTTGTGATTCAATCCTTTGCAAGCAAGCTTGCATAAGTTTGAGTAAAAGGTAAAGATAATATTTTGGTACTTGGTTTTCTCAAAGAGGTTCTTCAAGAAATATTAGGGGGTTTTGAAAAGGTTTTTATAATAAAGCTTTCAATTAAACTCAAAAGTTTTAATTCGTTGTGAAATTTCAATCAATGCACTAAAAAAAATTTCCCCCAAAATTTGATAAAATCTTGGGATGTTACAGACTACCACCCTTAAAAGAAATCTCGTCCCCGAGATTGGAGAGGCCTGAAAGAAAGTGGGTATTAGGTTACCTAGGTGGCTACCACCCTTAAAAGAAACTTTTGTAGGTAGTCTAGGTTCTTGGGGTTCAATCAAAAGCACATTGGTCTTGACTTGGCACTAGGTCATCTTTTGAATCCATAGTTGGCTTCTTTCTTCATTTCCAATAGGTGGGTGTCTATTCACAACCTTGGACACCAACCTTCTTCAAGGGTTGCTTGGGGATAACCTTGCTCCATTGTAGGGCTTCTATCCGGCAGGATAGTTGTTGAACTACTTTGGACATTGAAGAGTCACTCTTTGGATCAATCAGAAGACCAAGTTGAGATAGCTTTATTTCACATCCCCTCTTTGATCTTTGTAGACTCCCATTTTAGGATTGAAGCTTCTTATACACCACTATCTTCCATCGCAAGTCATCTTCAACGGGAAGCTTGTGTTTCATCCTCACCGTATTCCTATGTTTTGGCAACACTTGCCTATTATAAGGGTACAATATCTTATCCTCCTAGGGTTCAGGTTTAACAACGTCGTCTCTCTTGTAGGTATGTCTCTCTAGATTTTACCATACCTCATATCAAGAGCGAACAATTTGAGTAGTCGTCATGGGGGCCAATCCATAACGCACCCAATCGTTACCTTGTATTTCAGTTTGGTACATCTCGTACACTAACTCTTGGTCTCCTCACTAGTTTTGACAAAAGATTCTAAGGATATTGAATCCATGTTTCAATTCCTGTTAAGAATTTTAGAAAACAATTCTATCGATCCTTAGCTAGTGGTTTGCGTAATCTCTGTAATATGGCATTAACTCTTAGCTTGAAGGTCCTTCGGTTTGCCATCTCTTTCTATGCTTCTTCTTGATACTGAGCATCTTACCTGGATCTGTCAATGTTATTGTCTTCATGGAGGCTTGTCAAGAAACACTTGTTTGGGTTTGAAAAAGATGAGAATAGACAGAAGGGATCTAAAGAAAATTCCTACCCAACACTGCAGCTCAAGGTAATTCATCTTACAATCAAGATCTAACAAGCATTTGTCACATCAAACAACATGGTTCAACCACAAACAAACTAGTATGGTCATACCACAATTTGATATGATCATAACATATTACGATGTCGTTCTTACATAGATCTTAAATGGAGGTCCAACTAGGGCTTCTTGGGTGTCTTCCAGGTAGTAGTCTACTCTTTCTATCTTTGAGGTCCTTCTAGGTGCTATGCAGTCTATACTTGAGTCTTCCTCCAAGCTCTTCGATAGCTTTCATGAATTGCATCTTGCGAAGTTGAGGAATAATATACGAAGCATCAATCTCTTCTTGATAGTCTTCATGGGATAAGATTTCTAAGGAATGAGAAAGAATTTTAAACGTGAAGTAGATGAGAATATAAGAAGTTAAATTGCAAACACCTTTCTAATAAAAACTGAATTAGATAGATTTTTCATCCTAGGGGCCTTCCTAATCTCTCTCATCTTCTTTTGCTCATCTTGAACATGAACTTCTCTTCTTGTTCTTAGAATACCTTCTCCTTCTCCTTGAGTTGGGCAAGTAGCTTGTCATTTGCTAAGTAGTTTTTCTAAGTCCTAGAACTATTGATGCTTAGACCTTAGACTCCTTCAATTTTCTTCCTTTGATGATAGGGGCGGGTGGATCTTGAAGTCCTTTGAGGTGTTGAAGCTGAAGCTCCTCGTCTTTGAGTTGGAGTGAAGAGTAGGGACAAAATGACTAAGGGAAGAGTTTACGAGATAATGAGTGTGTAAATTTTTAACTTAGAAATAAAAGCAATTCCTATATCTCTAAGGGGTCTTTGTCCAATCCTAGGGTCACGAACCTAAGGGCAATGATGGGTTCGTAGCATAGAAAACAAAAATTTTCCTACGAATGAACACATAAACTAGCCAAGAACATCTACGAGATGGTAGCAACGGAGACTAACCCTCGAAGACCGGTAGCGGGGATTACATTCCCGCACAAACGTTGCCGATGGAGAGTTGAGGAAGACGCACGTAGTCGACGTAGTGGTTCACTTGACGTAGTCGACGTAGTGGTTCACTTGACGATCACGAGATCATGTACACGGCGCCACAACCGGCGGCGCCCCGTGCTCAGTCACACGTACGGCTCGTCGTCGACTCCTCCACGCCCTCGGTCCAGCGGGGCAGCGGAAGAAGGGATCTGCCGGACACTCCAACACACACTTCTCCAAGTGTGTGAAACTCGAACTAACAATCTGGCAGAGCTTCGCTAAGCCAAGACGGATTTTGGGGCAGCAACTTTGCGGGAGAGAGGAAGAACCAATGGTGTGTGAAACTTGGAGGAGAGGGGGGGGGGGTTTATAGGGGAGGAGGGGGCAGCCCCCCAAGGGGGTGCACCGGCCACTAGGAGGAGGTCCTCCTCCTCATCATGGTGGTAACCCCCCCTTTATTCCCTTCATGGTGGTAACCCCCTCATCAACATGAGGTAACCCCCATTTTAATTTTGCATGACATTCATGCTAATTAAAATTCACACTTATTGATTTAATAAAACATTTTTATTTCTTTAATATTTTTTAATTCATTCAATTAACAAACATTAACAAATACACCCTTGAGTTATTTCGATATCCTGAAACAGTTTCGGTGCTTTTCTGAAACAACCCTCATGCTGTCCTGTAATTCGATCGGAGTATCGTATCCACTCAAAAACGATGGCAAACCTTAAGTGTGTCACCCTACAGTTCGTGAATAACGTGGATATGATCGAGACTCCTCTCCGATCAATAATCATCAGCGGGATCTGGAAATCCATGATGACTCCCACTTACTCAACGATGAACTAGTGATCGTGTGAACCAATAACGAACATAGTTAATTCCTTTTGTCTCGCGATATTATTACTTGTCCAAGATCCGATCATTTGGTATCAACCATACCTAGTTCGATCTCGTTCCCGACAAGTCTCTTTAATCGTTCCGTGATAATGCATTCCCGTGACCTAGTCACAGGCTTGCAAGCGATTCTAATGCAATATCACCGAGAAGGGCCCAGAGAATATCTTCCCATCATCGGGTCGGACAAATTCCACTCTTGATCCATGAGCCTCAACTAATACTTTCAGAATACCCAAATCAACCTTTATAATCACCCTGTAACGGTGTGACATTTGATATCATCAAAGCATTCTTCCGGCATCAGTGATTAACATGATCTCATGGTCTGAGGATTAGAACTATTTCGAATGAGTTTGATATAGCAATGAACTTGATGACTTGATCGTATTGCTATTCGTACTATGGTTGTGAGTGTTCATCACATCATTCTTCTAATGATATGACCCCGTTATTAACAACATCCAATGTTCATGATCAGGAAACCTTGATCATCGGTTAATCAACGAGCTAGTATAAAAGAGAGGCTTTACTTGGAACCCTTTTAGTTTATTAATCACACAAGTATTAATGTTTCCGATTAATACAATTTTAGCATGAGAAATAAACATCTATTATGAACACGGAATAATATAATAACAACTTTATTATTGCCTCTCGGGCATATTCCTTTCAGTCTCCCACTTGCACTAGAGTTAATAATCTAGATTACATAGTGATGAATCTAACACCCATTGAGTTCTGGTACTGATCATGTTTTGCCTTGGGGAGAGCTTTAGTCAACGGGTCTGCCACATTCAGATCCGTGTGTACTTTGCAAATCTTTACATCACCATCCGTGACATGTTCACGGATGGAGTGAAATCGGCGCTTCACATGCTTGAATTTCTTGTGAGACCTTGGCTCCTGAGTATTGGCTATGGCACCATTGTTGTCACAATAGATAACCATTGGATCCAATGCACTCAGAACCACACCCAGTTCAGATATGAACTCCTTCATCCAAACTGCTTCCTCCGCCGCTTCTGAAGCAGCAATGTATTCCGCCTCTGTAGTTGATCTTGCCACCACGCTTTGCTTGGAACTCCTCCAGCTTACTGCTCCTCCATTTATAATAAATGCATACCCGGATTAAGACTTAGAGTCATCCGGATCAGTGTCGAAGCTAGCATCGACGTAACAACTTGTGACGAGCTCTTCTTCACCGCCATATATGAGAAACATATCCTTAGTCCTTCGTAAGTACTTAAGGATATTCTTGACCGCCGTCCAGTGTTCCAAACCTGGATCAGATTGGTACCTACTAGTCAAACTAATAGCATGTGCCACATCCGGTCTTGTACACAACATGGCATACATGATAGAGCCTATGGTAGAGGCATAGGGAATCTTATTCATCTCTTCTCTATCTTCAGCTGTAGCCAGACCTTGAGTCTTACTCAAGACCTTTCCTTGCAACATAGGTAAGAACCCTTTCTTACTATCTTCCATTCCAAACCTCTTTAGAATCTTGTCAAGGTATGTACTTTGTGATAGCCCAATTAAGCATCTTGATCTATCTCTATAGATTTTGATGCCTAAAATATACGCCGCTTCACCAAGGTCTTTCATTGAAAACTTACTGTTTAAGTAATCTTTTACGCTCTTCAAAAGTTCCGTATCATTTCCAATCAGCAATATGTCATCCACATATAATATAGAAATGCTACAGAGCTCCCACTCACTTTCTTGTAAATACAAGTTTCTCCATAAGTTTTGACAAATCCAAACCCTTTGATAACTTCGTCAAAACGGAGGTTCCAACTTCGGGACGCTTGCTTCAATCCATAAATGGATCGCTGAAGTTTGCATACCTTGTCAGCATCCTTAGGATCAACAAAACCCTTGGGCTGTACCATGTACAACTCTTCCTCAATGTTGCCATTAAGGAACGCGGTTTTCACATCCATCTGCCAAATTTCATAATCGAAAATGCAGCAATTGCTAACATAATCCTAACAGACTTTAGCATCGCTACGGGTGAGAAAGTCTCATCGTAGTCAACTCCTTGAATTTGTGGGAAACATTTTGCGACAAGTCGTGCTTTATAGACGGTCACATTACCATCAGCGTCTGTTTTCTTCTTGAAAATCCATTTATTCTCAACGGCCTTTTGGTCATTGGGAAGTTCCACCAAAGTCCATACTTGGTTTTCATACATGGATTCCATTTCGGATTTCATGGCTTCATGCCATTTGTTGGAATCTGGGCTCATCAACGCTTCATCATACGTCGCAGGGTCATCGTTCTCAACAATGGCATTTACGACAAGATCACCGTACCATTCAGGAGCAGCGCGTGTTCTTGTCGACCTGCGAGGTTCGGTAGCATCCTCTTTTGGAGTTTCATGATCTTCATCATTAGCTCCCACTTCATTTGGTGAAGTCACCACCGGAACGGTTTCCGGCGCTGCGCCACTCGCCAATTCATGAAGAGGAGGTTCAATAACCTCATCGATTTCTACCTTCCTACTATTCACACCTTTCGAGAGAAACTCCTTCTCCAAAAAGGATCCGTTCTTAGCAACAAACACTTTGCCTTCGGATCTGTGATAGAAGGTGTACCCAATTGTTTCTTAGGGTATCCTATGAAGACGCATTTTTCCGCTTTGGGTTTGAGTTTATCAGGCTGAAGTTTCTTCACATAAACATCGCATCTCCAAACTTTTAGAAATGATAGCTTAGGTTTGTTTCCAAACCATAATTCATACGGTGTCATTTCAACGGATTTAGATGGAGCCCTATTTAAAGTGAAAGTGGCTATTTCCAGCGCATAACCCCAAAAAGATAGTGGCAGATCGGTAAGAGACATCATAGACCGAACCATATCCAATAAGGTGCGGTTATGACGTTCGGATACACCATTTCGTTGTGGCGTTCCAGCGGGAGTGAGTTGTGAAACTATTCCACATTCTCTCATATGTGTGCCAAACTCGTAACTTAGATATTCTCCTCCACGATCTGATCGTAGAAATTTAATCTTTTTGTTACGATGATTTTCTACTTCACTCTGAAATTCTTTAAACTTTTCAAACGTTTCAGACTTGTGTTTCATTAAGTAAATATATCCATATCTACTTAAGTCATGAGTGAAAGTAACAAAATAACGATATCCACCCCGCACCGGCACACTCATAGGTCCACATACATCAGTATGTATGATTTCCAATAAGTCTGTCGCCCATTCCATTGAACCGGAAAACGGCATTCTAGTCATCTTGCCCATAAGATATGGCTCGCATGTCTCAAATGATTCATAATCAAGTGATTCCAGAAGTCCATCCGAATGAAGCTTCTTCATGCGTTTAACACCAATATGACCTAAACGGCAGTGCCACATGTATGCGGCTATATCATCATTTAACTTAATTCTTTTGGCATTCACGTTATGAATATGTGTTTCATTACTATCAAGATTCAAAAGAAATAAATCTTTCTTCTCAGGTGCATGTCCATAAAAGATATTATTCATATAAATCAACGCAGGCACCAAATAACATTTATTCAGGTTTAAAACTAATCCAGATGGTAAATGTAGAGGCAGCGTCCTGACGGCGATCACATCAACTTTTGATCCATTGCCGACGCACATCGTGACCTCATCCTTCGCAAGTTGCTGCCTGTTCTTTAGCCCCTGTTTCGAGTTACATATGTGAGCAACCAAACCAGTATCAAATACCCAGGTGCTATTGCGACTACTAGTAAGGTACACATCAATAACATGTATATCATATATACCTTTGTTAATCTTCCCGTTCTTCTTATCCGCCAGATACTTTGGGCAGTTGCGCTTCCAGTGCCCCGTTTCCTTGCAGTAGAAGCACTCAGTTTCAGGTTTAGGACCAGCCTTGGGTTTCTTCTCAGAACCAGCAACAGATTTGCCGTCCCTCTTGTTTCTACCCTTGGACTTATTATCCTTTCTACCTTTCTTGAAATTAGTGCTCTTATTGACCATCAACACTTGATGTTCCTTTTTGATCTCCACTTCTGTAGTCTTAAGCATTGAGAGAAGCTCGAGGAGAGACTTCCTCATGCCCTGCATGTTGTAGTTCATCACAAAGCCCTTGAAGCTAGGTGGGAGAGATTGGAGAACCCGATGTATTCCCAACTCATTGGAAATCGTTATTCCCAAAGAGATGAGCTTATCGGCGTACCCAGACATTTTGAGTACGTGCTCACTAATGGAGCTGTTCTCTTCCATCATGCAGCTAAAGAACTTTTCTGAAGCATCATAACTCTCTACGGCAGTATGGGAGTCAAAAATCAGTTTCAACTCTCCCATTGTATCATAAGCGTTGCTGTTCTCGAAATGTTTTCGCAGCTCCGGCTCAAGTCCATACAGTATGCCGCAATGAACTAAACTGTGGTCCTCCTTACGAGTCAGAAAAACATTTTTCTCTTCATCGGGAGCATCTTCTGCAGGCGAGTTACCTAGCGGTGCCTCAAGCACATAGCCCTTTTGAGAGGCATTGAGGAGAATCCTCAAGTTAAGTGCCCAGTTGGTGAAGTTGCTACCGTTGGTGGCTAGTTTTTCTTTCTCCATGAACGCATTGAAATTTAGAGCAGGTGGTGCCATGATCTACAGATTATTTGCAAAGTTAATTTAGACTAAGTCCATAATAGAATGAGTTCAGGTTAAATCAAATTCTACGTGAACTCCCACTTAAAAACAACATCCCTCCTAGTTTTCTTAAGTGACTACACGAACCAAATCCACTATACCGCAACCGATCATCACGTGCAACGGCATAGTTTCAAAGGCGAACATCACCATGTTCATCATATCAACCATATAACTCATGCTTAACCTTTCGGTTCGTGTTCCGAGGCCATGTCTGTACATGCTAGGCTCAACAAGTAGAACCATAACATTTGCGTGTGTAAAACTGTCTTACACCCGTCGTATGTGAACGTAGAGTCTATCACACCCGATCATCACGAGGTGTCTCAAAACGACGAACTTTCTTGACGGTGCATGTTATAGGAGAACACATTTTATCTTGATATTTATGTGAGAGGGATCATCTTATGATGCTACCGCGCGATCAAATCTAAGCAGAATAAGATGCATACAAATATCACATGCATATATAATGTGATATGATATGGTCCTTCACGCATTCGATCTCCATCTTGTGCGTCATGGCATGATCTCCATCATTCCACCGGCGTAGCTCCAAGGTCCATGGCGCGCCACCTTGGTTGTCTTCCTCCATTACAATATATCACTTGGATATATATATATATTCGGCACACAGGACATTTAAATGTAAAGACAACCATATCACATCACATGCCCCGCAAAAACAAGTTAGACGTTTCTAATTTGTCTTGCATATTTTACGTGGTTTGGGGCTTTCTAGAAAGAACCGTTCTTACCTACGAACATGTAACCACAACGGTGATAAAATATTATTAACAACTCTTTGTAAAATAGATCATAACTATAGTGGGAGAAACGTGCACCCGCAAAGCCACATATGCCGAAGCATGTCAAGTGTGGGACAAGTCTCATGAACGCGGTCACGTAAGGTTAGTCTCGGGCAGCTTCAATCCCACTATGGCACTATGATCCAAAATACAAAATAAATTGCAATAACATGATCATCAACGCCCACATCCACATGTGTTCTAACCGTGCATACCAACTACGCATAGAGATGGCTCTGATACCACTGATGGGTTTGTAGCATAGAAAACAAAAATTTTCCTACGCATGAACACATAAACTAGCCAAGAACATCTATGAGATGGTAGCAACGGAGACTAACCCTCGAAGACCGGTAGCGGGGATTATGTTCCCGCACAAATGTTGTCGATGGAGAGTTGAGGAAGACGCACGTAGTCGACGTAGTCATTCACTTGACATAGTCGACGTAGTGGTTCACTTGACGATCACAAGATCGTGTACACGGCGCCACAACCGGCGGCGCCCCCGTGCTCAGTCACACGTACGGCTCGTCGTCGACTCCTCCACGCCCTCGGTCCAGCGGGGCAGCGGAAGAAGGGATCCGCTGGACACTCCAACACACACTTCTCCAAGTGTGTGAAACTCGAACTAACAATCCGACAGAGCTTCGCTAAGCCAAGACGGATTTTGGGGCAGCAACTTTGCGGGAGAGAGGAAGAACCAATGGTGTGTGAAACTTGGAGGAGAGGGGGTGATACGTCTCAAACGTATCTATAATTTTTGATGCTCCATGCTTGTTTTTACACCATTTGCCTATTGTTTCGTTACACTTAGTGGCACTTTTATGCATTTTCCGAACTAACCTATTAACGAAGTGCCACAGTGCCAATTTCCTGTTTTCTGCTGTTTTTGTGTTTCAGAAGTGATACACAGGAAATATTCTCGGAATTGGACGAAACAAGTTCCTGAAGTCTTATTTTAGCCGGAAGCTTCCAGAGATCCGAAGAGGAGTAGGAGGGGGGCCACCAGGGGCCCACACACAGGGGTGGCGCGGCCAGCCCCTGGCCCGCGCCACCACCGTGTGAGGCCACCTGGCCCCACCTCTGACGACGCCCCTTCGCCTATAAAGACCCCCCGACGGAAAAAACCTAAGTACCCGATCAATTTTCCAGAACACATCGCGATCCGCCGCCACCGTCGACCCGAAGATCGGGAGGGTCCAGAAGCTCTTCCTGGCACCCTGCCGGAGAGGGGAATCGCCACCAGAGGTCTTCTTCATCGCCATGCTTGCCTCCGGAGTGATGAGTGAGTAGTCTACCTTGGACTATGGGTCCATAGCAGTAGCTAGATGGTTGTCTCCTCCACCATGTGCTTCATGTTTAGATCTCATGAGCTGCCTTACATGATTGAGATCACCGTTATGTAATTCTACATGTTTGGTTTGTTGGGATCCGATGAATATTGGTGTTTATGATTAAGTTGCTGTACTGAATTATATCTTTTGTTATCTCTATGTTGTTTATGATCTTGCATGCTCTCCGTTGTTAGTAGCTATCTTGGCCGAGTAGTTGCTAGTGACTCCAAGAGGGGGTATTTATGCTCGATAGTGGGTTCATGCCTCTATTTCACCTGGGGGAGTGACAGAAACCTCTAAGGTGGTAGATGTGCTGTTGCTACTAGGGAGAAAACAACATTCATATGCTCAAGGGCATATGCTTTGTTTACATTACACACTTTGCTTAATGCAATTATCTGTTGTTCGCAACTTAATACTTCTAGGGTGTTCAGATTGATATCCCAGGGAGTGGATTATTAGTCATAGATGCAGTTGGATGGCGGTCTATGTATTTTGTTGTAATGCCCAGAGTAAATCTCATAGTGATCTTCTTGACATATCACGTTATCTTTATTCTATCAATTGCCCAACTGTAATTTGTTTACCCAGCATGTGCTATTTTATCTATGGAGAGACACCACTAGTGAACTGTGGACCCCGGTCCTATTTACATCATATTGCTATCACCTGTTTACTTTACTCGTACTGTTTACTTTATTCGCATACTCTACTGTTTTCCACTCGATACGCTCATAACCTTTGTTTCAAGCAAACCGGTGAGATTGACAACCTCATCGCAAGTTGGGAACAAAGTATTTGTTTGTGTGTGTGTAGGTTCCGCATCACCTTCAGTCGTCATTGTCTCTCCTCTCCTGATCGATAAACCTTGGTATCTTAACTGAGGGAAAACTCGCTGCTATACTCATCATACCTTCCTCTTGGGGTTCCCAACGGGCTGGTTATCCACCACGCACAAGGACTGTCTGCAGCAACATTCATTTGGAGTAGCAGCCTATTTTCTGGCACCGTTGCCGGGGAGGAAGAGAAGACTTCTGCGAGGGGAGTTCTTCGCACACACATTCTTTACTTTGTTATTGTTTTGCTTTACTTTATTTACTTTACCTGCATTGCTTTTTATCAAAAACCCAAAAAAAATTAGAATCCTTGGTAGTTGTTTTTACTTGTTTACTTTCGTTTTGCTGAAATGGCCAATCCTGAAAACACCAAGTTGTGTGACTTTACTAGCATGAACAATAGTGATTTTATCTGTACTCCTATTGCACCACCTGCTACTGCTGCAAACTTTTATGAGATTAAGCCTGCTTTATTGAACCTTGTTATGAAAGAGCAATTTTCTGGTGCTAGTACTGAAGATGCTGCAGCTCATCTCAACGATTTTGATGAGCTATGTGAGATGCAGAAATATAAGGATGTTGATAGTGATATTATTAAGCTCAAGTTGTTTCCTTTTTCTTTGAGAGGAAAAGCTAAAGATTGGTTGCTGTCTTTGACTAAGAATAGTATTGATTCATGGGCTAAGTGTAAGGACGCTTTTATTGGTAGATACTATCCTCCTGCTAAGATTATAGCTTTGCATAGCAATATTATGAAGTTTACTCAGTTTGATAATGAACATGTTGCTCAGGCTTGGGAAAGAATGAAATCTATGATAAAGAATTGCCCCACTCATGGACTGACTACTTGGATGATTGTCCAAACTTTTTATGCAGGACTGAATTTTTCTTCAAGGAACCTACTTGATTCAGCAGCTGGAGGCACTTTTATGTCCCTTACCTTGGGCGCCGCATCAAAGCTACTCGACAACATGATGGTAAATTATTCTGAATGGCACACCGAGAGAGCTCCACAAGGTAAGAAGGTAAATTTTGTTGAGGAAACCTCTTCCTTAAGTGATAAGATTGATACCATTATGGCTATGCTTGCTAATGATAGGACTCATGTTGATCATAATAATGTTCCTTTGGCCTCTCTGGTTGCTCAAGAAGAGTATGTTGATGTGAATTTCATTAGAAACAATAATTTTAACAACAATGCTTATAGGAACAATTTTGCTAGTAACAATTATAGGCCGTATCCTTCTACCAATGGTAATGGTTATGGTAACTCTTATGGTAATTCCTACAACAACACTAGGGCCGCGCCCTCCGAGCTTGAGGTAATGCTCAAGGACTTCATCGGTAAGCAAACTGCTTTTAACAAGTCTGTTGAGGAAAAGTTAGGCAAAATTGATATTCTTGCTTCTAAAGTTGATAGCCTTGCTCATGATGTTGAAATTCTGAAATTAAAAGTGCTTCCTAATGATGTGAAAGAGAACAATGTTTTTGCTACCGCTAATGCAATCCAAGTTGGAATTGATGAAAATTTTAGATTGTTAGCGGAATTGCATGCCAGGTGGGAAAGAGAAGATGAGATGGCTAGAGAGATGAAGGTATGTACCATTACTACCTCTAATGATGTTGCTCCTACTGGTAGCAACCCTCTTACTTTGATTGGTGTAGAGAAAACTCCCACTCCTTGTGTTAAAATGCCTAAAACTGCCAAAACTTTTTCTCAAAAGAGTGCTGAAATTTTTCGGAGTGTGGGAGATGATAGCTCTATGTCTTTTAATGATTTTGATGTTGATGGCTGCAATATATCTGAAGTTATTTTGTTCTTGAAAAAGCTTGCTTTGACTCCCAATGCTAGTTCTTTAAATATTGCTTTTACTAAGCATATTACCAATGCTCTCATAAAGATTAGGGATGAAAAGTTGAAGCAGAAAGCCTCTGTTCCCAAGAAGTTTGAAGATGGTTGGGAACCCATCATTGATATGCATGTTAATGGTTATGATTGCCATGCTTTATGTGATCTAGGTGCTAGTATTTCTATCATGCCTAGAAAGATTTATGACATGCTTGATTTACCACCGCTTGAAAAATGTTATTTTGATGTTCCTATTGTTGATGTTGCTAAGAAGAAACCTTGGGGAAGGATT
Source organism: Dactylis glomerata (assembly GCA_007115705.1). Classification (NCBI taxonomy): domain Eukaryota; kingdom Viridiplantae; phylum Streptophyta; class Magnoliopsida; order Poales; family Poaceae; genus Dactylis; species Dactylis glomerata. The sequence continues at coordinate 459,266 of QXEO01000643.1, forward strand.
AATGATGTTCTTATTGTGGTTAACAATAACCTTGTTCCCGTTGATTTTCTTGTTATGGACGTTGAATGCCATGCTTCATGTCCTATTATTTTGGGAAGACCCTTTCTTCGAACTGTAGGTGCTATCATTGATATGAGGGAAGGCACTATTAAGTATCAATTCCCACTTAAGAAAGGTATGGAACACTTCCCTAGGAAAAGAAAGAAATTACTTTTTGACTCTATTCTTAGAGCAAATTATGAGCTTGATGCTTCATCACTTGATATTACTTGATTCACAATTTTCTGCGCCTAGCTCAAAGGCGTTAAAGAAAAGTACTCTTGGGAGATAACCCAATGTTTTCTTTTCAGTACTTTTTCTTTTATTTGAGTCTTGGAAGTCATTACTACTGTAATGACCGCTCCTTATCTTGTTTATTTCGTTTTTGTGCCAAGAGAAGCCTCTAATTTGAGTGAGGTAAAGATTTGGGGATGTTGCTGTCCTGAAACTGTTTTCGGTGCTGCACCGTAAAAATTCGTGAAAATTCTCTGTTTATATTTTCGACCTGCGATTTCTTGTGAATATGCCCCAGGTTATATCCAAACTTTTCTTAGTTGAACACTTTTTGATTTGAGCAACAGAAAATCCCTAAAAAATTCGACCTTTGTCAGCTGTTCAGTTTTGACAGATTTCTGCCAATATTTGTGTTTGCCACTTTATCGCTTTCTTTTGAGTTCTTTTGATCACGGAACTTTTGGGGAGGTTGCTACAGTAGTATTTGCTATATATGTGGTGGTTTTGAGTTGAAACCTGAAGCAAATAGAGGATTGATTATATGTTATGCTTACACTAATGTTGCTAATAGAATTGTGTTTAGTTTTGTATGAAGGAAGTTTTCAAGTGTAGGGATTGGAGAATGATGAGATGAGTTGAAGAATGGACAAAAGCTCAAGCTTGGGGATGCCCATGCATCACCCCAAGAAATATCCAAGAAATACAAGCGTCAAAGCTTGGGGATGCCCCCGAGGCACCCCTTCTTCATCGGCAAAAATCAGGTCACCTTTCAAAACACTATATTTTTATTGCTTCATGCACTATGTGTTTTTCTTGGAGCGTCAGTTGTTTTAGTTTTCGTAGTTAGTTTAGTTTGTTTGTTTGCTGCAATAAATGGTTGGACCCCAACAAATTTCTTTTGGAGAAGTTGCTCGTTTTCATTTGCCAAGAACACTCAGTTTTCACTCTTATCGGTTATCATGTGTTCTTCTTTTTCCGCTACTGCTTTTGGTTTTCGTTTTCGCCTTGATTTGCATTCAGATCTTGACATATCTTTTCATCAAGGTGTATTTTTGCCTGTGATCTTTATTGGTTTTCATCAAAAGAGGTGTCTTTAAAAATTTCAAATGGTGTTGGAAAAGAGAAAAAGCTTTGTGCAAAATAGTGGTACAAGAAGGAGCTTGTGTAGACTGCGGCTTAGGCTTTTTCATGTCATGCTTGATGTATTTTTGATAGTATGCTTAGTGGTTTTGCTGTAGCATGACTTGTCTCAAATAACTGAGATTGCTTAATGATCCTTTGAAAAAATCATGCGTTGTTTTTATTGTATGGAAGCATTATTTTGGTTTTCTCCTTGATGCTTTATTTGGGTTGACTTGGCGCATGCTCACACATGTTAGACTCTTACAAAGTCGCCAATAGCCTTCATGATCATTTAGTTTTTAACTTTTGATGCCATCGTATGCTTCTTTTAATGTCGCTTTGTCGCTTTGCATGATTATGGCCATTATTGCTCTCTTAGTTGGTCGCTCCCAGTCTTTTGCTAGCCCTCGCCTTGTACTGAGTATGAGCTCTACTCGTGCATCCAACTCCTAAAAGCCAAAGTTTTCCATTGTGTCCACCATACATACCTACTAGCAATTTGCTATTCCAAGTAAATTTGACTTGCTTTTATTTTCTCTTCAAATTAAACTCTTACCAGTGTTATGCGAAACTCGGTTAGTAAAGCTCTCACGAACCGGAAGGCACACTTTACTTTTTCCTGTTCTTAAAAATTTGACATTGTGGTCTCTTATGTTGAGTTGTTATGCTTGCAAGTTGTAAGTTGGAGACTAGCCCAGCCATGCAGTCATGGGCAAGCTTTCAACATTGCACTTCTTATTTGAGTTGATATCGTGATCTTTTGTTTATGGATGCCCGCGGTGTGAAATGAATTGGGAATCTTGTAGGGATCATGGAGTTTGTATATGTGTTAGGGAAACGCCGGGCCGCCAATCTAAGCCATGCATAATTCATGGTGGAAATTTGCAGCATACCCATGGTGAACATTCGACGACGCATCTCATAATAAAAAGCTAAACAAAAGGCAAATAAAAGAGATGTCGAGGTGTTCATTGTCTGCTTGTCCTGTCATTTTGGTGTGGGCTTGTTCCATGTCATCGGGCACGGAGGTACCCCATTGGCGGTTCTCAATGATATGCTTATACTTACAATGACAAGAGCCTTGCTTGGGACTCTAAGTAAAGTAGCATGAGGTTTGGGTACTCGTATTCACGGGGCACGAGGTTTTCAACTTATGATTTGTCAAGCATATGCATCATAATTGTTCTCGCATTAACTTTAACCATTCAAGATGCTTATGATGGGGGCAATGAGAGCTCAAAGCCGGTAAGTACCATAATTTTTGAAGGTTATAAAACTTGCAATCACTGCTTCCCTCTGCGAAGGGTCTTTCTTTTACTTTTATGTTGAGTCACCACCTTCTTTCTTTATGCACCATTAAGAGAGCATAGTTGTCATTCTTAGTGTGATATGCATTGTCCCAAAGTTCATTGATTGATTCATATTGTTGGTTTCACTTGTTCTTAAATTATTTGTATCTAGTCGCCCTCTTAAACTTGAAGGTGTCCTATGCATTTATGTTTTGCTCTCTTTGAAGGACAAGCTAAAAACTATTTGTATGTTTTTCCTTATGATTTGAACACACGTTTGACTTTCATTATTTCATTATCATGATCTTTTGTTTGTGTTCATTTGCATGTTTACAACATGGTTGCTAAGTTCTTATTGTCATGATTATATCTTCATGCCCATGTTTTAAGTTCTTATGATCCCAGCTCACCAATGCTTACATATATGATCAAGATTGTGTAGGTGCATGTCACCTCAAAAATTATTTATTTTGTTATCACTTACCTACTCGAGGACGAGCAGGAGTTAAGCTTGGGGATGCTTGATACGTCTCAAACGTATCTATAATTTTTGATGCTCCATGCTTGTTTTTACACCATTTGCCTATTGTTTCGTTACACTTAGTGGCACTTTTATCCATTTTCCGGAACTAACCTATTAACGAAGTGCCACAGTGCCAGTTTCCTGTTTTCTGCTGTTTTGTGTTTCAGAAGTGATACACAGGAAATATTCTCGGAATTGGACGAAACAAGTTCCTGAAGTCTTATTTTACCCGGAAGCTTCCAGAGATCCGAAGAGGAGTAGGAGGGGGGCCACCAGGGGCCCACACACAGGGGTGGCGCGGCCAGCTCCTGGCCCGGGCCACCACCATGTGAGGCCACCTGGCCCCACCTCTGACGACGCCCCTTCGCCTATAAAGATCCCCCGACGGAAAAAACCTAAGTACCCGATCAATTTTCCAGAACACATCGCGATCCGCCGCCGCCGTCGACCCGAAGATCGGGAGGGTCCAGAAGCTCTTCCCGGCACCCTGCCGGAGAGGGGAATCGCCACCGGAGGTCTTCTTCATCGCCATGCTTGCCTCCGGAGTGATGAGTGAGTAGTCTACCTTGGACTATGGGTCCATAGCAGTAGCTAGATGGTTGTCTCCTCCACCATGTGCTTCATGTTTAGATCTCATGAGCTGCCTTACATGATTGAGATCACCGGTATGTAATTCTACATGTTTGGTTTGTTGGGATCCGATGAATATTGGTGTTTATGATTAAGTTGCTGTACTGAATTATATCTTTTGTTATCTCTATGTTGTTTATGATCTTGCATGCTCTCCGTTGTTAGTAGCTATCTTGGCCGAGTAGTTGCTAGTGACTCCAAGAGGGGGTATTTATGCTCGATAGTGGGTTCATGCCTCTATTTCACCTGGGGGAGTGACAGAAACCTCTAAGGTGGTAGATGTGCTATTGCTACTAGGGAGAAAACAACATTCATATGCTCAAGGGCATATGCTTTGTTTACATTACACACTTTGCTTAATGCAATTATCTGTTGTTCGCAACTTAATACTTCTAGGGTGTTCGGATTGATATCCCAGGGAGTGGATTATTAGTCATAGATGCAGTTGGATGGCGGTCTATGTATTTTGTTGTAATGCCCAGAGTAAATCTCATAGTGATCTTCTTGACATATCACGTTATCTTTATTCTATCAATTGCCCAACTGTAATTTGTTTACCCAGCATGTGCTATTTTATCTATGAAGAGACACCACTAGTGAACTGTGGACCCCGGTCCTATTTACATCATATTGCTATCACCTGTTTACTTTACTCGTACTGTTTACTTTACTCGCATACTCTACTGTTTTCCACTCGATACGCTCATAACCTTTGTTTCAAGCAAACCGGTGAGATTGACAACCTCATCGCAAGTTGGGAACAAAGTATTTGTTTGTGTGTGTGCAGGTTCCGCATCACCTTCAGTCGTCATTGTCTCTCCTCTCCTGATCGATAAACCTTGGTATCTTAACTGAGGGAAAACTCGCTGCTATACTCATCATACCTTCCTCTTGGGGTTCCCAACGGGCTGGTTATCCACCACGCACAAGGACTGTCTGCAGCAACATTCATTTGGAGTAGCAGGGGGGGGGGGGTTATAGGGGAGGAGGGGGCAGCCCCCCAAGGGGGTACGCCGGCCCCTAGGAGGAGGTCCTCCTCCTCATTATGGTGGTAACCCCCCCTTCATTCCCTTCATGGTGGTAACCCCCTCATCAATATGAGGTAACCCCCATTTTAATTTTGCATGACATTCATGCTAATTAAAATTCACACTTATTGATTTAATAAAACATTTTTATTTCTTTAATATTTGTTAATTCATTCTATTAACAAACATTAACAAATACACCCTTGAGTTATTTCGATATCCCGAAACAGTTTCGGTGCTTTTTTGAAACAACCCTCATGCTGTCCTGTAATTCGATCGGAGTATCGTATCCACTCAAAAACGACGGCAAACCTTAAGTGTGTCACCCTACGGTTCGTTAATAACGTGGACATGATCGAGACTCCTCTCCGATCAATAATCATCAGTGGGATCTAGAAATCCATGATGACTCGCACTTACTCAACGATGAACTAGTGATCGTGTGAACCAATAACGAACATAGTTAATTCCTTTTGTCTCGCGATATTATTACTTGTCCGAGATCCGATCATTTGGTATCAACCATACCTAGTTCGATCTCGTTCCCGACAAGTCTCTTTACTCGTTCTGTGATAATGCATTCCTGTGACCTAGTCACATGCTTGCAAGCGATTCTAATGCAATATCACCGAGAAGGGCCCAGAGAATATATTCCCGTCATCGGGTCAGACAAATTCCACTCTTGATCCATGAGCCTCAACTAATACTTTCAGAATACCCAAATCAACCTTTATAATCACCTTGTAATGGTGTGATGTTTGATATCATCAAAGCATTCTTCCGGCATCAGTGATTAACATGATCTCATGGTCTGAGGATTAGAACTATTTCGTATGAGTTTGATATAGCAATGAACTTGATGACTTGATCGTATTGCTATTCATACTATGGGTGTGAGTGTTCATCACATCATTCTTCTAATGATATGACCCCGTTATTAACAACATCCAATGTTCATGATCAGGAAACCTTTGATCATCGGTTAATCAATGAGCTAGTATAAAAGAGAGGCTTTACTAGGAACCCTTTTAGTTTATTAATCACACAAGTATTAATGTTTCCGATTAATACAATTCTAGCATGAGAAATAAACATCTATTATGAACACGGAATAATATAATAACAACTTTATTATTGCCTCTCGGGCATATTCCTTTCAGGCAACACAATGCTCTGATACCATCTGTAATGACCTCACCTTTTAAATATGATGATCCCTGTGCTTTTCAGTGCTAGTCCCTGGATCAAACGCTCGCACACACAGTTTAAGATGTAATATCAAGAAACAAAGGTCATTTTATTACAGAATAGTGTTCTACACATTTTTAGGAATCCAGGGACATATTATTTGCAATTTTTGGATCTATAGAACAAAAGATATGAATTAATTAAGTTAACAGATAGGTTTGATTCAATTTGAAAATGAATTCAAATTGAATACTGAAACTATGAATTATTATGGCACTAATGGATTCTACAAGTCTCAAGGTTTCCAATGGTATATTATTTGTAATATTTTGAGTTACAGATCGATGGTTATGATTTTTGCAAGTTTGCAGATGTTTGAAAGGATTTGAATCTAATTTGATTTAGGACAGACCTGGGCTTGACACGTGGCGCAACCTCGTTGGAGGGTACCAGTTCGTTCGGATCACTGACGGGGAGCGTTGGATCTATGTGATTTGGACGCACCAGATCGTCCGATACCTGTTCTGATAAGTGATCTGTCAGGGTCATTGGATCAGGATCCGATGGTCAAAAGAAAAGGAAGAGGATCTCACCTAGGGTTAGATCTCCGGTGAGCAATCTCCGGCAAGGGTGACTCGGTGGTGGACGGTGGCGGACTTTCGATGATCTTCGGACAACGGCGAGGGCGCGACGAGATCCAGCGAGGTGCGGCGAACTCGTTCATGTGATCCACGGTGTGGATTGCTTCTAGAAGGAGGGGTAGGGATCGGCTAGAGCTGCGCAGGGCGGCAGTGAGCTTCGGCCGTCGACGTTCTTCTCGATCTGCTGCAGATTGGATGAGGGAAACAGGTCAAGGAGGAGCGCCGTGTCATAGGGAAGGAGGTAGGAGAGAGGGAGGAAGTTGGGGTTCACCGGCGATGTCGAATTCGTCCGGGGAAGCTTGCAGGTCTGCGGACGTTCGGCGATGAATTCCGTCGATTTTGGTGGTGCTTCGCGAGAGAAGAGAAAAGGAGGCGAGGGAGGAGATGCAGGGCTATTTATAGCCGGCTCTAGCTTGCAGGAGGGGCTAGGGTTCGAGCGCTGGCAAGATCGGACGGTGCAGAGGGCAGCCGTGCTTGGGCTGGACTGCGTCGCGAGGAAGGAGGAGCTTCTGACGCACGGGCCCAGGCTGTCAGCGGCTGGTGGTGTACCGGTTTGGGAGAGAAAATAATTGGGCTGCGGGCTGAGTTGGCGGTTGGGCCGAATTGGTGCCCGGCGGCCTGTTCCATATTTTTTTGTTCTGATTCCTTTTCTTTTTCTGTTTTCTTTTTCCTTTTCTATTTCCTGATATAATTTGCAAAAATGCTTCAAATCACTTCAAACAAATTCCTAAGTTATTCTAATGTTCCAAGCAATGTTATAAAATAGTAATAACACTAGTTTTAAAAATAAAAGATGTTTTCCAATAAAACTTTATATGCATAGCATAATGGTTTTGCTTGCATAACAAAAACTAGGATTAGGGTTTAAGAAAATAATTCTTTTAGAATTAGTGAAAATATTCTATAAACTATCATTTTGAAATTCACAATCAAGCAAAGTTTTGGAGGGCAATCTTATAAAACACTTTTGTGATTCAATCCTTTGCAAGCACGCTTGCATAAGTTTGAGTAAAAGGTAAAGATAATATTTTGGTACTTGGTTTTCTCAAAGAGGTTCTTCAAGAAATATCAGGGGGTTTTGAAAAGGTTTTTATAATAAAGCTTTCAATTAAACTCAAAAGTTTTAATTCTTTGTGAAATTTGAATCAATGCACTCAAAAAAATTTCCCCCAAAATTTGATAAAATCTTGGGATGTTACAGCGTCATGGTGAGCTTGACCTTGAGGAGGGTGCTCCTCTTGGGGGTGGTCTTGAGTGACCATGTGCGGATCTCCTTGGTGTGCTTGGCCTTGGGGTGGGTGGTCCACTTGTGGCCGCTCTTGATTCACCCGACATGTAGCGTCATGTTGTGGTTACGTTTGAGGTGGAGGACGAGGTTGTTGTAGACGCACATGGTCATCCACATGGTTGGAGCGGGAAGAAGATCTTGATGAGCGCAACCTTGAGCGATGATGTTGGCGCGCCAAGGTGTCGATGGTCGATGCCAAGGTGTCGATGGTCGATGCCAAGGTGTCGACGGTCGACTTGAGTTGCTTCAAAGTTGCGTTCGACTCCTCCACCCGTTCGTTGAGCGTGGCGTGTGAATCCGCAAGTCTTGCATTGAACCTTGCATTCGAGTCCTCAATTTTTGTGTTTGTGGTGAAGAGATGGTTGTCGTTGGCAAGTATGTTGGCCTCAAGTCATTGGAGTGTGGCATTGATGTCACCGAGCGAGGATGCATTGGTAGCTTGGAGGGCGTCGAGGCGCTCGGCCAAGGACTCCTCACCTTGTTCCGAGGTGTCTCTCCTAGGCATGGTCACAAAAGAAGAAGAAATTGGTGGAAAGGTGAGTTGGTTAGAGGAAAATACACTTGAAACAAGTCCCATAAATCAATTGAATTGATGAAAACACCCAAGGACAACCGTTGTGCACAAGTTAGAACACACGCAAAAAGGCTATCTATTGGATGGGAAGGAAAAGTGGCAATGCCAAAAAAAATGATCAAAAGAAAAGTGTGTTGTCAAATGTGGATGTGATACAAAAATTTCAAAAGTCAAAAGGGTGATCAAAAAGAACACACACGTGGAGATGGATGGGGTTAGTGCGATGGACAAAACGAGCACGACAAAATTGTCCTAACGAAGACTACGCTCAATTTGCACTAACACTCGAGAGACCGTGGCTTGGTTGCAAAAAGGAGAAGCACCGAGATTCGCACACTTGCCTCTCTTCTCACGCTCTCTTTTGCTTACAAGCTTGTGGACTCTTTTGTATTTGTGGACAATGGATGGCACACACACACACTATATGTTTCTTCTCTTCCTTTCTCCTTTTTTTGATTGGAAGTATCTCTTTTCTCTTGCTCTTGGTCCACTTCAAAACTTGGTATAGACACACACTCTCACAATGCGGGGTCAAGTGTACGATGCTTCGCAACACTAAGAAAGCCACTCTCAAAGGACAAGGTCACCAAAAGAAGAGATGTTTTGCAAGGAGAAGAGAATCTGTGAGTACCAGTCTAGGCCGGCTTTAGCCGGTTCGGTATTTTTCAAGAAAACTGGATAGGCCAGCTATTTGCTGCGCAGACCGGCTTTAGCCGGATCGGACATTTTCGCGCGAGCAGTTCATCTTTGGTGGCAGAAATTGGGCACAAAAATCCTCAAATCTGGAAGAATTAGGAAGAATTAGGCTAAGGGAACGCAAAGGAAGGTAGATCAGCACTTGAGACACGAAATCCTTGGATCAAAACCACAAAAAACTCAACAAATCTTGAGATCAAAATTCGAGGCAATTTTGGGGCTATTTTTGGATTTTCGAAATTTATGGTGGAAATCACAAACAAGAGTAAATCCGTGGCAACCAAAAGCTGCTGATACCATATGATGAGGGGTGACCTCTTGGGTGTGGCTCGATCTTCACGGATTCACAAGATTGGTGGCAGGGAACGAGGATGAACATGAAGAACATGATGAACAAATCGAAGGCAAACACACACACACAAGATACACACCGGTTGTCCTCGTTGGCCCGATTCACCAACTCAATAGAATCACAAGGAAGAGACTCCACGAGTAGAATTCCTTGTGAGAGATTGATTTGCTAGGAGTAGAATTCTACTTGGAGAAGAGACCAAATCAATGGATAGAATTACACACAAAAGTATGCAAGAGATCCACTACAAGGTAGAATTCCCCAAATAGAAGAGGCCCCAAACAAAGAGGGATGATGGTTTACTCTAGATTTGAGATCTAGTAGCAAGTTCCCTAAGGGAAAAGACATGAAGCCATGTTTATCTTAATTCTTATCTAAGCTAGAATGGGGAAAAGAGAGCCATATAAATAGGCAGCCACGACCTGGGGGCAATTTGGTAAATTAGGGAAGATTACATGGGTGGCTTCAAGGCCAAAGACGCATTGACTCGGCCAGACTGGCTTTAGCCGGTGTTAAGTCTGGCTTTAGCCGGTGTGGCCGGCTATAGCCGGTGCTGGGGCCGGCTAAAGCCGGTGGCCGGCTATAGCCGATGTTGGGGCCGACTTTAGCTGGTCCGTCGCTTGCTCCGACTTTTCTTCCGGCGTTTCCATGCTTCCTCTTCGTGTTCCTCGTCCTTGGTCGCCTCTCCATGTGGTTCATAACGGACTGCACAAATGATGTTGCCGTGACGTAGCGAACCATTCAACGTATGTTCTAGATCAAGTGTGTTTAGGAGCACATTCACCTTATCATGGAAGGCTTTAGCTCGAGCTCTTGTCATTGGCCCTTGCGGGGGACTTGGCGGTCTTGAGGCGGAGGTGTCCGAAGGCCACCCCACATCACCGCCGAAGGAGTGATAATTGACACGATGCCTGGCGCGTATTTCTTCGCCTTCTCAAAGAAAGCTAGCAGCTCCGAAAGAGGTCGACCGCGAGAAGAGCTCACCTTATCCCAATCAACCTCCTCGCCGTGTGAATAGGCAAGGGCAATAGCCCCTTCGGGCCCCGATTCACCGAGCGGCTCTTCATCGGCAAGATAGAATCTTCAGCGGTGTCGAAAACGGTGGCAAATTTCTTGAGATCAACAGCGGACATATCGGCTTTCTTCTTTGGCCACAACCTAACAACGATCCGCGTTAGCACGCGGCGCGTCAGCTCAAGGACTTCCTAGACAGATATCCAGTGCAACTCAAGCAAATTCACCGCTGCCATGAGAGGATCTTCAGTAACCGGCTGCAACAACGCCAAAGATACCCCAATTTTCTCTGCAAGCAGAAACAAAAAGGATAATAAGCGACCATCAGCAAGACAAGCAAACAGACAATAAAAAGAGCAGAAAGATACTTACCACCAGCAAGAGCCGAAACTTGGTTCAAACGCTTAGTGATGGCTTCCTCTCTCTGAATGCGCCCCTGATTTGCATCAGCAAGTGCCTTTTCTGCTTTCTTCGCCTTGGTCGCTGCTGCTTTAGCAGATTTCTCAGCAGTGGCCTTAGCGGCAGTGGCAACATCCCAGGCTTTTTGCGAAGCTTTGAGTTCGGCTTCAAGGGACGCTATTCGAGCATTGGCCGTCGCCAAGGCATCTGCAGCATGGAAAAGGGAAAAGAAAGTCGAATAAAGAAACAAAAAAAGACACACGAGGCAGGCAGAAGACACAACATAGGAAAGAAGATTACCCTGAGAAGCTCGAGCAGCCTTCAAAAATTTGACACATTCAGTACCCAAAGAGACAAATTTCTTCATCAGAATCTGTCAAAAGGAAGACATGAGTAGGAAAGTTCAAGCAATGAACAAAGCAAAACACCAGGATTAGTACTTACATCGTCAGAAGAGCTCGTTGGTCGATGGGCATTGAGGGAAGTACTGGCATCTGTCGCCTTCTTCAGACGCTTGGAGCCACAAGAAGAGGAGACCCTCTTAACAGGAGCTTCTTTCGACTTCACCACCGGAGCAGCCTCTTGGAAAGAAGGTTCATCGGCAGTAGCAACCTCAATAGAAGGAGCAGTGGCAGCATCCTTTTTCGGGTTCTCGTTGTCACTGCAAAAGGAATAAAAAGCAAAGACTTGGCATAAGTCGGGAAAAAAGAGGGGAAGCGAGTACAAGATAAAATTTCGAGTCAGCAAAAACTCATGAGTCTAAGAGGTTGAAAAGTTCCTCATCCTCATGGGGAGCAGAAGGCTCCCCGATAGCAGCCTTGGAAGCGGAGGTACTCGAAGAAATGAGTTCCTCGACACGTTTCCTCTTCCTGTCGAGACTAGGATCTTCTGAATGAGCAGGAGGAGGCGACGTAGTCGAGCTAGTTCCCTCTAGTGAATCTTCGGCATCATCTCCATCCTGGCTTTCCTCGGCCTTGGGGGCTTTGGACATAGCAGAAACAGGATCAGCCTGAATAGGTCCTTCCTCTGGCAGAGGAGGATGAGAAACAAGAAATTGGTGGCCCTGCAAAAATAAAGCCACAAAACTATCAGTAATGTAGCAACAACACAAGAACAAGGCGAATAAAACCCGTGATTGAAAACGCGCGTACCGAAGGCAAGGGATGCTCAAAGTCAAAGAAATCGGCGGCTAATGCTGCAATATCGTGATCTTTGGTGAGAGTAGTCAGAGATCTGACTCGCTTGTCGAGATCCTTCTTACCTATGTCCTCTTTAGATACTCGAGAAGATTCTTTCAAGCCAGAATATGAACAAAGTTTGGAAACATGATGCTGAAGAGGCTGGACTCGCCGTTGCAGAAAGAACGACATCAGCTGAGTCCCTGACAGCGCACCCCCACTTTCATTCTTCAGAGCCTGGATGCGAGTTAGCAGTGGCTTGATGTCTTCCATCTCAGCTTCTGTGGGTGGCGAATCCCACGATGATAACTTCTTCAGATCTTGGTTGGCATCAAAAGGGGCAATGCCGTACTGGTCAGAAGAAGAGTTTTTCTGGTCTTTGATGTAAAACCACTTCTTCTTCCAACCTTGCACTGAGGCAGCCATGGAAAATTCCAAATAATGAACCTCAGTGCGGGCAGAAACAACAGCCCCGCCCAACTCAGGCTTCTTTGACAAAGCAACGCTCGGGCGGAGGCGGAAGAGAAATTTCCAGAGAATCCAATGGGGTTCGATCCCTAAAAAAGACTCGCAAAGAGTGACAAAGCAAGCAATCTGTAAAATCGAGTTTGGTGTGAGCTGGTGAAGCTGCACACCGTAAACAAAGAGAAGCCCAAGGAGAAACTCGTGGGCAGGGAAAGATAGGCTGTGCAAGAGGAAGGCGAGGAACATCACCCGGTAGCAGCTCGGGGCCTTGGGGATGCGCTCGGTGCTGGGGAAGACGACCTGGTCCCCTTCGGCGATGAGACCATCCTTCTGGGCCTTGGTGAGATCGGTTTGCGAGAATTCCGATGGCACCCAGCCGGTCGACGAGTTGGTGATCTTCTTCTTCCCCATCTGATTCTTGTGGGCAAGGCTCTTGACGCACATCTACGAGTTACGCGGGGGCTGTGCAGGAGCTCAGAAGCGCACGAGGATTGCAGCAATGGTGGCAGCGGAAGAAGCGAGGAACCGGTAAACAGTAAAAACCCCACTCTTCCCTTATAAAGCTCCCCGATGAAGGAACGTGGGCTGAGACGTGGCGCAAGAAGCATAAACGGTAGCCCACTAACGGGCAGGAAAACTGTAAAATTACCGCGCTACCCACGAGCAACGGTCAGCGCCCAGTCAAATCACATACAGAGTGATTCTACTAATGACGTCACAAGCATTCGAGTAACGGGAAAATAAGAACATGACAGTTATGGACACTCATAGGAAAAATTCAGCAAAAGTCTGGTATGACATTTTGTGTATTGATGATGACCAAGGAAGTCGACGAAAAATTGTTATGAAAGATACAGAGGCATCAAGGAAGAAAACTCATTTTTTGAGTCTATACCCAAAAATATTCGACTATAGCCTGAGGGGCTACTACCATCGGGAGCGCTGGCCGCGCACCCAAAGATATTATCAAATAAGCTATTATCTGATGATCAAAGAAGAGACGATTTATTTGAGCCTATACTCAAAACATGTTTTTGACTATAGCCTCGGGGGCTACTCCCATCGGGAGCGCTGGCCGCGCACCCGACGATATTTGTACATGTATAAAGAGAGCAAAGAAGGCGAAAGAAGATTTGGACAGCATCATTACTCCCATCGGGAGGGAGTCTATATTAATCAAGGTTGAATAACCCGAATATTTTTAGAACTGAAACAGTCAAACAAGGCTGCGACATGTGATTCTCGAGTTGCGTCATCGCGACAAAACTCGAATGCCATGATTGAAACATATCATGAAGGTAAGACCCCAGGATCCGTCCTGTGTGGCCTGGTATACGCACATGGATGCGCTCTGCTAGTAATTATCCGTGTCTACGACGCGAAGAAAATCCTGGTGGACGTACTGGGTACCCTGAGAACCACTGGGACTCATTCTTTGTAAGTCCTAAATGCGGCAAAAGAATGGGTTTGACTGGTGACAAGGGTATAGATAATAGAGCCCGTCAGTTGAGTACCCCTGAGGCCCGTTAAGCTAGGCCCAATTGTAATACTAGTCGATATACAAGTTCATGTCGTATGTCGATACTGTAATATGTGTCGGACCCCTCCCGATCCTTGAGACCTAGATACCTATATATAAGGGCCAGGAGAGGACGGAGGGGGACAAATTAAGAGTAAGCCAAAGTTCACCCTATGTTTACTTTCGATACACACCTTGTTTGACTGATTTCACCTTCGATTTCATCCGACGCCCTATTCCCCCGATCCTAAGTCCTTCATATTGGACATTTGTCAAGTTAACCCTCATCAATTGGCGCCGACCGTGGGGACTCTGGGCGTTGGAATTATGAATTCGATGGCTTTTTTGCTTTTAGCCAATAGCAGTCCAGAAGTCGACGAAAATCAAGAGATGGAGTTGACGATCGGAAGTCTCAGCTTCTATGTCGGACCTTCGGGTTCGACCCGTCTTTTGGATCTGGCGAAATTTGGTCCGTCGACAAGCAAAATCAAGACAATCATAGTGTCTGGATCATCCGTGGGCTCTTCCAGCGAGGTAAACTTGCCGGTTAGTCTCGCAGCAACAGAAAATATGCAAAAGAAACTCGAATTCAACAAAACTCGGGGAAAGCCCGGCATGGAAGCAACAGTGATTAAACCACACGATAGTCCAAGGGATTTCGCCACCGGAAGCAGTGGCGTCTCCAGAAGCGTACATCAGTTATGCGTCATTATCACTGAAGCAGCAGAAGAGAATAATTACAAAGGCAACAAAGAGGTCGACATGCAAGTCGACAAACCAAGGAATAACAGCAGAAAGGAAAAGGAGAAAATTCACGTCTCAACCGAAGAGTGGAGAATCATCATGTTAGCCATCAATCACGGCACGGAAGTACCCGCAGATTCAAGGAGAGAAGTTCTGATGGGATATCAATACGCATTGCACCAGCGCAGAAAGAAGTTGAGGGAGGAAAAAGACATGTTTGTGAGAAGCCAAGATAACAACAACACATCAAATGGAGGATATTGGGATGAGTACATCGATGCATTAGAGTCCAGCGTAGAAAGGCATAGAGACCCGAAGCACAGCAGGAGGACAATAGTATGGACAAGAGAAGAAAGCTATACAAAAAGGATAAGCGCGCACCTATCAGATGATGAAGACGACTTTGTACAAGAAACACCAGAAGCGGCATTGGTAGTAGCACAAGCGTACCTACTAACCACACAACCAAAGCCTGGAGATCCGTGGGAGCACATGCATCAAGGCACAATACGAAGCCTCAGGTTAGTAGAAGACAAGCTAAGGGGAAATCTTCCAGAGAAAAAGGCGACACATCATAAGGAAAGGCAAAAGGAAGAGTTCAAGCGCAAATCCTCACAAAACGAAACCAGTGAGTCATCAGGTGATGAAAAGTGCCAAAAACGGAAGGAGGACGCAAGGAATATAATAGCACAAGCAAGAGTAGACAACGCACGCTATGCGTGGAGAGAAGAAAATTATGAAGACGACGAAAAAGAAATGGGCGCGTTATGCTTTACCCGCAGGGTTCGCAGAATGCGGGTACCCAAAGGATTCAAGTTGCCACACGATCAAAAAATATATGATGGGTCGCAAGAACCCACTCTATGGTTATCAGACTACCTGCAAGCAGTATAAATACTCAGAGGAACAAGAGCAATGACCATGCAAAGTCTGCAGTTACACCTCACCGGCGCAGCACGGTCCTGGTTGAACACTTTACCTAACGATTCCATCGGGAGTTGGGGAGAACTCAAAAGCCAATTCGCAAGAAATTTTCGCTCAACATACAAGCGCCCAACGTCTCTGGAAGAAATCAAGTTGTGCATGCAGAAGAAAGACGAAACCCTATGCTCTTATATACAATGCTAGAGTGTAATCAAAAATTCAGCAGAAGATAGACGAAACCCTTCGTCGTTCGGACCTCGTGGAAGAGGTAGGGAGAACAAAGCCAAGGATAGTGTCTGAATTAATGGAAGTAGCCAACAGATTTGCCGATGGAGAGGACGCATACAACAAAAGGGGACATTCGCCAGAAGTCGACAGAGCGAGCAGGCAAAGGCGAAGATACCGCAATGGAGATAGCCACACAAGGCGAAATCAGATAGCCGCAGGGTATGAAAGAAGGGACGAGGAAGGCTATGAAAATAGGGAGTTCCAGGCAAGAGGTAATCATGAAGTAGAAAAACCAAAATACTCTGGCCCATCGGCGGAGGACATGCTCTACGGACCTTGTCGCATACATTACGCGTACCTAGATGGGAAAAGGGTTTCCAACCATCAGATGAAAGATTGCAGAACCTTCTTGATAGAGCTAAGGTGTCCGATCTTTCGATGAGATCTTGATAAGTCGATTTGGTGGGTGGAGTTCGTGCTTGACGATCCGACTACACGTGCGAAGCTCATGCGCCAATGCAATCGCTAGGACAATCTCCGGGAGTTACTGATCTTGCGGATGCACGATCAGCCTGACCAGCGAGGGTCTTAATTCCTACCTGAAATCGAGAACAAGTAAGAACTAATACTGCAATGAAGATATTGCGGATGAAAGATGTATGCTTTATTCAAAAGGTGGGATTCCGAATAGGCGGTCTTCTTCTGGGCGATTGGCCTCAAAAGTCGAGCTTGTAGTTGCAGCAATGGCTAACTTTTAGTCTAAACAAAATCCGAGTTCTAATGACGGCTACAGGGGGTATTTGAGGAGGAAAAGGTAGGGGTGCGACCAGCCATGGGTATGGTGGTCGAACGGAACCCTAACATGCCTTTTCTCCTCAAATTCGGACTCCTAAAAGTGGCTGTCTTATTTGCTGCGAAAATTACATGGGCCTGGCCCAAAAATAAAAGTGACGCAGCACCATATTTATCTAAGGACGAATTTATGAAGTAGTTCTTTGTATATTTCGTCCAAGTCTTCATCCTTCATTATGGTGGCTTCAAAGTTCTGAAGTCTCCACTCGTGGCATCTTCTTCAATCCTCAAACGCTTGCTGCCATCTCCATGCATGATCATGCTCCAATTCTTGTCCCTCTCATCCATGCTAGGTCCATCATTCCTAAGAGTAACAAACATATCTGATTTAGGCAGCATCATATTCTCATGTATGTGAGAAAGAGTTCCAAGAAACGAAAGTACCTGATAGTTAAGTTGCTTGGCACGAGCTCGAGTGATGGGTCCTTGTATGTGTTCCGCTGGAGGTGCAGCGGTTGTATCAATAGATGGGATGTCCTCATCATGCTCCCTTTCTTGAATTGAAGTCGTCCTCGACGCAACCTCATCTTCTTCACCGAAGTAAGGTTTTAAATCTGCAATGTTGACTTACCGTACCAAAATCTGCAGGAAGCTCAAGTTTATATGCATTATCATTAATTTTCTCTATCACCTTAAAAGGACCATCAGCACATGTCATTAACTTAGACTTGCACAAATCAGGAAAACGATCTTTGCGCAAATGCAACCAAACAAGATCACCAACCTCAAACACAACATGCTTGCGTCCCCTATCCCCAGCAACTTTATACTTAACATTCATGCGTTCTATGTTGTCTTTAGTAGTTGCATGCAATTTTAAAATCAATTCAGCACGTTGTGTAGCATCGAAATTATTTTGCACTAAAGATGGTAAAGGCAACAAATCAATAGGTGCACGTGGAACAAAACCATAGACAATCTGAAAAGGGCTCATCTTTGTGGTAGAATGCAGCGAACGATTATAAGCAAATTCAATATGAGGCAAACACTCTTCCCACAATTTTAAGTTCTTCTTTAAAACAGCCCGCAACATGGTAGATAAAGTTCTATTAACTACTTCAGTTTGTCCATCAGTTTGGGGATGACATGTAGTACTAAACAGCAATTTAGTCCCCAACTTAGCCCATAAACATCTCCAAAAGTGGCTAAGAAATTTAGTATCACGGTCAGAAACAATAGTATTTGGCACACCATGCAAACGAACGATATCACGAAAAAACAAATCAGCAATGTGCGCAGCATCATCGGTCTTGTGACAAGGAATAAAGTGTGCCATCTTAGAAAACCGATCCACAACAACAAAAATACTATCCCTCCCCTTCTGTGTATGAGGCAATCCTAAAACAAAGTCCATCGAAATATCCTCCCAAGGAACACTAGGAACAGGAAGAGGCATATATAAACCATGTGGATTAAGGCGAGACTTAGCTTTTTGACAAGTAGTGCAGCGTGCCACGAATCTCTCAACATCTCGCCGCATGTGTGGCCAAAAGAAGTGTGCAGCAAGAACATCCTCCGTCTTCTTGACACCAAAGTGTCCCATTAATCCTCCTCCATGCGCCTCCTGTAACAACAAAAGACGAACGGAACCATCTGGGATGCATAGTTTGTTAGCACGGAACACAAATCCATCATTAAGGATGAATTTGTTCCATGTTCTACCATCTTTACAATTCTGCAACACATCTTTAAATTCAGCATCATGCAAGTATTGTTCCTTGATAGTTTCCAACCCAAAATTTTTGAAGTCAAGCTGAGATAACATAGTATAACGGCGCGACAAAGCATCAGCAATAATATTATCTTTACCCTTTTTGTGTTTGATAACATAAGGAAAATATTCAATAAATTCAACCCACTTTGCATGGCGATGATTCAGTTTTGCTTGACTACGAATATGCTTCAAAGATTCATGATCAGAATGTATAACAAATTCTTTAGGCCATAAATAATGTTGCCAAGTTTCTAATGTCCGAACCAGCGCATATAATTCTTTATCATAAGTAGAATAGTTCAGACTAGGCCCACTCAATTTTTCACTAAAATATGCTACAGGTTTGCCCTCTTGTAATAACACACCTCCCAAACCAATTCCACTAGCATCACATTCAAGTTCAAACGTCTTATTAAAATCAGGAAGTTGGAGTAATGGAGCATGTGTTAACTTATCTTTTAGTATCATGAAGGCCTCTTGTTGTGCATTGCCCCAAACAAAGGGCACATCCTTCTTTGTGAGCTCATTCAATGGCGCAGCAATAGAACCAAAATCTTTGACAAAGCGCCTATAAAACCCAGCGAGACCAAGAAAACTCCTCACTTGTGTGACCGTCTTGGGCTGCGGCCAATTCTCAATAGCTTCAATCTTGGCTGGATCAACTTCAATGCCCTGTTCTGTAACAACATAACCAAGAAAAGCAACTCTATTTGTGCAAAAGGTGCACTTCTTATAACGGCCCAGAAAAATCCCCTTTTTAGAAATTGTTTGTTATTTTATTTCTTGTGCATCATCATGCATATATCACCTTGCACATTTTCTAAAACTATAAATTATTTTTGTGATAAAAACTATTTTCTATTTTGCTTGTATGGTTTTATATAAACCCTCTCCTTTCTTATTTGAATCAAAACTAAAAGGCTAAATATTTGCAAACACTTGAAAACTGTTTGAAACAAACCTAGTTTTGTTAAACCGTTGTTTGAAACCTGGTTTGAAAAATCTTTCCAAACCCTTGCCTTTCTTCCATCTTCTTTTTCCCTAAAATATTTCTTAAAGAAATACAAGAAGAATCAAAAGGAGGAAAAGAGAAGAAGCCCAGCTAACCTCCCGCAACCCTCCAGCCCATCTAGCCATATTATCACCTACCTCTTGTACGGCAGTGCATCGAAGCATGCCACGTCCTGCACATGATCGATGGGACGGCCGTGAGAGCCTCTTCCCCTGCAGCTACTTAAGGCCCTGCAACCCTAGCCGCCTAGCTTGTTTCCTCCTACCCTAGCGCCGCCACCCTCTTTCGCCTTCCTGGCTCACTCGATCACCTCTCCGGTCCACGTGCGTGCTGCTCTTCCGACGCCAAGCTGCGTACTTACGCTCGGCAATGCGTCTCCATCACTGCACCATTCCGTCTTCGTCCGTGCGTTCTCGACTCCAGCAAGCTCTCCCTCCCTTTCCTTGTCGTGCTCTAGGACCACCGCCCAGCTCGCCTACGTCCGCAACTCCGACCTCGTGCCGTCGCGCCGCGCACGCTGTCCGGCTCAGCCTCGACCACGCCTGCGCTCCTCACGCCGTTCGTCGCCGTGGCCTCCTTCACCTGAAGCTCCGCCTCGCCTTGGACAACATCTCCGACGCCCTCAAGCTCTGCCTCGTTCCCGTCAAGTGCACCGTCTGCGCTGCTGCCCTCGCCTTCTTCCCGTGAAGCCGCTGCCTCGCTGCGAGTTCGCCAAGCTCGCCGTCATCTTCATCAAACTGCAACATGCCCGTGTCCGCGTTGTCCAGCACAGCGCATCTCCGCGCCGTGCACGCTGTCTTCGACGTCTGGTTCACCGAGCCGAGATACTCCACAAGAAAAACCCACGGTGACCATTCGCATCGCCACGCATCTGATTTTTTCCGTCAAGTTTCGAGCCCAGCCACCTCGTCCTCAATGCCTTTCGGTGGATCTTCTTAGCACCATCATATAGCTGGATGTTTCAGCTTTCCATCGCACTAACTCGCGCTCGAATCCGTGCCCTGTGCATCCCGTTATCTTCCTCTGAAGTCCGGGCCGCGCTGCTGTTTCTGAACCTCGTCGCGTCCTCGTCTCTGTCGTCCTCGCCAACAGCTCCCGGGTCACCGGCCTTCATCTTCAAGCGTGCGCGTCCGCGACGATGTCTTCCGCTCCAGCATGTCTGCGCGTGTTCACAGCTGTACGTGCACCGGACCTCCACCATGGCCGCTTCAACTTCGAGTTGGAGCCCTCGCTCCTCTGATTCGTGCCGTCCCTAACCGGTGCTGGTCACACTTGTCTTCTCGAGCCCGAGCTCGTCCCAGCGCAGTCCCGATCTTCTCCGCCATCAACCGGACATTCTCGTCTAAGTCTGCTGCAGACCAAAAGGTGCGAGTTTGAGTTGCTCCAACTAACTAAAGCCTATTTACTAACCAATCACGATCTGTAGCCGAGATGGCCTGCTCCTATCGCTTGATCCCCAGTTGACGAGGGTTAACTCGGCAAATGTCCTAGATGAAGGACTTAGGATCGGGGAGATAGGGCGTCGGATGAACTCGAAGGTAAAGTTAGTCGAAATAAATGTATATCGAAAGTAAACTTGGGTATTCAACCTGGCTTGCTTTCAATCTGCCCTACCCCGTCCCCTCCTGGCCCCTATATATAGGTGGCCAGGTCTCGAGGATCGGGTCGGGTTTGATACAGATTACAAATATCGACATACGGTAATAACTCGTATTCGACTATCATTACAGTTGGGCCTAGCTTAACGGGCCTCAGGGGTACTCAACTAACGGGCTCTAGTAATTATACCCTTGTCAGTAGCCCCTGAGATTCTACCAAAATTACAGATTCAGGTTGAATCTCTAATCTTCAAATCTTCGACTTGGATAATTCTTCATCTTCTTCAAATCTTCGACTTGGTCTTTCGACTTATGATAATGATACTTTGCTCGCAAGGGGTCTCGATGAACAAGCCTGACAACTCTGACGGATCAAGAGGTCAGTTAACTGCCGGAACAGATACTTGTCACCTACTTCAAATTCAATCCCCTTGGACTTGAATTCGGGATACCGGTCAAACTCACTCTTTTGCCTCATTTAGGACTTACAAAAAATGAATCCCAGTGGTTCTCAGGGTACCCAGTGCGTCCACCAGGATTTTCTTCGCGTCGTAGACACGGATACATACCAGCAGAGTGCATCCATGTGCGTATACTAGGCCACACAGGACGGATCCCGGGGTCTTACCTTCGTGATAAATCACGGCATTCGAGTTTCGTTGCGATAACGCAACTCGAGAATCTTATGTCGCAGTCAAAGTTTGACTGAAAATATTCGGGTTTCTACAACCATAAAACTCTCTCCCAATGGGAGTAATTTCTCTTCAATTTGTCGACTACGTAGTCGAAGTTTTGTATGCTTATCCTTCTTCAATTTCAATATTGACTATTTCATCTCTATCGGGTGCGCGCTCAGCGCTCCCGATGGGACTAGCCCCCGAGGCTATGTTTGGCAACTTGTAGCCAAGCATAGGTTCAAAGTTCAGCTCTTCTTCCTTCTGTGGACCTTTCACTATTTGACGAGCCCCCGAGTCCAAGTCGAGGTTTCCATATCGCACAATCATAGTCTCCTGTCTTGTTTTTCTTTATTGATATTACCGTCTGCTGTACGCAGAATTTAACTCCTGCTTAAAATTTGTTTGTGGGCTGCGCTGCAGCGCGGGGGCCCAATAATACGCGCTTATAAATAAAGCACCATCTCTTAAGGATAAAAACCCTAATCAGATCCTTTCCTCCGCCGCATCATCTTCTCTCCTCCATCTAGGGTTTTTCTGAGGTTTCTCTCTCGTACTCATGGCAGATGCTGCAGGCTCCCGTCTGAACCTTGGTTCCCCGGCGGCACCACGAGGTCGGGGTCGCCCTCGCGGCAACAAGAATAAGAACACCGCGCCGGCCGCCGCAGGGACTTCGTTAGATGCTCCGGTGAAGCGCCGTCCCGGCCGCCCACCTGGTAGCAAGAACAAACCCAAAGTGACTAACATCACTCCAGGTCCAATCGCTCCTCCATCTGTTGCTTCAGCTGCTCCTGCTGCACTTCCCCGTATCTTTTCTTTCCTTTGCATTGCCATGGCGCAGTGCCATGAGATTCAGCGCTTGCCGCTAGATTTCACGAAGTTTATGGATGGCCGCGAACTGCGAGAGGCGGTTCTTCGTGAACAGTCTGGCGGTGGCATCCCCTATGAGGTGGAGGTGTGGTATGATGGCGACGGCGAGCAGTACTTCAGAGGTGGCTGGTCGCAATTTGCTGAGGACCACGACATCCATCAAGGCTTCATCATGGCCTTCGACTTCCACGTCGGTACGTCGAAGTTTGACGTGAAGATCTACAATGGCACTCTTTGCCAGAAGAAGTATGAAGCTTGAAGCCCTCTTTTATTAGGATCTGTTATCCATGTAATTTCGTTTGACAATGTCCTTCCTGCAATGATATTTGCAATAAATATTCGTACTTTATGTTGATATCGTTTACTAGTACCGTGACAACAAGTCATGTTCTGAGATATGCTTTCCATATGTCGGGTTCTTTGCGAACCAATAAATGTAAGGATGATATCGGGTTCTTTTTATGAACCAAATTCTCTCTATATTTATCGGGTTGTGTAAAACAACCTTAAAGGAAAACCCCTTCAACTTGTCATAACGATTTTTTCATACGACCCAGGGGTTGAAGCTCCCGAGCGGAGAAGTAACACGAGAATCGTACAACTTTGTCGAGTACAACCCAAAGAACCCGACCTGTGGCCTCATGTTCTGGGTCCAGAAGGTTAACTCGAATATATTGATATCTCTATACTTAGTCTACGCGTAAAAACGTCGTAGCTGTTCTGCATTCCACGGGTTGCTTTCGTCCTTCCCGGTCTTCTTGTCTTGTAGTCGATATGCTCCTCCTGGTATTACTTCCGTGACGATGTAAGGTCCCACCCAAGGGGACTCCAATTTGCCATGGCTATCTTGCCTAAGTCGCAAAACAAGATCTCCCACCACGAAGGATCGTGGACGAACTCGACTACTATGGTAGTTTCGTAGACTTTGTTGATATTGCGTAGCCCTTTCTAATGCTTTGTCTCTTGCTTCATCTAGCGCATCGACGTCGTCTTGTAATGCTTCTGTTGATGTTGCCTCGTCATATGCTGTCACTCTTGGAGCTTCGTGTGTAACTTCGACTGGAAGCACGGCTTCTGCGCATGGACCAGGAAGAAAGGAGTTTCTTGAGTTGCTGCATTGGGCGTAGTTCTTAAGCTCCAAAGAACGGAGGGCAATTCTTCTACCCAAGCGCTCTTGGCTTTCTCGAGAGGTGCTAAAAGCCTCTTTTTTATTCCACTACTTATCAGGCCATTAGCTTTTTCGACTTGCCCGTTTGTCTTCGGGTGCGCCACAGATGCGAATTTAAGCTTGATTCTCAATCCTTCGCAATAACTTCTGAATTCTTTTGAAGTAAAATTTGTCCCGTTGTCTGTGATGATGCTATGTGGTACACCAAAACAAAAAACTATCGACTTGATGAAACTGATTGCTGCTGTAGAGTCTTGAGTTGTTACTGGGGCCGCTTCCACCCATTTGGTGAATTTGTCGACTGCCACCAGCATATAGACATGCCCTCCTGGCCAAGATTTGTGCAACTTTCCCACCATGTCGAGTCCCCATTGTGCGAAGGGCCAAGATAATGGTATTGTTTGTAGCTCCGCTGCTGGTGCATGTGGTCTGGATGCAAACCTTTGACATGCTTCACACTTTCGAACTGTATCTTTCGCGTCTTCGATGGCTGTTAGCCAATAGAATCCCGCTCGAAAAGCTTTTGCCGCTATTGCTCTGCTGCTGGCGTGATGGCCACATACTCCGCCGTGTATGTCTTTCAATATTGTTTGCCCTTCCTGGGGTGTGACACAGCGTTGTAAAACGCCTGTAATACTTCTCTTGTATAGTTTTCCTTCAATCACGACAAACGCTTTCGCTCTTCGAGTTATCCTCTTAGCCTCCACTGCATCTTCTGGTAGCTTTTTATTTATCATGTACGCAATATATGGCTGCATCCATGTTTCTTCTATCATCATGACCTCCTCTGGCTCTATCATAGCCCCCGAGCCTGTCGTGGTAGTCGAACTTTTAGCACTTTTTATTGACCTTTCCGCTATTTCTTCCCAAAATACTCCAGATGGCACAGGTAAGCATTGCGATCCAATATTTGCTAAAGTGTCGGCTTCCTCATTGCTGTTCCTGCTGACGTGAGAGACTTCGCATCCATCGAACGTTCCTTCTAGATAATGGTACAAATTCTTGTAGGCCATCATGTTGTCATTGATTGTGTCACACCTGTTCATAACTTGCTGGACAACAAGGTTAGAGTCTCCAAATATCTTTAGGCGAGTTGCTCCACAAGCTTTAGCCATCTTCATTCCGTGCAACAAAGCCTCGTACTCCGCCTCATTGTTAGAAGCCTGCGGGAAGCTCATCCGTAAGACATACTTTAGTTTGTCGCCGTGAGGCGATATTAATACTACTCCTGCGCCTGCTCCTTGGACTCGCTTTGAACCATCGAAGTATATTGTCCAAGTACTCGATAAATCTGGTGGTCCCGTGCTTTGCAACTCGAGCCACTCTGCTGTAAAATCTGGCAAAATTTGCGACTTGATCGCCTTCCTTTTTTCGTACGTGATGTCCATGGGAGATAACTCGATTCCCCACAAAGAGACACGGCCTGTTGCTAAAGGGTTGTTCAATATGTTCGATAGTGGCGCTTCATTTACCACTATAATTGGGTGCACAGTAAAATACTGTCGTAATTTTCGTGCAGTGGTGAAGACACTGTACGCCAGTTTCTGATAATGCGGGTACCTCTGTTTGGTTGGAGATAACACTTCACTGATGAAATATACCGGTCTCTGGACGCCATGAGCTTTGCCTTCTTCACTTCTTTCGACTACTAGAACTGTACTTACCACCTGATGGGTTGCGGCGATGTACAGTAGTAGTGGCTCTTTTTCTTTAGGTGCGACCAGCACTGGCGGCGTGGAGAGCACTTTTTTCAATTGCGCAAACGCTGCGTCTGCTTCTTCTGTCCACTCAAATTTGTCGTCTGACTTCTTCATAAGTGCATAAAAAGGAAGCGCCTTCTCCCCTAGTCGAGCAACGAAACGACTTAATGCCGCGACTCATCCTGCTAATTTCTGCACATCGTGGAGTTTCGTGGGTTTCCCCATTGTTAGAATTGCTTGAATTTTCTCTGGATTTGCCTCTATTCCTCGCGCTGATACCAAGAATCCCAAAAGTTGCCCTGCTGAAACTCCGAAGGAACATTTTGTCGGGTTCAACTTGAGCTTGAACTTGTTCAGGTTGTCGAAGGTTTCTGCCAAGTCGCTAATTAAAGATTTCTCCTCTCTTGTGGTGATGACTACATCGTCAATGTAGACTTGTATGTTGCGCCCTATTTGGCTTCCAAGACAACTTTGCATCATCCTTTGATAAGTCGCCCCTGCATTTTTTAGGCCGAATGGCATCACTTGATAGCAAAACACCCCATACGGTGTGATGAAAGCCGTTTTTTCCTCGTCTTCTTTCTTCAGCTTGATCTGGTTGTAGCCAGAATATGCATCCAAAAAGGAAAGCCTTGCGCAGCCCGCTGTTGAATCGATTATTTGATCGATGCGGGGTAAAGGGAAGGGATCCTTTGGACAATGCTTATTGAGAGATGTGTAGTCGACACATACTCTTTGTACGTCTGTATTCTTCTTGGGTACTATTACTGGGTTCGACACCCAACTCGAAGTTTTGATTTCTCTGATAAATCCAGCATTTTCTAATCTGTGCAATTCTGATGCTATTGCCTTCCTCTTGGGTTCATCGAATCGTCGCAGTGGTTGCTTGACTGGTTTCGCCTTGGGATCTACGTTTAGTGTGTGCTCGACGAGTTCCCTGGGGACCCCTGGCATGTCCGATGGACACCAGGCGAATATTTCCCAGTGCTCACGGAGGAACTCGACGAGCGCGCCTTCCTATGCGGGATCCAAGTTCACCGCAATTGATGTCGTCTTGCTTGGGTCCGTAGGGTGGACCTGTATTTTCTTTGAATCCTGCGTTGTGTCGAAAGCCTTATCTGGCAGGGATCGTCCAACGTCGGGTAGCACATTATGATCTGTTTCTCCTTTTAACCTCTCGTATTCTGCTGTCATGCCAAAGGTTTGTGCCATCTTGTTGAATTCTCTGTCGCATGTGTTGGCTACTTCAAAGCTTCCTTGTACTGTGATTGTTCCTTTGGGCCCTGGAATTTTTAACGTGAGATATGCATAGTGCGGTACTGCCATGAATTTTGCAAATGCTGGGCGCCCCAGGATTGCATGATATTGTGACGGCCAGTCCATAACTTCGAACTCCAGTTTCTCTCTTCTATAATTTTCGCTGCTACCAAAGCAGACATCGAGTTCTATTCTTCCCAAAGGGTAGTTTGCTGCTCCTGGTACTATCCCGTGGAAAGAGCAATCTGTTGGCTTCAGACTCGTCGGTGATATGCACATAGCCTTTAGTGTTCTAGCATATATTAAGTTTATGCCGCTCCCTGCATCCATGAACACTCTTCCGATGTCGTATCCTCCTATTTGCGCTTTTAGAACCATGGGCGAGTGGCCCGGTCTAGGAACTTTCCATGGGTGATCTGCTCTACTAAACTTGACTGGTTGCTCTGACCATCGTAGGTACTCTGTGGTAGCTGGTGGTGATGATATTGCTAGGTTCACTTGCCTGGATATGCTCTTTCGCTCTTTTTTCGACTTGGGCACCGGTTGAATCATGGCTGACATGTACACTTTTGACTCTAGATGCTTTGATAACCTTTGAGTTTGATACCCTTGACTTCTACGTTTTTCTCCTTGCCTTCCTTCTTGGCTCGAGCCCATGGCACCTTGCAACCTTAGGAATGTTCTGCAATCCTTCATCTGGTGATTTGAGACCCTTTTCCCGTCGAGATACGCGTAGTGGATTCGACAAGGTCCGTATAGCATATCCTCAGCCGAAGGACCAGAGTATCTTGACTTTTCTATTCCCTTTGCCTGAAACCTCTTACTTTCGTATCCTTCCTCTTCTTCTAGTATATAACCTGCGGCTATCTGATTTCGCCTTCCTTGGTTACCCCCGCTTCGGTATCGTCTCCTTTGTCGACTTGTTCTGTCGACTTCTGGCGAGCGCCCTCTTTTATTGTTATACGCGTCTTCTCCATCAGCGAATTTGTTGGCTTGTTCCATTAGCTCAGCTACTGTCGTAGGTCTTGTTCTTCCTATTTCCTCCACAAGATCTGAGCGACGAAGTCCTTCCGAAAAAGCGTCTATTGCACGTTTGTCGGAGACGTCTTCTGCTGAATTTTTAATTATACTCCAGCGTTGTATATAAGATCGTAGCGTTTCGCCTTTCTTCTGCACACATGCTTTAACTTCTTCCAGTGATGCTGGGCGCTTGTAGGTGGAACGAAAATTTCTTGCGAATTGACTTTCGAGTTCCCCCCAACTTCCAATGGATTCGTCGGGTAGGGTGTTCAACCAGGACCGGGCGGCGCCGGTGAGGTGCAACTGCAAACTTTGCATTGCGGTCGCCTTTGTTCCTCCTAATATCTGCACTGCCTGCAGATAATCTGATAGCCATAGGGTGGGTTCCTGCGACCCGTCGTACTTGTTCTGATCATGGGGTAGTTTAAATCCTTTGGGTACTCGCGTTTTGCGAACCCTGCGGGTAAAGCATAATGCACCCATATCTTTATCATCGTCTTCGTAATTTTCTTCTCTCCAAGCATGCCGTGATTTATCTACTCGAGCTTGTGCTATTATACTCCTTGCATCCTCCTTCCTTATTCTGTTGCTTTTTCTCTTCTGATGATTCACTATAGTCATCGTTTGAGTGCTTGTACCTGAACTTCTCTTTGCCACTTCTCTTGTAGCTTGTCGACTTCATCTCTGGGGCTTGCTCCCTGATTTTACCTTCTAATATTCCGAGGCTTCGTATCGCGGCTCGGTGCATATCTTCTCGCGGGTCCCCATGCTCTGGTCTTGTGGCTAGTAAATACGCTTGTGCCGCTGCTAATGCCGCCTCTGGCGTTTTTTGTATCAGGTCATCTTCCTCCTCTTCTAACTGTGGGGTGGAGCTCCTCGAGTACCCCTCTTCTCTGTTGCGTGCTGTTGCCCCCCTTCTGTGTTTTGGATCTCCACGCATCTCTCTGCTATATTCTGAGTCTTCACTATAGTCTTCCCAGTATTCTTCCCTTGATATGCTGTTGTTGTCTTGAAACATCATGTCTCTTTCCTCCCTTAGTTTTTTCTTGTGTTGGTATAGTGCATACTGATATCCCATTAGAACTTCTCTTCGCGATCCTTCGGGTACTTCTGTACCATGATTAATGGCTAATGTAATCATTCTCCATTCACCAGCCGAGACGTGGACTTTCTCTTTTTCCTTTTTGTTGTGATTTTTCACTTTGTCGACTTGCCTGTCGAGCCTTTTACTCTCTTCGCTGTTGTTTCCTTCCTCTGCTTCAGTGATAATAACGCATAGCTGATGTACTTTGGAGACGCCGCGGCTTCCTACGGCGAAGTCCTTTGCGTTGTTGTGCATCTGACACGCTTTTTCTTCTGAGTCGAATTTTTCCTGAATTTCGTCGCTTTCTGCGATTAATGCTTTTTCTAAGCTGACCGGCGAGTTTCCCTCGCTGGAGGAGCCTTCTGATGATTCCAATGCTTCCTTTGTTTCGGGTTCTTGTGCCGACGGATCTTGATCTTGTTTCATCGGATCCGAAAGGCGAGAGGAACCCGACGGCCCAATGAAGATGCTCAAACTTCCAATTGTTAGTTCTACCTCTTGAATCCCGTCGACTTCTGGACTGCTATTGGCTAAAAGCGAAAAAGCCGTCGAATTCATGATTCCAACGCCCAGAGACCCCACGGTCGGCGCCAATTGACGAGGGTTAACTCGGCAAATGTCCTAGATGAAGGACTTAGGATCGGGGAGATAGGGCGTCGGATGAACTCGAAGGTAAAGTTAGTCAAAATAAATGTATATCGAAAGTAAACTTGGGTATTCAACCTGGCTTGCTTTCAATCTGCCCTACCCCGTCCCCTCCTGGCCCCTATATATAGGTGGCCAGGTCTCGAGGATCGGGTCGGGTTTGATACAGATTACAAATATCGACATACGGTAATAACTCGTATTCGACTATCATTACAGTTGGGCCTAGCTTAACGGGCCTCAGGGGTACTCAACTAACGGGCTCTAGTAATTATACCCTTGTCACCAGTTCCTGAGTTTGATCCCCGTATGGATTAATAATCCAAACATTTTTTTGTTCAGATCTGGCGCTCCAGATGGGCCTCGGCCTAGAATCTTCATTCTCAGCTGTCGCCGGCAGTGCGACAGATACTATCCACCGCCTTTCAGCTCAGGTCCAGATCAAATACAACGCTCCAAGTTTTCTATTTGTTTTCTGAAATTCCTGCAAATATACAAATCTTGCTAAAATCATATCTTTCAAATCATAACTCGAAATAAAAAGTATTTTATATGAAAGTTTATCAGAAAAATGTGAAGAATATGAATATGACATCCGATTGCCTGTTTGCATATCGCATCATGTAATGACGTGGTAGCTCGCATATCACCTAATACATAACATATGGAGTATTTGGGTATTACCAAATATGGTTACCTCACTTCATTTAATTTTGAGTAGCTCACCTATGTCTTGTCTTTGCCATGTTAATCAACATTTAAATTGCCGTGTAGTAAATCAACTTGAACTATATATGTGTGTGTCGGAATTCGATTCCGCTTAATTTGGATAAGTTGCATTGCATCATAATCGCCATGTCATGCATACATGCTTCATATGATCATGCCGATTCTTTTGCCGTAGTAGTAAGTGTGCATCCGTTGTTTGTTGTAGCACTTTGCTTCTTCTCGGATAGGACGCTTCGTGGTGTTGTGAGCAACGACAAGTTCTTCGAGTGTTCTTCGACAATCTTGCCAGGCAAGCTCTCCCGCCCCTTGTCAACCTATAGGGGTACTCATTACCTATTGTGTTTATGCTTTCTCTTATGCTTTATGCTAGCCTTGTGTTTCGATGCTTTATTCGAGTCACGTAACCTATCCACCTGTTTCCCCAAAGCAAAACAATATACTCGCCACCTCCCGCCTATTACCTTTTGCTTGTTGTTGAGTTGGCCTTGCGAGTCGTAGGCATGCTTAGGTTGTTTCAAGTTATGTTTTATCTTATCGGGTTATTGGGAAGTTATCACATGCTTTACTTTATGGTTATGAGATGGATATGAATTGGAGATTATTTGGTTATAAGATGTTGGAGATAAACATGATTTATTTATGTTACAACTACACTTGATTAAGCAGAGGCATCGGTGAGTTATTTTGCCTGTTTTCCGAAGGCTCACTTGTGTCCCCTAGGACCCCGAGTTCGCATGAACTGTTCTAAGCTGAGCGCACTAACCACTCGTGGAGATGCCATGGGATCTCCCTTGACTTACTACTTTTTCTCGAGTTAGTTTACCGGGGGCCACAACACCGTATTTTACATTTGGATCTGGATTTGGGTGGAGTCACCTTTGATGGTGGCGGAGTCTCTAAGCCCCCCTCCGATGGGTGTGGTTGCGTCGCCTCCGATGCTTGACGGGTTTATTTGCTAGCGGGACGTTTACGCGAAGCTGGAAGAGTCTCTCCGATGAGCTCTCTGACAGACTTAGCCGTCGGCGCAAACTTCTGGGTCCGTCTTCGGAGCTCGGCCGACTTCGTTACGGGTAGCTTAGTTGGGTGGCCCCCCTAAACTCTCTTGTAGAACTAGCAACGGTCTCGTCGTGATTTCCATCCCTTGTCTAGGTTGGATTGATCGAGCGTGTATGGGTACATTGGTGCACCCCTGCAGGGTAAATCTTTTCGAAAAGCCGTGTCCGCGGTTATGGACGACTTGGAGCCGTTCTACTCGATCATAGAACAACTTGCACCTAATTGATGATTAAATATGGCGTAGTAAATAGTTCTACTACAATATTAAATTGCTATAAAATTGTCAACCGTGTGAGTGCCTTTGATATTGCTTCTTCGTGTGGTTGCGATGAGGTGATCCATTGGCTGGGTTATGTTTGCTTAGTATTTTAGTTGGTTCCTTTATGCGCTCTCTTATCTTATTCTGATTAGACGGAAGTTGTAGAGTGTCTCTATAGGTTCTTTAGTGCTTGCTCGCTGCCGCTTAACCCCACCATACAGCTGACGTCCTTTTGAGTCTCTCGAGTTGTCTGCGTACCTCACGTACAAAGGCCGCTTGTTGACTACGCTTTATACGTCTTGAAGTCTTGCTAAGTACTTTTGTACTTATTGCTGCTCGTCTCGGATTTCTCGCCGGAGCAGGTTTGAAGACAGGTACATGGAAGCGACGACGTTAGCAAGGTTACCCTTCCGGCTTGGCCTGGGCAGGGTTATGGACGCCATCGTTTATCTTCAGGCCTCTTAGGCCCATTTGTATTCTTGTCCGTACTCGGATACTATTTTGCTTTATGTATGATTCGGATCTTTGTATGTATCTATTTGGTTCTTGACTCGTGGAGTCATCGTGGTTATATTATATGTCTTTTGTGGGTTCCATCGTGAACTGGTGCAATGTTACTACCTTGATTCCACCCGCATAATGTGTATGTTGTGACGTGCACATTTTGCTTGGTGGGCGTTTCGAAAGCGACATCGTGCGAATTGTGGCGTGATTGCTGTAATTTGCAAGGTGCCGATTTTGGGGGCGTCACAAGTTGGTATCAGAGCCAAGGTTTTGTCGATACCCACGGGTCCGCTCTGCCTGTAGGATAACCTTGCCAATGGTCGCTGTTCAGTCTAGTGTCAAAACTACTTTGCTAAAAATGCGTTGGATAGCTCTAAGTAGGTCTGCATTTTACTCCTTACCTATGTGCTTCTCCCCTCTTACCTTTGCAAGTTTTGAGTCCTCTCTCTTACCTTCTTCAAGTTTTAGGATCCTACGTGGGTGGACGATCTCTTGCCTTCAACCTAATAGGCCCGCTCTTCGGAAGTTCACCATCGTCAACATGAGCAAGAGTCCTTTGTTGGTGGTGTCGAGAAGGAACTTCTTGTTGGTGGTGTCGACAAGTTTAACACGACACATGAAGATCCGATAGTTTAACCAACTCTTCCCCTACATGAGCGTGGATCTCGGGGCGAGATCCCTTGTTGGTGGTGTCGATTGTAACGGCCCAGAAAAATCCCCTTTTTAGAAATTGTTTGTTATTTTATTTCTTGTGCATCATCATGCATATATCACCTTGCACATTTTCTAAAACTATAAATTATTTTTGTGATAAAAACTATTTTCTATTTTGCTTGTATGGTTTTATATAAACCCTCTCCTTTCTTATTTGAATCAAAACTAAAAGGCTAAATATTTGCAAACACTTGAAAACTGTTTGAAACAAACCTAGTTTTGTTAAACTGTTGTTTGAAACCTGGTTTGAAAAATCTTTCCAAACCCTTGCCTTTCTTCCATCTTCTTTTTCCCTAAAATATTTCTTAAAGAAATACAAGAAGAATCAAAAGGAGGAAAAGAGAAGAAGCCCAGCTAACCTCCCGCAACCCTCCAGCCCATCTAGCCATATTATCACCTACCTCTTGTACGGCAGTGCATCGAAGCATGCCACGTCCTGCACATGATCGATGGGACGGCCGTGAGAGCCTCTTCCCCTGCAGCTACTTAAGGCCCTGCAACCCTAGCCGCCTAGCTTGTTTCCTCCTACCCTAGCGCCGCCACCCTCTTTCGCCTTCCTGGCTCACTCGATCACCTCTCCTGCCTTGCTCACCTCTCCGGTCCACGTGCGTGCTGCTCTTCCGACGCCAAGCTGCGTACTTACGCTCGGCAACGCGTCTCCATCACTGCACCATTCCGTCTTCGTCCGTGCGTTCTCGACTCCAGCAAGCTCTCCCTCCCTTTCCTTGTTGTGCTCTAGGACCACCGCCCAGCTCGCCTACGTCCGCAACTCCGACCTCGTGCCGTCGCGCCGCGCACGCTGTCCGGCTCAGCCTCGACCACGCCTGCGCTCCTCGCGCCGTTCGTCGCCGTGGCCTCCTTCACCTGAAGCTCCGCCTCGCCTTGGACAACATCTCCGACGCCCTCAAGCTCTGCCTCGTTCCCGTCAAGTGCACCGTCTGCGCTGCTGCCCTCGCCTTCTTCCCGTGAAGCCGCTGCCTCGCTGCGAGTTCGCCAAGCTCGCCGTCATCTTCATCAAACTGCAACATGCCCGTGTCCGTGTTGTCCAGCACAGCGCATCTCCGCGCCGTGCACGCTGTCTTCTACGTCTGGTTCACCAAGCCGAGATACTCCACAAGAAAAACCCACGGTGACCATTCGCATCGCCACGCATCTGATTTTTTCCGTCAAGTTTCGAGCCCAGCCACCTCGTCCTCAATGCCTTTCGGTGGATCTTCTTAGCACCATCATATAGCTGGATGTTTCAGCTTTCCATCGCACTAACTCGCGCTCGAATCCGTGCCCTGTGCATCCCGTTATCTTCCTCTGAAGTCCGGGCCGCGCTGCTGTTTCTGAACCTCGTCGCGTCCTCGTCTCTGTTGTCCTCGCCAACAGCTCCCGGGTCGCCGGCCTTCATCTTCAAGCGTGCGCGTCCGCGACGATGTCTTCCGCTCCAGCATGTCTGCGCGTGTTCACAGCTGTACATGCACCGGACCTCCACCATGGCCGCTTCAACTTCGAGTTGGAGCCCTCGCTCCTCTGATTCCTGCCGTCCCTAACCGGTGCTGGTCACACTCGTCTTCTCGAGCCCGAGCTCGTCCCAGCGCAGTCCCGATCTTCTCCGCCATCAACCGGACATTCTCGTCTAAGTCTGCTGCAGACCAAAAGGTGCGAGTTTGAGTTGCTCCAACTAACTAAAGCCTATTTACTAACCAATCACGATCTGTAGCCGAGATGGCCTGCTCCTATCGCTTGATCCCCAGTTCCTGAGTTTGATCCCCGTATGGATTAATAATCCAAACATTTTTTTTGTTCAGATCTGGCGCTCCAGATGGGCCTCGGCCCAGAATCTTCATTCTCAGCCGTCGCCGGCGTGCGACAGATACTATCCACCGCCTTTCAGCTCAGGTCCAGATCAAATACAACGCTCCAAGTTTTCTATTTGTTTTCTGAAATTCCTGCAAATATACAAATCTTGCTAAAATCATATCTTTCAAATCATAACTCGAAATAAAAAGTATTTTATATGAAAGTTTATCAGAAAAATGTGAAGAATATGAATATGACATCCAATTGCCTGTTTGCATATCGCATCATGTAATGACGTGGTAGCTCGCATATCACCTAATACATAACATATGGAGTATTTGGGTATTACCAAATATGGTTACCTCACTTCATTTAATTTTGAGTAGCTCACCTATGTCTTGTCTTTGCCATGTTAATCAACATTTAAATTGCCGTGTAGTAAATCAACTTGAACTATATATGTGTGTGTCGGAATTCGATTCCGCTTAATTTGGATAAGTTGCATTGCATCATAATCGCCATGTCATGCATACATGCTTCATATGATCATGCCGATTCTTTTGCCGTAGTAGTAAGTGTGCATCCATTGTTTGTTGTAGCACTTTGCTTCTTCTCGGATAGGACGCTTCGTGGTGTTGTGAGCAACGACAAGTTCTTCAAGTGTTCTTCGACAATCTTGCCAGGCAAGCTCTCCCGCCCCTTGTCAACCTATAGGGGTACTCATTACCTATTGTGTTTATGCTTTCTCTTATGCTTTATGCTAGCCTTGTGTTTCGATGCTTTGTTCGAGTCACGTAACCTATCCACCTGTTTCCCCAAAGCAAAACAATATACTCGCCACCTCCCGCCTATTACCTTTTGCTTGTTGTTGAGTTGGCCTTGCGAGTCGTAGGCATGCTTAGGTTGTTTCAAGTTATGTTTTATCTTATCGGGTTATTGGGAAGTTATCACATGCTTTACTTTATGGTTATGAGATGGATATGAATTGGAGATTATTTGGTTATAAGATGTTGGAGATAAACATGATTTATTTATGTTACAACTACACTTGATTAAGCAGAGGCATCGGTGAGTTATTTTGCCTGTTTTCCGAAGGCTCACTTGTGTCCCCTAGGACCCCGAGTTCGCATGAACTGTTCTAAGCTGAGCGCACTAACCACTCGTGGAGATGCCATGGGATCTCCCTTGACTTACTACTTTTTCTCGAGTTAGTTTACCGGGGGCCACAACACCGTATTTTACATTTGGATCTGGATTTGGGTGGAGTCACCTTTGATGGTGGCGGAGTCTCTAAGCCCCCCTCCGATGGGTGTGGTTGCGTCGCCTCCGATGGTTGACGGGTTTATTTGCTAGCGGGACGTTTACGCGAAGCTGGAAGAGTCTCTCCGATGAGCTCTCTGACAGACTTAGCCGTCGGCGCAAACTTCTGGGTCCGTCTTCGGAGCTCGGCCGACTTCGTTACGGGTAGCTTAGTTGGGTGGCCCCCCTAAACTCTCTCGTAGAACTAGCAACGGTCTCGTCGTGATTTCCATCCCTTGTCTAGGTTGGATTGATCGAGCGTGTATGGGTACATTGGTGCACCCCTGCAGGGTAAATCTTTTCGAAAAGCCGTGTCCGCGGTTATGGACGACTTGGAGCCGTTCTACTCGATCATAGAACAACTTGCACCTAATTGATGATTAAATATGGCGTAGTAAATAGTTCTACTACAATATTAAATTGCTATAAAATTGTCAACCGTGTGAGTGCCTTTGATATTGCTTCTTCGTGTGGTTGCGATGAGGTGATCCATTGGCTGGGTTATGTTTGCTTAGTATTTTAGTTGGTTCCTTTATGCGCTCTCTTATCTTATTCTGATTAGACGGAAGTTGTAGAGTGTCTCTATAGGTTCTTTAGTGCTTGCTCGCTGCCGCTTAACCCCACCATACAGCTGATGTCCTTTTGAGTCTCTCGAGTTGTCTGCGTACCTCACGTACAAAGGCCGCTTGTTGACTACGCTTTATACGTCTTGAAGTCTTGCTAAGTACTTTTGTACTTATTGCTGCTCGTCTCGGATGTCTCGCCAGAGCAGGTTTGAAGATAGGTACATGGAAGCGACGACGTTAGCAAGGTTACCCTTCCGGCTTGGCCTGGGCAGGGTTATGGACGCCATCGTTTATCTTCAGGCCTCTTAGGCCCATTTGTATTCTTGTCCGTACTCGGATACTATTTTGCTTTATGTATGATTCGGATCTTTGTATGTATCTATTTGGTTCTTGACTCGTGGAGTCATCGTGGTTATAT
The DNA here is from genome assembly GCA_007115705.1 of Dactylis glomerata. NCBI lineage: Eukaryota > Viridiplantae > Streptophyta > Magnoliopsida > Poales > Poaceae > Dactylis > Dactylis glomerata. Next base: position 496,268 of record QXEO01000643.1, read on the forward strand.
TATATGTCTTTTGTGGGTTCCATCGTGAACTGGTGCAATGTTACTACCTTGATTCCACCCGCATAATGTGTATGTTGTGACGTGCACATTTTGCTTGGTGGGCGTTTCCAAAGCGACATCGTGCGAATTGTGGCGTGATTGCTGTAATTTGCAAGGTGCCGATTTTGGGGGCGTCACACTTCTCAAGATTACCATACAAACGTGCATCACGTAAAGCATTGAAAACATCACATAAATGATCCAAATGGTCCTCTAAAGATTTGCTATATATGAGAATGTCATCAAAATATACCACCACAAAACGACCAATAAAAGCACGTAAAACTTCATTCATCAGTCTCATAAAGGTACTAGGTGCATTAGTTAAACCAAACGGCATTACTAACCACTCATATAAACCGAACTTAGTTTTAAAAGCTGTTTTCCATTCATCTCCTAATTGCATACGAATTTGGTGGTAACCACTACGCAAATCAACTTTAGAGAACATAATAGAACCACTCAACTCATCTAGCATGTCATCCAAACGAGGTATAGGGTGACGATATCGAATGGTAATATTATTAATAGCTCGACAATCAGTACACATGCGCGAAGAACCATCTTTCTTAGGTACTAAAATAATAGGAACATCGTATGGACTAAGAGACTCACGAATATAACCTTTGTCCAATAAACTCTGGATTTGTCGTTGGATCTCTTTTGTTTCTTTAGGATTGGTGCGATATGGCGCACGGTTGGGCAGCGAGGCTCCTGGAATCAAATCAATTTGGTGTTCTATCCCACGAATAGGTGGAAGTCCAGGTGGAACATCTTGTGGAAAAACGTCCATGTATTCCTGCAAAAGGTTAGCAACCACAGGTGGCAAAGAAGGAGGCATATCCTCAAATGAAAACAGAACTTCTTTGCAAACAATGGCATAACATGGAGTAATATTGACATCAATTTCAGCAAGATCAGATTTGCTAGCAAGTAAACAAGGATTCTTCAAACGAATTTCAGTAGCATGGTTAGAATCAGATTTAGAAGAATGCTTAGGGGGTACAAAATCTGCAGCAACAATCTGATTCTCACTCTTATGTTTGTCATCGTTTTTTAATCTACTAGCTCTAGCAAGATCATCTTTCAAAATTTGTTCCGGAGTCATGGGTTTAAGTCCAATTTTCTTGCCAGCATGTGTAAGAGAATACTGATTAGTTTTACCATTATGTACAGATTCTCTATCAAATTGCCATGGTCTACCAAGTAACAAAGAACAAGCTTGCATAGGTACAACATCACAATCAACAAAATCTGAATAAGTACCAATAGTAAAATGCACGCGTGCAGTTCTTGTTACCTTGAGCTTACGGGAGCTCTCAAACCATTGAATGTAATAGGGATGAGGTCGTTGTCGTGTGGGTAGAGCAAGCTTCTCCACCATGTCAATACTAGCCAGATTGTTACAACTCCCTCCATCAATGATGATCCGGATAGCTCTCTCCTTAACAATGCCTCTTGTTTGAAACAAATTGTGGTGTTGATCATGCTCGGCTTTGCTCAATTGCACACTCAAGACACGTTGTGCAACTAAACTCTTGTATTGATCAGCAGTCTCAGCTCCCATTACCTCCATCTCCTTGTCAGAATCAGAATTGGCACCATCACGTGCAGCAATAATTGCCAATGTATCATCTTCAATATCACTCGCAGAGTCATATTCGCCATCTTCAAGCACCACCATCACACGTTTGGTTCTGCATTCTTTTTCGATGTGACCAAACCCAAAACATTTGCGACATTGAATGTCGCGAGTCTTCCCCGTGGAGGCCATGGAAGAAGAACTCCGGGTCGGACCAGCAGATGGTGATGGAGCAGGAGCAGGTGGCGTTCTTGACGTCGGCGTGGTATACCTAGAGGTGGAAGGACCTGGTGCATCCCCACGAGAAGGTGGAGCTGATTGGCGCGCAGACCATGAAGGAGTACGACCTGCAGAATTATTAGCTCTTCTCCATGATGGTTGACGATCCTGCACTTCAAGTTCAGCTTTGCAAGCAAGGTGAAATAAACGAGTAATAGTGTTGTACTCCTTGTAGTCTAAAATATGCTGAATCTCCTTATTTAAACCACCAAAGAAATGTGCAAGCATAGCTTCATTATCCTCTACAATACCACAACGAATCATGCCTGTTTGTAACTCTTGATAATAATCTTGTACGGAATTTTTGCCTTGTTCTAAACGAGCTAATTTTTTAAGCAAGTCCCGTTGATAATGTGGAGGTACAAAATGAGTACGCATGGCATGTTTTAGACCAAGCCAAGTAGCAGGAATATTAACATGATTGACTCGACAATGTTCAGACCACCAGATAGAAGCAAAATCTATAAATTCACATGTAGCAGCACTAACACGCAAATGCTCAGGGTAGCGTAAACATGCAAAACGTTGCTCTACTTCTAATTCCCAAGTGAGATATGCATTAGGATTATATCGACCCTCAAATGGTAGAATATTTAATTTCATCTTGGCCACATGTTCATCATCACGTACCGGATGCAGAGGTGGACGAGCGTTGCGGTTGTATTGCCGCGGACGGCCAGGTGCAGGTTGTTGGACCTCGTCCTCCTCGAGCTCATTTTCATCTTCGAACTCATTCTCCCCCTCGTCAGGAGCATATCCATCCTGGGTGGCCGCCTCCGTAGCGGCCGCAGCAGCTGCCGCGGCTGTCACGGTACCCGCAGATGGCGGTATGAGAGGAACGCGGCGAGCACGTGGTACAGGGATGCCCGGCTGTGGCAGTGGTGGTAAACGGGCCAGGACTTCCTGGAACCGGGCGTCGAGCTTGGTGTTGAAGGATGCCTCAAGACCAGCCATCTTGTCCATCGCATCGGAAAGCTTGGAATCAACATCACCCAAGCGTGTGTCCACATCTTGTGCACGCCCCACCAACAGCCGAGTGAAGTGGGCATGCAACTCTGCATTAGTCATCTTCTCCGGATCAACATCATCCTTCGTGGTTCCTGTCATGGTTAGCATAGAAGCAAGCACAAATATATATACCTACGCACTACGGAATATGGTGGAATCACGCATAATCCGTCAAGCGGTATACAAAGCTCTTACAAGTTCTTACCAAACAGGAGGAAGGTGATATGCAACCAGCAAAGAGCAGCGACTCCCAAAATTGCACAAAGCAATTACGAGGTGTCGATACAAAGCACGTGCAGAAATATGTGGAGCTGTAGGAAGGCTTATATGGTAGCAAAAACATCAAATATCAAAACAGCAATGCAATGTTGAAAGAATGCTCAACCACGGTACTGTGCTGGTCCTAGGCTATACCATACTAGAGACGCGAGCCGAGAACACTAAGAAAGTCACGGCGTGGCACACCAAGCAGAAAAAAACAGCTCCAAAGCAAGATATAAGTGAAGATCTGCAGGGATTTTCGGGTCTGAAACTTCAGAGGGCAAAAACTCGGCCTTCCCGACCTTTTTTGGGAGTTCTGAGTGTCGCACAACCACATTGTAAATGTGGTTGTGGTTACACAGATCTTTTCGTGCTGAGCATTTTGAGTGGTTGCACGTCGAAAACGGAGTTCGTATGCAAAAGTTATGGCCAGTTGAAATTTGCTGTCGAAAACCGTCAAAAACTGACGAAACTGTCCAATTCGGACTAAATTCGGACTGGACTAGTTGGCACGGGTCAACCCGACTTGGATGCGGATTTGACTTTTTTTTTTGCTCTTCTTCTTCCTCTTGACTGGCGACCGAAACCTAACTCACGGACTCTGAATAAGGCACGGATGAAATTGGGAGGAACGAACAAAATCTTATGTGAAGGCGGTGGCGGAAGTATATGGCGTGGTGGTGGAAGGATATGGTGGAGCTGTGGTGCAAGCGTGCGGCGGCGGCGGGACTATGGTGATTCGAACTCGAAACTCTAAAGGAACAGACACGAAGACCAGCAACTCGACACGCGGATGCAGACACAAATTCAACGATGCAAACTGAAAAGACAATGCAAAGGCTCGGATGGTTTATGGGACGAGATGATCTAAACCCTAACCGTATTTTTGGCTTTTTCGTGGTTTATAGGTATGAACACAGATGCAATCTAAACTATGAAAACAGTAAATCTCACCGAGCAACCTGAAATCTGATACCACTTGATAGAGCTAAGGTGTCCGATCTTTCGATGAGATCTTGATAAGTCGATTTGGTGGGTGGAGTTCGTGCTTGACGATCCGACTACATGTGCGAAGCTCGTGCGCCAATGCAATCGCTAGGACAATCTCCGGGAGTTACTGATCTTGCGGATGCACGATCAGCCTGACCAGCGAGGGTCTTAATTCCTACCTGAAATCGAGAACAAGTAAGAACTAATACTGCAATCAAGATATTGCAGATGAAAGATGTATGCTTTATTCAAAAGGTGGGATTCCGAATAGGCGGTCTTCTTCTGGGCGATTGGCCTCAAAAGTCGAGCTCGTAGTTGCAGCAATGGCTAACTTTTAGTCTAAACAAAATCCGAGTTCTAATGACGGCTACGGGGGGTATTTGAGGAGGAAAAGGTAGGGGTGCGACCAGCCATGGGTATGATGGTCGAACGGAACCTTAACAGGCCTTTTCTCCTCAAATTCGGACTCCTAAAAGTGGCTGTCTTATTTGCTGCAAAAATTACATGGGCCTGGCCCAAAAATAAAAGTGACGCAGCACCATATTTATCTAAGGACGAATTTATGAAGTAGTTCTTTGTATATTTCGTCCAAGTCGTCATCCTTCATTATGGTGGCTTCAAAGTTCTGAAATCTCCACTCGTGGCATCTTCTTCAATCCTCAAACGCTTGCTGCCATCTTCATGCACGATCATGCTCCAATGCTTGTCCCTCTCATCCATGCTAGGTCCATCATTCCTAAGAGTAACAAACATATCTGATTTAGGCAGCATCATATTCTCATGTATGTGAGAAAGAGTTCCAAGAAACGAAAGTACCTGATAGTTAAGTTGCTTGGCACGAGCTCGAGTGATGGGTCCTTGTATGTGTTCCGCTGTAGGTGCAGCGGTTGTATCAATAGATGGGATGTCCTCATCACTTCTTAAGGATACAAAGTGCCATGGACTCGAACCAAGGACCACGGCAGGGAGGAAAAAGTATGAGCCAGGGATACCAAGTATAGTGTCTAGCAAAACATTTGGAGAGAAAAGTATACATATCTGCAATGATCCAACCAGTGCCAAAATCCAAGAAAGAGCGGAAGAGCATATCCTGACAAGTAAATAGCAATATCATCACCACCAGCTACTACAGAGTACCTGCAGTGGTCCAATCAACCAGTCAGGTTCAGCAGAGAAGACCACCCGAGGAAAGTGCCTAGGCCGGGGCACTCGCCGATGGTACTAAAGGCGCAAATAGGGGGATATGACGTCGGGCGAGTATTCATGGACGCAGGAAGCGGCATAAACCTAATATACGCAAGAACTCTGAAGGCAATGTGCATCTCACTGGAAAGTCTAAAGCTACAGACTGTTCTTTCCATGGAATAGTACCAGGAGGCGCAAATTATCCTCTCGGGAAAATAGAACTCGACGTTTTCTTCGGCAATAGTAGCAATTATTATAGAGAAAAGTTGGAGTTTGAAGTCATGGACTGGCCTTCACAGTATCATGCAATCCTGGGGCGCCCAGCATTTGCAAAGTTCATGGCAGTACCTCACTACGCATATCTCATGCTCAAAATCCCAGGACCCAAAGGAACAATCACGGTACAAGGTAGCTTCGAAGTATCTAACACTTGTGACAAAGAATTCAGCAGGTTGGCACAAACTTTCGGCATGACAGCAGAGTACGCAAGGTTGAAAGGCGAAACCGACCATAATATACTACCCGACGTTGGGCGATCCCTGCCAGACCAGGCTTTCGATGCAACTCAAGACTCGAAAAAAATCCAGGTCCACCCCACGGACCCGAACAAAACCACCTCCATAGCGGTAAACTTGGATCCCGCATAGGAAAGCACGCTCGTCGAGTTCCTCCATGAGCACTAGGAAATCTTTGCCTGGTGTCCTTCAGACATGCCAGGGGTTCCCAGGGAACTCGTCGAGCACGCACTAAATGTGGATCCCAAAGCAAAGCCAGTCAAGCAACCACTGCGACGATTTGACAAGCCCAAAAGGAAAGCCATAGCATCCGAGCTACATAGGCTAGAAAATGCAGGATTCATCCGAGAAATCAAATCGTCCACTTGGGTATCTAACCCAGTCATTGTACCCAAGAAAAACACAGACGTACAAAGAGTGTGCGTCGACTACACATCTCTCAACGAACACTGTCCAAAGGATCCCTTCCCTCTACCTCGCATTGATCAAATAATAGACTCAACGGCGGGGTGCGCAAGGCTTTCCTTCCTGGACGCATATTCTGGTTATAACCAGATCAAACTGAAGAAAGAACACGAGGAAAAGACGGCCTTCATCACACCATACAGCATGTTCTGCTATCAAGTCATGCCTTTCGGCCTAAAAAACGTAGGAGCAACCTACCAGCGGATGATGCAAAATTGCCTCGGAAGTCAAATAGGATGTAACATTCAAGTCTACATCGACGACGTGGTCATCACCACAAGAAAAGAAGAGTCACTAGTCAGTGATCTAGCAGAAACTTTCGACAATCTAAATAGGTACAAGCTCCAGCTTAACCCGACAAAATGTTCTTTCGGCGTATCAGCGGGACAACTTCTGGGGTTCCTGGTATCGGCAAGAGGAATAGAAGCAGACCCAGAAAAGATCCATGCAATCCTAACAATGGGAAAACCAACAAAACTGCACGACGTCCAGAAGCTCGTAGGACGCGTTGCGGCACTAAGTCGATTCGTTGCTCGATTGGGAGAAAAAGCACTCCCTTTCTATGCACTCATGAAAAAATCAGACGACAAATTCGAGTGGACAGAAGAGGCAGACACAGCTTTCGCACAGTTGAAAAAAGTGCTCTCCACACCATCGGTGTTGGTCGCACCAAACGAAAAAGAGCCACTACTACTGTACATCGCAGCAACACATCAAGTGGTGAACACAGTATTGGTAGTCGAAAGAAGTGAAGAGGGAAAAGCTCACGGTGTCCAAAGGCCAGTATATTTCGTCAGCGAAGTACTATCTCCAACAAAACAAAGGTACTCGCATTATCAAAAGCTTGCATACAGTGTATTTACAACAGCACAAAAACTACGACAATATTTCACGGTGCACCCAATTATAGTGGTTAACGAAGCACCACTATCCAACATATTGAACAACCCTTCGGCAACAGGGCGTGTCTCCTTATGGGGAATTGAGTTATCACCCCTGGACATCATGTATGAAAAGCGAAAGGCGATCAAATCACAAGTTTTACCAGATTTCACAGCAGAGTGGTTAGAGTTACAAAACACAGGACCGCCAGATCTATCAAGCGTGTGGACAATGTACTTCGACAGATCAAAAAGAGTCCAAGGCGCAGGAGCAGGAGTGGTCCTGATATCACCACAAGGCGATAAGTTGAAATATGTGCTAACGATGAGTTTTCCTCAAGCTTCTAATAATGAAGCCGAATACGAGGCTCTGCTCCATGGAATGAAAATGGCCAAAGCATGTAGAGCGACTCGATTGAAAATATTTGGAGACTCGAATCTCGTCGTCCAACAAGTGATGAACAAGTGCGACGCCATCAGTGACAATATGACAGCATATAGAAACTTATACTATTATCTAGAGGGAACGTTCGATGGATGCGAAGTTTCGCACGTCAGCAGAGCCAGCAACGAAGAAGCCGACAATCTAGCAAATATCGGGTCCTAGTGCTTACCTATACCGAAAGGAGTTTTTTGGGAAGAAATCATAGAAAGATCAATAAAAAACAACAAAACTTCGACTACAGAAGGACATGGCCAGCACCAAGCAACAGGCTCAGGGGCTGGCAAGATTAGCCAAGGAAGCACATTAGAGCCAGAAGAAGTTATGATGATCGAGGAAACCTGGATGCAGCCATACTTAGCACACATGATAAACAAGACACTACCCAAAGATACAGTAGAAGCAAGGAGGATAATACGACGATCCAAGGCTTTTGTCGTAATACAAGGGAAACTATACAAGAAAAGTATAACAGGTGTCCTGCAACGATGTGTCACCCCTCAAGAAGGATAGGAAATATTAAAAGGCATCCACGCAGGAGTATGCGGACATCACGCTAGTAGCAGGGCTATTGCAGCTAAAGTTTTTCGTGCAGGTTTCTACTGGCCAACAGCCATTGAAGACGCGAAAGATATAGTGAGAAAATGTGAGGCTTGTCAACGTTTCGCATCTCGACCACACGCGCCAGCAGCAAAATTGCAACCAATACCACTATCTTGGCCCTTCGCGCAATGGAGTCTTGACATGGTAGGGAAATTGCACAAATCTTGGCCAGGAGGGCATGTTTACATGTTGGTGGCAGTCGACAAATTCACCAAGTGGGTAGAGGCAGCCCCCGTGACAACCCAAGATTCTATAGCCGCAATCAACTTCATCAAGTCTATAGTTTTTCGCTTTGGAGTACCACACAGCATCATCACAGATAATGGGACAAATTTCACCTCAAAGGAGTTCAAGAGCTACTACGAGAGTATGGGAATCAAATTGAAATTCGCATCCATAGCGCATCCAAAGATAAACGGACAAGTCGAAAAAGCTAATGGCCTAATATGCAACGGGATAAAAAAGAGGCTATTAGCACCTCTTGAGAAAGCCAAACACACTTGGGTAGACGAACTGCCCTCCGTACTGTGGAGTCTCAGAACTACGCCCAATGCGGCCACCAAGAAACTCCCTTCTTTCTGGTCCACTGCGCAGAAGCCGTACTTTCAGTCGAAATAACCCATGAAGCCCCAAGAATTGCGGCTTACGATGAAACAACTTCCACGGAAGCTCTACAAGACGACGTTGATGCACTTGATGAAGCAAGAGACATAGCACTCGCCAGAGCTACGCAATACCAGCAAAGTCTGCGAAACTACCACAGTAGTCAAGTTCATCCATTATCCTTTGTGGTAGGAGATTTAGTTTTGCGATTAAAGCAAGACGGTCATGGCAAATTGGAGTCCCCATGGGTGGGACCTTACATCATCATGGAAGTAATACCAGGAGGAGCTTATCGACTACAAGACAAGAAAACGGGGAAAGACGAGAGCAACCCGTGGAATGCAGAGCAACTACGGCGGTTCTATGCATAGACGATATAAGGCGACAAAGAACTTTTGAGTTATTACCCTCTGAACCTAGAACATGAGGCCATAGGTAGGGTTCTTTGGGTCAACTCGACAATATGTATAAATATTTTTCTTTCCACTCGGGGGCTCAGACCCTCGAGTCGTACAAAATAAAATAAACGAGTTATTGAGATGTGTGATTATTTGGGACATACTACTAGGTTGTTCGCAACCCGATATTCAAATATGAACAGTTCAAAGGAACCCGATAATACATCAAGTGCATACCTCGGAACGACGATTCATTCCCATGGTCTATTAATAAAGTTGGCACAAGATATAATCCATCACGACTACTTATTACAGATAACACGCGAAAGGATAACTAGGAAAAGAGATTACATAAAGGAGAATCTAATGAAAGTGCACTTTAGCTTCGTACTCCTTCTGGCATTGAGTACAGTCATAGATCCTCACGTCAAACTTCGACGTACCAACGTGGTAGTCGAAGGTCATGAAGAAGCCTTGGTGAAGATCATAGTCTTCTACAAATTGCGACCAGCCGCCCTTGAAGTACATCTCGCCGGCCCCATCATACCAGACCTCCACTTCATAGGGAGTCCCTCCCCCAGAGTGTTCATGAAGAATTGCTTCCCACAGCTCTCGCCCATCCATAAACTTGGTAAACTTCAGTGGCACCCGCTGAATCTCGCGGCACTGAGCGCCAGCGATGCAGAAGAAGGAGTACACTTTGGGCGGAGGAGGAGAAGCATTATGAGGAGGAGCACTCGGACCTAGCGCAACAGATGAAACCTTGGGCTTATTCTTACTTCCCGTCAGGCGGCCAGGGCGCCGCTTCGCAGGAGTGGACGACGAGGCCACCACAGCTGGGACTGTGGGCTTGTTCTTACTGCCGCGACCTCATTTTCCACCAGGGCACCGATACACAGACGCGATCCACCTGCATCGGCCATGGGGATAAATGCTGGGAGTAAAAACCCTAGATGAGATGAGGAAGAGGAAGATGATGCGGCGAGGAAGAAACTAATGAAAAAATTAGGGTTTTTACCCTTGTCAAATGTGCTTTATTTATAAGTACACCTTAATGGGCCTCCACAGAGGCAAGGTCCAAAGTACGTCTATGGGCTTTTACATTCTGCCCAGAGCAGACGATAAAGAAGCGTCAACGCATCAAGAGAAAAGATACGTGCAAAAAGTAAAAAAGTATCTGCCAAGAAGCACAACGTACCTCGTCATGGACTCGGGGGCTTACGCCATGAGAAAAGAAGAGAAAAATCATTACAGCACAAATTATACTGAAAAATATCACAAGAAACAGTATATGCGGCAGATATGTTTTTTGAGCCTATACTCGAAAAAATTCGGCTATAGCCTCGGGGGCTACTCCCATCGGGAGTGCTATTCGCGCACCCGATAGAAAGAAGTCGACAGAAGGAAGATAAGAAATTGAAGCCAATGATAAAACTGGTCGACAAGTGGTTTAGGCGCAATCGGCTACATTTCATCAACAACGAACTTCGGCTACATTGTCGACAAAATATTACTCCCATCGGGAGCTATTCATGAGAAATAAGAGAATAACTCCAATATTTTTAGAACTAAAATAGTCAAACAAGGTTGCGATGTATGATTCTCGAGTTGCGTCATCGCGACAAAATTCGAATGCCTTGATTGAAATATATCGTGAAGGTAAGACCCCAGGATCCGTCCTGTGTGGCCTGGTATACGCACATGGATGCGCTCTGCTAGAAATTATCCGTGTCAACGACGTGAAGAAAATCCTGGTGGACGCACTGGGTACCCTGAGAACCACTGGGATTCATTCTTTGTAAGTCCTAAATGCATCAAAAGAATGGGTTTGACCGGTTTCCCGAATTCAAGTCCAAGGGGATTGAATTTGAAGTAGGTGACAAGTATCTGTTCCGGCAGTTAACTGGCCTCTTGATCCGTTAGAGTTTTCAGGCTTGTTCATCAAAACCCCTTGCGAGACAGTATAATGAAAGACACTCGAAGTCAAAGATTTGAAGATATGAAGAAGTCGAAGAAATAAAGATCTGAGATTCAACCCGAATCTGCAATTCTGGTAGCATCTCGGGGGCTACTGACAAGGGTATAGATAATAGAGCCCATCAGTTGAGTACCCCTGAGGCCCGTTAAGCTAGGCCCAATTGTAATACTAGTCGATATACGAGTTCATGTCATATGTCGATACTGTAATCTGTGATGGACCCCTCCCGATCCTTGAGACCTGGACACCTATATATAGGGGCCAGGAGAGGATGGAGGGGGACAGATTAAGAGTAAGCCAAAGTTCACCCTACGTTTACTTTCGATACACACCTTGTTTGACTGATTTCACCTTCAAGTTCATTCGACGCCCTATTCCCCCGATCCTAAGTCCTTCATATTGGACATTTGTCGAGTTAACCCTCGTCAACCGGTTTTCGGAATTCAAGTCCAAGGGGATTGAATTTGAAGTAGGTGATAAGTATCTGTTCTGGCAGTTAACTGGCCTCTTGATCCGTCAGAGTTGTCAGGCTTGTTCATCAAAACCCCTTGCGAGATGATATAATGAAAAGTGTTCATTTTTGAGTATAGGAAGAAGAAGTTGAAAGATTGATCAAGTCGAAGAAATAAAGATTTGAGATTCAACCCAAATCTACAATTCAGGTAGAATCTCGGGGGCTACTGACAAGGGTATAGATAATAGAGCCCGTCAGTTAAGTACCCCTGAGGACCATTAAGACTAGGCCCAAGTGTAATCTAAGTCGAGATACGAGTTCATGTCATATACCGATATTGTAATACGTACCAGACCCCTCCCGATCCTTGTGACCTGGCCACCTATATATAGGGGCCATGAGAGGACGGTAAGGGATAGATTGAAAGCAAGCCAAGTTTACTCTTACGTTTACTTTCGATATACACCTTGTTTGACTGATTTTACCTTCGAGTTCATCCGACGCCCTACTCCCCCGATCCTAAGTCCTTCATATTGGACATTTGTCGAGTTAATCCTCGTCACTTGCATTTTAAAAATTTGACCATTGTGGCTCTCTTATGTTGATGTTATGCTTGCAAGTTGTAAGTTGGAAGTTAGCTCAGCCATGCTGTCATGGGGCACGCTTTCAACATTGCACTTACTCTCATTTAGTTGATATCATGATCTTTTGTTTATGGATACCTGTGATGTGAAATAAGTTGGAAACTTGTGAGCTCATGGAGTTTGTATATGTGTTAGAGAAACGCCCGGGCCGCTAATCTAAGCCATGCATCATTCATGGTGGAAATTTACAGCATGCCCATAGTGGACATTCGATGACGCATCTCAAAATAAAAAGCTATACCAATGGTAAATAAAAGAGATGTCGAGGTGTTCATTGTCTGTTTGTCTTGTCAATTTGATGTGGGCTTGTTTCCATGTCATCGGGCAAGAGGTACCCCATTGGCATTCTCAATGATACATGTATGCTTACAATGACAAGAACTTGCTTGGGACCTAAGTCGAGTAGCATGAGGTTTGGGTATTCTTATTTCACGGGACATGATACTTTCAACTTGTGATTTGTTAAGCATATGCTTCATAATTGTACTTGCATTTACCTTAACCACTCAAGATGCCTATGATGGGGGCAATGAGAGCTCAAAGCTAGTAAGTATCATAATTTTTTGATGTTTATAAAACTTGCAATCCCTGCTTCCCTATGCGAAGGGCCTTTCTTTTACTTTTATGTTGAGTCTTCACCTTCTACCTTTATGCACCGTCTAAGAGAGCATAGTTGTCATTCTGAGTATAAGGTGCATAGTCCCAAAATTTATTATTGATTGATTCATGATTATTGTTTTGCTTGTTCTTAAATTATTTGTATCTAGTCTCCCTCTTAAACTTGAAGGTGTCCTATGCATTTATGTTTTGCTACTCCATGAAGGACAAGCTGAATTCCACTTTGCTATGTTTTTCTATATGCTAAAACACACACTTGACTTTCAATGCATTATTACTCATGATCTTTTGTTTGTGTTACCTTTCATGTTATAACATGGTTGCTAAGTTTTATTATCGAGATTATGTCTTTTATGCCCATGTTTAGAATAATTTGATCTCATCACTCAATGCTTTACATCGTTTGATCAAGATTGTGTTGGTGCATGTCACCTCAAAAATTATTGTTTTGTTATCACTTACCTACTTGAGGACGAGCACGAGTTAAGCTTGGGGATGCTTGATACATCTCAAACGTATCTATAATTTTTGATGCTCCATGCTTGTTTTAAACCAATTGCTTTGTGTTTTGTTTACACTTCATGGTGTTTTTATGCGTTTTTCGGAACTAACCAATTAACGAGATGCCACAGTGCCAGTTCCCTATTTTCTGCTATTTTTGTGTTTCAGAAAAGTTACACAGGAAATATTCTCAGAATTAGATGAAACGAAGCCCGAACCTCCTATTTTCCCCGACACAAGACGAAGTCCGAAGGAGAGCCGGAGGGGAGCCAGGAGGCTGGCACACCATAGGGTGGCATGGGTGCCCTCCTGGCCATGCCCCCACTAGGTGTGGGGCCCCTGGCTGCCCTCTGACATCGCCCTTCCGCGTATAAAAGGTCTCCAACGTGAAAACCCTAAATTAATTGACATTTTTCCCAGTAAAGTTCCGCAGCACCGCCGCTGTCAAAGACCAATTTCGGGGGACAGAAGTCTCTATTCCGGTACCCTGCCGGGATGGGGAAGTGCCCCCGGAGCCATCTCCATCGACTCCATCGCCTCCACCTGTGTCTCCATCACTTCACCGCCATCTCCACCAATGTTGTTGTCTCCCATGATGAGGAGGGAGTAGTTCTCCCCTGGGGTTGAGGGCTCTACCGGTAGCTATGTGGTTCATCTCTCTCTCTCCCCTAATGTGATCTATATGTGATCATGAGCTTTATATCTAGTTGAATTAGTAGATGTTGTTCTTCATATATTATGCTAGTCCAGTGCTTTATTATTGTAATCTCCGGAGACACCTTGTACCATGATGTGAAGGATGACAGTGTGTGCATTATGTGTGTCTCTTTGGCTAGTGTCTCTATGAATTGTTGGTGTTTGTTGGAACCATCTAGTGCGCTCAAGGTGATAGTGTGGGGCAATCTAGTTTGGGGAAATGCGAACTTTGAGGAGTGCTTCGTAGCCCTACACATGATTAGTGTTTGTTATCCATCGGAGAATAGTTTAGAGTAGCATAGTGAAGATAGTTATTTATGTGTTCAATTATGTTATCTTTGTAGAGAGTATCCACTAGTGAAAGTATGATCCCTAGGCCTTGTTTCTAAGCATTGAAACACCATTTACATTCAGTTTTGTTACATGTTTGCTCACAACGATATTTATTTCCGATTGCATTTACTACTTATAATCATCTATATTACTTGTATTTCACTATCTCTTCACCGAACTAGTGCACCTATACATCTGACAAGTGTATTGGGTGTGTTGGGGACACAAGAGACTTCTTGTATCGTAATTGCAGGGTTGCTTGAGAGGGATACCTTTGACCTCTTCCTCCCTGAGTTCGATAAACCTTGGGTGATCCACTTAAGGGAAACTTGCTGCTGTTCTACAAACCTCTGCGCTTGGAGGCCCAACACTGTCTACAAGAATAGAAGCGTGCGTAGAGATCAAGCTCTTTTCTGGCGTCGTTGCCGGGGAGGTAAGGTAAAAGGTACTCACATCCTCGTGTGTGAGTGCTCGAAGTTATTTCCTATAGATTCTACAATTATATCTTTTTGTTTCTTGTTTTTATTTTCACTAGTTAGGCTTAATGGGAAACAAAGAGCTTTATAGTATTTTTCCTAAGTTAGGATATGAAGTGTTTGAAGAGAAAATTAAAAAACCTTTGGAGCTTTATTTGCATGCCGGAGTCAGGATTATTGGAGAGCTTGCTGCCGGAGTCAGGATTCTGCTGGAAAAAGGACCATCAAGACATCATATTTCTAAAGATCAGCAATTCCAGAAAAATACCTAGAAATTCATATTTCATCGGAAGACGAAAGTAGCCAGAAGGAGAGGGCGAGGTGAGCCGCCAGGGGGCCACACCACCAGGTGGCGCGAGCTAGCCCTAGGCCGCACCACGCCACCTGGTGGTGTGGCCGCCCTGGCCCACCTCTGCCAGCACCCCCTCATGTATATCGTCTCCCCGAAAACCTAAGACCTAGGGGGATCAGAGATAGACTCCGCCGCCTCTGCGGGGTAGAAAACACACACAGAGAGAGAAAGCTCTCCGGTAGGCAGAAATCTGCCGGGAAAATTCCTTCCCGGAGAGGGGAGATCATCGCCATCGTCATTGCCATCGAGCTGGGCTTCATCAGGAACATCATCATCATCACCAGCACCTTCATCACCATCATCACCACGCCATCCCGCTGTAACATCTTGGGTTGAATCTTGTCCAATTCTTAGGGGAAACTTTCCCGGTGTTGATTACTCTTGTAGTTGATTCTATCGAGTGGAACCGTTGAATTAAGATTTTTGTTCAAATTGTTATTTACCATTATTTCATCTCTGATCATGATCCATATGATGTCTTCTGAGTAGTTTGTTTAGTTCTTGAGGACATGGGAGGAGTCGAGATGTTAGTAGTGAAACTATGTTAAGTAATATTTAATGGTTTGATATAATTATGTTGTGGTGCTATTCTACTAGTGGTGTCATGTGAACATCGACTACATGATACTTCACCTTTATGGGCCTAGTGGAATGCATTGTGTATTTGGCTACTAATTGTGAGGTTGCCGGAGCGACAGAAACCTAAACCCCCGTTAGGAAACCATTGTACCAGGGAGTGTAGGATCTCAGAGTTTAAGGCTGTGGTTAGATTTATCTTAATTACTTTCTTGTAGTTGCCGATCACAAGTGTGTATTATTCCAAGTTGGGGTAGTGCACTAGCATAGATTCACCCCCATAACACTTATCAAACCAATGAAGATTACTTAGCTGCATGAAGTGAAAGCACTTGACAGAAACTCCCGTGTGTCCTCAGGAACACTTGGTAATCATAAGTTACACAACCGACTTGTCCTTTACTCTAAAAAGGATTGGGCCGCTCGCATCAATTATTATTATTGTCTTTTATTTACTCGTACTTTATTTACTTACATTAGCAAATACCCCTGAAAACCCATTTGCTAGTATTTATAGTGAATCCTTGATCAAAACTGCTTGTCAACACCTTCTGCTCCTCGTTGGGTTCGACACTCTTATTTATCGAAAGTACTACGATACACCCCTATACTTGTGGGTCATCAAGACTATTTTCTGGCGCCGTTGCCGGCGAGTGAAGCACTATTGAAGAGTGGAATTGGTAAAGGTAACTTTAACTATGAGTATTGTTTTTATTTCTGTCTTTTATTTTATTTTATTATAGAGAAGTCTCCATTTGGTTCCCTATTTGGGAATACTACTGCCGCTGTTACGGTAGTAGATGAACCACCGCCTGCTCAATTGGATCCTTTTGAAATACCTATGAAAATTGTTGAACGTGTTATGAATAACTGCTATTCAGGAGATGGAACTGTCCATCCGGGTGATCATTTGCTCTTTATACATGAATTATGCAAGTTGTTCAAGTGTGCAAGTATTTCATCAAGCCAGGTTAAGAGAAAACTATTCTCTTTATCACTGAAGGGCAGAGCTGCGGAATGGTATAGGCTGCTGAAGGATGGCCGATCTATTGGTTGGGAGGAAATTGTACCCCTCTTTTATTCTAAATTCTATTCTCCAAGTGAGATCCATAAAGATCGGAATCAAATATATAATTTTTGGCATCATGATGGAGAGAGTATTGCCCAAGCATGGGGAGATTGAAGTCACTAATGCTCAAATGCCACATTCATGAGCTCCCCAATAATATTGTTATTAATAACTTCTGATGCTTCTTGCTCTGGATCATTTACGCGTATGAAAGAAGAAGCTAAATGGGATCTTCTTGACCATATTCAGGAAAACACCGAAGGATGGGAGAACGACAAAGGTAGAAAGCCAGGTATAAATCATGATTATGAATGCATTAAAGCTTTTATGGGAACCGATGACTTTCATAATATTAGTGCTGTTTATGGTCTTGATTCTCAAATACTTGCCAACAGTTTTAAGGCCTTTGCCTCTTATCTTGATGTTCCAAAGAAGGATTGGAACAAGTACCATGCACCTTATAAAGATACTATTAGTTGTGTTCCTGCTAGAATTACTGAAGTTTGTACTGTTGATCGCATTTTGCCCGAGCCTTATTTTGAGAAAACGCCTTTCCCTGCTAAGGTAAAGAAGCATTTTATGTTAACTAGTGTGCTTAATAAAAGTGCAAAGAAAGCTTTAGAACCTGATGAGCAAATAACTGTTAAACCTGCAGTAGCAATAGTGAAGGACCTTGTTACTAAGAATGTAGAAGATGGACATATTATCTTTTGTGAAGATGCTTCTAACATTGTTTCACATCCTAGTAGATCTAGGAAAACAAGTGTTCATGTGCTTTCTGTCAGGATTGGTGATCATTGCTATTATGGTTTATGCGACATTGGTGCAAGTTCAAGTGCTATTCCTCATGAGCTTACAGAGAAACCATGCACGAAATTGGTTCTTGTGAACTAGAAGATATTGATGTGGTTATTCAGCTTGCTAACAGAGAAACTATCTCTCCAATTGGTATTGTTAGAGACGTGGAAGTTTTATGCGGTAAGACTAAATATCTTGCTGATTTTCTAGTACTTGGTTCAACTGCTAGTAAAACTTGTCCTATTATTTTTGGTAGACCCTTTTTGAACACTTGTGGCGCCGTTATAGATTGTAAGAAGGAGAATTTTTTGACTAAGTTTGATGGAGAATCTTATGAGTTTAATTTTTCTAAGTTTACTAGAGCTCCTTATGAAACTGATTTGCCTAATGAAGATTTCATAGTTGAACAGCTTGCCTCTATTGCTCTTGCTCCTAATGATGCTTTGCAGCATTATATGGAGGAACACGAAAGTGAGATCTTCAGGGAAGAAAGAAATGAGATTGATGAAATTCTTCTTCGTCAGCCAGAGATGCTTAAACACAATTTACCCGTGGAGGATTTGGGTACCACTTTGCCACCTAAGGAAGATCCTGTTTTTGATTTAAAACCTTTACCCGATGATCTTAAATATGCTTATATAGATGATAAGAAAATATATCCTGTTATTATTAGTGCTAAACTTTCAGGGAAGGAAGAAGAAAGGTTATTGGAAATATTGAGGAAACACCGAGGAGCTATGGGATATACTCTTGATGATTTAAAAGGGATTTATCCTACTATATGTCAGCATGCTATTAATATGGAGCCAGATGCAAAGCCAGTTGTTGAACATCAACACCGTTTAATTCCTAAGATGAAGGAAGTGGTAAGAAATGAGGTATTGAAGCTCCTTGATGCTGGTATTATTTATCCTATTGCTGATAGTAGATAGGTTAGTCATGTTCATTGTGTTCCTAAGAAAGGAGGAATTACTGTTGTGCCTAATGGCAATAACAAGCTTATTCCTCAGAGGGTAGTAGTTGGTTATAGGATGTGCATCGATTTCAGAAAGGTCAATAAAGTTACTAAGAAAGATCATTATCCTTTACCATTTATAGATCAAATGTTAGAGAGGTTATCTAAGAAAACTCATTTTTGTTTTCTTGATGGTTATTCTGGTTTCTCTCAGATTGCTGTTAAAAAGCAAGATCAAGAGAAAATCACTTTTACTTGTCCTTATGGAACTTATGCTTATAGACATATGCCTGTTGGATTGTGCAATGCTCCTGCTACTTTTCAAAGATGCATGTCTGCTATTTTTCATGGATTTTGTGAAGAAATTGTGGAGGTATTCATGGACGATTTCTCCATCTATGTAACTTCTTTTGATAATTGTTTGCACAATCTTGATAAAGTTTTGCAGAGGTGTGAAGAAACTAATCTTGTTCTTAATTGGGAGAAATGCCACTTTATGGTGAATGAAGGAATTGTTCTTGGACATAAATTTTCTGAAAGAGGTATTGAAGTTGACAGAGCAAAAGTCGAAGCAATTGAGACAATGCCCTGTCCTAGGGATGTTAAAGCTATTCATAGTATTCTTGGTCATGCTGGTTTTTATAGGAGGTTTATTAAAGATTTCTCTAAGATTTCAAAGCCTCTTACTAATCTTCTTCAAAAAGATGTACCATTTGTTTTTGATGATGACGGTATGGAAGCTTTTGAAACTCTTAAGAAGGCTTTAACTACTGCTCCTATTGTCCAACCACCTGCATGGAATTTACCCTTTGAAATTATGTGTGATGCTAGTGATTTTGCTGTGGGTGCTGTTCTTGGACAGCACATAGATAAGAAGTTGAATGTTATTCATTATGCTAGTAAGACTCTTGATGCTGGTCAAAAGAATTATGCTACTACTGAGAAAGAGTTCCTTGTTGTTGTCTTTGCTGGTGATAAGTTCAGACCTTATATTGTTGATTTGAAAGTTACTATTCATACTGATCATGCTGCTATTAGGTATCTTATGGCAAAGAAGGATGATAAACCTAGGCTTATTAGATAGGTGTTGCTTTTGCAAGAGTTTGATTTGCATATTGTAGATAGGAAAGGTGCTGAAAATCCTGTTGCTGATAATTTGTCTAGATTGGAAAACATTTCTTTTGATCCTATTCCTGTTAATGATAGTTTTCCAAATAAACAGTTGGCTGCAATAAAGGTGACCTCGTGAGAGAGTCCTTGGTATGCTGATTATGCTAACTTTATTGTTTCCAAGTATTTGCCTCCAATCTTTACAGCTCAGCAAAGAAGGAAATTCTTTTATGACTTGAGGCATTATTTTTGGGATGACCCACACTTATATAAAGGAGTGGATGGTATTATGCAAAGATGTGTTCCAGAATATGAACAACAAGAGATATTGAGGAAATGTCATGGTAGTGACATGCTTTTCCGTAAACCGTTTTGTAAGGAGACATGCCCATGGGGTTCTTATAAGCAGTTCTATAAGCCCATAAAGCATCGTTCAACTTGCTAGCCCAGTTTTACCTAGATTGGATTGGTAGAAAAAGTGGAGCAGCAGGAATCTGACTAATGGAATCTTTATAAGGCGCATGATATTTGTTCCAATTTTTCTTTGGAACATCAAGATATGAGGCAAAGGCCTTGAAACAGTTAGCAAGTATTTGAGAATCAAGACCATAAGCAGTGCTAACATTATGAAAGTCATCGGTTCCCATAAAAGTTTTAATGCATTCATAATCATAATTTATACCTGACTTCCTACCTTTGTCGTTTTCCCATCCTTTAGCATTCTCTTGGATACGGTCAAGAAGTTTCCACTTAGCATCTTCTTTCATATGAGTAAATGATCCAAAACAAGAAGCATCCAAATAATCCTTATCAGGAAGAGTGAGCCTCGCATAAAAATTATCAATAACAATTTTATTGGGGAGCTCATGAATGGGACATTTGAGCATTAGTAACTTCAATCTCCCCCACGCTTGGGCAATACTTTCTCCATCATGAGGCCAAAAGTTATATATCCGATTACGATCTTTATGAATTTCACTTGGAGGATAAAACTTGGAATAAAAGAGAGGCACAATTTCCTCCCATGCAATAGATGGACCATCTTTAAGCAGTTGATACCACTCCTCAGCTCGGCCTTTTAGTGATAAAGAGAATAGCTTCCTCTTGACCTGGCTCGGCGAGATACCTGCACACTTGAACAACTCACATAATTCATGTATAAATAGTAAGTGATCACCCGGATGGACAGTTCCATCTCCTGAATAGCAGTTATCCATAACACGTTCAACAATTTTCATAGGTATTTTAAAAGGATCTGATTGAGCAGGTGGTGGTGGTTCATCCATATGTGCAGCAGGTGTAGTAGTGTTCCCGAATAGGAAACCAAACGGAGAACTCTCCATAGCAAGATAAAATAAAAATAAAAGACAGAAATAAAAACAATACTCATAGCGACGGTTACCTTTACCAATTCCACTCTTCAATAGCGCTTCACTCCCCGGCAACGGCGCCAGAAAATAGTCTTGATGACCCACAAGTATAGGAGGTGTATCGTAGTACTTTCGATAAATAAGAGTGTCGAACCCAACGAGGAGCAGAAGGTGTTGACAAGTGGTTTTGATCAAGGTTTCACTGTAAATACTAGCAAACGGGTTTTCAAGGGTATTTGGTAATGCAAATAAATAAAGTGCGAGTAAATAAAAGACAGTAGTAATAATTGTAGCAAGTGGCCCAATCCTTTCTAGAGCAAAGGACAAGCCGGTTGTGTAACTTATGATGACCAAACGTTCTCGAGGACACATGGGAGTTTCTGTCAAGTGCTTTCGCTTCATACCGCTAAATAATCTTTATTGGTTTGATAAGTGTTATGGGGGTGAACCTGTGCTAGCGCACTACCCTTACTAGGATAAATACACACTTGTGATTATACCCCTTGCAAGCATCCGCAAATACAAGAAAGTAATTAAGATAAATCTAACCACAGCCTTAAACTCTAGGATCCT
Source organism: Dactylis glomerata (assembly GCA_007115705.1). Classification (NCBI taxonomy): domain Eukaryota; kingdom Viridiplantae; phylum Streptophyta; class Magnoliopsida; order Poales; family Poaceae; genus Dactylis; species Dactylis glomerata. Next base: position 518,022 of record QXEO01000643.1, read on the forward strand.
ACGCTCCCTGGTGCAATGGTTTCCCAACGGAGGTTTAGGTTTCTGTCACTCCAGCAACCCCACAATTGGTAGCCAAATACACAATGCATCTCACTAGGCCCATAAATGGTGAAGTATCATGTAGTCGACGTTCACATGACACCACTAGTGAAATAACACCACAACAAATAAATATCAAACCATTAAATATTACTCAACAATAATTCACTACTAACATCTTGACTTCTCCCATGTCCTCAAGAACTAAACGAACTACTCACAAGACATCATATGGATCATGATTAGAGGTGAAATAATGGTAAATAACAATCTGAACATAAACCTTAATTCAACGGTTCCACTCAATAGCATCAACCACAAGAGTAATCAACACCGGGAAAGTTTCCCCTAAGAATTTAACAAGATCCAACTCAAGATGTTACAGCGGGATGGTGTGGTGATGGTGAAGATGAAGGTGCCAGTGATGGAGATGATGATGATGATGATCCCGATGAAGTCCGGTGCAATGGTGATGACGATGGCGACGATCTCCCCTCTCCGGGAAGGAATTTTCCCGGCAGATTTCTGCCTGCCGGAGAGCTTTTCTCTCTCTGGTGTTTTCCGCCCCGCAGAGGCGGCGGTGTCTATCTCTGAGCCCCCCCTTTGACTTAGGTTTTCGGGGACAATGAAATACGCGAAGGGGCGATGGCAGAAGTCGGCCAGGGGGCTCTCACCATAGGTGGGCGCGGCCAGGGGGCTCTCACCACAGGTGGGCGCGGCCAGGGGCTGGGCCGCGCCCCCTGGTGGTGAGGCTGCCCTGTGGCCCCTATTGCCTCCTCCTTCTGGCTTCTTCAGTCTTCTGATAAAATATAATTTTCTGGTATTTTTCTGGAATTTTCCTGATCTTCAGAATATGGTGCCTTGATGGTCCTTTTTCCAGCAGAATCTTGACTCCGGCAGCAAATCCTCCAATGATCATCAAACATGCAAAAACAGAGGAAACAACATAAGTATCATCTCTAAATATGAAATATATCAATGAATAACAGTAAATTATGATACAAAATAGTGATGCAAAATGGACGTATCAACCCCCCCAAGCTTAGACCTCACTTGTCCCCAAGCGAAAACTAAACTCAGTAAACATGATCACAGGTTTATGGAGTGAAGTGTCGATAATCAAAATACGGACAAGAAGCATCACATTCACCAAGGCACAATTTATAATAGACATCAACTTCCCTTTATACGATATAGACTTGCAATAAGTAAAAGGGAATCACAAATAAGGATGCACAAGGTAAACTATAATTGGTGGTGGCAAACCTTAGTTCTTGGTCAGAGAACGATGAACAAGCTATTCTTTCTTTTGAACGGAGCCTTTTTTAAAAAACAGAGCTAATATAGCAAAAACCATATGCTCAACAAAACAAACTTTTTATATTCATAGAAAGATTTCAAAGATATATTCCTTCAGACAAAAGCATTGTACTAATCAAAAGAAGTTAGTAAACATGATTAAACAGATCAACATATGGATGAGTGAAACATAACAACTCAAATGCTTGCTTGAGATAGAGGGGAATAGGTTGACTCAACATAAAAGTAAAAGACAGGCCCTTCGCAGAGGGAAGCAGGGATTAACATGTGCTAGAGCTTTTCATTTGTAAAATAGAGGTAAAAGTTATTTTGAGAGGTGGTTGTTTTTGTCAACGACTAGCAACGGAGTTCTTGATATCTTCCATACTAAACAAGTGAGAGCGGTTCTGAGATGTTTGATTAATTTGGCACATTGGTGCTCTTTTATAGCTTTGCACTCCTCCCCACCTTTTCCTTTCTCAAACCATGGCTAACCGATTCCACCGGGTGCCAACCAACTTTCACATACCATGGAGGAGTGCTCTTTTTTCTTTTTGAGATTATAATGGTCTGACCAGCTCCCTTGCAAAATTAATGACGAGCAGATGAAGCTGCCTAGTCGAGGGGTACTTAATTTAGTATGGAAGATAACAAGCCCATCCACTACGTCCTCATGAGCTAAAAATAGTGGCACAAAATGAGAAGTATTTGAAGGTTTTTGAAAGGTAGCACATGAAAATTTACTTGGAATGGCTTAAAATACCATGCATAGGAATTTATAATGGACTCTTTGGAAGTGACTTGGCTTTTGGGAATTGGATGCACGAGAAGTATTCCCTCTCAGTACAGGTTTTTGGCTAGCAAGGCTGGGTAGCAAACATAAGAATTGCATGAAACAAACAAACATATATATAATAGGAACAATCATGCAAACTTCCTTAAAGGTACAACGATTTTAACTTTGAGAATAATAATGCTTATAAGCCAAACATGAAGGAAAACTGAAGTGATGTAACTAGAAGCATTTCTTTCTTCTTTTCTACTCAAACCTCAAGGTAATGTTGCTACTGACCAAGCTAAGTTTGCCAAAACCAACTAAATTTATTCATGCTCCCAAAGTGACACCAATACTAATCAACAAGACTGATCGTATAAGAGAGATTGCAAACTAAAATAAAGTATGCGGAAAGTAAACGATAAAACTTCTCATTAATATTTCATTACCGCAACTCACACCAAGGGGTACATAAATAACCAACTAAGGAGGATACTTCCACACTGCAAACTATTCTATAAGATAACTTCTCTATTCATGATATGACTCTACTTGAAAAGTAAATGAGCAAAAGGTAATGATGTGATACTGCGGCACTCCCCCAAGCTTGGAACAAACCAAGGGGATGCCTATACCGATGACGAATTACTCCTTCGACGGTGGTGGTGAGTCTTTAATGAGCTTCTCAATCAAATCTTTCAAGTCATCGATCTTGTGACGGAGGTTACGAATCATCTCTGAATTGTGCTCAATACGGTTCATGAACCTGTCAGCCAGAGAATCCCAGCTCTTGGAGTTATTTCCCCATCCTTCTTCACTCTTGGAACTTTCTTTCCCTGCACTGTTAGAACGATCTATATCCCAACCAGAGGGCAATCGTGATCTAGGCACCTTTTGAAACTGATGTTCATGTATTAGAGTATGGAAAGGGTTGTTGCCTGATGGAGATGTCCATGGAGCTAAGATGTGACGCGGCACACCCCCTCCGGTTCTTATATGTGCACTCTTCTTGAACTTGTCATGACTCGTCATGACCCCAATGCTTGCAATCATGGTGCTCGTGCATGAACTTTGATCTTCTTCCTCGGCCTCACTTTCAACTTCTTCCTTCGGCTGAAGGTCTTGGTGGTTATCTTCCGGAGGTGCCTTCTCCTTGTCGTCGCTCGAGGAAACCATGGTGCTCTCAAAACTAAGATCAACTCCTGACAGAAACAGCTCGAAACAAAAACACGATATACAGACCTTGGGTACTCCGGGGGGTTATATAGGCGAAAATTATACATCAAGGGGAAATCACAGGAGGAAACCGGGACGGACACGAGTTCCGGGGTGGACTCACCACAGGGCAGCGCGGCCTGGGGTGGGCCCACACCCACTGGTGGTGAGGAGCCACCGGACTCCGTCTCCTGCCCGTTTTCGTCTCGTGATTTTTCATATTTAGCAAAATCAATAAAAATATTAATGGAAACATCTTTTGCGAACCTTTTCTGACTAGAACTGTTACCTATTCGAAAATGAACTCTGAAGGTTCCTGCATATTGTCCTGGATGAATTCTTTCAGAGAAATTGTTTCAATTACATCAACATCTTCATTATAAGAATCTCCAGCAATATAATGTTTGAGTCTTTGCCCATTCACCACTTGTGTAGTGTCATCTTTCAATGAAGCAATCTTTATAGCACCTGAGCGGTACACTTCCACAATAACATATGGTCCTTCCCATTTTGAGAGTAATTTTCCTGCAAAAAATCTGAGACGAGACCTATACAATAGAACTTTCTCACAAACATGAAACTCTCTCTTAAGAATTCTCTTATCATGCCATTGTTTGACTTTCTCTTTGAAAAGTCTGGCATTCTCGTAAGCTTTGTTTCTCCACTCATCTAGGGTACTCAAATCGAGCAACCTTTTCTTACCGACAAGTTTAAAATCTCTATTAAGCTCTTTCACTGCCCAAAAAGCTTTGTGTTCTAATTCTAAGGGCAAGTGACATGCTTTTCCGTAAACCATTTTATAAGGAGACATGCCCATGGGGTTCTTATAAGTAGTTCTATAAGCCCATAAAGCATCGTTTAACTTGCTAGCCCAGTTTTTCCTAGATCTATTGACAGTCTTCTGCAAGATAGACTTGATCTCTCTATTTGAAAGCTCTACCTGCCCACTAGTTTGGGAATGATAAGCAGAAGCAATTCTATGATTAACGTCATATCTAGCAAGAGTTTTTCTAAAACCACCATGAATAAAATGAGAACCTCCATCAGTCATAAGATATCTAGGCACACCAAACCTAGGAAAAATAACGTCCTTAAGCATTTTTAACGAGGTCTCACCATCGGCACTCTTCGTAGGTATGGCTTTTACCCACTTAGTAACATAATCAACAGCAACAAGTATGTGAGTATAGCCTTTTGAAGGAGGAAAAGGACCCATAAAGTCAAATCCCCAATAATCAAATGGTTCAATAACAAGAGTGTAACTCATAGGCATTTCATTTCGTCTAGAAATATTACCAACTCTTTGACATTCATCACAAGATAAAACATACCTTCTAGCATCTTTAAAGAGGGTTGGCCAATAAAAACCTGATTGTAGAACGTTTTGTGCAGTTCTATCTCCAGCATGATGTTCTCCATAAGCACTGCCATGGCATTTTCTTAATATTTCTTGTTGCTCATATTCCGGAACACATCTTTGCATAATACCATCAACTCCTTCTTTATATAAATGTGGGTCATCCCAAAAGTAATGCCTCAAATCATAAAAGAACTTCTTTGCTGAGCTGTAAAGGTTGGAGCCAAATACTTGGAAACAATAAAGTTAGCATAATCAGCATACCAAGGAAGGTCTCATGAAGTTACATTTATAGAAGCCAACTGCTAATTTGGAAAACTATCATTAACAGGAATAGGATCAAAAGAAATATTTTCCAATCTAGATAAATTGTCAGCAACAGGATTTTCAGCACCTTTCCTATCTACGATATGCAGATCAAACTCTTGTAAAAGCAACACCCATCTAATAAGCCTAGGCTTAGCATCCTTCTTAGTCATAAGATATCTAATAGCAGCGTGATCAGTATGAATAGTAACTTTAGAATCAACAATATAAGATCTAAACTTATCACAAGCAAAAACAACAGCAAGAAACTCTTTCTCAGTAGTAGCATAATTCTTCTGAGCAGCATCAAGAGTCTTACTAACATAATGAATAACATTCAACTTATTGTCTACGCGCTGTCCAAGAACAGCACCAACAGCAAAATAACTAGCATCACACATAATTTCAAAGGGCAAATTCCAATCAGGTGGTTGAACAATAGGAGTAGTAGTTAAAGCCTTCTTAAGAGTTTCAAAAGCTTCCTTATAATCATCATCAAAGACAAATGGTACATCTTTTTGAAGAAGATTAGTAAGAGGCTTTGAAATCTTAGAGAAATCTTTAATAAACCTCCTATAGAAATCAGCATGACCAAGAATACTACGAATACCTTTAACATCTCTGGGACAAAGCATTTTCTCAATTGCTTCCACTTTTGCTCTATCAACTTCAATACCTCTTTCAGAAATTTTATGTCCAAGGACAATTCCTTCATTCATCATAAAGTGGCATTTCTCCCAATTAAGAACAAGGTTAGTTTCTTCACACCTCTGCAAAACTTTATCAAGATTGTGCAAACAATTATCAAAAGAAGTTCCATAGATGGAAAAATCGTCCATGAAAACCTCCACAATTTCTTCACAAAAACCATGAAAAATAGCAGACATGCATCTTTGAAAAGTAGCAGGAGCATTGCATAAACCAAACGGCATACGTCTATAAGCATAAGTTCCATAAGGACAAGTAAAACTGGTTTTCTCTTGATCTTCCTTTTTAACAGCAATCTGAGAGAAACCAGAATAACCATCGAGAAAACAAAAATGACTCTTCTTAGATAACCTCTCTAACATTTGATCTATAAATGGTAAAGGATAATGATCTTTCTTAGTAACTTTGTTTACTTTTCTATAGTCAATGCACATCCTATAACCAACTACTACTCTTTGAGGAATAAGCTCGTTATTCTCATTAGGCACGACAGTCATACCTCCTTTCTTAGGAACACAATGAACAGGGCTAACCCATCTACTATCAGCAATAGGATAAATAATACCAGCATCAAGGAGCTTCAATACCTCATTTCTTACCACATCCTTCATCTTGGGAATTAAGCGGCGTTAATGCTCCACAACTGGCTTCGCGTCTTTCTCCATATTAATAGCATGCTGACATAAAGTGGGGCAAATCCCTTTTAAATCATCAAGATTATATCCCATAGCTCCTCGATGTTTCCTTAATATCTCCAATAACCTTTCTTCTTCCATTCTTGAAAGCTTAGAACTGATAATAATAGGATATATTTTCTTATCATCTATATAAGCATATTTAAGATCATCAGGTAAAGGTTTTAATTCAAAAACAGGATCTTCTTTAGGTGGCAAAGTGGTACCAAGATCCTCCACAGGTAAATTGTGCTTGATCAATGGTTGTTGACAAAGGAAAATATCGTCAATCTCTTCTCTTTCCTTCCTGAAAACATCACTTTCATGATCTTCCATGAATTGCTGCAAAGCATTATTAGGTGCAAGTGCAATAGAAGCAAGCTGTTCAACTCGAAAATTTTCATTAGGCAAGTCATTTTCATAAGAAGTCTTAGCAAACTTAGAAAAATTAAACTCATAAGATTCTCCATTAAACTTAGTAAAAAAATTCTCCTTCTTACAGTCTATCACGGCGCCACAAGTATTCAAAAAGGGTCTACCAAAAATAATAGGACAAGTTTTACTAGCTACCTTACCTAGTACTAGAAAATCAGTGGGATATTTAGTCTTACCGCATAGAACTTCCACATCTCGAACAATACCAAGAGGCCAAATAGTCTCTCTGTTAGCAAGCTGAACAACCACATCAATATCTTCCAGTTCACAAGAGCCAATCTCATGCATAATTTCCTTGTAAAGCTCTAAAGGAATGGCACTTGAACTCGCACCAATGTCACATAAACCATAATAGCAGTGATCTCCAATCCTGACAGAAATAACAGGAACACTTATTTTCCTACGCCTATTAGGATGTGAAATAATGTTAGAAGCATCTTCACAAAAGAGAACATATTCATCCCCTACATCTTTAGTAACAAGGTCCTTCACAATAGCCACAGGAGATTTAATAGTAATTTGCTCATCAGGTTCTACAGCTTTCTTAGTACTTTTATTAGACACACTTACCAAAGTAGAATGCTCTTTTACCTTAGCAGGGAAAGGTGTCTTCTGAAAATAAGGTTCAGGCAAAATACTATCAACAGTACAAACTTCAGTAGCTCCAGCAGGAATGTGTCTAATGGAATCTTTATAAGGCGCATGATATTTGTTCCAATCTTTCTTTGGAACATCAAGATATGAGGCAAAGGCCTTGAAACAGTTAGCAAGTATTTGAGAATCAAGACCATAAGCAGTGCTAACATTATGAAAGTCATCGGTTCCCATAAAAGTTTTAATGCATTCATAATCATAATTTATACCTGACTTCCTACCTTTGTCGTTTTCCCATCCTTCAGCATTCTCTTGGATATGGTCAAGAAGTTTCCACTTAGCATCTTCTTTCATATGAGTAAATGATCCAAAACAAGAAGCATCCAAATAATCCTTATCAGGAAGAGTGAGCCTCGCATAAAAATTATCAATAACAATTTTATTGGGGAGCTCATGAATGGGACATTTGAGCATTAGTAACTTCAATCTCCCCCACGCTTGGGCAATACTTTCTCCATCATGAGGCCAAAAGTTATATATCCGATTACGATCTTTATGAATTTCACTTGGAGGATAAAACTTGGAATAAAAGAGAGGCACAATTTCCTCCCATGCAATAGATGGACCATCTTTAAGCAGTCGATACAACTCCTCAGCTCGGCCTTTCAGTGATAAAGAGAATAGCTTCCTCTTGACCTGGCTCGGCGAGATACCTGCACACTTGAACAACTCGCATAATTCATGTATAAATAGTAAGTGATCACCCGGATGGACAGTTCTATCTCCTGAATAGCAGTTATCCATAACATGTTCAACAATTTTCGTAGGTATTTTAAAAGGATCTAATTGAGCAGGTGGTGGTGGTGGTTCATCCATATGTGCAGCAGGTGTAGTAATGTTCCCGAATAGGAAACCAAACAGAGAACTCTCCATAGCAAGATAAAATAAAAATAAAAGACAGAAATAAAAACAATACTCACAGCGACGGTTACCTTTACCAATTCCACTCTTCAATAGCGCTTCACTCCCCGGCAACGGCGCCAGAAAATAGTCTTGATGACCCACAAGTATAGGGGGTGTATCGTAGTACTTTCGATAAGTAAGAGTGTCGAACCCAACAAGGAGCAAAAGGTGTTGACAAGTGGTTTTGATCAAGGTTTCACTGTAAATACTAGGAAACGGGTTTTCAGGGGTATTTGGTAATGCAAATAAATAAAGTGCGAGTAAATAAAAGACAGTAGTAATAATTGCAGCAAGTGGCCCAATCCTTTCTAGAGCAAAGGACAAGCCGGTTGTATAACTTATGATGACCAAACGTTCTCGAGGACACACGGGAGTTTCTGTCAAGTGCTTTTGCTTCATACCGCTAAATAATCTTTATTGGTTTGATAAGTGTTATGGGGGTGAACCTGTGCTAGCGCACTACCCTTACTAGGATAAATACACACTTGTGATTATACCCCTTGCAAGCATCCGCAAATACAAGAAAGTAATTAAGATAAATCTGACCATAGCCTTAAACTCTAGGATCCTACGCTCCCTGGTAGCCAAATACACAATGCATCTCACTAGGCCCATAAATGGTGAAGTATCATGTAGTCGACGTTCACATGACACCACTAGTGAAATAACACCACAACAAATAAATATCAAACCATTAAATATTACTCAACAATAATTCACTACTAACATCTTGACTTCTCCCATGTCCTCAAGAACTAAACGAACTACTCACAAGACATCATATGGATCATGATCAGAGGTGAAATAATGGTAAATAACAATCTGAACATAAACCTTTATTCAACGGTTCCACTCAATAGCATCAACCACAAGAGTAATCAACACCGAGAAAGTTTCCCCTAAGAATTTAACAAGATCCAACTCAAGATGTTACAGCGGGATGGTGTGGTGATGGTGAAGATGAAGGTGCCGGTGATGGAGATGATGATGATGATGATCCCGATGAAGTCCGGTGCAATGGTGATGACGATGGCGATGATCTCCCCTCTCCAAGAAGGAATTTTCTCGGCAGATTTCTGCCTGCCGGAGAGCTTTTCTCTCTCTGGTGTTTTCCGCCCCGCAGAGGTGGCGGTGTCTATCTCTGAGCCTCCCCTTTGACGTAGGTTTTTGGGGACAATGAAATACGCGAAGGGGCGACGACAGAAGTGGGCCAGGGGGCTCTCACCACAGGTGGGCGCAGCCAGGGGCTGGGCCGCGCCCCCTGGTGGTGAGGCTGCCCTGTGGCCCCTATCGCCTCCTCCTTCTGGCTTCTTCAGTCTTCTGATAAAATATAATTTTCTGGTATTTTTCTGGAATTTTCCTGATCTTCAGAATATGGTGCCTTGACGGTCCTTTTTCCAGCAGAATCCTGACTCTGGCAGCAAATCCTCCAATGATCATCAAACATGCAAAAACAGAGGAAACAACATAAGTATCATATCTAAATATGAAATATATCAATGAATAACAATAAATTATGATACAAAATAGTGATGCAAAATGGACGTATCAAATCACCATTTTAGAGGCTAGCACTACTCTTGATAGTCAAAACCTTAGGATTGGGAAACTGGAGGAATCTATGGAAACTTTAAGTTCAATTTTCTCTTCTCTTAAGTTTAAGAAGGAGAAAGATTTTGTTGGAAAAGAGCAAAAATTTATGTATGTTCCCAAGGTGTCTGTGCCTAAACCGCATCATGTTTTTAAGATTGGTAAGACTTTTAGTTCAACTAAGAGTGACTTGCAGGTTGAATCATCTTCGGGAACCTCTAATGTGCCTAGTGTGGTAAGTGGTGATCTTGAGGAAACAGTTGATCTCAATGCTTCTTTTGATATTACTTGATTCGCATTTTCTGCGCCTAGCTCAAAGGCGTTAAAGAAAAGTACTCTTGGGAGATAACCCAATGTTTTTACTTTCAGTTCTTTTTCTTTTATTCGAGTCTTGGAAGTTATTACTACTGTAATAACTGCTCCTTATCATTTTTATTTCGTTTTTGTGCCAAGAGAAGCCTCTAATTTGAGTTAGGTAAGATTTGGGGATGTTGCTGTCCTGAAACAGTTTTCGGTGCTGCACCGTAAAAATTCGTAAAAATGTTCTGTATATCTTTTGGACCTGCGATTTCTTGTGCATATGCCCCAGGTTATATCCAAACTTTCATTAGTTTAACACTTTTTTATTTGAGTAACATAAAACCCTCTAAAAATTCGACCTTTGTCAGCTATTCTGGTTTGACAGATTTCTGCCATTATTTGTGTTTGCCGCTTTATCGCTTTCTTTTTTAGTTCTTTTGATCACGGAACTTTTGGAGAAGTTGCTACAGTAGTATATGCTTTATATGTGGTGGTTTTGAGTTGAAACCTGAAGCAAAAAGGGTTGATTCATTGCTATGCTTACACTAATGTTGCTAATAGAATTATGTTTAGTTTTGTATGAAGGAAGTTTTCAAGTGTAGGGATTGGAGAATGATGAGATGAGTTGAAGAATGGACAAAAGCTCAAGCTTGGGGATGCCCATGCACCCGAAGAAATATCCAAGAGGTACACGTGTCAAAGCTTGGGGATGCCCCCGAGGGACCCCTTCTTCATCGGCAAAAATCAGGTCACCTTTCAACACACTATATCTTTATTGCTTCATGCACTATGCATTTTTTTGGAGCGTCAGTTGTTTTAGTTTTCAGTTTTGTTTAGTTTTTTTTGCTGCAATAAATGGTTGGACCCCAACAAATTCCTTTTGGAGAAGTTGCCTTGCTTTTCATTTGCCAAGAACACTCAGTTTTTCACTCTTATCGTTTCAACGAGTGTTCTCTTTTTCTAGAACTGCGTTTAGCTTTCAATTTTCGCCTTGATTTGTGTTCAGATCTTGTTATATCTTTTTAACAAGGTGTATTTTGACCTCTGGCCATGTTGGTTTTCATCAAAAGAGTTGTTTCAAAAAAGTTTGAATGGTGTTGGAAAAGAGAAAAAAGCTTTATGCAAAAAAGTGGTACAAGAAGGAGCTTGTGTAGACTGCGGCCTAGGCTTTTGCATGTCGTGCTTGATGTCTTTTTGATAGTATGCTTAGTGGTTTTGCTGTAGCATGACTTGTCTCAAATGACTGAGATTAATGAGCCTTTGAAAAAATCATGCGTTGTTTTAATGATTTGGAAGCATAATTTTGGTTTTCTCCTTTGATGCTTTATTTGGGTTGACTTGGTGCATGCTCACACATGTTTGACTCATACAAAGTCACCATAAGCCTCTATGATCATTTAGTTTTTGACTTTTGATGCCATCTTATGCCTCTTTAATGTCGCTTTGTCGCTATGCATGATTATGGCCGTTATTGCACTCTTAGTTGGTCGCTCCTAGTCTTTTGCTGACGAGGGGTTAACTCGACAAATGTCCTAGATGAAGGACTTATGATCGGGGAGATAGGGCGTCGGATGAACTCGAAGGTAAAGTTAGTCGAAATAGGTGTGTGTCGAAAGTAAACTTAGGTGTTCAACCTGGTTTGCTTTCAATCTGGCCTACACCGTCCCCTCCTGGCCCCTATATATAGGTGGCCAGGTCTCGAGGATCGGGTAGGGTCCGATACAGATTACAATATCGACATACGGTAAAGACTCGTATTCGACTATCATTACAATTGGGCCTAGCTTAACGGGCCTCAGGGGTACTCAACATACGGGCTCTATTAACTATACCCTTGTCAGTAGCCCCTGAGATTCTACCAGAATTGTAGATTCGGGTTGAATCTCTAATCTTCAAATCTTCGACTTGATCAATTCTTCGACTTCTTCTCATCTTCAAATCTTCGACTTGGTCTTTCGACTTATGTTCATGATAATTTGCTCGCAAGGGGTCTTGATGAACAAGCCTGACAACTCTGACGGATCAAGAGGTCAGTTAACTGCCGGAACAGATACTTGTCACCTACTTCAAATTCAATCCCCTTGGACTTGAATTCGGGATACCGGTCAAACCCACTCTTCTGCCGCATTTAGGACTTACAAAGAATGAATCCCAGTGATTCTCAGGGTACCCAGTGCTTCCACCAGGATTTTCTTCGCGTCGTAGACACGGATACATACCAGCAGAGCGCATCCATGTGCGTATACCGGGCCACACAGGACGGATCCTGGGGTCTTACCTTCGTGACAAGTCACGGCATTCGAGTTACGTTGCGATAACATAACTCGAGAATCTTATGTCGCAGTCAAATTTCGACTGAAAATATTCGGCTTTCAACAACCATAGAACTCGCTCCCGATGGGAGTAACACTTCTACACGATGCTTTACCTAGAAATATCGTCGGGTGCGCGCTCAGTGCTCCCGATGGGAGTAGCCCCCGAGGCTATAGTCGAAAAATGTCTTTTTCGAGTATAGGCTCAAATATAATACTGTCCATCATACTTCAACTCGAGATACTTTCAATATCTTTGATAATAGTAGCCCCTAAGGCTATACTTGAAAATCCTTCATATAATCTTTTTTATAAATTTTGTACCTGTCAGCGCCATCCTTTTTCTTTCTTATATCATCTTTTTTTATGACGCCAATGAACACGTCACTCTGTATGAGTGCGAACCGTTTGATGGGCAGCACTGTAATTTTCGTCATTTTTGACCGTTAGTGGGCTGCTGTTTCCGCTCTTTGCGCCACGTCTCCGCCCACGATCCTTCTCCCAGAAGTTATATAAGGGGCGTAGTGGGGGATTTACTGTTTACCAGCTCGTTCCCTCCGCCGCCTCCATTGCTAATCTCTGCTCCTCTTTCCGTTCGTGCATAGCCCCCGAGCGCGGTGCGATAGATGCGCGTGAAGCACCTAGCCACCAAGAACACCATGGCCAAGAACTCCTCTGCCACCAAGTTTGTGCACTCTGCCATCACGCCGAAGGAGGTGGAGAAAGCCAGGGCAGATGGCCTCATCTCCACCCAGGATTCCATCAAGTTTCCCAGTACTGAGCGGGTCCCGGAGCCCCCGAGTGGTTATCGGGTAATGTTCCTCGCTTTCCTCCTCCGTGGTCTTTCTCTTCCTGCCCACAAGTTCCTTCGTGGGCTTCTCTTTGTTTATGGTGTGCAGCTTCACCAGCTCACACCTAACTCTCTTCTGCACATTGTGTGTTTCGTGACTCTTTGCGAGTCATTCTTGGGCATTGAGCCCCACTTTCTTCTCTGGAGGTCAATCTTTCGGCTTCGCCCCAATGTTTCCCTGGCTAGAAAGCCTGAATTGGGCGGAGCCGTTGTCTCTGTGCGCCCTGAAGCGCAGTACCTCGAGTTTTCCTTTGCTGCATCTGTCCAGGGGTGGAGAACCAAATGGTTCTATATCAAAGATCGCAAAGGCTCCCCTAAAGACCAATATGGTTTAGCCCCTTTCGAAGCCTCTAAGGAAGTGAAGAAATTGGCTTCGTGGGATGCGCTTCCCTCAGATGCGGAGATAGCACAAGTTCTTCCTCTTCTATCTCGCATTCAAGCTTTGAAAGGAGGCCAAGGAGGAGCTTTGTCGGGTATCCAACTCATGGCGTTCTTCATACAACGTCGAGTTCAACCCTTGCAGCACCGCCTCACCAAGTTCTGGAATTACTCTGGCTTGGAAGATCCTACTCGCGTCTCTAAAGATTTGATAGAGAAAAAAGATGTCGACAAGCGAGTTAGGAACCTTACCAAGCTCACCAAGGATCATGCGGTTGCTGACTTAACCGCTGACTACTTCGACTCCGTGCACCTTTACCCGAGGTATGCATCTTTGTGTTCACTTGTTGTCGATTTTTGTTTGCTTCAACTTATGTTTGCCTTTGCACTCTACTGACTTATTTTACACGCAGGGTCACCAATTCCTTGTTTCGCACCCTCCTCTTCCAGAGGCAGGGCCCCTTCCAGCTGATCTGGCCTCATCTGTATCTGAAGCCCCCGAGGCTGACGATAATCAGGACGGGGATGATGCCGAAGAGTCGGAAGAGGAAACGAGCTCATTGACATCGTCTCCCTCCGTGCCTACTGAAGATACTGGTGTCGACAAGAAAAGGAAGCGAGTCGAAGAATTTGCTTCTTCGAGTTCTGCAGCGGCTGATAAGACCTCTGCTCCTGCAGAAGATGAGGAGTACTTCGACCTCCTGGCATCGTAAGTGTTTTTTATTTGAGTTCTTCCATTGCACTTCTTTTGCCTTGCTTCTATCGTGTTACACATAACTTTTTTGCTTCGTGTAGAGATGACGAAGAGCCGCCGAAAGCTGCTACAGCTATTCCTCCAATTCCCCCTGCAGTTCATGATGAGGCCCCTGCCTAAGTAATTGCTCCTAGGGTTACCAGGGCCTCTGTAAAGAAGGTTCCTGCGCCCCAAAACCTCAAGCGCTTGAAGAAGGCCAAAGAACCCGATGCCTCTCTGGAAGCCCATGAATCCTCGGCTTCTCCCCATGATGTAAGCAATTTTCCCTATTTTGTTTCCCTTGCATACACTTGTGCTTCTTACACGCTCTTTCTCTTCAGGCGTTATTGGAGAGATTCGTTGCCTTGGGCACCGAATGTGCTGAGTACCTAAAGGTTGCGAAAGCTTCCGAAGGTGTGTTCTATATCCAGTCGTGGTTTTTCTTCCATGCTTATCTTTTGCTGTTTATCTGACTTCCTTTCTTCTTCCACTGCAGCTGCTCTAGCGACAGCCAATGCCCGAATCGCATCATTGGAGGCTGAGCTTAATGCCTCGCAGAAGGCATATGATATTGCGGCCGCTGCCAAAGCAAGCGCTGAGAAGTCGCAAAAATCAGCGATTGGTAAGGCGAAAAAGGCTGAAAAAGCTTTGGCCGATGCCAACAGGGAGCACGCTCAGCGAGAGCAGGCCGTAATGGAGCGCCTTCACACAATGTCTACCTCTGCTGAAAGTAAGTGCTTCGTCTTGCCTTCTATTTTGACTTCTTTTTATGTTTGTTGATCTTTACCAATTCTTTCCTTTACTTCTTTCTTTTTGACTTCTTTTGCCGCGCAGGATTTACCAAGGTGTCTCCTTCATCTTTGCCATCTGGCGATGATCCTTTGCTGACCGCGGTTAACCTACTCGAGGCAAACTGGATATCTATCCAGGAGACTTTTGAGTTGGTTAACCGCGTTCTGTCGCGGTTGTTCGTCGGGTTGTGGCCGAAGAAGAAGGCAGAAGTCCCGAAGGATAACTTGGAGAATCTTGCCAAGTCCTTCGATACAGTTGAGGACCTGATCCTCCAGCTGAAGGGGCTCTCTCTTAAGCGTGGCGCTGAGGGAGCCATTGCACTTTCTTTTGCTCATGGCGCGGACTTCGACTGGGAGAAGGTGAGTTCTCCCCATGGCCGCACCCGCGATGAGATGAAGGTTTTTATCGAGAAGGCGAAGAAGTTAGCGCCTGCACTGGTGGCGATTATTTCTCCTTCTACAGCTTCCGCGGCATCTACTACACCGGCTCCAACAATGGAAAAGCCTGTACCTCCGTCGACTTCTGTCGACGGATTTGCCATGCCCTCTTCTGCCACGGAGCAAAATGCTGAGGTGGCGTAGACTTTGGCTCCTCTGCAGCTTTCAATTTCTTCTTTTGAATGTAACAATCTTTAGTTGCGTGCAACCCGAGAACCTTTAGCCAAAGGGTTTTGCACTTGTGTAAATATTTTTTTTTCATATGAAATCTTGTGCTGCCTCTCTGAAATATTTATTCTCTATTTTCTTTTGACTTCCAGTCGATGCATACCAACGATCCTTTGACTGGCGGGCCTGCTCATTCCGCTGCCTGTACATTCGACTCGATGATTTTGCCGCCCCCTAGTCAATGCAGTCAATGCGCAGAGTACTCTTTAAGGATCTCTGATCTTGAAGCTCGCTTGACTTTGGCCAAACGCCAAGCTCAGATGTCATTTGACAAAGCCAGCAAGACTTCCAATTTGACGAAGCAGGTATCTATTCTTGATGATAAGGTGTCCAGCTTGACAGCAAAAATTTTGCATCACGAGGAATGCAATTCTTTTCTCCTTGGCATTATCGAGTCCGCCTGCGAGATGTTGCGATGTAAGTTTCCCTTCGACTTATCTTTTCTCTCTTTTTGCCCCACTGCTGTTTTTATGATATCCTCTTGCCCTCGTAGGCACTTGTTTGGATTTTGCTGCTGAAGATCGTCGGGTTACCGAGCGAAATGCGGCCCTAGAGAAAATGTCCGCAGGTGTTGAAAACTTGTGGTCTGATCCTCGACACCGGAGTGCTGTTGTATTGCTTCAGGACCGTGCTCAGCACGTTGGTGAAGCGGTGGACGGCTGCAGAAGATCTCTCGTAACTATGCACTCTGTTATGCTTCCTCGCAATCCTCTACCTGCGACTTTCCCACTTCTCCTTGATACTTTTAGATCCAGCCAGCGAATTCATCGGTTGATAGAACTGAACTTAGTGGCAGGTGCCAATTTTGCTCTTGGGTGGATACGCAAGTGGAAAGCAAGACTCAATTATAGTTCTATGTCGCTGAGCTACCCTCCAGGTGGAGCTAGCCTTCGAGTACACTTGGAGAGTACCCTGCAGCCTGCCCGATGAATTATAGCCAGGCTGTTGCAAGAAGATGCCGTGTTTTTCCGGGAGTTTCACTATTTAGACCCTTTGGGTGTAGATGATTCTGACAACCCGATGTTGTAACATATTTTTGTATGTGTGCAACGCGAGAGTGTTTTATTTCGCGACTATGGCGAAAATTTTGTTCTCAGAGCGTTATTGTATGACTCGTGCGTTTGCCGCATTTTCTCTGTGAAAGACTCGTAAACTCGAATATGAGGAACGTTTCGTCTTCATTATACTTGTAATGTAAGATACATGGGGTGACCCAAGAGATCCGGCCTATGACCTGTGTTCTGGATCTAGAGGGCATTGCCCCTGGTATAACTCATGGCTTTTATAGCCTTATTCTTCTACTCTATTGTGCTTTGATGCTTATGCTGTCATAGCTTTCTCCTCTTCTCCTGTATTTTTGTCCTCTCCTGATGCTCCTACTCGCGGTTTCTTCATCTCGGGCTCCACAGCGTGTCCTTCAAGTGGCTTGTCGCCCTCTGTAGTCGTGCTTTTTGCCTTCTCTGCGTAGTTGGCTATCATGCCGAAGTTTTGTGCCATCTTGT
Organism: Dactylis glomerata; assembly: GCA_007115705.1. Classification (NCBI taxonomy): domain Eukaryota; kingdom Viridiplantae; phylum Streptophyta; class Magnoliopsida; order Poales; family Poaceae; genus Dactylis; species Dactylis glomerata. Next base: position 535,509 of record QXEO01000643.1, read on the forward strand.
GGAACTCCCTGTCACAGAGATCTGAAACTTCAAAACTTCCTTTCACTGTAATTATTCCTCTTGGTCTTGGCATTTTAAGTACCAAATATGTATAGTGAGGCACTGCCATGAATCGCGAGAATGCGGGTCGTCCGAGGATCGCGTGATATTGAGATGGCCAGTCCATGACTTCGAAGTCTAGCTTTTCTCTTCTGTAATTTTGTCGGTTGCCGAAGCAAACATTGAGTGATATTCGACCCAGTGGGTAATTGGCACTTCCTGGCACGATCCCATGGAAGGAACAATCTGTTGGCTTCAGGAACTCTAGTGATATATGCATTGCTCGGAGTGTTTTTGCGTATATCAGGTTAATTCCACTCCCTGCGTCCATGAATATTCTGTCGACATCATACGTGCCGATTTGAGCTTTGAGTACCAAAGGCGCGTTTCCCGGCCGAGGTACTGTTATAGGGTGGTCTTCTCTGTTGAACTCGATTGGTTGTTCTGACCAGTGCAGATACTCCGTTGTGGCTGGAGGTGAGATGACTGCTAGGTTGACTTGTTGAGTTATACTCTTCTCTTCTTTGTTCGACTTGGGCACAGGTTGTATCATTCTGTGATGTGTCCTTTTGATGGAACGTACCCTTCGTCGTCGTCGTGTCCCTGGTTTTGCTGGTCTTGTCCTTGAGGAGCTCCGTTGTTTCCTTGCTGTTTTGTCGGAGGGTTGTTGCTTCCTTCAAATCCTTGTCGCCTTGCTTCAATTTGCTTGTTTAGTGCTGCCTCTTGAAGTTTTAAGAATGTTGTGCAATCTTTCATTGCGTGCCTTGATACTCGCTTCCCATCGACGAACGCTGAGTGTATATGACAAGGTCCGTTGAGCATATCTTCTGGCGAGGCGTTGTATTCTCTGGATTCTCTTGCAGGGAATTTTTTATAGTCCTCTTTTCCGTAGCTTCGATATCCTGAACTTCTTCGATCACTTCCTTGGTAGCTGTTGTCTTTGTATCCTGCGGTGACTTGGCTATGAGGGCCATAGTTGTCGTAATTTCTGGACCGTCTCCTTTGACTTCCATATCTATTTCTTCTATCGTCTTCTGGGGATCGCGTCCGTTTGTTGTTGCAGGCGTCTTCTCCATCTACAAATCTGTTTGCTACATCCATGAGGTCTGACACTGTTTTCGGCTTGATTCTGCCCATCTCTTCGACTAGGTCTCTTCGCCTTAATCCAATGATGAACGCATCTATTGCTCTTTCGTCTGAAACTTTGACTGCTGAATTTTTGATAAGACTCCATCTTTGGATGTATGCCCGCAGTGTTTTGTCGCGTTGTTGTACACACGCTTTGACTTCTTCTATTGATGCTGGCCGCTTATATGTCGATCTAAAGTTGCTTGTGAATTGCTTTGTGAGGTCTTCCCAGCTTCCAATAGTTTCTTTCTCTAGTTTGCTCAACCATGACCTTGCTGCGCCGGTGAGGTGTAGCTGCAAACTTTGCATTGCTGTTTCTTTGGTTCCTCCTAGTATTTGTACTGCTTGTAGATAATCTGATAGCCACGATTGTGGTTCTTGTGACCCGTCGTACTTTTGCTGATCATGAGGTAACTTGAATCCTTTGGGAACTGGAGTAGTGCGAACCCTTCGGGTAAAGCACGACGCTCCCATCTCTTTTTCGTCGTCTTCATAGTCGCGTTTTTCGTTTGGGCGCGATCTTCGAGTTCCACCGTGCTGTTTTGGTGATAGCGATTGAGATCGGTGCTTGCTGCTTCTGCGCCTAGGACTATTGTGACGGCAAGGTGACCTTGCTTTATGCACTTCCTTGTGATGATATGTTTCTTCTCCTTTTGCTGATAGCTTGTGGCCCACCATGTTGAGTCCGTTCAATGCTGCTCTATGCATATGTTCCCTAGGATCTCCTGGACTTGGTCGAGTTGTAAGCAGATATGCTTGCGCTGCTACTAATGCCGCTTCAGGGGTTTTTGGTAGGATATTCCCCTACTCGTCGACTGATAAGAAGGACGAGTCGAGGTTTTTGGAGATACTTTGCCTGTCGGAGTACTTGAGGTTATCGTACCTTGAGCCGTGTCGACGATTTTTCCTTGCGTTGCTATATGATGCGTCGCTTCGTGCTTTTCGAGCAGCTTCGCTAGCTGCAATGGCTGACTCTTTTCTTTTTTGTATCTCTATTTTCTCCTTTGCTAGTTGCTTTGCCTGCTGCCTTAGGGTATAATGATACCCCAAAAGCATGTCTTTGCTGGAATTTGATGATAATGGCGTGCCGTGTTCTACGGCTTCTCTTATTATCCTCCATTCGTCGACTGATAGTCGAATTTTTTCCCTGGCTACGAGGGATTCTGCTGTTTGCCCTTCTGCTAGGTGATTTGCTCCTCTGTCAATATTTGCTGGGTTTAGCACTGGGTTGTTATTTTCATCGAATTCTTCTGAGTTGTCTCCCACAATGGTGAGCACCTGGCATTGTCTGCCGATATCACTATTGAAGCTTGAGAAGATCGAGTCACCATCTTCAGAAAGCTCTAACCCTGTTTTCCATGTGTCTGTTGATTTGTCTGAGATATCGTCGAGGCAGATCATGAGATCGTCGAGTTGGACTTCTGTGTCGAGATTTTCCTTTGCTTCGTCTGCGACTTTTCCTTTTTGCACTTCTCCTAGGCTGACCGGCGAGTTTACTTCGCTGGAAGAGCTGTCGGAATACTCCATCATTGCTACTGTTTCGGGCTCACTTGTCAGTTGGATCTTGTTTCATCGGATCTGAAAGGCGAGATGAGCCTGATGGCCCGATGAGGATGCTCAAACTTCCAATTGTCAATTCCATCTCTTGATTTTCGTCGACTTCTGCACTGTTGTTGGCTAAAAGCGAAAAAGCCGTCGAATTCATGATTCCGATGCCCAAGATCCCCACGGTCGGCGCCAATTGACGAGGGGTTAACTCGACAAATGTCCTAGATGAAGGACTTAGGATCGGGGAGATAGGGCGTCGGATGAACTCGAAGGTAAAGTTAGTCGAAATAGGTGTGTGTCGAAAGTAAACTTAGGTGTTCAACCTGTCTTGCTTTCAATCTGGCCTACACCGTCCCCTCCTGGCCCCTATATATAGGTGGCCAGGTCTCGAGGATTGGGTAGGGTCCGATACAGATTACAATATCGACATACGGTAAAGACTCGTATTCGACTATCATTACAATTGGGCCTAGCTTAACGGGCCTCAGGGGAACTCAACATACGGGCTCTATTAACTATACTCTTGTCATTTGCTAACCCTCATTTTGTACTGAGTATGAGCTCTACTCGTGCATCCAACTCCTAAAAACCAAGTTTGCCATTGTGTCCACTATAAATTCCTATGCATGGTATTTGCAAGCCATTCCAAGTAAATTTTCATGTGCTACCTTTCAAAACTTTCAGCTACTTCTCGTTTTTCGCCACTGTTTTTTAGCTCATGAGGACGTAGTGGTCAGAATTGCTATCTTCCATATTAAATTAAGTACCCCTTGACTCGGCAGCTTCATCTGCTCGTCATTAATTTTGATGAGAGCTGGTCAGACCATTGCAATCTAATTCTAAAAAAGAAAAAAAGGCACTCCTCCATGGTATGTGAATGTTGGTGGGCACCCGATGGAATCAGTTAGCCATGGTTTGAGAAAGGAAAAAAGGTGGGGAGGAATGCCAAAGCTTTATAAAAGAGCACCAATGTGCCAAATTTTTAAAGAACTCGGAACCGCTCTCACTTGTTTATTATGGAAGATAGTAAGACCCCATTGCCAGTCGTTGACATGAAACAACCACCTCTCAAAACCCAATTTTTATCTCTATTTTACAAATGAAAAGCTCTAGCACATGTTTAATCACTGCTTCCCTCCACGAAGGGCCTTTCTTTTACTTTTATGTTGAGCCTCCACCTTCTATCTTTATGCACCGTCTAAGAGAGCATAGTTGTCATTCTGAGTATAATGTGCATTGTTCCAAAGTTTTCATTGATTGATTCATGATGTTGGTTTCACTTGTTCTTAAATTACTTGTATCTAGTCGGCCTCTTAAACTTGAAGGTGTCCTATGCATTTATGTTTTGCTCTCTCATGAAGGACAAGCTGAAAACCATTTGTATGTTTTTCCATATGATTTGAACGCACGTTTGACTTTCATTGTTTCATTTTCACGATCTTTCATTTGTGTTATTTTTCATGTTATAACATGGTTACTAAGTTTCTTCTATCAAGATTATGTCTTTCATGCCCATGTTTTAAGTTCTTTTGATCCCAGCGCACAACGCTTACATAGATGATCAAGATTATGTAGGTGTCACCTCAAAAATTATTTCTTTTGTTATCACTTACCTACTCGAGGACGAGCAAGAGTTAAGCTTGGGGATGCTGATACATCTCAAACGTATCTATAATTTTTGATGCTCCATGCTTGTTTTTACACCATTTGCTTAGTGTTTCGTTACACTTCATGGCATTTTTATGCATTTTCCGGAACTAACCTATTAACGAGATGCCGCAGTGCCAGTTCCCTGTTTTCTGCTGTTTTTGTGTTTTAGAAAAGTTACACAGGAAATATTCTCGGAATTGGACGAAACAAAAGCCAAACATCAAGAAATTCACCGAAGCTTCCAGAGAACCGAAGAGGAGATAGAGTGGGGCCACGAGGGGCCCACACAATAGGGAAGCGTGGCCCAGGGCTAGGCCGCGCCCCCTATGTGTGTGGCCGCCTCGGTCGACTTCTGATGATGCCCCTTCACCTATAAAGACCCCCCGACGGGAAAAACCTAAAGACCCGATCACTTTTCCAGAAACACATCGTGATCCGCCGCCGTCATCGACCCGAGATTGGGAGGGTCCAGAAGCTCTTCCCAGCACCATGCCGGAGAGGGGAATCGCCATCGGAGGTCTTCTTCATCACCATGCTTGCCTCCGGCACGATGAGTGAGTAGTCTACCTTGGACTATGGGTCCATAGCAGTAACTAGATGGTTGTCTTCTCCACCATGTGCTTCATGTTTAGATCTCATGAGCTGCCTTACATGATCGAGATCACCGTTATGTAATTCTACATGTTGTGTTTGTTGGGATCCGATGAATATTGGTGTTATGATTGAGTTGATGTACTGAATATTATCCTATGTTATCTCTATGTTGTTTATGATCTTGCATGCTCTCCGTTGTTAGTAGCTATCTTGGCCGAGTAGATACTAGTGACTCTAAGAGGGGGTATTTATGCTCGATAGTTGGGTTCATGCCTCTATTTAATGAATCACCTGGGTGGATGTGGCTTTGATTGGGTTATGTTGAGTGGTTCCCTGGGGTCATGTCGTCGAACCTCTAAACCACCAGGTGTATCTCACTTGTGGATGGCCACCCAAGAGCAAAGAGATTGGAGACATTCAAGTCATGAAGCTTCCAGTGCAACCACAAGACATATGGGCTCTGTCTTGGTCAACTAAGCTGCAAGAACTCAAGCCAGACAGACAGAGGGTGGTAGATGTTGGTAGGATGGAACGCGTCTATTTGGTCTGAGGGAATGCTTCTAAAAGGCCTCATCTTAGTTTTCACTTGGCCATTTGAGGCAAAATGAGTCTCATGGCAAAATGGGTTAACTAAGTCTTGTGGGAAAAGTGCACCACCTCTGCAGAGTGTTTAGAACTAAGTACTTAGCCGTGTCCCCGGTTACAAATAATTCTGAGTGACATGATGTTGAAGCTATTCAAGAATCTCCTCAACCCAATTTCTCTAAGTTAAAAATTGATGGGTAAACTTGGGTAGGAAAGGTGCTTCTTATCAAAAAATTTGCTAAGGAAAAACTTGAGTTTTTACAAAGATAGGGAAAAGCTTGCTTTTGCTAAGTCAAACTCCACCTAGCCAAATAGCATATAAGTGTAGGTGCCATTGAGTCCACCAAAGTGATATCTTGCCAATACATTCAAAGTATTGACCCTCCGTGGCTGCAACGTATCATGTTGCGGGTGGCTACTAAGAAGATTGAAGGTTGCTGCGCTACGGTCACGAGTCTTTGTCCAACACGTCTGCCTGTGGAGCTATGAAGAGAAGAAGACTTGTAGTTCATTTACTTAGTCATTTCTAGAGTTGTAATAGGTTTGTGGCATTGTGCCTTTTGAGTTGTAAAAGAACTATGTTATTTGTGGATCAAGCATTGTAATAAAGACCTTTGTATTCTTGGTATTTCATCTTGCAACTGTGTGTGCTAGCAGTTGATCCGAGACTAGCACAAATAAAGCACATGTACACTACATGTAATTCCCAGAGTAAATCTCATAGTGATCCTCTCGACATATGCACATTGTCTTTATTCTATCAATTGCCCAACTGTAATTTGTTTACCCAGCATGTGTTATTTTATCTTATGGAGAGACAACACTAGTGAACTGTGGACCCCCGGTCCTATTTCCTTTACATTGCTATCACCTGTTTACTTTACTCGCACTGTTTACTTTACTCGCATACTACTATTGCTTTCCACTCAATACGCTCATTCCTTTGTTTACAACAAACCGGTGAGATTGACAACCTCATCGTAAGTTGGGAACAAAGTATTTGGTTGTGTTGTGTGCAGGGTCCACATTGCAACTAGTTGAAGACACGCTAACAAGATATCGTTAACGGCGCCCTTGTTGGAGTGTCATTAGGCTAGCAAGCATCACCTTCTGGAGTTTGGCTTTTTCTGGACTGATGATGTCTACGCACTTCTATTCTTGTAGACACTTGTTGGGCCTCCAAGTGCAGAGGTTTGTAGAACAGCAGCAAGTTTCCCTTAAGTGGATCACCCAAGGTTTATCGAACTCAGGGAGGTTAGAGGTCAAAGCTATCCCTCTCAAGCAACCCTGCAATTACGATACAGAAAGTCTCTTGTGTCCCCAACACACCCAATACACTTGTCAGATGTATAGGTGCACTAGTTCGGCGAAGAGATAGTGAAATACAAGTGGTATAGATGATTATAAGTAGCAAACGTGATGTGAAATAAATATCGCTGCGAGCAAACAAGTAACAAAATAGCAAGTAAACGGTGTGCAATGCTTGTAAACAAGGCCTAGGGATCATACTTTCACTAGTGGACACACTCCCAACAATATAACATGAATGAACAAATAACTTCTCTTTGCTAAGGCACTCTGAATTACTCTCCTATTGAATAACACTAATCATTGTGTAGTGGCTACAGAAGCACCCCTTAAAGTTTATCAAGTACTTGACAAACACCACTCATAGAGACATCCAAATCAGATCACAACTCAAGATAGATATCATTGCAACTTAAACCAAGTACTAACACGGTGCACACACTGTCAACATTACACCATGAAAGGAGGAATAGATCACTCAAACTATCATAGCAATAATTATTCTCATAATCCACAAGAGATCACAATCATAGCCTAAACCAAGTACCACCATGATGCATGCACTGTCACCGTTACACCAAGGCAGGAGGAATAGATTACTTTAATAACATCACTAGAGTACACAAAATATCTGAATAATAACATGTACTTGTTCAACATGATACAAAGCTCACGATCACATAAAGATCACATCATGGGAGAGAGAGGTGAACCACATAGCTACCGGTAGAGCCCTCAGCCCCGGGGATGAACTACTCCCTCCTCATCATAGGAGACAGCAAGGTTGATGGAGATGGCGGTGAGGTCGATGGAGACGGCGGAGACGGCGATGGAGATCGATGGAGATGGCTCCGGGGGCACTTCCCCGTCCCGGCAGGGTGCCGGAACAGAGACTTCTGTCCCCCGAAATTCGTCGGCGATGGCGGCGGAGCTGCGGAACTCTTTCTGGAAAATTGCCGAATCCCCTAGGGTTTTCCGTCCCGAGGCTTCTTATAGGCGAAGGGGCGATGTCAGAGGAGGGCCAGGGCCTCCTCACACATGGCTGGCGCGGCCAGGGGCCTGGCCGCGCCACCTGTGTGTGTGGGGCCCCTGTGGCCCACCTCCTACTCCTCTTCGGATCTCTGGAAGCTTCCGGGTAAAATAAGACTTCAGGATGTGGTTTCGTCCAATTCCGAGAATATTTCCTGTGTATCACTCTGAAACACAAAAATAGCAGAAAACAGGGAACTGGCACTGTGGCAACTCGTTAATAGGTTAGTTCTGGAAAATGCATAAAAGTGCCACTAAGTGTAACGAAACAATAGGCAAATGGTGTAAAAACAAGCATGGAGCATCAAAAATTATAGATACGTTTGAGACGTATCAAGCATCCCCAAGCTTAACTCCTGCTCGTCCTCGAGTAGGTAAGTGATAACAAAAGAATAATTTTTGAGGTGACATGCACCTACACAATCTTGATCATATATGTAAGCATTTGTGAGCTGGGATCATAAGAACTTAAAACATGGGCATGAAAGATATAATCTTGACAATAAGAACTTAGCAACCATGTTGTAACATGAAAATGAACACAAACAAAAGATCATGAAAATGAAACAATGAAAGTCAAACGTGTGTTCAAATCATAAGGAAAAACATACAAATGGTTTTCAGCTTGTCCTTCAAAGAGAGCAAAACATAAATGCATAGGACACCTTCAAGTTTAAGAGGGCGACTAGATACAAATAACTTAAGAACAAGTGAAACCAACAATATGAGTCAATCAATGAACTTTGGGACAATGCATATCACACTAAGAATGACAACTATGCTCTCTTAATGGTGCATAAAGAAAGAAGGTGGTGACTCAACATAAAAGTAAAAGAAAGGCCCTTCGCAGAGGGAAGCAGTGATTGCAAGTTTTATAACCTTCAAAAATTATGGTACTTACCGGCTTTGAGCTCTCATTGCCCCCATCATAAGCATCTTGAATGGTTAAAGTTAATGCGAGAACAATTATGATGCATATGCTTGACAAATCATAAGTTGAAAACCTCGTGTCCCGTGAATACGAGTACCCAAACCTCATGCTACTTTACTTAGAGTCCCAAGCAAGGCTCTTGTCATTGTAAGTATATGCATATCATTGAGAACCGCCAATGGGGTACCTCTGTGCCCGATGACATGGAACAAGCCCACACCAAAATGACAGGACAAGCAGACAATGAACACCTCGACATCTCTTTTATTTGCTATATTGTTTAGCTTTTTATTATGAGATGCGTCGTCGAATGTTCACCATGGGTATGATGCAAATTTCCACCATGAATTATGCATGGCTTAGATTGGTGGCCCGGCGTTTCCCTAACACATATAAAAACTCCATGATCCTCACAAGATTCCCAATTCATTTCACACCGCGGGCATCCATAAACAAAAGATCACGATATCAACTAAAATAGAAGTGCAATGTTGAAAGCTTGCCCCATGACAGCATGGCTGGGCTAGAATCCAACTTACAACTTGCAAGCATAACAACTCAACATAAAAGACCACAATGTCAAATTTTTAAGAACAGGAAAAAATAAAGTGTGCCTTCCGGTTCGTGAGAGCTTTACTGACCGAATTTCGCATAACACTGGTAAGAGTTTAATTTGAAGAGAATATAAAAGCAAGTCAAATTTACTTGGAATAGCAAATTGCTAGTAGGTATGTATGGTGGACACTTTGAAAAACTTTGGCTTTTAGGAGTTGGATGCACGAGTAGAGCTCATATTCAGTACAAGGCGAGGGCTAGCAAAAGACTGGGAGCGACCAACTAAGAGAGCAGTAATGGCCATGATCATGCAAAGCGACAAAGCGACATTAAAAGAAGCATAAGATGGCATCAAAAGTCAAAAACTAAATGATCATGAAGGCTAATGGCGACTTTGTAAGAGGCTAACATGTGTGAGCATGCGCCAAGTCAACCCAAATAAAGCATCAAGGAGAAAACCAAAATAATGCTTCCATACAATAAAAACAACGCATGATTTTTTTCAAAGGCTCATTAAGCAATCTCAGTTATTTGAGACAAGTCATGCTACAGAAAAACCACTAAGCATACTATCAAAAAGACATCAAGCATGACATGAAAAAGCCTAAGCCGCAGTCTACACAAGCTCCTTCTTGTACCACTATTTTGCACAAAGCTTTTTCTCTTTTCCAACACCATTTGAAATTTTTTAAGACACCTCTTTTGATGAAAACCAATAAAGATCAGAGGCAAAAATACACCTCGATGAAAAGGTATGACAAGGTCTGAACGCAAATCAAGGTGAAAACAAAAACCAAAAGCAGTAGCAGAAAAAGAAGAACACTCGGTGAACGATAAGAGTGAAAAACTGAGTGTTCTTAGCAAATGAAAACGAGTTCATCTCCTCCAAAAGAAACATGATGTGATCTAACCATTTATTGCAGCAACCAAACAAACCTAACCAACTAATAAAACTAAAACAACTGACGCTCCAAGAAAAACACATAGTTCATGAAGCAATAAAAATATAGTGTTTTGAAAGGTGACCTGATTTTTGCCGATGAAGAAGGGGTGCCTCGGGGGCATCCCCAAGCTTTGACGCTTGTACTTCTTGGATATTTCTTGGGGTGATGCATGGGCATCCCCAAGCTTGAGCTTTTGTCCATTCTTCAACTCATCTCATCATTCTCCAATCCCTACACTTGAAAACTTCCTTCATACAAAACTAAACACAATTCTATTAGCAACATTAGTGTAAGCATAAAATATATTCAACCTCTTTTAGCTTCAGGTTTCAACTCAAAACCACCACATATATAGCAAATACTACTGTAGCAACTCCCCAAAAAGTTCCATGATCAAAAGAACTCAAAAGAAAGCGATAAAGTGGCAAACACAAATATTGGCAGAAATCTGTCAAAACTGAACAGCTGACAAAGGTCGAATTTTTGAGGGATTTTCTGTTGCTCAAATCAAAAAGTGTTCAACGAAGAAAAGTTTGGATATAACCTGGGGCATATGCACAAGAAATCGCAGGTCCAAAAGATAAACAGAGAATTTTCACGAATTTTTACGGTGTAGCACCGAAAACAGTTTCAGGACAGCAATATCCCCAAATCTTTACCTCACTCAAATTAGAGGCTTCTCTTGGCACAAAAACGAAATAAACAAGATAAGGAGCGGTCATTACAGTAGTAATGACTTCCAAGACTCAAATAAAAGAAAAAGTACTGAAAGTAAAAACATTGGGTTATCTCCCAAGAGTGCTTTTCTTTAACGCCTTTGAGCTAGGCGCAGTAATTTGCAAAGATGCTCATGTGGGCGCCATATAAGAGCTTGAGGCAAAGGCGCCATATAGGAACTTAAAGCAATAGAGAGCATCAAAAAGCAAATGTGAAAGACATTTATATCTGAACCACTTCCTATGAAAAATAGTCTTGTAAAGAGACAAGTCATGAAAGCGCAAAGCAAAAAGTATAGGAAGGCAAAACAAGTACAACTTCAAGAATTGCAACATAAAGAGGGGAAACTCAATATTGTTGAGATCCATCAAACCATGTTTCCCTCTCTCATAGTAACTTTCAGTAGCATCATGAATAGAACTAACAATATAACTATCACATAAAGCATCCCTATCATGAGCCACATGCATAAAAGAATTAATACTCCCTACATGAACAATAGTAGTAGGAGCAGATTCAACAGAATAATTATTCTCATCACCATAATCATCAAAAACTGGAGGCATATTGTAATCATAACTAATTTTCTCCTCAAAAGTAGGTGGACTAAAAATATTATACCCATCATCACAAGCTAGAGAACTACTATGTCGCAAAGCACACTCATCAAACATATCATCATAAGAAGGAACATGGATAACACTAATGGTACAACAATTATTAACCTTAGAATTGGTACCAAAAAGATTTTCAATATCAAAAGTAGAGTGCTTTTCCCAATCATGATCACTAACATAGGTAACAGGCATAGGAACATCATCCCAATCAGAATTATCATAATCTATAGCAGGATCATAACGCTTAGGGGAAGATACCGTGTCCTCTCGCCTTTTACTCCTCTTCTTCTTCTTCTTCTTACTCTTTTTACTCTCTCCTTTAGGAGGGAGAGACTTGAAGGGCATCTTCTCCACATAATCTGGCTTGCTGACAGAAACAACAGAAGAAACTTTGGAGGATTCCTCCTCTCTATTAATAAGATCGAAACATCTATTAGTCCTATCATAGCTTGGCAAATCATCATGTTTAATAAGATCGTGTAAGTAAGTATTTGCGAGGCAATCTTTAGCACAATAGAGATGACAACCAAGAAGGGTGCTATTAATATCATCATCATTCATATCAACCAAAGAAAGCTTTCTAGATATCTCTTCACAATTCAAAAACAAAGTAAGCTCATCATGTTGATTGAGAGTAATCTTATCATCACAATACAAATCTGCGGTACTCGTTCGATTAATTGGGCATTGAAAATTAAAGTGACCTTTTACACCGCAAAATTCACAAAGAAAAGGATAAAGCTCACAAACCCATTCGCCAAGCACATCTAGATCCTTGAGCCACATGCTGGTTTCTTCATTTGCGTGGGTGATGCAATAATCTTCCTTGTTGTAACTCTGTTCACAAGGTCTATGTATTCCGCAAAAATTAACATGCTTATAAGAAATAGTACTTTTAGAAGTTTGAGCATGTTTATTGCAATCATCAATAACAATATCACTTTCTATGCAAGTGTCCTTAAAAGGTTCATGATACACGTCCCCATTTCCTTTAGGAACATTCATATGGGAAGCAAAGGCTTTAAAGCAATCAACCATAATTTGAGGATCAAGACCATATTTAGCACTAAGCTCTTGAAAATTAGCAGTTTCAGCGAAAGACTTAATGCAATCAAACTCATAATTTATACCTGATCCTTTACCTTTGTCGCTATCCCAACCTTCAATATTGTTTTGAATTGTCTCAAGCAGACCCCACTTGGTGTCTACATCCTTGCTTGTGAAAGACCCATCAAAGCATGCATCTAGATAGTCCTTGTAATATCCTGAAAGCCTTGCATAAAAATTATTAATAACAATATTACGGGGAAGATCATCAATAGGACATTTATGCATTAGTAACTTCAATCTTCCCCACGCTTGGGCAATGCTTTCTCCCTCATGAGGCCAAAAATTATATATCTGATTACGATCTTTATGAATCTCACTTGGAGGATAGAATTTAGAATAAAAGAGAGGTACAATTTCCTCCCAGCCAATAGATGGACCATCTTCAAGCAGCCGATACCATTCCTCAGCTCTGCCTTTCAGTGACAAAGAGAATAGCTTCTTCTTAACTTGGTTCATTGAAATACCTGCACACTGGAACAACTCGTATAATTCATGTATAAAGAGCAAATGATCACCAGGATGGACAGTTCCATCTCCTAAATAGCAGTTATCCCTAACACGTTCAACAATCTTCGTAGGTATTTTAAAAGGATGGGGAGCACAAGCATCACTAGAAACATCACATATGGGAGATAAAATATTATCAGAACAAACCTTCTCCACTAAAGCTGGGGGACTAAAAATATCATACTCAACAAAACCAGCTTCCCCAAGCTTAGACTTTTCTATAGCATTAGCATTAACAGTATTCAAAGCATTCGTACTAATAACATTGCTATGCGAAATAAGCTCCAAAGGATTTTCAATTTTCTCTTCAAATCTAAAATCAGGAAAAAGACTAAAGAACTCTTTATTTTCCATTAAGCCTAACTAGTGAAAATAAAAACAAGAAACAAAAAGATATAATTGCAGAATCTAAAGGAAATAACTCCGAGCACTCACACAGGAGGATGCGAGTACCTTTTACCTTACCTCCCCGGCAACGGCGCCAGAAAAGAGCTTGATGTCTACGCACTTCTATTCTTGTAGACACTTGTTGGGCCTCCAAGTGCAGAGGTTTGTAGAACAGCAGCAAGTTTCCCTTAAGTGGATCACCCAAGGTTTATCGAACTCAGGGAGGTTAGAGGTCAAAGCTATCCCTCTCAAGCAACCCTGCAATTACGATACAGAAAGTCTCTTGTGTCCCCAACACACCCAATACACTTGTCAGATGTATAGGTGCACTAGTTCGGCGAAGAGATAGTGAAATACAAGTGGTATAGATGATTATAAGTAGCAAACGTGATGTGAAATAAATATCGCTGCGAGCAAACAAGTAACAAAATAGCAAGTAAACGGTGTGCAATGCTTGGAAACAAGGCCTAGGGATCATACTTTCACTAGTGGACACACTCCCAACAATATAACATGAATGAACAAATAACTTCTCTTTGCTAAGGCACTCTGAATTACTCTCCTATTGAATAACACTAATCATTGTGTAGTGGCTACAGAAGCACCCCTTAAAGTTCATCAAGTACTTGACAAACACCACTCATAGAGACATCCAAATCAGATCACAACTCAAGATAGATATCATTGCAACTTAAACCAAGTACTAACACGGTGCACACACTGTCAACATTACACCATGAAAGGAGGAATAGATCACTCAAACTATCATAGCAATAATTATTCTCATAATCCACAAGGGATCACAATCATAGCCTAAACCAAGTACCACCATGATGCACGCACTGTCACCGTTACACCAAGGCAGGAGGAATAGATTACTTTAATAACATCACTAGAGTACACAAAATATCTGAATAATAACATGTACTTGTTCAACATGATACAAAGCTCACGATCACATAAAGATCACATCATGGGAGAGAGAGGTGAACCACATAGCTACTGGTAGAGCCCTCAGCCCCGGGGATGAACTACTCCCTCCTCATCATAGGAGACAGCAAGGTTGATGGAGATGGCGGTGAGGTCGATGGAGACGGCGGAGACGGCGATGGAGATCGATGGAGATGGCTCCGGGGGCACTTCCCCGTCCCGGCAGGGTGCCGGAACAGAGACTTCTGTCCCCCGAAATTCGTCGGCGATGGCGGCGGAGCTGCGGAACTCTTTCTGGAAAATTGCCGAATCCCCTAGGGTTTTCCGTCCCGAGGCTTCTTATAGGCGAAGGGGCGATGTCAGAGGAGGGCCAGGGCCTCCTCACACATGGCTGGCGCGGCCAGGGGACTGGCCACGCCACCTATGTGTGTGGGGCCCCTGTGGCCCACCTCCTACTCCTCTTCGGATCTCTGGAAGCTTCCGGGTAAAATAAGACTTCAGGATGTGGTTTCGTCCAATTCCGAGAATATTTCCTGTGTATCACTCTGAAACACAAAAATAGCAGAAAATAGGGAACTGGCACTGTGGCAACTCGTTAATAGGTTAGTTCTGGAAAATGCATAAAAGTGCCACTAAGTGTAACGAAACAATAGGCAAATGGTGTAAAAACAAGCATGGAGCATCAAAAATTATAGATACGTTTGAGACGTATCAACTGACAAACCTTGGTTTCTTACTGAGGGAAAAACTTGCTGCTGTGCTCATCATACCTTCCTCTTGGGGTTCCCAACTGGCCGGTCATTTTACATCATCACCACACCGTGCCGCATCAAGACTCAAGCATTATATTTCTAGAGATTGTTAAAATGAAGATATCGATGTTATTCAAATGGTGACTCCGGAAGAATTCATCAAAGAACATATGCAGGAAACTGCAAAGTCCGTTTTCGAATAGGTAACAGTTCTAGTTAGAAAAGGTTCGCGTTAAACTTTTCTGCTCATACTTTTGTTGTTTTTATTAAATATGAAAAATCACGAGAAGAAAACGAGTTGGAAATAGAGCCCGGAGGCTCCACACCACCTGGTGGCGCGGGCCCCTGCTGGCCGCGCCACCCTGTGGTGTGTTCGCCTCGGAGCTCGTTTCCGTCCCAGTTTCTTCCTGTGCCTTCGTTTCGTTGTTAAACTTTCGCCTATATAACCCCCTGGATTGCCCGAGGTCTATATATCATTTTCTCATCATGTTTTTGTTTCGATCTGTTTCTATCAGGAGTTGTTCCCAGTTTTAGAAGCATCATGGCCTCCGCCAACAACGACAAGGGGAAGAAGCCTTTGGAAGAGGATCACCAAGACCCCAAGCTGAAGGAAGGACATATGGCTGGAGGATCAAGGGCAAGAGAACCTACCTTTGTAGGAACAATTAACGCTGGACATGCTTTTTCTCATAATATGCAGGGACCAATACCACCAGTTCCCGATCTAAGCTCCTTCCCCGCGACAGAGGAAGCTCTTCGGGTCACTGATGAGTTTTGTGATAAATATCGAGTTCTGAAGAGGGAGGTGGAGATACTCCAAGAAGAGAACAACAGGCTTCATAAGATGCTGGAGATCTTCCTCGCCCCAATCATGATTGCACCACCACCACCAAAGGAGTAATTCGTCATTGGTATTGGCATCCCCTTGGCTTGTTCCAAGCTTGGGGGAGTGCCATGGTATCACATCATTACCTTTTACCATTTAATTTTCAAGTAGAGTCATATCATGAATAGAGAAGTTATCATATAGAATAGTTTGCAGTGTGGAAGTATCTCTCCTTTAGTTGGTTATCTATGTATTTCTTGGTGTGAGTTGCGGTTATGAAATATTAATGAGAAGTCTTATCATTTACTTTCTGCACACTTTATTTTAGTTTGCAATTTTTCTTATATGATTAGTCTTGTTGATTAGTATTGGTATCACTTTGGGAGCATGAGTAAATCTAGTTGGTTTTGGCAAACTTAGTAATGGTCAGTAGCAGCAATACTTTGAGGCTTGAGTAGAAAAGAGGGAAATACATGTAGATACATCATTTCAGCTTTCCTTCATGATTGGCTCATAAGCATTAGTATTCTCAAGTTAAGATCATTTGTACTTTCAAGGAAGTTTGCATGATTGTTTTCTATCACATGTATATTTGTTTGTTTCATGCAAATCTTATGCTTGCTACCCAGCCTTGCTAGCCAAAAACCTGTACTGAGAGGGAATACTTCTCGTGCATCCAATTCCCAAAAAACCAAGTTACTTCCAAAGAGTCCACTATAAATTCCTATGCATGGTATTTCAAGCCAATCCAAGTAAATTTTCATGTGCTACCTTTCAAAAACCTTCAAATACTTCTCATTTTGTGACATTGTTTTTAGCTCATGAGGACGTAGTTGTTGAGTTTGTTATCTTCCATACTAAATTGAGTACCCCTTGACTTGCATGCTTCATCTACTCGTCACTAATTTTGCAAGGGAGCTGGTCAGACCATTATAACAAAAAAAAGAGAAAAAGAAAAGAAAAAGGCACTCCTCCATGGTATGTGAAAGTTGGTGGGCACCCGATGGAATCGGTTAGACATGGTTTGTGAAAGGAAAAGTGGGGAGGAGTGCCAAACTATAAAAGAGCACAATTGTGCCAATTATTGAAACAATTCGGAACCGCTCTCACTTGTTTAGTATGGAAGATGGCAAGAACTCCGTTGCTAGTCGTTGACAGAAACAACCACTTCTCAAAACATTTTTTATCTCTGTTTTTACAATTGAAAAGCTCTAGCACATGTTTAATCCCTGCTTCCCTCTGCGAAGGGCCTATCTTTTACTTCTATGTTGAGTCAACCTATTCCCCTCTATCTCAAGCAAGCATTTGAGTTGTTGTGTTTCAACCATCCATATGTTGATTTATTCAATTATGTTTGTAACATCACAAGATTTTATCAAATTTTGGGGTAAATTTTTTTGCTTTTGTTTTGCTAGTATTGATTGAATTTTCATAGGGATTTAAAACTTTTTTAGTTTATTTAAAAGCTTTATTAGAAAACTATTTCAAACTTTCTAGTAATCCTTGAAGAACTCTTTTGATAAAATAGAATTTCCAAATACTACTTTGCATTCATTCAAACCTATGCAAGCATGCTTGCACAGGAAGTATTTATAAAATGGTTTATTTTAAATAAAGTTTGCATTTCCAAAACTATATTTGAAAATAAATTTCAAATATTATTTCATAAAATATTTTATCTAATTTTTAAGGATTTATTTTTCAAACCATATTTGCTATTTTTGCATTATACAAATAAAGTCTTTTTTGCTCAATTTATAAAGTTTTATTTGAAAATTAAATTTATTGTGAAAATTTAGTTATTGTTATTTTAAAATGTTGAGTTGATTTTTAGAAAAATTTAGAAATTGGTTTGAGCTCATTTAGAGCTAAAATGCAAAAATTATGAAAGAAACATGCAGAAGGAAAAAAATATCTGAGCCGATCGGACCGAACTCGGCCCAGTCGGCCCATGGTCCGCGCCGCCCCGCGCGACAGTTACTACGCGCTGCTCAGTCCGCGTGCAGCCCGCGTGCGCGCCTGACCTGCCCGATTTTCCTTTATCTTTTCCATTTTTCAGAACCTCTCAAATACGAATATCTCAAGATCTACAACACCTTTTTCGGATCCGTTTGTTTCTACACGTTCCTAACTCGAAATCCTAGCTCCCCAACCGACCTAAACCTCTATATATAGTCCCCACCTCCGTACATCTAAGTTTCTTTCTCCAAAATCTCGAAATCCTCTCTTCCAAAACTTTAACACGAATCTTTAAGCCTCTAAACTTCGTTATTTGCCTTTGGCATGTATACAAAAACTGTAGATCTCGTTGAGACGCTTCAATTCCGACCAACCGCATCTCTTTTCGTCCACCGTAGCTTGAGCAATCCGGCCCGCACAATTTCAGATCTGATGGACGAGATCGGGTCTAGAGTCTAGCTCGTTTCTCGAAATCGAATTTCCTTTGGTGAGTAGATTCATCTTTCAATTCTATACAACTTACTTATGGTGAGTTTTTCATTTTGAGGTACGGATCTATGTCTTTGAAATAGATCTAATTTTGAGTCAACCGGAGCTAAATCGACGTTGAAGATGATCCCGAATCGCCGCGCCTTCAACATGGAAGTTGTTCCTCTCGTCAATAGCTTTCCAATGTCGCAGGTCCCACCTAGTTTCGTTCAGCGAGATAGGAGCACGGAGCGGTCAAAGTTTCAAATCTCGTAAGGTATAATCCAGATCTAGTCTACCTCGTTGTCCCGAATCCAAATTAATTTGTAGGGTAGATAGATCTAGTAATTCTCTACAAATTTCATATAAAAAGTTTCTCAAAATAATTAAAATTTTCTATTTACTTTTCTGACGTCAGCAGTCAACTCAGTCAACTGGTCAAAGTCAATTCCTGTCAATTTCCGAATTTAAAATTTCAGAAAATAAGACAAACTTCAGAAATTTATAGACATTGTTTCGTAACTCAAAATCTTACAAATAAGATGTATCTGGAAAGCTAAGAATAAGTAGAATCCAATGGTGCAATAATATTTCATAGTTTTAGTATTAAAATTGAATTCATTTTCAAATTGAATTGAACATATCTGATCCACTATTAAATTCATATCTTTTATTCTATGCATCTAAAAATTACAAATTTGTAGTCTTTGGAATCCTATAATCTTGTAGAACATCATAGAATCAAGAAATATCAAAGTTGATATGTGCACATACTTTGTGCATTCAAATCTATCCAATTCACTGTTCCGATCATAACTTGAGTTCTCAAATTTATTCTAGAATGAATTCAATTGCAGTAGCTTTGTTTTACTGTAATCTATCCAGTAGTATCACTTCCCAATTTTCTTGAACCACTTCACAAACATTCAAATTCAAATATGGGAATTTGAGTATTTTCCTTCATAGATTAATTCTATTTTCTTTTCAGCAATTGTTTCTTTCCACAATAGTAAATCCTATAATCATAGCTAGCTATCAAAGTTCATCTTGATACTACCTTGACCCAATATATTGCCATATCTCTCTTATCACAGAATCATAAGAAATCTAAAATGTTGAACCAAACCCTTTTCAATTGTTTGTCTTGTTATTTATGTTTGGATTGTATGGTGTGTTTATTTGTGTGCAATATTTCTTGTTTAGATTGTGAAGAGGAGCTGAACTTCAAGTGTGATTGCTGTGAGTGTGCTGGTTGTTTCCAAGGCAAGTGACACACATTCTTCTACCTATTTTTACTACTGCATTAGTGTTTTACCAGTAGTATGCATGATAGATTGTTTTTCAAAGAAGTTTATGCAATGCTAAATCCTAGTAGTATGTAGTCAACACTTGAGCCCCAACCTTGCTAGGATTGCTACTGTTGTTTTGAAAGTGATGCCTGCTGCTTAGTTAAAAGTAACAACTTCAATGAATCACCTGGGTGGACTGGTAGTTTAGTTTAGTGACTACTCAGGGCTGTATGCCTAGGGGACGGACCTAGAGTATGTGGTGGCTTGAGAGTGCACTTATGTTTGTATAGAAGAATCTCATCACCTTTTCTAATTAATTAAAATTTGATTAGTCATTCAAGGGATGGACTCGGGTGTCTAAGTAGTTCAAGATAGACTTAACCACGTGGGGTCATTTTGAGGGATGGACTCGAGTGATTTTCATGTGCTCATCTCAAAAACCTTTTCAAAGATTTAAAAATGTTTTGATTTGGAAAATATAGGATAAAACTTGCTTCATACAAATTATCCAAAAGATCCACTAGCCAAAATCATGTAGTACAGTCTTTTCACAAATGCCACCAAACATGTGTCATTTGCTAGTACGTTGTTGTACTGACCCCTCTGGGCTACATATTCAAACGTGCAGGTTTTTATTCGGATAAGGAATGACCAGTAGGATCCTGAGTCTACATTCCAATATGTCTGCCTGTGGCATGTGATGAAGATGGAGGCTCATTGCAACTATGCTTTATGCTGTGTACTCATAAGGTTGAAGACCTATGTAACTGGATTTACGTTGTAATTTTGATACTATTGCAATGATTACTATGTTTTGTACTGTGGTGCTATCTACTGATCCAGGGAATGTCACAGTAACACAAGAGTTCTACCTTTAGCAAAATGTAGGGTGCTACAGAATGGTATCAGAGCATAGTGTTGCCTGTAGGATCGAGACCCTAGGTTTGGATTAGAAATAGGAAGATGATAGGATAAAAACCTCTATCTTATCTTGCCTCTATATGTATAAAAAATGTTTGCATTTGAAAACTTCTTGTATTCTCTCCCACATCATTTTTCAAAGGTTTTCCTTTTGCTTTAAAATGACCCAACCCAGAAACCATCAAGAAAGGACAAGAAGATCACAATGTGCCAGAAGAATGAGACTTCTACTCATATGATGTTCATCGACTCAGCATGAAGACCTACATTGAAGGCCAACAAAGAACTTGGAGAAATACTGATACGAAGACTGCACAACGCCCAACGATGCATTGCAGAAGTGGAAATGAGAACATAGAACACTGAAGACATTAATAGAATAGACCACCAAGATTTTAGTTTATAGAACCAATGATATCGTAATAATCTAGTGATCATACCAAATTGGGGTATGACCATACTAGAATGGTTAGTGTTTGAACCGCTTGCTTGATGTGATGAATGTTTGTTAGATATTGCTTGTAAGATGAATTGCCTTGATCTGTTGTGCTTGGGTAGGAATTTTCCTTTAGATTCCATCTATCTATTCCCATCTTTATTCCAATCCCAAAGAAGTGTTTTCTTGACAAATATCCATGAAGACAACAACATTATTGACTCCATCTAAGAAGTTTAGTAACAAGAAGAAGAGGAAGCATACAACATATGATGGTAAACCAAAGGATCTACAAGCTAACTGTCAATGCCATATGACAGAGTTTATGCAAACCCCTAGCTAAGGAACGATAGATTTGTTTTCAAAAAAAATACAAAAATGGGATTTAGAACATTGGTTCTATTTCTAAGAAAGTTTTGTTAAAGCTAGTGAGGTTGACCAAGAGCTAGAATGCGAGATGCACCAAACCAAAATACAAGGTAATGACTGGGTGCGACATGGATTGGCCCCCATGACGACTACTCATATTGTTCGCTCTTATTATGAGGAATGGTTAATCTAGAGGGACATACCTATGAGAGATGACATTGTTAAACCTAAACATTAGGAGGACAACATATTATACCATTATAATGGGAAAGTGATGCCAAAACGTAGGATTACGGTGAGGATGAACCACAAGCTTACCGTTGAAGAAGACTTGCAACAGAAGAAATCCTACCAACATGGAGAGTTCCACTTGACCCGAAAGTGCTCATAAAAGAAGGAACCATAAGATGAAAGATCGCCAAGGATGTCGACTAAGAAGATGAAATAAAGGCAGGAAACCCCTTAACTTGGTCTTCTGATTGACCCAAAGAGTGACTCTTTAGTGTCCAAAGTAGTTCAATAACTACCATGTTGAATAGAAGCTCTACAAGGGAGCAAGGTTATCCATAAGCAACCCTTGAGGAATGTTGACGCCCAAGTTTGTGAATAGACACCCACCTATGGGAATTGAAGATGAAGGCTAACTATGGAGTCAAAAGATGACCTAGTGTCAAGTCAAAAGATGACCTAGTGCCAAGTCAAGACCAAGGAGTGTCTGGCTGAAACCAAAGACCTAGACTACTATTAAAGTTTCTTTTAAGGGTGGTAGCCCACCTAGGTAACCTAAACCCCTTCTTTCTTTCTAGCCTCTCCAATCTCGGGGACGAGATTTCTTTTAAGGGTGGTAGTCTGTAACATCCCAAGATTTTATCAAATTTTGGGGTAATTTTTTTGCTTTTGTTTTGCTAGTATTGATTGAATTTTCACAGGAATTTAAAACTTTTTGAGTTTATTTAAAAGATTTATTAGAAAACTATTTAAAACTTTCTAGTAATCCTTGAAGAACTCTTTTGAGAAAATAGAATTTCCAAATACTACTTTGCATTCATTTAAACCTATGCAAGCATGTTTGCACATGAAGTATTTATAAAATGGTTTATTTTAAATAAAGTTTGCATTTCCAAAACTATATTTGAAAATAAATTTCAAATATTATTTCATAAAAAAATTTCTCTAATTTTTAAGATTTATTTTTCAAACCATATTGCTATTTTTGCATTATGCAAATAAAGTCTTTTTTGCTCAAATTATAAAGTTTTATTTGAAAACTAAATTTGATACGGCGTATGACTAAAATCAAAGCCGCGATAATATATCTGATCTTTTCACAGCGGAAGCAGCAGCGATACTTCGCTTATTTATGCAAATCCTGTAGCAACAACTAGTTGCGACAGCAGTACAAATAAGTACTAAACCTTGGAAATTTCTGGCAGCAAGTAGCAGTAGTAAATTGGTCTGCGTGGGATCACACACACCAACACGAACAAGCAGATCAGTTTACGAATATGCAAACCAATCTAGAACAACACGCTCACCCTCACAGCAAGGAAGAAACGTGGATGATCCCGGATGGAATCGGCAGCAGATTACAGCGCTGATGCTCCAATCTCTGTCCAAGAATACGTACCAGATCTCAGATCGATACTTAACTTGTACACGCAGAAGTGGCCGCCAAAGCCATGGCGTTTTCTGATTCCTTTATTTCTCAAAACATTGTCTAGGATTACATGAGGCGTGACCTCTTTATTTATAGTGCGTGCAAGCACCGGACTGACCGACCTGAACCTGACTAACCGACCTGAACCTGACTTCTATGTTGTTTCGCTCACAAACCAAACGGAAAACAAAAGAAAGGAAAACACACTATACGATGCCTTTTGGAAATAAGCCTGGCGTGTACTACTTGGTCTTGTGCTGATCGATTTCCATGACTGCACGTGAAGTACCAAGTGTGGACCAAAGCCAAAGGTATACACTTGAAATCAAACTTGTAGTTTTATTTTTCCCACGTAGAAATATTTGCATGGTGTTCTGAACATAGGCTTCACCTCATCCTTGGGCACAATTTGTACTTGAGCTGAACTTTTTAAAATTGAAATATCAACTGCAGATTGGTCCAACTCTCTAACTCTGTCGGCGTGAGCAGTAATGCATCGTCTAGCTGGTACCACGTACCTTGCATCCTTGGAAGAATTATTAGTGATAGTATATTGGGCTTCATCATCCTCCCTCCCTTCAAAAGAAACCGTCCTCGGTTTCGACCGACGCCTTGCAGACTTTGTCTTAAACACCTCGAATGTACATTTGATATCTTTTGCATCTTTGGGAAGAAGAGTACAAAACTCGCCCTTATGCATAAAAGAGTACCTGTCCGTGCGTCCATGGTGAAGCGCGTTGACATCGTGTTGGCACGGACGTCCCAATAAAATATGACAAACATGTAGAGGGAGAACACCGCACTCCACTTTATCAACATATCCATCCACGGTGAAAGGAACTTTCACTCTGTGGGTGACCTTTAACTTGCCAACGCCATTGATCCATTGCATATAGTATGGCTTCGGATGCTCCCATGTAGGCAAAGAAAGTGACTCTACCACATCCTTACTAATCATGTTGCTTGCACTTCCACCATCAACAATTAGTTTGCACACTTCTCCCTTGATGGTACATGCATTTTGAAAAATGCTACGCCGTTGTCCAGGTTCAACAATTACCTTGTCATCACGCTGGACCTTATGCGCCATCAAACTCGCCACATTAAGGTGAGGCCAACAATCTATGGACTTGCCATCATCTTTATTTGTATCATCCTCAAGTTCTGGCATCTCATCTTCAGATTCTGAAATATATGCATCATCAACAAGCAAAATCTGTTTTTTATTAGGACACATACGCATTATGTGCCCTCGCCCCCCACACTTATGGCATACAATATTACTATAATGAGACGTGCTCGATGCAGCTTGAGAAACCTCCTTATGTGCAGCAGCTACCTTGCCTTGTTCATTGCTCACCGACTTGTAAGAAGCAGCCGGTTTAGTACTACCATCGTCAATATGAGAAGAACTACGTCTCCCAAGGCTGTAACTCGGACGAATCTCCGCAGCTTGCTTATTTAAGACCCAACGTTCAGCACGTTCTGCTTGATGAAGCAACTCATGTATATCATTATATTGCATCAAATCAACACGGTCGCGAATCTTTTCTTCCAGCCCCTCAAAGAAACGAACCATGGTTGCCTCCGGCGACTCACGTACTGCTGTACGAATCATCAATGTTTGCATCTCTTTGTAGTATGTATCAACTGATTTTGTACCTTGCACAAGACGACGCAATTTACTATGAAGCTGTCGAGTGTAGCAAGCGGGCACAAACATCTCCCGCATGACACGCTTCATGTCAACCCATGTTGCGGGTCTCTCTC
Organism: Dactylis glomerata; assembly: GCA_007115705.1. NCBI lineage: Eukaryota > Viridiplantae > Streptophyta > Magnoliopsida > Poales > Poaceae > Dactylis > Dactylis glomerata. The sequence goes on from QXEO01000643.1 coordinate 560,535, forward strand.
CTGTACGGTTCTTATTATCCCACCACACAAGAGCATATTCAGTAAATTCCATGGATACGACACAAACCTTCTTTTCTTCAGAATAATTGTGGCCATCAAAAATCTGGTTCACGCGCATCTCCCACTCCAAGTACTTCTCCGGGTCAGAACGTCCCGAGTACTCTGGTATGGTCAGCTTTATTCGACCAAGACCGCCGTCCTCCTGAGTAGCTTTACCACCTTGGTTGCGCCGCTGACCAGCACCATGGCGAGCCTCCGCAACACGTCGCGGTCGGTGCTGATAGCCTCCACGAGCATCAGACAAATCAGAAACATCAGCATCAGACTGATTGCGGCCGCGCCGCGGTGATCGGGACTGCCGGGGTGTCGCATCTCTTGCCTCTAGGCGCTGAACTGCCGCAGTCAACCGATTTAAGCTCTCTGTCATCACTCGCAAACTGTCATCCCGTTGGCGATCACTAGTCGTCAATTGTACATTAAGCCTCTCCTCGACACCCGTAATATTTGCAGACATATCCTCAACCTTTGTGCGATGCTTTTTATTTGCGCCTTTGATCGACATCAGGTGGATACGTAGATCTTCAGTTATTTCTGAACTCAAAGGAATTTCTCCTCCATCCAGATCAGAATCCTCATGCAGCGACATCTCACAAAGTATCAAGATCGAACAGCCAAGGAAAAAAAAAATCTGCAACGCAACCTTGCTCTGAGTACCAAGATGATACGGCGTATGACTGAAATCAAAGCCGCGATAATATATCTGATCTTTTCACAGCGGAAGCAGCAGCGATACTTCGATTATTTATGCAAATCCTGTAGCAACAACTAGTTGCGACAGCAGTACAAATAAGTACTAAACCTTGGAAATCTCTGGCAGCAAGTAGCAGTAGTAAATTGGTCTGCGTGGGATCACACACACCAACACGAACAAGCAGATCAGTTTACGAATATGCAAACCAATCTAGAACAACACGCTCACCCTCACAGCAAGGAAGAAACGTGGATGATCCCGGATGGAATCGGCAGCAGATTACAGCGCTGATGCTCCAATCTCTGTCCAAGAATACGTACCAGATCTCAGATCGATACTTAACTTGTACACGCAGAAGTGGCCGCCAAAGCCATGGCGTTTTCTGATTCCTTTATTTCTCAAAACATTGTCTAGGATTACATGAGGCGTGACCTCTTTATTTATAGTGCGTGCAAGCACCGGACTGACCGACCTGAACCTGACTAACCGACCTGAACCTGACTTCTATGTTGTTTCGCTCACAAACCAAACGGAAAACAAAAGAAAGGAAAACACACTATACGATGCCTTTTGGAAATAAGCCTGGCGTGTACTACTTGGTCTTGTGCTGATCGATTTCCATGACTGCACGTGAAGTACCAAGTGTGGACCAAAGCCAAAGGTATACACTTGAAATCAAACTTGTAGTTTTATTTTTCCCACGTAGAAATATTTGCATGGTGTTCTGAACATAGGCTTCACCTCATCCTTGGGCACAATTTGTACTTGAGCTGAACTTTTTAAAATTGAAATATCAACTGCAGATTGGTCCAACTCTCTAACTCTGTCGGCGTGAGCAGTAATGCATCGTCTAGCTGGTACCACGTACCTTGCATCCTTGGAAGAATTATTAGTGACAGTATATTGGGCTTCATCAAAATTTATTGTGAAAATTTAGTTATTGTTATTTTAAAATGTTGTGTTGATTTTTAGAAAAATTTAGAAATTGGTTTCAGCTCATTTGGGGCTAAAATGCAAAAATTATGAAAGAAACAAGAAGCATGAAAAAAAAAGAAATCTGAGCCGACCGGACCGAACACGGCCCAGCCGGCCCATCTTCCGCGCCGCCCCGCGCGACAGTTACTACGCACCGCTCAGTCCGCGTGCAGCCCGACCGACCTGCCCGATTTTCTTCTCGATTTTTCAGAACCTATCTCCACTCAAACACGAATATCTCAAGATCTACAACGCCTTTTTTCGGATCCGTTTATTTCTACACATTCGTAACTCGAAACCCTAGCTCCCCAACCGACCTACCCCTCTATATATATAGTCCCCACCTCCGTACATCTAAGTTTCTTTCTCCGAAATCCCGAAATCCTCTCTTCTGAAACTTTGACTCGAATCTTTAAGCCTCTAAACTTCGTTATTTGCCTTCAAAATCTAAACAAAAGTTGTAAATCTCATTGAGACTCTTCAATCCCGACCAACCTCGTCTTTTTTTGTCCACCGTAGCTTGAGCAAGCCGGCCCGCACAATTTTAGATCTGATGGACGAGATAGGGTCTAGAGGCTAGCTCGTTTCTCGAAATCCAAATTCCTTTGGTGAGTACATTCATCTTTCAATTCTCTACAACTTACTTATAGTGAGTTTTTCGTTTTGAGGTATGGATCTATGTCTTTGAAACAGATCTAATTTTGAGTCAACCAGAGCCAAATCAAACTTGAAGATGATCTCGAATCATCGCGCCTTCAACACGGAAGTTGTTCCTCTCGTCAATAGCTTTCCAATGTCACAGGTCCCACCTAGTTTTGTTTAGCGAGCTGGGAGCACGAAGCAGTCAAAGTTGCAGATCTCGTAAGGTATAATTAAGATCTAGTCCACCTTGTTGTCCCGAATCCAAATTAATTTGTAGGATAGATAGATCTAGTAATTCTCTACAAGTTTCATATAAAAAGTTTCTCAAAATAATTAACTTTTTCTGTTGACTTTTTTGACGTTAGCAGTCAACTCAGTCAACGGGTCAAAGTCAATTCCGGTCAATTCCGAATTTAAAATTTCAGAAAATAAGACAAACTTTAGAAATTCATACAAATAAGATGTCTCTGGAAAGCTAAGAATAAGTAGATCCAATGGTGCAATAATATTTCATAGTTTCAGTATTCAAATTGAACTCATTTTCAAATTGAATCAAACCTATCTGATCCACTATTAAATTCATATCTTTTATTCTATGCATCCAAAAATTACAAATTTGTAGTCTTTATCCTCTAATATTGTAGAACATCATAGAATCAAGAAATATCAAAGTTGATACGTGCACACACTTTGTGCATTCAAATCTATCCAAATCACTGTTCTGATCATAACTTGAGTTCTAAAATTTATTTTAGAATGAATCCAATTGCAGTAGCTTTGTTTTACTGTAATCTATCCAGTAGTATCACTTCCCAGTTTTCTTGAACCACTTCACAAAAATTCAAATTCAAATATGGGAATTTGAGTATTTTCCTTCATAGACTAATTCTATTTTCTTTTTAGCAATTGTTTCTTTCCACAATAGTAAATCCTATGATCATAGCTAGCTATCAAAGTTCATCTTGATACTACCTTGACCCAATATCTTGCCATATCTCTCTTATCACAGAATCATAACAAATCTAAAATGTTGAACCAAACCCTTTTCAATTGTTTGTCTTGTTATTTATGTTTGGATTGCATGGTGTGTTTATTTGTGTGCAATATTTCTTGTTTAGATTGTGAAGAGGAGCTGAACTTCAAGTGTGATTGCTGTGAGTGTGCTGGTTGTTTCCAAGGCAAGTGACACACATTCTTCTACCTATTTTTACTACTGCATTAGTGTTTTACCAGTAGTATGCATGATAGGTTGTTTTTCAAACAAGTTTATGCAATGCTAGATCCTAGTAGTATGTAGTCAACACATGAACCCCAACCTTGCTAGGATTGCTACTGTTGTTTTGAAAGTGATGCCTGCTGCTTAGTTAAAAGTAACAACTTCAATGAATCACCTGGGTGGACTCGTAGTTTAGTTTAGTGACTACTCAGGGCTGCATGCCTAGGGGAAGGACCTAGAGTATGTGGTGGCTTGAGAGTGCACTTATGTTTGTATAGAAGAATCTCATCACCTTTTCTAATTAAGTAAAATTTGATTAGTCATTCGAGGGATGGACTCGGGTGTCTAAGTAGTTCAAGATAGACTTAACCACGTGAGGTCATTTCGAGGGATAGACTCGAGTGATTTTCATGTGCTCATCTCAAACACCTTTTCAAAGATTTAAAAATGTTTTGATTTGGAAAATATAGGATAAAACTTGCTTCATGCAAATTAGCCAAAAGATCCACTAGCCAAATATCATGTAGTATAGTCTTTTCACAAATGCCACCAAACATGTGTCATTTGCCAGTACGTTGTTGTACTGACCCCTCTGAGGCTACATATTCAAACATGCAGATTTTTATTTGGATAAGGAACGACCAGTAGGATCTCGAGTCTACATTCCAACATGTCTGCCTGTGGCACGTGATGAAGATGGAGGCTCATTGCAACTATGCTTTATACTGTGTACTCATAAGGTTGAAGACCTATGTAACTGGATTTGTGTTGTAATTTTGATACTATTGCAATAATTACTATATTTTGTACTGTGGTGCTATCTACTGATCCAGGGAATGGCACCGTAACATAGGAGTTCTACCTTTAGCAAAAGGTAGGGCGCTACAATGTTTCTTGTCTTCCTTTGTTTAGTATGATGTCTTTATCTGAAAGAATATACCTTTGAAAGTTATCTATGACTGTAAAGAGATTGTTATGATTGAGCATGTGATTTTTGCTTTGTAAGCTCTGATATAAAAGGCTCCGATCAAAATATAAGTACAATATGTTCATTGTTCTCTGACCAAGAACAAAGGTTTGCTATCACCAATCATGATTTACCTTGTGCATCTTTATTGTGATTCCCTTTACTTATTGCAAGTCAAGTTATATGAAGGGAAGTGGCTGTCTATTTTGACTTGTGCCTTGGTAAGTTTGATGCTTCTTGTCCGTATTTTGTTTATTGACACTTCACTCCATAAACCTGTGCTCATGTATACCGAGTTCAGTTTTCGCTTGGGGACAAGCGAGGTCTAAGCTTGGGGGGGTTGATACGTCCATTTTGCATCACTATTTTACATCATAATTTGCTGTTATTCATTGATATATTTCATATTTAGAGATGATACTTATGTTGTTTCCTCTATTTTCACATGTTTGATGATTATTGGAGAGCTTGCTGCCGGAGTTAGGATTCTGCTAGAAAAAGGACCGTCAAGACATCATATTTCTGAAGATTAGCAATTCTAGGAAAATACCCAGAAATTCATATTTCATTGGAAGATGAAAGTAGCCAGAAGGAGAGGGCGAGGTGAGCCGCCAGGGGCCCATACCACAGGTGGCGCAGGCCAGCCCTAGATCGCGCCACCTAGTGGTGTGGCCCCCTGGCCCACCTATGCCAGCACCCCCTCGCGTATATCACCTCCCCGAAAACCTAAGACCCGGGGGGATCAAAGATGGACTCCACCGCCTCTACGGGGCGGAAAACACACAGAGAGAAAGCTCTCCGGCAGGCAGAAATCTACTGGGGAAATTCCTTCCCGGAGAGGGGAGATCATCGCCATCATCATCGCCATCAAGTTGGGCTTCATCGTGATCATCATCACCATCATCACCATCATCACCACGCCATCCCGCTGTAACATCTTGGGTTGAATCTTATCCAATTCTTAGGGGAAACTTTCCCGGTGTTGATTACTCTTATAGTTGATGCTATTGAGTGGAACCGTTGAATTAAGGTTTATGTTTAGATTGTTATTTACCATTATTTCACCTCTGGTCATGATCCATATGATATCTTGTGAGTAGTTCATTTAGTTCTTGAGGACATGGGAGGAGTCGAGATGTTAGTAGTGAAACTATGTTGAGTAATATTTAATGGTTAGATATATTTATGTTGTGGTGCTATTCTACTAGTGGTGTCATGTGAACGTCGACTACATGATACTTCACCTTTATGGGCCTAGTGGAATGCATTGTGTATTTGGCTACTAATTGTGGGGTTGCCGGAGCGACAGAAACCTAAACCCCCATTAGGAAACCATTGCACCAGGGAGTGTAGGATCTCCGAGTTCAAGGCTATGGTTAGATTTATCTTAATTACTTTCTTGTAGTTGCGGATGCTTGCAAGGGGTGTAATCGCAAGTGTGTATTAGTCCAAGTTGGGGTAGTGCACTAGCATAGGTTCACCCCCCATAACACTTATCAAACCAACGAAGATTACTTAGCTACATGAAGCAAAAGCACTTGACATAAACTCCCGTGTGTCCTCAGGAATGTTTGGTAATCATAAGTTAGACAACCGGCTTGTCCTTTACTCTAAAAAGGATTGGGCTGCTCGCAGCAATTATTATTATTGTCTTTTATTTACTCATACTTTATTTACTTGCATTACCAAATACCCTTGAAAACCTGTTTGCTAGTATTTACAGTGAATCCTTGATCAAAACTGCTTGTCAACACCTTCTGCTCCTCGTTGGGTTCGACACTCTTATTTATCGAAAGTACTACGATACACCCCCTATACTTGTGTGTCATCAATGATCCATTCTTGTTTATGCACCATTTGCTTTGTGTTTTGTTTACACTTCGTGGAATTTTTATGCATTTTCTGGAACTAACCTATTGACAAGATGCCACAGTGCCAGTTCCCTGTTTTCTGCTGTTTTTGTGTTTCAGAAAAGTTACACAGGAAATATTCTCAGAATTGGACGAAACAAAGCCTGAAGGTCCTATTTTCCCCTGACATGAGACAGAGTCCAAACAAGAGTCAGAGGGGGGCCAGGGGGCAACCACACCAGGGGGTGGCGTGGGTGGACCCCTGGGCATGCCACCCTATGGTGTGGGGGCCCTGGCCACCCTCTGACATCGCCCCTTCGCCTATAAAAAGTCTCCAAAGCAAAAACCCTAATTCAATCGGTGTTTTTCCCATAAAAGTTCCACAGCGCTGCCGCCATCAAAGACCAATTTCAGGGGACAAAAGTCTTTGTTCCGACACCCTGCTAGGATGGAGAAGTGCCCCGGAGCCATCTCCATCGACTCAATCGACTCCACCGCCATCTCCATCAACTTCAACACCATCTCCATCGACATTGTTGTCTCCCATGATGAGGAGGGAGTAGTTCTTCCCTGGGGCTGAGGGCTCTACCGGTAGCTATGTGGTTCATCTCTCTCTCCCATGATGTGATCTATATGTGATCATGAGCTTTGTATCTAGTTGAATTGGTAGATGTTACTCTTCATCTATTATGCTGCACAAGTGGTTTTATTATTATAATCTCTGAAGACACCTTGTACCATGATGTGAAGGTGATAGTGTGCGCATTATGTGTGTATCTTAGGCTAAATTTTGCAGTAATACTTGTCATGAGTTATGATCTGAGTTGGATGTCTCTATGAATTGTGGTGTTTGTTGGAACCATCTAGTGCACTTAAGGTGATAGTGTGGGACAATCTAGTTTGGGGAAAGTGGACTTTAAGGAGTGCTTGGTAGCCCTATGCATGATTAGTGTTCGTTATCCAACCAGAGAGTAGTTCCGTGTAGCTGTGTTCAACTATGTTATCTTTATTGAGAGTGTCCACTAGTGAAAGTATGATCCCTAGGCCTTGTTTCTAAGCATTGAAACACCATTTACATTCAGTTCTGTTACATGTTTGCTCGCAGCGATATTTATTTCAGATTGATTTACTACTTATAATCATCCATATTACTTGTATTTCACTATCTCTTCGACGAACTAGTGCACCTATACACCTGACAAGTGTATTGCGTGTGTTGGGTACACAAGAGACTTCTTGTATCATAATTGCAGGGTTGTTTGAGAGGGATACCTTTGACCTCTTCCTCCCTGAGTTTGATAAACCTTGGGTGATCCACTTAAGGGAAACTTGCTGCTGTTCTACAAACCTCTGCACTTGGAGGCCCAACACTGTCTACAAGAATAGACACATGCGTAGACATCAAGCACTTTTCTGGTGCCATTACCGGGCAGGTAAGGTAAAAGGTACTCACATCCATCTTCTAGTATTGTTGCTAGTGTGTGGGTGCTCGAAGTTATTTCCTTTAGATTTTGCAATTGTATCTTTTTGTTTCTTGTTTTTATTTTCACTAGTTAGGCTTAATGGAAAACAAAGAGTTTTATAGTATTTTTCCTGAGTTAGGACATGAAGTGTTTGAACACCATTATTGCATGCTAATAGCAATGTTGTTGGTATGAATTCTTTGAACACCATTATTGCAAATGCTATAGAAAATTCTAAGCTTGGGGAAGCTGGTTTTGATGGGCATGATATTTTTAGTTCCCCAGCTTTAGAGGAGAAAATTCGCTCTGATGATACTTTATCTCCCATATGTGATAATTCTAATGATGCTTGTGATCCTCATACTAAAAGTATCTCTTTTAAAATACCTATGAAAATTGTTGAACGTGCTATGAATAACTGCTATCTAGGAGATGGAACTGTCCATCCCAGTGATCATTTGCTCTTTATACATGAATTATGAGAGTTGTTCAAGTGTGCAAGTATTTCAACAAGCCAGGTGAAGAGGAAGCTATTCTGTTTATCACTAAAGGGCAGAGCTGCGGAATGGTATAAGATGTTAAAGAATGGCCGATCTATTGACTAGGAGGAAATTGTACCTCTCTTTTATTCTAAATTCTATCCTTCTAGTGAGATTCATAAAGATAGGAATTATATTTATAACTTTCATCCTCATGATGGAGAAAGCATTGCCCAAGCATGCGGAAGATTGAAGTCACTAATGCTCAAATGTCCCATTCATGAGCTCCCCCATAATATTGTTATCGATAATTTTTATGCAAGCCTTTCAGGACATTACAAGGACTATCTAGATGCCTATTTTGAGGGGTCTTTCACAAGCAAGGCGGTTGAAGCCAAGTGGGATCTGCTTGAAACAATTAAAATCAATACCAAAGATTGGGATAACGACAAAGTTAAAGGATCAGGTATCAATTATGAGTATGATTGCATTAAGTCTTTCGCTAAAACTGTTGATTTTCAAGAGCTTATTGCTAAATATGGTCTTGATCCTCAAACTATTGTTGATTACTATAGAGGCTTTGCTTCTCATATTAATGTTCCTAAGGGAAATTGTGATGTGTATCATGAACCTTTTAAAGACACTAGCATGGAAAGTGAAATTATTATTGATGATTGCAATGAACATGCTCAAACTTCTGAAAGTACTATTTCTTATAAGCATGTTAATTTTTGTGGAGCACTTAGACCTTGTGAAAAGTATCAAATCAAAGAAGATTATTGTATCCACCACAGGAATGAGAAAACTAGAGTGTGGAACAAGGCTCTAAATGAGCTCGGTGAAAAGGATTGTGCCCTCTATCCTTTTATTTGTGAACTTTGCTATAAAGTGGGTCATTTCAATTTTCAATGCTCAGGATATGATAGTAGCCTTTCTAATCCAATGAGTACTGCAAATTTGTATTGTGATGACATGATCACTCCCAATCAGCATGATGAGCTTACTTTATTTTTGGGGTGTGAAGAGTTATCAAGAAAAACTTCTTTGGTAGATATGAGTGCTTTCGATATGAATAGCGTCTTGCATGGTTGTCATCTTTATTGTGTTGATAATTGCCACGCAAATACTTGCATACAAAATGTTATTTCAAGCCTCTCCCTCTTAAAGAAGGGAAGAAGAAAGAAGAAGAGTAAAAGGAGAGAGGAAACGATATCTTCCCCTAAGCATGTTGCTCCTATTATAGTTTTTGCTGATGAGTCTGAACTCGATGATGTTCCTATGCCTGTTACCTATAGTAGTGATCATGATTGGGAAAAGCACTTTACTTTTGATATTGAAAATCTCTTTGGTACCAATTCTGAAAATGTTGATGTTAATAATTGTTGTACCATTAGTGCTATCCATGTTCCTTCCAATTATGATATGTTTACAAATGAACACACTTTGGAAGATAGCTATTATATTGCTTATGATGATTACAATGATGGGTATGATATTTTCAGTCCACCTAACATTGAGGAGAAAACAAGGTATGATTACAATATGCCTCCTATTTTTGATGATTATGGTGATGAGAATAATAGTGATAGCTATTTTGTTGAATTTGCTCCTACTACGATTACTAAGAATGACTATGTTCATGTGGGGAGTATTAATTCTTTTATGCATATGGCTCATGATAAGAATGTTTTATGTGATAGTTATATTGTAAATTCTATTCATGATGCTACTGAAAGTTATTATGAGAGAGGGAAACATGGTTTTATGCATCTCAATAATATTAAGTTTCCCCTCTTTTTGTTGAAATTCTTGAAGTTGCACTTGTTTTGCCTTCCTATGCTTGTTGCTTTGTGCTTTCATGACTTGTCTCTTTACAAGACTCTTTTTCATAAGAAGTGATTTCTATTTAAATTTGTTTCGTATTTTCTTTGTGATGCTCTCTCTTGCTTCAAGTTCTTTCCAGGACTTATGTGAGCATCTTCTCAAATTACTGCGCCTAGCTGAAAGGCGTTAAAGAAAAGCAGTCTTGGGAGATAACCCAACGTTTTCTTTTCAGTACTTTTTCTTTTTTTTTGAGTCTTGGAAGTTATTACTACTGTAATGACCTCTCCTTATTATTTTTATTTCGTTTTTGTGCCAAGAAGAACCTCTAATTGGAGGAAGGTAAGATTTGGGGAAGTTGCTGTTCGGAAACAGATTTCTGCGCTGCACCATAAAAATCCGTGAAAATTTTCAGAACGTCTTTTTGATCTGCGATTTCTTGTGCACATGCCCCAGGTTGTTGCCTAACTTTCATTAGTTTTGCACTTTTCGATTTGAGCAACAAAAGATTTTCAAAAAAAAATTGATCTTTACCAGCTGTTCTGTTTTGACAGATTTCTGCCACTATTTGCGTTTGCCTCTTGATCTCTTTCTTTTTTAGTTCTTTTGATCACGGAACTTTTTGAGGAAGTTGCTACAGTATCTGATGTGTTAATATGTGTTGTACTTGAGTTGAAACTGAACCAAAAGTGGATTTACTAACTTGCATACACTAATGTTGCTAATAAGAATTGTGTGAAGTTTTGTATGAAGGAAGTTTTCAAGTGTAGGGAAAGGAGAATGATGAGATGAGATGAAGAATGGACAAAAGCTCAAGCTTGGGGATGCTCATGTCACCCCAAGAAATATCCAAGAAGAACAAGCATCAAAGCTTGGGGATGCCCAAGGCACCCCTTCTTCATCAACAAAAATATCAGGTCATCTTTCAAGACACTATATTTTTATTGCTTCATATGCTATGTGTTTTTCTTGGAGCATCTTAATTTTTGCTTTCAGTTTTTTTTTGTTTTGTTTGCTGTAATAAATGGTTGGATCACACCATGTTTGTTTTGGAGAGAGACTTACTCCATTTTTCATTGCCAAGAACACTCTAGTTTTCACTCTTTTCGTTCAACGAGTTTTCTATTTTTCTAGTACTGCGTTTAGCTTTCATTTTTTGCCTTGATTTTTGTTCTGAACTTGTTATTTCTTTGAAGCAAGGTGTATTTAGACCTCTGGTCTATGTTGGTTTTCATCTCTATGAGTTGATTCAAAAAGGTTGATTGGTGTTGGAAAAGAGAAAAAAGTTTTGTGCCTATAGTGGTACAAATGGGAACTTGTTTAGACTGTGGCTTAGACTTTTGCATGTCATGCTTGATATTATTTTGATAATATGATTAGTAGTTTTTTTTCTGTAGCATGACTTGTCTCAAATGACTGAGATTGCTTAATGTGCCTTTGAAAGAATCATGCGTTGTTTTTATTATATGGGAGCATATTATTGTGGTATTCTCCTTTGATGCTTTATTTGGGTTGACTTGGCGCATGCTTACATCATGTTTGGCATTAACAAGTCACCTCAAGCCTCTATGATCATTTGGCTTTTGACTTGTGATACCACTTTATGCTTTGGTTAATAATGTTTTGTTGCTATGCATGATTATGGCCGTTATTGCTCTCTTAGTTGGTCGCTCCCAGTCTTTTGCTAGCCTTCATCTGTACTGAGAGGGAATACTTCTCGTGCATCCAACTCCCAAAAACCAAAGTTTTCCAATGTGTCCACCATATCTACCTATTAGCAATTTGCTATTCCAAGTACATTCGTCTTGCTTTGATCTATCTTCCAAATTAAACTTTTTGTTATGTGAAAATTAGTCAGTTAAGCTCTCACGAACCTGACGACACATTTACTTTTTTGCACTTAATAAACTTGACCATTGTGGCTCTCTTATGTTGATTATATGCTTGCAAGTTGTAAGTTGGGAGTTAGCTCAGCCATGCTGTCATGGGGCACGCTTTCAACATTGCACTTATTCTTATTTAGTTGATATCATGATCTTTTGTTTATGGATAACTAGCGATGTGAAATAAGTTGGAAACTTGTGAGCTCATGGAGTTTGTATATGTGTTAGAGAAACATCTGGACCGCTAATCTAAGCCATGCATCATTCATGGTGGAAATTTATAGCATACCCATAGTGGACATTCGACGACGTATCTCAAAATAAAAAGCTATACCCAATGGTAAATAAAAGAGATGCCGAGGTGTCCATTGTCTGTTTGCCTTGTCATTTTGATGTGGGCTAGTTTCCATGTCATCGGGCAAGAGGTACCCCGTTGGCGTTCTCAATGATACATATATGCTTACAATGACAAGAACTTGCTTGGGACCTCAGTCGAGTAGCATGAGGTTTGGGTACTCGTCTTCACGGGACATGTGATTTTCAACTTATAGTTTGACAAGCATATGCTTTATATTTGTACTCGCATTAACCTTAACCATTCAATATGCCTATGATGGGGGCAATGAAAGCTCAAAGCTAGTAAGTATCATAATTTTTGGAAGGTTTATAAAAGCTTGCAATCACTACTTCCCTCTGTGAAGGGCCTTTCTTTTACTTTTATGTTGAGTCTTCACCTTCTACCTTTATGTACCATCTAAGAGAGCATAGTTGTCATTCTGAGTATAATGTGCATAGTCCCAAAATTTATTATTGATTGATTCATGATTATGGTTTTGCTTGTTCTTAAATTATTTGTATCTAGTCGCCCTCTTAAACTTGAAGGTGTCCTATGCATTTATGTTTTGCTTCTCCATGAGGGACAAGCAGAATACCGCTTTGCTATGTTTTTCTATATGCTTGAAACAAACGATTGACTTTCAATGCATTATTACTCATGATCTTTTGTTTGTGTTACTTTTCATGTTATAACATGGTTGCTAAGTTCTATTGTCAATATCATATCTTTTATGCCCATGTTTAGAGTACTTTGATCTCAGCACTCAATGCTTTACATCATTTTGATTAAGATTGTGTTGGTGCATGTCACCTCAAAAATTATTGTTTTGTTATCACTTACCTACTCGAGGACGAGCAGGAGTTAAGCTTGGGGATGCTTGATACGTCTCAAATGTATCTATAATTTTTGATGCTCCATGCTTGTTTATGCACTATTTGCTTTGTGTTTTGTTTACACTTCGTGGCATTTTTATGCATTTTCCAGAACTAACCTATTGACAAGATGCCACAGTGCCAGTTCCCTGTTTTCTGCTATTTTTGTGTTTCAGAAAAGTTAAACAGGAAATATTCCCGGAATTGGACGAAACGAAGCCCGAAGGTCCTATTTCCCCAGATACGAGACGAAGTCCAAAGAAGAGTCGGAGGGGGCCGGGGGGCAACCACACCAGGAGGTGGCATGGGTGGACCCCTAGGCACGCCACCCTCTAACATTGCCCCTTCGCCTATAAAAAGTCTCCGAAGCAAAAACCCTAATTCAATCGGCGTTTTTCCCAGAAAAGTTCCGCAGCGCCGCCGCCGTCGAAGACCAATTTTGGGGGACAGAAGTCTCTGTTCTGGCACCCTGCCGGTACGGAGAAGTGCCCCTGGAGCCGTCTCCATCGACTCAATCGACTCCACCACCATCTCCATTGACTTCACCACCATCTCCATCGACGTTGTTGTCTCCCATGATGAGGAGGGAGTAGTTCTTCCCCGGAGCTGAGGGCTCTACCGGTAGCTATGTGATTCATCTCTCTCTCCCATGATGTGATCTATATGTGATCATGAGCTTTGTATCTAGTTGAATTGGTAGATGTTACTCTTCATCTATTATGCTGCACAAGTGGTTTTATTATTGTAATCTCCGGAGACACCTTGTACCATGATGTGAAGGTGATAGTGTGCGCATTATGTGTGTCTCTTAGGCTAAATTTTGCAGTAATACTTGTCATGAGTTATGATCTGAGTTGGATGTCTCTATGAATTGTGGTGTTTGTTGGAACCATCTAGTGCGCTTAAGGTGATAGTGTAGGGCAATCTAGTTTGGGGAAAGTGGACTTTAAGTAGTGCTTCGTAGCCCTATGCATGATTAGTGTTCGTTATCCAACCAGAGAGTACTTCCGTGTAGCTGTATTCAACTATTTTATCTTTGTTGAGAGTGTCCACTAGTGAAAGTATGATCCCTAGGCCTTGTTTCTAAGCATTGAAACACCATTTACATTCAGTTCTGTTACATCTTTGCTCGCAGCAATATTTATTTCATATTGCATTTACTACTTATTATCATCCATATTACTTGTATTTCACTATCTCTTCGCCGAACTAGTGCACCTATACATCTGACAAGTGTATTGGGTGTGTTGGGGACACAAGAGACTTCTTGTATCGTAATTGCAGTGTTGTTTGAGAGGGATACCTTTGACCTTTTTCTCCCGAGTTCGATAAACCTTGGGTGATCTACTTAAGGGAAACTTGCTGCTGTTCTACAAACCTCTGCACTTGGAGGCCCAACACTGTCTACAAGAATAGACGCATGCGTAGACATCATACCTCTGGCAAAGGATTCTTGGCATCAAAAGGAACCGCCAAACAAGCAGGGAATGTTTTCTTAGCCATCAATGTGGTCATTGATCTGACCCTTTTCTCGAGTTCCTTTGTCGTCGGATCCTTCTTGGACACTTGGGAAGGGTCTGTTGTACCCGAATACATCCATAGCTTCGAAATTTGAGCTTGCATTGGCTGAATCTGTTGTTGAAGAAAGAATGCAATGAGTTGTGTCCCATGGAGTTCTTTCTTGGATGCATTCTTCGGCTCTTGGATACGAGCCAACAGTGGCTTGATTTCCTGAGCTTTAGTCTCTGATGGAAGGGCATCCCAGGACGTCAGCTTCGTCAGGCCTTTGGTAGGATCAGAAGGAGCTAATCCATATTCTTCGGTTTTAGAGGATTTGTGGTCCTTGATGTAGAACCACTTCTACCTCCAGTTCTGAACCGATTCAGCCATCTCAAACTTCAAATACTGAGATTCTGATCAAACAGACACAATGGCACCGCCAAGGTCATGAATTTCTTCCTTGGACACGTTGCGGTGCAAACGAAATAGATACTTCCACAGGCCCCAGTGAGGATTGATGCCCAAGAAGGCCTCACACAAAGTAATGAAGCAAGTGGTGTGCAAGATTGAATTTGGCGTGAGCTGATGCAGCTGCACGCCATAAACAAGAAGAAGCCCGCGAAAAAATTCGTGGGCAGGAAGAGAAAGTACGTGGAGAAGGAAAGCAAGAAACATCACCCGGTAGCTCGGCTGCGGGTGAGGGATGACCTCGGTGCTGGGGAAGGTGATTTTTGCAGATGCCACCAGGAAGCCTTCCTTCTTCGCCTTAGCTAGATCTGCATCCGCGATGGTGGACGTAGTCCAGCCAAAAGCTTGTTTCTTCACGGATCGCTTTGCCATTTGGTTGCGATGGGTGACAAGATTGATGGGCATGCAATTGCAAAATGCTCAGAGCAGAGGAGTAACGAAAAAGAGCACGAGCGCAAGGAAGAAGAAGAAGTGGTGGCAGTGGAGAAGCAAAGATCTAGTAAACAGTAAAAATTAAAAGGGTTTGCCCTTAAATAGTTTGCGTTGGAAGGAACATGGGCTGCGACATGGTGTGAAAAGCGAAAGCGGCAAGCCCACTAACGGGAGATTTTTTTGGAAAATTACCGCGCTACCCATGTTCAACGATCAGCTTTTGGTCAAATCAAGACAGCGAGTTGTCACATCATGGCACCGATGTCATACTTTCGACAAACGAAGAATTATTTATACAAGAGGAATCTATGAGGTAGAAGTTAAAGAAGCTTTTGAGCCTATAATTGTCTGCAAGCACCCCATTATAGCCTCGAAGGCTACTCCCATCGGGAGCGCTGATTGTGCACCCAATGAATAGGAGCAATTATAAGAAGAAAATATTTTTTTCAGGGTAAAATATGATGTATAAATTCATAGAAACTTTGAGCCTATACTCTAATAAAAATGCGACTATAGCCTCGGGGGCTACTCCCATCGAGAGCGCTGATCGCGCACCCGATGACATTGGAACACCGACTCTTATGCAAGAGTAAAAATTGACTTCATCATTGGTGGTAAACACCAGATAATAAACTCTCCTTTTACTCCCATCGGGAGTGATTTGCGACTAGTTGAATAAGAAACTCGAAGATTTTGGGTATTGAAATAGCCAAACAACGCTCTCGATAAAAATTGAATTCTCAGGCCACGTCCGCCGCGATAACATGCTTGAATGCCGTGGTCGCAAAGATCATGAAGGTAAGACCTCAGGATCCATCCTGCATGGCCTAGTATACACACACGAATGCGCTCTGCTAGTAAATTCATGTATCCACGATATGAAGAAAATCCCGGTGGATGCACTGGGTACCCTAAGAAATACTGGAATTCATGCTTTTATAAGTCCTAAATCCCGCACATGCTAGATTACACTAGGTACCGAATTCGAGTCCGATGACTTGAGTTTGAAGTAGGTAACAAGTATTTCCTTAGGCAAGTAACTGGTTTCATGATCCGTCAGAAGCACCAGGCTTATTTACCAAGATCCCCATGAAAAGTCAAAATTATGAAATATTGACAAGAGCTTTAAAGTGAAGAAGTCAAAGATTGGTCTGGTCAAAGAATACAAGAAAAAAATTTAAAGACTTGAGATTCGACCCGAATCTACGGTTCAGATAGAATCTCGAGGGCTACTGACAAGGGTATGAATACCAAGGCCCACAACGTTGGTACCCCTGAGGCCTGTTCGGGTAGTAGCCCATGAAAGCTAGGCCCAAGATAGAGATTGAAGCATAGTTGTAGTCGAGATATGAAGTGGTATTGCAATCCATCTTGTATAGACTAATTTGTATTGAACCCGACCGGTTCCTCTAGACCTGGCCGCCTATAAGTAGGGGCCAGGAGATGCCGGCCAAGGACACATCGAGATTGAGCTAAGATTTATTCTAAGTTTACTCTCAATACACGATATTCGCCTTGTTTGTCTGAAACCCTACATTCGAGTTCATCCGACGCCGTCTTCCCCCGATCCTAAGTCCTTCATCTAGGACATTTGCTGAGTTAACCCTTGTCAAGGACTTTGTTGGGGTTCGGTGCAAATAATAAAGAACTTATTACCTACGTAACCCCGAATTGCCCAAGATCTAGCTATGAGTAATGATGTAATGATTAACAAAGATTCAGAGACATACCCTCATATACCGAAGGAGGGATTACGCTCCCTCACAAGCACTGACGATGAACACAAAGTAGCCGACCTCAAGGTCATGAAGACCTCAATTTGGGTCACCAGCACTTCGGCGTGCAGCGGTGGAGTCGCCACTCTCCTATGCAGCCCTTCGGGGAGCCACACGAGAGAGAGAGAGAGAGAGGAGAGGGGTGGCGCATGAGGGGGAGATGAGAGCTCTTCCAAGGAGCTCCCTCAATCCATGTGTGTTAAACTCTCCTCCAAGGGGGCTCCTTATATATGAGGGAGGAAGAGACCTTACCCCCCACCAAGCAACCCCTAGGGTCGGTGGCTAGGTAGGGAGGGAGCAGCCCTAGGGCATGCTCACCTACCCCCAAAACCCTAGTCCTTGGCCGGCTAGGCCCTTGGCCTTGGCCCATGGTGCCCCGACCCTTAATCCAACAAGAGGGTGCCCTAGGGTTTAATGGGCTCCCCTCTGGGAGGGGCCCATATAGCATGGGCAACCTTTTTAATTAATTAAATAATTTTTATTTATATTAATTCATTAATTAATATCAATTACTTTATTATTTAATTCCCCATTTGTGGGGGCCCTGGACTAGCTATCTGAAACACCCATTATGCATACAATTCATGATCCCAGAAATGCTCATGAATCCACATAACCGAGTTGATATCAAATACAACATCCATTACATTACCGAGTATAAAGTCTTGCATACATGCCTTGCTGGCGAGTTCATCACATTCATAGCAGCGGAAACTCTAGAAGCGTCATCGGACCCAAGTCAAGCCTTAACCGCACATGCAACTGACTGGGAGAACGTCCTAGTTCGCATAGTCATCATCGTAGCCTTCTTCTCCACTGAACACCTTCTCGGAGTCTGGCCAAGTTAATAGCCAGGGACAAAGCCGTGAGTACATTTGGAATTGTACTCGCAAACCACCTAACATGAGAAAATATGCAAAGATATGCTAATATGGCTGTAGCAAGGGTGACTCTATTCTAAGGTTTATTTTATTTTAAAGTTTCTCGTGTCAATCTAGCATCTCTATATCTTTGTTGAAAAACATTTTTGAAACAACTTTTAGTAAAATCTCTAGGAAGGGTGGTGACCCAAATTGTCATTTCCTCTAATCCATCCTCATTTTCCACGGTAGTACCCCCATGGGTACTCTGAACCATCTCCTCTTTCCTTTTTTTCCATAAAACATTTTTTAATACAAAACCAGCCCAGGTTAAGTATGGCCATTCCAACTGTCCATGACCGAGGACTCGGCTATTCGAATAGATTTACACTCTGCAGAGGTTGTACACTTTACCCACACCATCCGGATACCTATCATGTGGGCATCGTCCCTGCATATCAACATATGCCACGACAAGCACCCGATCAAAGCCTTTCGCTTATTCATCCTAGTATAGGCACCTACCCTATGGGCTTAATCTCTCTGGCACCATGGTAGTCCACTTTCCACTTAACCACAACACCATCGCCACGTCAAGAGACCCATAGTACCGTCTGGCCATAGGCAACTACAGTGTATTGCCCCATAAAATAGCAACCCGGCTTCAAGGGATCAAACACCCTTATAGAGTTGTGAGGTAGCCCATACTAAGATAAGTAAAGTACGGACTAAGCCCCATCCCACTCCAGGGTAATGTGGTTGCACGGGATTAAGTTGGTTTGGCGAACACTTATACGCAGTGCTTTTTTATAAAACCTCATTCCATCAACTCCATTTAACCTTTTCATTGAAATACTTAGAAAACTTTCTTTTTCTAGGACATACACTTGGGCAAGTTCAAGCCTTCCCAAGGTTTAAAAACATTTCCCAAAATTTTGAGTGTCCCAACATAGAGTTTTTGTTCCACAAGGCTACCGGGGAAACATGATGTTAAGCATGAATCTCTACTAAGTAATGGAGTAAGTAGGCATAAGGTGGTGTCATCTTAAAGATGACAAAAAGTGACTAGTGGAGCCTAGTCGCCAACGAATCGCTATCAAGAGGTAATAGCAATTACAAAACAATGTATCTTTGAATAAACATAAAAGGAAAACTTGCATAATTAAAACTGGGATCAAGATATGCAACAAGTTTGGCTTGCCTTGGTTGGCTATTTGTCCCTGTACTTCAAAGTCTTCAAAGTCGCCTTCTTTGTCAAACCCGTCAACGTTCAATTCTATCGCTGCAAAAAAATAAACGCAAGCAAACAATCACAATCACCGAACACACTATTGCATTACAACCATGCAAATAACATAACAATGGAAACAAGTTTAGAAGATTGTATTTTAATTAATAAAGTTGCTAGAAGTTATGTCCCAAATCTAGGGTTTCAAAGACAAGTTATAAAATTAGAAATAGTACTATACCTAGAGTATAGTTTTTGGCAAACAACAAGTACACATATTGTGCAAACATGGAAGTGTACACACAAGGGTCAAAGCTTCAGAGGCAAGAACTAACTATTTTCAAATAGTAGTTTAAGTATATTTGATCCATTTTAGAAAATAAGACAAAACTCAAACTATGCATGGGACGCAAATAAATCACCATTTATCCTACATAAGGCTATAGGTATGGGACCAGTGGGAAATTGAAATATAAGTTTATTTTTAGTCTACTGCAACTTGAACCAAGTAATTTGGTTGAATTAACTGAAAACTAAAAGTATTTTAAAGTTTCAGTTTTTTGAAATAAAGACCAAGCATAAAGCACAATAATTAATTCCCCATAATATAAACATAGAGCAAGCAGATTTGGGGATAGTACTAACAAATATCTAATTTAATTTGGAATCTAGGGGCATTGGTTTCAGGTCAAACATGTTTGTATATTTGAAGTTATTCAAATTTGAAGCCAACAGTTTTTGAACAAAAGTTAAAAGTATTTCCCTAAAAAAACTATGTGGACCGTGTTCTAGAAATGGGCCGGGAACAAAGCCAGGCCAGCCCAACAGTGTACCCTGGGCGTGGAGGAAAAAAAGGCTGGCTGACAGGCGGGGCCCGCCTGTCGGTGCCTCACTTAAACGAAGGGGTATCAGAGCGTCTGGGCCGTTGGATAAAAGAGGATCCGATGGCTGCCGGTCATCTTCCTTGTTTTAACACATGCACGGGACCAGACCCTAGCAGTGTTAGGTTGGGGCTTCGGGTCTCACTGAGAGGGGCTGGGGACATCGGCAGAGGTCGGAGAGGGTCGGAGGGGCGGTGGAAGGTTGGGGGCGGTGCAGTGGTGCGTCCAGATCGCGCGGAGGCTCCACCAGGCATTGACTTGGGCAGCTCTCCTTTAGCCACCTCCCTCCAGGTGGTCCTCACCGCCGACGGCTATAGGGCCTCTGGGCAAAACAGAGGGAAGGGTTAGGTTCGAAATTTGAAAGGTATCACAGGGAAGTGAAAATGGAGGGGAAAGGTGGTCGGTGTCGCCTGCAGTCTTGCACGCCACCTTGCAGAGAACGAGACCTTCCCTCGCTCTCCTCTACGAGAGAAAAGAGAGGGAAGCGCTGCAGCACATCTTTGGAGGGGAGGGAGGAGGAGTGGAGTGGTGTGGGGAGTGGGAGAGGCCTGGGAGCGCTTTTTATAGCGGGGGACAGCTCGGATGGGTATAGTGGCGGCGAGTTTGTCCAATGCGACGGCAAGGTCTGACGTAGGGGCGGTGGCGAGGGCTGACGTCATAGGGCATGCGTCACCGCGCAGAAGGGTTCTGGAGCGCTCGCTCGGGCTGGACTGGCTGGGCTCGGCCGCTCCCAGATTGGGTGCGTGTCGTGGTGACTACGAGCGTGCACTCGGGATCGGGCGCTCGGACGGCTAAGGTTGTGTTCGTGCAGAAGAAAAGGGGTCCAGGGAGGGGTGTTGGCATGGGCTGGGTTGTATGGCTCGGTCGAGCTGGTTTGGGCGCACCCATGATCGAGTCCATGTCGTGCACGATGCATGCGTGGGTGCGCGCTTGTGTGCATGCACGAGCAAAAAAAAGGTAGGGACATGGAGAGCGCACTGGCACAGTCTCGATGGATCAACGAGAGGAGCACGACATAGGGAAGAGCAAGCCAATGCTTGTTTTCAGTTTTGAAAATGATTAAGAACCATGCCTGCAAAGTGTTTGAGGAAATGCCTCATAGGTTTGGATTTAATTCAAAGATACTCCTTTGAATGATTTTTTTTGGAAACAAAACAATAGGAAGAAGGTAGGCAAGTGTTGCGATGTTTAAGAATGAAATCCATATCTCATGTGTGTGCTCCCAAAATCCAATTTATTTATCAGAGTGTAAAGAAACGAGTTTGAGTAATTTGAGAGGAGAGAAAAAGCGAGAGATAATGAAGGTGATATGCAAACGTTTGAAAACAAATGCTATGGTCACAAGAAGGGTTTGAATTCAAGGAATTTTGAAGATGATGAGAGAGGGAGTGAAAAGACTAGTGTTGCAAGAACGGGATGATCAAAGGATTTTTTTAAGATACAAGGGAAGCTCAAGTAGAGGTTTAATTTGAATTAGCAATATTCAAATTGAAAGTGACAAGGAATAGATGGGGCGGGTTTGGAAATTTTGAAAATGATCAAGAGGGTTTTCAATAGAGTAGACATTGTCTCCAATTGATTTAGAATAAAAAAGGCAAGAAGAGGTGGTATTGATGTTTCGAAAGTTTGAAGGTAGCTCAAGGGATGGTGGGAGTGGTTATGCGCTTTTCCCTAATTTGAGAATTGTATACTCTTCCCCTTATTTAAAAGTGAAATTTTTACGCATGAAAGGGTAGAGCAAGTATTTCAAAACATTGAGTTGAAAGGAATTTAAAAAGTAAGGTAGTTTTCCTCTTATTCCTTCTTGATTTTAGAAACTAAAAACCATTTTATGAAGATGCTTTGATAAAACAAGAGGTGGCATAGTTATAAGGAACTATGTGAAAAAGGGGTAGGGTTAAAGTTTAGGGAACAAGTAAAGAAGTAGCCTTTTTTTAACAAAACCAAAGAGAAAGTAATTCCATAGGTCCAATAGACATATGGTTTTGTTTGCATAAAAAAAGATAAAGATCATTGGAAACAAAATAGAGCAGTGGATGGAAGCATAAGGTTAAAGATCATTGGAAACAAAATAGAGCGGTGGCTGGAAGCATAAGGTTTGGATTTCAGCTATGCTCACCTACATATAGCTCAATAATGAAAGGAAATAAAATGAGATGAGTTTTGCACATGGCGGGTGGCAGAGGGATAGATGATGGAGAGATGGAATTTAAGATTTTTTTTTTGAAGATTAAAAGGCTAACTGGAAACAAGATGCTATGATATGCTTTGAGGGCATGAGGTAAGCATAATAACCTTACTATGTAAAAACTAAGGCGTTTGGTTGGGCCACAGACCGAAGTATACCATATCTCCACACTAGAATTCAAAAAAGGTTAAATATCAACACATGTAATTAACCAAACATCAAGAACAAACTATGGATAGAAGCTCTCATGATGATCATGTCTTGCTAAAAATTTGGAAAAAAAATCTTTTGAAGGGGAAAAGGATTTTGTGATAGACACCATAGTTTTGGTTATTTGTATTTTCTTGGAAAAGAATGGAGACATTATATCTCCTTTCTAGTAGATTTCTCCTATAGGTTAGAAATACATTTGGAAAATATCTGTAAAACATAAGCTTGTAAAATATTAGCTTTGAAAAAAAGTGGGACCAACTTATAGATCCCTATAGATTTTATAAATACATAGTTTTTGGAAAAGCCTTTTGTCAAAAGAATCTTGGCAATTTGTATTAGAAAAAGAGAGGTTGTCAAGATAATATTTTTACCAAATAGTTTTTAGTGTGACATGATCAAGAGCATGCGAATTGTGTTGGTTCTCAAATCTTTTTTTTTCAAAATCAACTCTAACGGACAAGATTTACACAACAATCAAGGCAAATAACCACAAAACTTTATTAGGCTTGAATAATTGCAAATAGTTTTTGTTGGCCCTCATTTTTTGCTTTACTAAACTCTACTAAAACATGTTTACAAAAGTTGGGGTGTCACAGGTCTTCCCCCCTTAAAAGAATCTCGTCCTGAGATTCCTAGGTGTGGCATTAGAAGCCATGCAATGGTTTTGGTCCTCATAATACATTCATAATGCACCTGGATTATTTGTACTCTAGTGCGAGTGGGAGACTGAAGGAAATATGCCCTAGAGGAAAATAATAAATGGTTTATTTGCATATTTTATTTGTTCATGATAAGTTTAATATTGTGCTATAATTGTCTCAGTCGGATAACACTAATACATGTGTGGTATTAAACAACTAGAGTCCCTAGTAAACCTCTATACTAGCTCATTGGTCAACTAATGATTAGTTTCCAGATCATGTGAAAAATACGTCTATTTGATAATGAGGTTCATGCCATTGTGTAAATTCCATGATGGACTTATCCAATATTAGTATTGCAACACGATCTTGTCACGATGTTCATGTTGCGATAGTAAGAAGTGTTGTAACCTAATCCTTAGACCATGAGATCATGTTAAATCACTACTTCTGGAGGAAGATTTGATTGCATCAACTGTCATGACCTTGACTGGGTGACTAAAAAGGTGTATTTTGGGTTTTCCAATGGAGTATGTTGAGGCTTGTGCATCAGAGTGGGATTTGTTCTTCCGTGTGACAGAAAGATACTCTGTTCCCACTTGGTGAGATTTCATCCAATGTTGCAACATGTGACTAGGTCACGGGGATGGAATATCACAGAATGAGTAAATGGCAATGTCGGTAACAAGATTGAACTAGGTATGGAGATACCGATGATCAAGTCTTGGATATTGCAAGTATCGTAGAAGCAAAGGGAATAGGACATTGACGTTTGCGGTTCAATGACAAAAGTCCTTCATGAATGCACAGGGATCATCACGGATATCCATATCTGATTGATGATCATTTACCGGAGAGGAGTCTCGGTAATGTTTGGAGTATTCCCGAACCATAGGGTTATACGCTTAAGGGTTTGATGACATGTAATATGTTTTTGGAATATCTAGAATTGTCAAAGTGTTGACAAGAGGAAGTCGGAAAAGTTCCAAGGAGATCTGAAAGTTATTCAGATTGTTCCGTAAGGAGTTTCGGAGCAACGGTGTGACACCCCAACTTTTGTAAACATGTTTTAGTAGTGTTTAGTAAAGCAAAAATGAGGGCCAACAAAAACTTTTTGCAATTATTCAAGCCTAATAAAGTTTTGTGGTTGTTTGACTTGACTGTTGTGTAAATCTTGTCCGTTAGAGTTGATTTCGAAAAAAAAAGATTTGAGAACCAACACAATTCGCTTGCTCTTGATCATGTCACACTAAAAACTATTTGGTAAAAATATTATCTTGACAACCGCTCTTTTTCTAATACAAATTGCCAAGATTCTTTTGACAAAAGCTTTTCCAAAAACTATGTATTTATAAAATCTATAGGGATCTATAAGTTGGTCCCACTTTTTTTTCAAAGCTAATATTTTACAAGCTTAGGTTTTAAAGATATTTTCCAAATGTATTTCTAACCTATAGGAGAAATCTACTAGAAAGGAGATATAATGTCTCCATTCTTTTCCAAGAAAATACAAATAACCAAAACTATGGTGTCTCTCACAAAATCCTTTTCCCCTTCATAGATTTTTTTCCAAATTTTAGCAAGACATGATCATCATGAGAGCTTCTATCCATAGTTTGTTCTTGATGTTTGGATAATTACATGTGTTGATATTTAACCTTGTTTGAATTCTTGTGTGGCAATATGGTATACTTTGGTCTGTGGCCCAACCAAACGCCTTAGTTTTTACATAGTAAGGTTATTATGCTTACCTCATGCCCTCAAAGCATATCATAGCATCTTGTTTCCAGTTAGCCTTTTAATCTTCAAAAAGAAAATCTTAAATTTCATCTCGCCATCATCTATCCCTCTGCCACCCGCCATGTGCAAAACTCATCTCATTTTATTTCCTTTCATTCTTGAGCTATATGTAGGTGAGCATAGCTGAAATCCAAACCTTATGCTTCCATCCACCGCTCTATTTTGTTTCCAATGATCTTTAACCTTATGCTTCCATCCACCGCTCTATTTTGTTTCCAATGATCTTTATCTTTTTTATGCAAACAAAACCATATGTCTATTGGACCTAGGGAATTACTTTCTCTTTGGTTTTGTTAAAAAAAGGCTACTTCTTTACTTGTTCCCTAAACTTTAACCCTACCCTTTTTTCACATAGTTCCTTATAACTATGTCACCTCTTGTTTTATCAAAGCATCTTCATAAAATGGTTTTTAGTTTGTAAAATCAAGAAGGAATAAGAGGAAAACTACCTTACTTTTTTAAATTCCTTTCAACTCAATGTTTTGAAATACTTGCTCTGCCGTTTCATGCATAAAAAATTCACTTTTAAATAAGGGGAAGAGTATACAATTCTCAAATTAGGGAAAAGTGCATAACCACTCCCACCATCCCTACCTTCAAACTTTCGAAACATCAATACCACCTCTACTTGCCTTTTTTATTCTAAATCAATTGGAGACAATGTCTACTCTATTGAAAACCCTCTTGATCATTTTCAAAATTTCCAAACCCACCCCATCTATTCCTTGTCACTTTCATTTTGAATATTGCTAATTCAAATTAAACCTCTACTTGAGCTTCCCTTGTATCTTAAAAAAAATCCTTTGATCATCTTGTTCTTGCAACACTAGTCTTTTCACTCCCTCTCTCATCATCTTCATAATTCCTTGAATTCAAACCCTTCTTGTGACCATAGCATTTGTTTTCAAACGTTTGCATATCACCTTCACTATCTCTCGCTTTTTCTCTCCTCTCAAATTACTCAAACTCGTTTCTTTACACTCTGATAAATAAATTGGATTTTGGGAGCACACACATGAGATATTGATTTCATTTTTAAACATCATAACACTTCCCTACCTTCTTCCAATTGTTTTGTTTCCAAAAAAAATTCCATTCAAAGGAGTATCTTTGAATTAAATTCAAACCTATGAGGCATTTCCTCAAACACTTTGCAGGCATGGTTCTTAATCATTTTCAAAACGGAAAACAAGCATTGGCTTGCTCTTCCCTACATCGTGCTCCTCTCGTTGATCCATCGAGACTGTGCCGGTGCGCTCTCCATGTCCCTACCTTTTTTTTTGCTCGTGCACGCACACAAGCACGCACCGACGCATGCATCATGCGCGACATGGACTCGATCATGGGTGCGCCCAAACCAGCTCGACTGAGCCAGACAACCTAGCCGACGCCAATAGCCCTCCCTGGACCCCTTTTCTTCTGAACAAACACAACCTTAGCCATCCGAGCGCCCGATCCCGAGCGCACGCTCGTAGTCACCATGACGCGCACCCAATCTGGGAGCGGTCGAGACCAGCCAGTCCAGCCCGAGCGAGCGCTCCAGAACCCTTCCGCGTGGTGACGCATGCCCTATGACATCAGCCCTCGCCACCGCCCCTATGTCAGCCCTCGCCCTCGCATTGGACGAGCTTGCCGCCCACCATACCCACCCGAGCTGTCCCCCGCTATAAAAAGCACGCCTAGGCCTCTCCCACTCCCCACACCACTCCACTCCTCCTCCATCCCCTCCAAAGAGGTGCTGCAGCACTTCCCTCTCTTTTCTCTCACAGAGGAGAGCGAGGGAAGGTCTCGTTCTTGGCAAGGTGGCGTGCAAGACTGCGGGCGACACCGACAACCTTTCCCCTCCATTTTCACTTCCCTGCGATACCTTTCAAATTTTGAACCTAACCCTTCCCTCCGTTTTGCCCAGAGGCCTTGTAGCCGTCGACGGTGAGGACCACCTGGAGGGAGGCGGCCGGAGGAGAGCTGCCCAAGTCGATGCCTGGCGGAGCCTCCGCGCGATCTAGACGCACCACTGCACCGCCCCTACCTTCCGCTGCCCCGCCGACCCTCTCTAACCTCCGCCGATGTCCCCAACCCCTCTCGGTGAGCCCCCGAAGCCCCAACCTAACACTTCTAGGATTTGGTCCCGTGCATGTGTTAAAGCAAGGAAGATGACCGGCAGCCGTCGGATCCTCTTTTATCCAACGGCCCAGGCGCTCTGATACCCCTTCGTTTAAGTGAGGCACCGATAGGCGGGCCCTGCCTGTCAGCCAACCTTTTTTTCTCCACGTCCGGGGTACACTGTTGGGCCGGCCTGGCTTTGTTCCCGGCCCGTTTCCAGAACACGGTCCATCTAGTTTTTTTAGGGAAATACTTTTAACTTTTGTTCAAAAATTGCTGGCTTCAAATTTAATAACTTCAAATCTACAAACCTGTTTGACCTTAAACCAACGCCCCTAGATTACAAATTTAATTAGATATTTGTTAGTGCTATCCCCAAATCTGCTTGCTCTATGTTTATTTTATGGGGAATTAATTATTGTGCTTTAGTATTTCTTGGTCTTTATTTCAAAAATCTGAAACTTTAAAATACTTTTAGTTTTCAGTTAAATCGACCAAATTATTTGGTTCAAGTTGGAGTAGACTAAAAATAAACTTATATTTCAATTTCCCACTGGTCCCATACCTATAGCCTTATGTAGGATAAATGGTGATTTATTTGTGTCCCATGCATAGTTTGAGTTTTGTCTTATTTCCTAAAATGGATCAAATATACTTAACCTACTGTTTGAAAATAGTTAGTTCTTGCCTCTGAAGCTTTGACCCTTGTGTGTACACTTCCATGTTTTCACAATATGTGTACTTGTTGTTTGCCAAAAACTATACTCTAGGTAGAGTACTATTTCTAATTTTATAACTTGTCTTTGAAACCCTAGATTTGGGACATAACTTGTGGCAACTTTATTAATTAAAATACAATCTTCTAAAATTGTTTCCATTGTTATGTTATTTGCATTGTTGTAATGCAGTAGTGTGTTTGGTGATTGTGATTGTTTGCTTGCTATTTTTTTTTGTGGCGATAGAATTGAACGTTGACAGGTTTGACGAAGAAGGTGACTTTGAAGACTTTGAAGTCCAGGGAAAAATAGCCAACCAAGGCAAGCCACCATTACTTGTTGCATATCTTGATCCCAGTTTTAATTATGCAAGTTTTCCTTTTATGTTTATTCAAAGATGCATTGTTTTGTAATTTGCATTACCTCTTCATAGTGATTCATTGGCGACTAGGCTCCACTAGTCACTTTTTATCATCTTTAAGATGACACCCCCTTATGCCTACTTAATCCATTACTTAGTAGAGCTTGATGCTTAACATCATGTTTTCCCTGGTAGCCTTGTGGAGCAAAAACTCTAGGTTGGGACACTCAAAATTTTGGGATATGTTTTTAAAACCTTGGGAAGGCTTGAACTTGCCCAAGTGTATGTCTTGGAAAAAGAAAGTTTTCTAAGTATTTCAATGAAAAAAGTTAAATGGAGTTGATGGAATGAGGTTTTAAGAAAAAGCACTGTGTAAGTGTTCCCCAAACCAACTTAATCCCGTGCAACCACATTACCCTGGAATGGGACGGGGCTTAGTCCATAGTTTATTTATCTTAGTATGGGCTACCTCACAACTCTATAAGGGTGTTTGATCCCTTGAAGCCGGGTTGCTACTTTATGGGGCAATACACCGTAGTTGCCTACGGCCGGACGATACTATGGGTCTCTTGACGTGGCGATGGTGTCGTGGTTAAGTGGAAAGTGGACTACCATGGTGCCGGAGAGATTAAGCCCATAGGGTAGGTGCCTATACTAGGATGAATAAGCGAAAGGCTTTGATCGGGTGCTTGTCGTGGCATATGTTGTTATGAAGGGATGATGCCCACATGATAGGTATCCGGATGGTGTGGGTAAAGTGTACAACCTCTGAAGAGTGTAAATCTATATGAATAGCCGAGTCCTCGGTCATGGACGGTTGGAATGGCCATACTTAACCTGGGCTGGTTTTGTATTAAAAAATGTTTTATGGAAAAAGGAAAGAGGAGATGGTTCAGAGTACCCATGGGGGTACTACCGTGAAAAATGAGGATGGATTAGAGGAAATGACAATTTGGGTCACCACGCTTCCTAGAGATTTTACTAAAATTTGTTTCAAAAATGTTTTTCAACAAAGATATAGAGATGCTATATCGACACGAGAAACTTTAAAATAAAATAAATGTTAGAATAGAGTCACCCTTGCTACAATCATATTAGCATATCTTTGCATATTTTCTCATCTTAGGTGGTTTGCGAGTACAATTTCAAATGTACTCAGGGCTTTGTCCTTGGCTATTAACTTGGCCAGACTTCGAGAAAGTGTTCAATGGAGAAGAAGGCTACGATGATGACTATGCGAACTAGGACGTTCTCCTAGTCAGCTGCCTGTGCGGTTAAGGCTTGACTTGGGTCCGATGATGCTTCTAGAGTTTCTGCTGCTATGAATGTGATGAACTTACCATCAAGGCATCTATGCAAGACTTTATACTCGGTAATGTAATGGATGTTGTATTTGATATCAACTCGGTTATGTGGATTCATGAGCATTTCTGGGATCATGAATTGTATGCATAACGGGTATTTTGGACAGCTAGTCTAGGGCCCCCACAGAGCTGGTATCAGAGCCATCCTGACTGTAGGAGACCTTAGTTAGCATGGTCGTTAGTTAGTCAATTGCTATTTGAGTTAAATTATTTACAAAAGTTTTATTTTCCTAGTAAACAAAGTTTTGACTTCTACATTTCTCGTCTCTTCAAAGCTTCTAAATCTTAACTCTCTTTTTGCAAAAAGATCTTCAAAAATCATTACTCTTTTGTGTTACCCCTTTCAAAATCTTAAAAAAGGACGATATTCCCATCTAAGACCTGAAGACCAACTACACTATTTGACTCGACATCAACCAACAATTTCATCGTTAGCTGCCATCAGAATTCCAACTGAAGCTAGAGTCCACAAAAGGAAGATATCAACAATTCCATGGCGAACTATATCCCATAGGAGGGTTAGTACAAGCTCACTTGTTATGGTTGAACTACCCCCACATACCGCGAGTGTTTGGTGTTGTCCTTTGGTACTTAAAATACATGTGTGGTCCTTATGTTTGTAGAGTATAATTTGTGTTGCCTTGTGTGGGTCTTGCTTGTTTTTGACTTTTTGGCTGAAAAGAAAACTTTTGGGTGTCAGCCCTAGGAAAACTCACGTAAAATACTTCGTGCCATCTCCCCTACCAAAAATCCAAGAAGGATGCTAACAATAACTTGGATAACAGCTTGTTAATTACAATCCTGCTTACAAAAGACCCAAGTTATGGTGGACTTTCATGCCAAAGTTTTCCCTCGGATACCAAGGAAAAAGAATCTATACTCTCCAAGATAGACTACAACTTGACCAAGAACATCTACTTGAGCAAGAAGATGAGGGCTACACTAACTTGTCTAACTATAGTATATAATCTTGCTGGCCTTATTAATGCCTTCCTAATCCCATTAGTGGTGGACTTTCTATCAAGCCAAGTAACCTGGAGAGTAGTGGTATTAGGACAAGCTAACTTACGTGGTTCAACAAGTTCTTGCACCAGGAAACCAAAGGATCGCAGGACTGCACTCAACCAAACAACAAAAGCGTGAAGACTCTATGAGATCAAACTTCAACTCGACCTCACTAATAGAAGATAACCAAGGAAGAAGCAACAACAAGAAGTGAAGACATACAAAACTCGACCCTTCACTTGTCGAAATGAAGGTTACTCACAGGACAAAGTTAGATCAATGGACCCAACCTAACTCAAGATCCTCGAAGCCGTAGGAAGATGAAGAAGCGAGAAGATCTTCGATGCCATTCACCAACTCAAAGCCAAGAAGGAATGTGCAACCGATCGCTTGAACACACCGCATTGGTAATGCAACAAGCACCTTCAGCTCAAGACCAAGACGACATAAGAATGCTTCTTATTAGGACTAACCCATGCCCTTGTAGTTAAGAAGTGTAGAGGGTTAAGTCGACAAATCTAAGGTAGAAGCTTAAGTTTTGTTATCTGCAAACTCTAGAGCACAACAAGCTCAAGATAGAAGATATATAGCAACATAAAACATCAAGGAGTGACACCAAGATTTGAAGGTTTTATCAAGCTACTAGAAGGAAGAAATGACTCAGATCAACAAAAGCTACACAGGAGAAGCCGCGACCCTTTCGGACCTTGGCTACAAACTGAGAACCCTCTAACTCTTGCAGAATCTTTTTGGGCACACTAGGGCGCTTGACCGTGCTAACCTTAGAAGTGTTTCAACGAGGCTTCAACAAGACCCTTTCGGCAACGTCAACTCTCCAGCCATCAAATTCAAGCAAATAAAAAGATCTACATCTTTGGCAAAAGCAAGTCTTTGATGCAACTTGAAGTATCACCGATAAGTTGGAAGATCAATGTAACACCCGCGAATTTATCACAAATTCGAAGTGCCCGTTATGCATTCCACCACAATCCCAGAATCATTGTTGTGATACACATAACGTAGTTGGTAACCAGTTCCATAGACATTACAATACGATGGTTCAAATACAATGGTCATAGTGACCAAGTTCATATTACAACACAATATAGCAGCGGAAATAACGTCTTCGGGTCCATGCCTTCACCCTACAGGCAATGGCGACTCCGGAGATGATCTTAGTTCTGATACTCTTCTTCATAACCTTCCTCCGGATATTCTTCCTCATAGTCTGGCCAAGTTGATAGCCAGGGACACAGCCATGAGTACATTGGATGCACTCGCAAACCATCTTATAAACGAATTGATGAAGTAGATATGCAGGGTTCATATGGTGGACTAAGCACTAAGTTTATTTGCAAAAGCTAGTTTTATTTCCCAAGAAGGTTCATTATTAGATAAGAAGATTTAATTCTCTAAGTACATCTAAAGAGGAACTTCAAGTGTGTCAAGATCAATGTCAAGTCAAGTCATTCACCAAGTTCACCATAGGTTATTATCCTTCTTGACAAAAGTCAAGTACAGCTTGCCAACTGTCCATAACCGCGGACGCGGCTATTCGAATAGTTTTGAAACCTCTGCAGAGGGGTACACTTTACCCACAAGATTCGATACATCTGCCGGGAGAAATCCACGGATCGTCATACACAAAGTATGCGAGGTTCAGATAATCAAACAAACTCTTTCGCTTGTCTACTCTAGTATAGGATCCTTCCCTAAGAGTCCATTTTGGCACTCTTAGTTTTGCCCGCTCCAGGATGCTGGATGAATGGAAATTCCACCCGGTTCGGAAGTACCCGCGCATGGTGCACTTCTATAAAGGATGATACAAGGCCTCCCATACTAGGGTGAACAAGCTACGGACTAAGCCCCTTCCCATTTAGGGGTAATGTGGTCGTACGGTATGGTTGGCTCACATGGTACATCACTTAGTATCATTTGGTAAATACATTCCATAGTCCTTAGTCAAGATTATTTTCCTTCATAAAACCATCATGTATAAAAGGTCTCCAATTCAAATTTTCAAGTTCAAGTCACCAAGTTCCAATGGGGTTCCTCTTAGAGATGGCCTCAATTTTATTAGCGACTAAGCAACTTCATGGAGTAATGATACCACTAAATAGGGTTGGATAAACTCAGCTTGATGCTCTTGCTAAACAAGATATCACTACACATCTATCATTCTACTCTAGCAATTCAATCATGCAATTTACTTAAAACAAGTAGAATGCAATAGTAAAACTAGGCATTTGGAGTATGATTCAAAAGATGGCTTGCCTTGGTTGGCAAAGTGTTCGGGGTAGTCTTCTTCTTCTTGATAATATTCCCCCTCAATATCCTCCTCAGCAACACTAGCGTCTAATAACGAATAAATACAAAGCACACAATCACTACACAATGCTAACAACACACCAAGCACACATACTTGTTTTCAACAATAGCATTCATGTTGGTTTTTATTTGAATTGGGTTGCAAGTTTTCTTCCACGTTTTCATTAAGTGTGCAAGTTAGATTTTTATACCATGTGCCATATGTTGTTTACTTTCTAAGCCTTGGTATTAAACTAGGGGTATTAGGGCTAGTTCAAGTGGAGATTGGCTAATTAAGTAAATTGGTATTGAGGGAAAAATTAATCAAAGTGTATAATAGAGATCTATTATTTTATGCTACAAGCTAGGATTGGATTAGGGTCTAATTGATACCACTAACAAGGTTTGAGTTGATTAAGGTTGAACTCAACAGTAGGGGAGTTAATTAGTGAGTTCACAAACCAAGTTTCATAATTTTAGGAGGCTTAACCAATTTTCTAGAATTTTTCTATGATTAATAAAGCTATGGTCAAGGTATTCTTATTTATTTAAATCCCTAACTCAATTTGGGTTCTAACAGGTTTCACAGGTTAGAGAATTTCCTAAGCTTTCCAACGCATATTTATTTGCTAAAAATGGATTTCTAAATCTCTTGGAATTAAAGTTTGAAAATCATATCTGAAACATATTTGAAATAATTCAAAAATGAGCGGGAATTAAATAAAAACGATTCGGACCGATTCTAAACGAACTGGGCCAATTTCCTACAGAACCCGAACGGGCCGGCCCGATACCGCTTCGCCCGGGCGGGATACGTTTCGAATTTGAACTGACAGGTGGGGCCTACTCGTCAGGTGACTTAAGTCACCCGAACCGGTACGCTGCCGTTGGATTCTAATCCAACGGCGCGGCTGCGTCGTGTTCGACGGCGAGGGTGGAGCTCACCTGCGCGCAGAGAAGAAGATGACGGCGACGGCGGTGCGCGTAGAGGAAGCAGAGCTTGACGGCGAGGGGCGGAAAAGGCTCCGGCGGTACTCCTCCTCTAGATCCCAACGTCTGCTTGCTCAACGGAGGCCGAACACGGCGGCGCCTTCCGCATCCAGTACCTCGCCGGCGGGGCTGGCGACGTCGAACGAGAGCGAGCGGTGAGAAGAGAGGATGTCTGGGAGCTAGCTGGGAGTGGGGTGAGTTCGTTCGTTTGCTCGGAGGGGGTTTTTATAGGCCAGAGGGGCGGGGACAGGGGCGCCCAGTGGGTGGCCGGCGCAGGGTGTGCTGGCGAGGTGCACGGGCGAGGCCGGGCACGACGGCCTTGCTCGCGTGCTGGCGGGGTTCTGTCTCGGCGACGGAGTGCTGTGGGTCGGCTCTGGCGAGGTCACGACGGTCGGCAACTTGCAGAGAGGAAGAAGGAGAGGAGAGGGGGTCCGGGCGGTGTCCTCCTTTACCTTCCCTGTCTCACGGCCTGGGTCGGGGCTGGGGAGGCTGGGCTCGACAGAGGGAGTGTCCACGACATGGCTACAGGGCCTGGGGCGAACAAAAATAGTGATGCTCACAGTGATTTGATTTTCTCCGATTTTTGCTCCCCAGGTGTTCGATCAAATGCCCGCAAGAAACTCAAATTCGAATTTTTGAAATTTTTCACTTTGGGTGGTCAACATATTAGACAAGGCTTCCAGAGATATTTTTGTTCTGAAGAAATAACATGTTTTGCAAAAATTTGTATTTGAAATTAGGGTTTGGTTGCTGAATCAGATTCAAAGTTTGGCAGAAGTTTGAGTTAGGTTACACTTGGAATTTTGGTTTGAAACTTCTTGGTTGAGTTAGTATGCAACTTGGTCAAGCTCAACTAACTGACCACACCTTCACTTGAGTTACAGATTTCTTATTCTAAGTGCTCAAAGTAGGGTAGTCAATAATAATTTCTAGATCAAACTTTTCTTCTCTTTTTCTTTCTTTCTTTTATTTCTGGTTTCTTTGGTTCTGATATTTCTTCTCTAATGCTTCTGTTGGTTAAGTTAGAAAGAACCAACTATTTTACAACAAATAATAACACTCATGAAATCATAGAAGACATATAATAGAAAATACATGCATACATGCAATAATAGATAAAAAGTTTTAGTTGGTCCAAAAAATTTGGTACTTTAATTCATAGGACATGGATT
The DNA here is from genome assembly GCA_007115705.1 of Dactylis glomerata. Classification (NCBI taxonomy): domain Eukaryota; kingdom Viridiplantae; phylum Streptophyta; class Magnoliopsida; order Poales; family Poaceae; genus Dactylis; species Dactylis glomerata. The sequence continues at coordinate 595,795 of QXEO01000643.1, forward strand.
ACAATTTTCTGAGTTGTTACAATCTTCCCCCCTTAAAAAGAATCTCGTCCCCGAGATTCACTAATTAAGAACTGAAAAGATTGGGAAACTCTTTCTGAAGGTAATCTTCTCGTTCCCAAGTAGCTTCATCTTCGGTGTGATTACTCCACTGAACTTTCAGAAACTTGATGCTTCGGGTTCGAGTGGTTCGATATGCCTCTTTGAGGATACGAATAGGCACTTCACGATAGGTCAAATCTTTGTTGATATCCACAGAACGGTGATCAATATTCTTGAAGATTTTGGGCTTCTCCGGAACTTCAAGACATTTCCGAAGTAAAGACACGTGAAAAACATCGTGCACTTCAGACAATTCAGGGGGCATTTCCAACCGATAGGACACTTCTCCTCTGCGGCTTAGTATCTTGAAGGGTCCAATATATCTTGTTGCAAGCTTTCCTTTTACTTGGAATCTTTGCATTCCCTTGAGAGGTGATACTCTAAGATAAACAAAATCTCCAATCTTGAAGGTCAGTTCTCTACGTCTCTTGTCGGCATAACTCTTCTGTCTAGACTGGGCTGCCTTGAGGTAATCACGAATCATGCGAACCTTCTCTTCAGCCTCTTGCAGAATGTCCGGTCCAAATATCTGACTGTCTCCAGTCTCTGACCAATTCAAAGGGGTACGACACTTTCTTCCATATAAGGCTTCAAATGGGGCCATTTGCAAACTGGCTTGATAACTGTTGTTGTAGGAAAACTCCGCGAAAGGCAGACAATCTTCCCACTTAGCTCCATAGGCTAGAACACAGGCTCTCAACATATCTTCAAGTATTTGATTTGCTCTTTCAGTCTGTCCATCAGTCTGAGGGTGGTAAGCTGTGCTAAAGGCTAATTTGGTTCCCAAGGCTTGGTGCAAACTTCTCCAAAATCTTGAGGTGAATTGGGTTCCTCGATCAGAAACTATGGTTTTAGGGACTCCATGCAAACTAACAATTCTGGATAGATAAAGATCTGCCAGCTGTCCTGAGGTATAAGTGGTCTTGATAGGAATAAAGTGGGCAACTTTGGTCAGTCTATCCACAATGACCCAGATAGAGTCATTTCCGCGGCTAGACTGTGGAAATCCAGTGATGAAATCCATTCCAACAGATTCCCACTTCCATTCCGGAACTTGCAAAGGTTGCAGCAGTCCCGCAGGACGTTGATGTTCAGCCTTGACTCTTTGACAAATGTCACACTTGGATATGAACGATGCAATCTCACGCTTCATCCCATGCCACCAAAATTGTTCCTTTAAATCTTGATACATCTTAGTTCCACCGGGGTGGATGGAGTAAGGTGTCTCATGGGCTTCCTTCATAATAACTTCCTTCAATTCTGAGTCCGCAGGCACACAAATACGTCCTTTATACCAAAGAACTCCTTGATCATCTTCTTCAAATCCTGGCACCTTGCCGGAACTAATTCTGCGCTTAATTCCGTCAATACTCTCATTTCCCTTCTGGGCTTCTTTGATTTGGCTCATCAAGGTGGGTTGAAACTCAAGGTTGGCTAAGAATCCTCGACTGACTAGTTCCAATCCAAACATTTCATACTCTTGGTGCAACATGGGTTGCTCCTCTTTGATCATCATATTCAACGAGCATGGCTTCCTACTCAATGCATCGGCCACTACATTGGCCTTACCAGGGTGATAATGAATTTCCAGATCATAATCCTTGATCAACTCTATCCATCTTCTTTGCCTCATGTTCAACTCCTTCTGGGTGAAAATATACTTCAAACTCTTGTGATCAGTGTAGATCTCGCAACGGTTACCCATAAGATAGTGCCTTCAGGTCTTCAAAGCTAGAACTACGGCTGCTAACTCCAGATCATGGGTTGGATAGTTTTCTTCATGAGGTCGAAGCTGCCGGGAGAGGTATGCTATGACCTTGCCTTCTTGCATTAACACACAACCAAGTCCAAGTTTGGAGGCGTCGCAATAGACATCAAAGTTCTTGGTGATATCGGGCATGGTTAGGATGGGAGCGGTCACCAACCGCTTCTTGAGCTCTTGAAAACTCTCTTCACACTTAGGGGTCCATTCAAACTTCTTGTCCTTCTTCAACAGTTGGGTCATTGGCCGGGCAATGCTTGAAAACCCTTCAACAAATTTGCGGTAATATCCCGCTAATCCGAGAAAACCTCTAACTTCAGTTTGAGTGGTAGGGGCTTCCCATTCCATGACTGATTTGATCTTCTTTGGGTCTACTGATATTCCTCCAGCTGATAATACATGGCCTAAGAATCCAACTTCCTTCAACCAGAACTCACATTTACTGAACTTGGCGTATAGCTGATGCTCTCTTAGAGTCTCTAAGATTAATCTCAAATGGGTTGCATGCTCTTCTTCGGACTTGGAGTAGATAAGAATGTCATCAATGAAGACAACAACAAACTTATCCAAAAACTCCATGAAAACCTTATTCATGAGGTTCATGAAATAGGCAGGGGCATTGGTTAATCTGAAGGACATTACGGTGTACTCATACAATCCGTATCGGGTAGTGAAGGCTGTTTTGGGTATATCAGTTGTACGGATCTTCAGTTGATGGTATCCAGTTCTACGGTCTATCTTGGAGAAAACTTTAGCTCCGGTCAGTTGGTCAAACAGATCCTCAATCTTGGGAAGAGGATACTTATTCTTGATGGTAACATCATTTAGCTTGCGGTAATCGGTGCACAGTCGGCTGGAACCGTCACTTTTATCCACAAACAAGACGGGTGATCTCCAAGCAGATGAACTTGGCTAAATCAATCCCTTACTCAAAAGGTCATCCAATTGCTTCTTTAACTCCACTAGTTCAGCTGGGTTCATACGATAGGGTCGTTGGGCTATAGATCCCGTTCCGGGAATAAGCTCAATGATAAACTCAATATCCCGATCCGGTGGCAGTCCGGGTAGCTCATCGGGAAAAACATCCGGGTACTCACAGACGATGGGAACTTCCTCTATAGTTGGTCCTGAGATACTCTTATTACATCTGGTGATTTGGGGTGGTTTGACTGACACATGCTTTACTACAATTCCATTGCTACTCCTCATAGTGATGGTCTTTTTGGCACAATCTATAATTCCTTGATGTTGGGACATCCAGTCCATACCTAGGACTACTTCCAATCCCTTGGTTCCTAACACAATCAAACTGGCTAAGAATGACATCCCATGGATTTCTATGGGCACTGCCAAGCAGGTCCAACTAGACTTTGTTATTGACCCAGGTATTTGCACAGACATGGTATTTTTCAGGGGTGTTGGTTGAAGTCCACTTTTATCAACGAATAACTGAGTAACAAACGAGTGTGAAGCTCCAGAATCAAACAGAACTCTTGCAGGAACTGAATTAACAGGGAACATACCAAGCACAACATCGGTTGCTTCCTGAGCTTCTTCAACATTCATGTGATTCAGACGGCCTCGAGGGTGAGGCTGGTTCCTTGGTGGATAGTTCTTACCATTCCCAACACGGCGCTGTTGCTGAGTAGGAGCAGTGGTCTTGGATGCATCATTCAGCTTCTTCGGGCATTCATTGGAGTAGTGCCCCTTGATTCCGCACTCATAACAGGTAACACCAGACTTGTCACCAGGCTTGGGCAGCACAGGGGCGCCATTTGGCCAAGGGGTATTGGTGTTGAAGTTGTTGCCATGAGGTCTCGGAGGTGCACGATTGAAGTTGTTGCCGGTCGGACGGTTGGGATAGTTGGGACGTGGAGCAGGTGCAGATGGCCTCATAGGTCTAGGGGCAAAACCCATAGGTGGATTTCCCCTTGGCTTCTGCGAGTTGCTTGAGTTGCCTTGATACATCATACGGCGCTTGCGGTTCTCTGCAGCTTGCTTGAGTTTGCCTTCCTTCTGAATGGCAGAGTCAACCAATGCCTCCAGGTCTGCAAAGGGAATGCTGACCAAGACACATTGCATCTCATCATGAAGTCCATTCAGAAACCTTTCTTGCTTCTTCTCATTGGTGTTGGTGGCGTCTGGGGCATACCTAGACAAGGTAAGAAACTTGTCCCGGTAGTCAACCACAGATAGGGAACCTTGCTTCAGATTTCTGAACTCATCTCTCATCCTTTTAATCAATCCCAACGGAACGTGGGCTTTGCTAAACTTGCTCTTGAACTCCTCCCAAGGCATCACATACCCTTGGGCTTGCATCGCACGCGTGCTATCCCACCAAGCTCTTGCGGCTCCAGCAAGATAGTGGGTGGTGTACAAGACCTTCTCATTTTCACCGACTCCGGCGACTGCCAAATTGTTCTCCATGGTGCGAAGCCAGTCATCAGCATCTAATGGTTCTTCAGACTTAGTGAACATAGGTGGGTTGGTGTTTTGGAAACTCTTTAGCTTGGATCGGTGATCATCATTGCCATTGTTCTCTCCTTCACCATGGCCATTTCCATTGCCATTGTTGTGGTTCATTGCCATCTGGGTTAGCTGCTAAAGAGTGGCCAAGTTAGCTTGGCGCTCAGCTCGGGCTGCTTCTCGGTCTTCCATGATCAACCTTAGCAGTTCGGCCATTTCCGGGTTCCGAGGTGGGGGTGCTCGCGGCATCTGAAGATAAGGTGGGTAAGACAAGAGGGAAAAACTAATTGCTAAGATTTAAATGTAACATAGATGATGCAATTTTGTCTTACTAAGGCCTTAAGGGCCAAATTCATATTTCATTCAACAAGCATCAAACATACCATACACATACGGTTCACACATTACAAATGGTTTACATCAAACCATGGCGACTCGTCTACTAGAGAGGGGGATACAACTCACACCTACACGAAGTGACTAAAAGTAAGCTCATAACTAGATAACACGGGGATCTCCAACTCTAAACACCGGGCTCCTCGGGGTCTTCCTCCTCATCATCCACAATGAATCCAGCATCCTCATCATGCTCCTGATCATCAAGGTCCTCCATGAAGTCATCCTCGTCACTAATGAGGGCATTATCCTCCTTGCGGAGATCAATGCCTTCCTCCTCACCAAGGTGGATCTCTAGACTCTCAATGTACTCCGTCAGCTCAGCCACATTGGCCTTCAACTCCTCAATGGTCTGATCTCTCTCATCGCGCTGGCGGCGAAGGCTCTTGCGATCCCTCGCAAGGATCCTAATGGTGCTTCTCGCCTCCACAAGTGCGAAGTGCTCAAGATTGGCCTTGGTACGGGCACGATCTGCCTCCTGCTGAGTGGAGTACAGCAAGAAGTCCATGTGATCAACATAGGTACTTGGCTCATTTTGCCCTGGCATGTTTGCGGGACGCCCGTCCGAATCACGCCGAGCAAAGTTCCTAAAGCGCTCCCCCTGGATCTCCTCCACATGCAGTCCGCACAAATGGGCGTGCATCTCCTGCATACCTCGGACCAAACCATCGGCCCAAGTGTTCTCCACAAGCTCAAACTTGATCCTTGGAGAACTTAGATCTCCCTTCTTGCCACGGCAACTCGCCCTGATAAGCCACCGTAGCTCTCCATCCGGGTGCTCATTGAGCACGGCTCCCTTGAACTCTGGATACAGACGATCTAGGAACAAGGTCAGGGTGGTGAGGTCGCGCTCGAAACAAAGGCTGCCACCATGGCCCAACTGGTACTGCTCAGTGAATACCGGGGCCATCTACAAAATTTTCGATTAGATTAAGTTAGTGATCATCTCAAGTGTGCAAAATTTTAAGTAAGCAAAAACTGAATCATGTACAAAGCTTTGTAAATAGAGAGGAAAAGACTAAGCAATTTCAAACCATTACTTATATCTTTGCTTTTATAAAGGTTTCATTTAACGCCCATTCTAACTAAGGTCTCCTAAGGTCATCCTAGGCTCTGATACCAACTTGTAACACCCGCGAATTTATCACAAATTCGAAGTGCCCGTTATGCATTCCACCACAATCCCAGAATCATTGTTGTGATACACATAACGCAGTTGGTAACCAGTTCCATAGACATTACAATACGATGGTTCAAATACAATGGTCATAGTGACCAAGTTCATATTACAACACAATATAGCAGCGGAAATAACGTCTTCGGGTCCATGCCTTCACCCTACAGGCAATGGCGACTCAGGAGATGATCTTAGTTCTGATACTCTTCTTCATAACCTTCCTCTGGATATTCTTCCTCATAGTCTGGCCAAGTTGATAGCCAGGGACACAGCCATGAGTACATTGGATGCACTCGCAAACCATCTTATAAACGAATTGATGAAGTAGATATGCAGGGTTCATATGGTGGACTAAGCACTAAGTTTATTTGCAAAAGCTAGTTTTATTTCCCAAGAAGGTTCATTATTAGATAAGAAGATTTAATTCTCTAAGTACATCTAAAGAGGAACTTCAAGTGTGTCAAGATCAATGTCAAGTCAAGTCATTCACCAAGTTCACCATAGGTTATTATCCTTCTTGACAAAAGTCAAGTACAGCTTGCCAACTGTCCATAACCGCGGACGCGGCTATTCGAATAGTTTTGAAACCTCTGCAGAGGGGTACACTTTACCCACAAGATTCGATACATCTGCCAGGAGAAATCCACGGATCGTCATACACAAAGTATGCGAGGTTCAGATAATCAAACAAACTCTTTCGCTTGTCTACTCTAGTATAGGATCCTTCCCTAAGAGTCCATTTTGGCACTCATAGTTTTGCCCGCTCCAGGATGCTGGATGAATGGAAATTCCACCCGGTTCGGAAGTACCCGCGCACGGTGCACTTCTATAAAGGATGATACAAGGCCTCCCATACTAGGGTGAACAAGCTACGGACTAAGCCCCTTCCCATTTAGGGGTAATGTGGTCGTATGGTATGGTTGGCTCACATGGTACATCACTTAGTATCATTTGGCAAATACATTCCATAGTCCTTAGTCAAGATTATTTTCCTTCATAAAACCATCATGTATAAAAGGTCTCCAATTCAAATTTTCAAGTTCAAGTCACCAAGTTCCAATGGGGTTCCTCTTAGAGATGGCCTCAATTTTATTAGCGACTAAGCAACTTCATGGAGTAATGATACCACTAAATAGGGTTGGATAAACTCAGCTTGATGCTCTTGCTAAACAAGATATCACTACACATCTATCATTCTACTCTAGCAATTCAATCATGCAATTTACTTAAAACAAGTAGAATGCAATAGTAAAACTAGGCATTTGGAGTATGATTCAAAAGATGGCTTGCCTTGGTTGGCAAAGTGTTCGGGGTAGTCTTCTTCTTCTTGATAATATTCCCCCTCAATATCCTCCTCAGCAACACTAGCGTCTAATAACGAATAAATACAAAGCACACAATCACTACACAATGCTAACAACACACCAAGCACACATACTTGTTTTCAACAATAGCATTCATGTTGGTTTTTATTTGAATTGGGTTGCAAGTTTTCTTCCACGTTTTCATTAAGTGTGCAAGTTAGATTTTTATACCATGTGCCATATGTTGTTTACTTTCTAAGCCTTGGTATTAAACTAGGGGTATTAGGGCTAGTTCAAGTGGAGATTGGCTAATTAAGTAAATTGGTATTGAGGGAAAAATTAATCAAAGTGTATAATAGAGATCTATTATTTTATGCTACAAGCTAGGATTGGATTAGGGTCTAATTGATACCACTAACAAGGTTTGAGTTGATTAAGGTTGAACTAAACAGTAGGGGAGTTAATTAGTGAGTTCACAAACCAAGTTTCATAATTTTAGGAGGCTTAACCAATTTTCTAGAATTTTTCTATGATTAATAAAGCTATGGTCAAGGTATTCTTATTTATTTAAATCCCTAACTCAATTTGGGTTCTAACCAGTTTCACAGGTTAGAGAATTTCCTAAGCTTTCCAATGCATATTTATTTGCTAAAAATGGATTTCTAAATCTCTTGGAATTAAAGTTTGAAAATCATATCTGAAACATATTTGAAATAGTTAAAAAACGAGCGGGAATTAAATAAAAACGATTCGGACCGATTCTAAACGAACTGGGCCGATTTCCTACAGAACCCGAATGGGCCGGCCCGATACCGCTTCGCCCGGGCGGGATACGTTTCGAATTTGAACTGACAGGTGGGGCCTACTCGTCAGGTGACTTAATTCACCCGAACCGGTACGCTGCCGTTGGATTCTAATCCAACGGCGCGCCTGCGTCGTGTTCGACGGCGAGGGTGGAGCTCACCTGCGCGCAGAGAAGAAGACGACGGCGACGGCGGCGCGCGTAGAGGAAGCAGAGCTTGACGGCGAGGGGCGGAAAAGGCTCCGGCGGTACTCCTCCTCCAGATCCCGGTGTCCGCTTGCTCAACGGAGGCCGAACACGGCGGCGCCTTCCGCGTCCAGTACCTCGCCGGCGGGGCTGGCGACGTCGAACGAGAGCGAGCGGTGAGAAGAGAGGATGTCTGGGAGCTAGCTAGGAGTGGGGTGAGTTCGTTCGTTTGCTCGGAGGGGGTTTTTATAGGCCAGAGGGGTGGGGACAGGGGCGCCCAGTGGGTGGCCGGCGCAGGGTGTGCTGGCGACGTGCACGGGCGAGGCCGGGCACGGCGGCCTTGCTCGCGTGCTGGCGGGGTTCTATCTCAGCGACGGAGTGCTGTGGGTCGGCTCTGGCGAGGTCACGGCGGTCGGCAACTTGCAGAGAGGAAGAAGGAGAGGAGAGGGGGTCCGGGCGGTGTCCTCCTTTACCTTCCCTGTCTCACGGCCTGGGTCGGGGCTGGGGAGGCTGGGCTCGACAGAGGGAGTGTCCACGGCATGGCTACAGGGCCTGGGGTGAACGAAAACAGTGATGCTCACAGTGATTTGATTTTCTCCGATTTTTGCTCCCCAGGTGTTCGATCAAATGCCCGCAAGAAACTCAAATTCGAATTTTTGAAATTTTTCACTTTGGGTGGTCAACATATTAGACAAGGCTTCCAGAGATATTTTTGTTCTGAAGAAATAACATGTTTTGCAAAAATTTGTATTTGAAATTAGGGTTTGGTTGCTGAATCAGATTCAAAGTTTGGCAGAAGTTTGAGTTAGGTTACACTTTGAATTTTGGTTTGAAACTTCTTGGTTGAGTTAGTATGCAACTTGGTCAAGCTCAACTAACTGACCACACCTTCACTTGAGTTACAGATTTCTTATTCTAAGTGCTCAAAGTAGGGTAGTCAATAATAATTTCTAGATCAAACTTTTCTTCTCTTTTTCTTTCTTTCTTTTATTTCTGGTTTCTTTGGTTCTGATATTTCTTCTCTAATGCTTCTGTTGGTTAAGTTAGAATGAACCAACTATTGCACAACAAATAATAACACTCATGAAATCATAGAAGACATACAATAGAAAATACATGCATACATGCAATAATAGATAAAAAGTTTTAGTTGGTCCAAAAAATTTGGTACTTTAATTCATAGGACATGGATTACAATTTTCTGAGTTGTTACAATCAACCTTTTGAAGTCTAACTCTAACCTAGTCTCCATACCTCTTCTTTTGTCTAATCGTCTGAACACTAGAGATCTATTTGAAGGAAATATGCCCTAGAGGCAATAATAATATTATTATTATCATATTTCTTGTTCATGATACTGTTTATATTCCATGCTAGAATTGTGTTAAGAGGAAACATTAATACTTGTGTGGTTTATAAACAACACCGTGTCCCTAGTATGCCTCTACTAGACTAGCCCATTGATTAATGATGGTTAAGGTTTCCTAACCATAGACATGAGTTGTCGATTAATAATGAGGTCGTGTCATTAGAAGAATGATGTGATGGACAGACCCAAATTAAGAACAACAATTAGATCATGTCATTATGTTCACAATTGCGTAGCTTTTCCTATGTTAGTATCCTATTCCTTAGACCATGAGATAATGCCACTCCCTAGTACCGGAAGAGAGCTTTGAGGTCATCAAACATCACACTATTAAAGGGTGATCATAAAGGTGTTTCTCAGGTAATCGGAAAGTACTTGTTGGGTTGCATGTATCGAGATTGGGATTTGTCCCTCCAATGTCAGAGAGATATACTCCGGGCCCACTCGGTAATCAATATCATACACCGTTTGCAAACACGTGATTAATGAGTTTAATCACAGGGTGATATTGGATTGCGGAATGAGTACTTGTTATGAACGAGATTGAACTAGGTATGATGATACCGATGATCGAATCTCGGGCAAGTAGAATATCGTGAGACAAAGGAATTCGTATACGGGATTAATGAATCCTGACATCGTGGTTCACCAATAATGATCTTCATTGAATATGTGGGAGTGGATATGGATTTCCAGATCCCTCTATTGATTATTTATGGAGATCATGTCCACGTATTCTCGAACCCATAGGGTCACACACTTAATGCTCATCAACGCTAGGGTAGTTTCGGGATTTATAGAAATTGTTTCAGAGAGTTATAGAATTGTTCTAGGAATATGATTAATGATTTATAAATTAATTGAATTAATAAATGTTAATAATATATTTATTTATAGGAAATAAATAAGTGCTAAAAAGTAGTCTATGAAAAAAGTTGTGCTGATGGACTAATTTTGTAGCCCATCTAGACAAACTACTATGATGAGCATTGCTAATACGGTACCAAGCATCTTTCAAACTCTCTCCCCCTTGTTGCTTAAAAGTACGAACCTCAACTTCAGGATTACTCATTCTAGCAAAACTAAAAGCAAGTAAATATAAGCAACTATAAAGGAAACTATTTTTTTGTATTTTTGATAAAACGATGCAAGCAAAAATAAAATAAAGAAAAACAAAAACAAAGTGAAAGATTGTGCGTGCGAGACTCCCCTTGCATAAGTCTTCTTCCTCCCCGGCAACGGCACCAGAAAACTGCTTGATGGCGTGTACTAACAACCCATTGGGAACCCCAAGAGGAAGGTATGATGAGCATAGTAGCAAGTCTTCCCTCAGTTGTGAAACCAAGGTTTATCGAATCAGTAGGAGAAAGCCAAACTTCAGAAGGTGATGCTTGCTAGCTTCGCGACACTCTGGACAATGGCGCCAGAAAACTTGCTGGTGCGTAGTTGACGTAGGAGCTTCTTCACCTAGCCGCAACGTGAAACCTGCACACAACACAACCAAGAACTTTGCTCCCAACTTACGATGAGGTTGTCAATCTCACCGGTTTGCTGTAAACAAAGGATTGAGCGTATTGAGTGGTAATAGGATAATAGTATGCAAGAAAGTAAATAGAGCGAGTAAATGTAAAACGGTAAAGCTATGTAAAGGAAATTGGACCGGGGTCCACAGTTCACTAGTGGTGTCTCTCCATAAGATAAATAACACATGCTGGGTAAACAAATTACAGTTGGGCAATTGATAGAGCAAGATAACGTACATACATCATGAGGATCACTATGAGATTTACTTTGGGCATTACAACAAAATACATAGACCGTAATCCAACTGCATCTATCACTAAAAATCCACTCACGGGGAATCGTCCGAGGACCCCTTGAGTATTAAGTTGCAAACAACAGATAATCGCATTAAGCAAAGTGCATAATATAAACAAAGCAAATGTCCTTAGACACAAGAATGTTGTTTTCTCCCTAGTGGCAACATCACATCTACAACCTTAGAGGTTTCTGTCACTCCCCCAGATTAAATAGAGGCATGAACCCGACTATCAAGCATAAATACTCCCTCTTGGAGTTACTAGCATCTACTCGGCCAAGACAGCTACTAGCAACAGAAAGCATGCAAGATCATAAACAACATAGAGATAACATAAGATATATATTCAGCACATCAACATCACATAGTACCAATACTCATCGGATCCCAACAAACACAACATGTATGATTACATAAAGATGATCCTGATCATGTAGGGTAGCTCACAAGATCTAAACATGAAGCACATGGTGGAGGAGACAACTATCTAGCTACTGCTATGGACCCATAGTCTAAGGTAGACTACTCACACATCACTCCGGAGGCGACCATGGTGGTGTAGAAGGCCTCCGGCAGGGATTCCCCTCTCCGGCAGGGTGCCGGGAAGAGCTCCTAGATCCTCCCGATCTCGCGACGGCGACGGCGGCAGCTTGCAGTATGTTTCATGGAAAAGAGATCCATCCCTTAGGTTTTTCCCGTCGAGGGGACTTTATAGGTGAAGGGGCAGCGTCAGGAGGTGGACCAGGTGGTCTCACCATAGGTGGGCGCGGCCAGGGGCTGGGCCGCGCCCCCTGGTGGTGAGGCTGGCTCCTGGCCCCCCTCCATCTCATCTTCGGTCTTCGTGAAACTTTGGTAAAAATAGAAGGTTCGTCATTTGTTTCGTCCAATTCTGAGAATATTTCTTGTGTAACTTTCTAAAACACAAAAACAGTAAAAAACAAGGAACTAGCACTGTGGCATCTTGTTAATAGGTTAGTTCCGGAAATGCATAAAAACGCCATGAAGTGTAACAAAACACAAAGCAAATGGTGTGTAAACAAGCATGGAGCATCAAAAATTATAGATACGTTTGAGACGTATCACGCGGTATAGTGGGATTGAAGCGGCCCAGGCCAAGTTTACATGACCATGTTCATGAGACCGGCTCTGCAGTGGCCTGATCCACACATGCAGCTGGTGGGTGTCTGTATCTTCCACTATAGTTGTCATTGAATTTACAACAAGACTTTGGCAACTCTAATATCAACGTTGTGGCTTTGTGTAGGTAAGAACCGTTCTTAAGCGTAGCTCCCATAAGCCACGTAAAACATGCAATCAACAAATTAGAGGCGTCTAACTTGTTTTTGCAGGGAGTGTTTGTGATATGGTATTGCCACAAGATGTGATTTGTATGATGATATATTTGATGTATGCAATGATCACGTTTTGTATTATTTCACGACTTGCATGTCGATGAGTTCACAACCGGCAGGAGCCATATGGTTGTATTTTATAATTTTGTATGACCTGCATATCAAATTCTTATACGCCATATAATAGCTTTACTTTATGTGCGAAAGATTGGCTATACCATGTCACATATTGTATATGCATGTGATGTTTATCTTTTATGCATCTTATTTTGCTTAGATCGCGATGGTAGCATTATAAGATGATCCCTCACACTTAATTTCAAGATAAAATGTGTTCTCCCCTCGTATGCACCATTGCGGAAGATTATCATTTTGAAGCATCACGTGATGATCAGGTGCTATAAACTCTACATTCACATACAACGGGTGTAAGCCAGATTTACACATGCGAAAATACGTGGGTTAAACTTGACGAGCCTAGCATGTATAGACATGGTCGCGGAACACACGGACCGAAAGGTCAAGCATGAGTCATATAGATGATATGATCAACATGTTGATGTTCACCATTAAAGCTACATCATCTCACGTGATGATCGGTCTTGGTGTAGTGAATTTGGATCATGCTTCACTAAACAAGTTCGAGGGATGTTGAATTTAGTGGGAGTTCAATAGTAATTTGATTAACTTGAACTAATTATCATGAACTAAATCTTACTGTATTTGCGTAAGTCATTGTAGTCTTTGGCAACCGTTTCCACCGACACTTAGTTTTAATTGAGTTAATAAAACTATAGAATTCTGGATAATTTTTTTTCGGACTAGTGCCGTTTAGTTAAACTGTCAAGAGATTAAGTCCTATTGCAAATTTTAGCAAACCTCACTTGCTCCATATGATTTAATAAGTTGTATTAATCAAAGAGCATTGATTCAAGTTTAGTATCTAAAGATCATACATTTGCCTTCATGAGAAATTGATTTTGAGAATCAAAGTGATCTTGGAGCTGAAAGAATTTTTTCAGAAACAAACAAGAGGTGAAAGATATTTGATATCTAAAACTTTGATTGTTTGCAATAATGATTAAGTATAATTTGGTGAAAGAACATATGCTCATATTGTATGAATATATGCAAAGATTGAAGACGCTGGGCGTCCCGATCACCCAAAAGTTTGGAGAACTAATATATACTTGCATTCTTCCTTATAAAACTATTGTAGTTTCATCATGATAGTTGTCATCATAGGATGAATGATAACGTATCGGCTAATTTTTTTTTCTATACCAAAAGGATGCTAAAGAATGGAATCTAGAAGAATGCCAATTATATGATGATGGTGGTCCACCTCAGAAGAGCAAAATCTAAAGCTATTAGTATTTGACTAACGCGGTTTGGACTATGTGTCATGTGATTGACACCACTATTGATGTTGATAGATTCTTCTAAAAGGAGTGGGAATGCTAAATAGGATCTGCAAAATATTTGGTAGAGAAGGAAAAGACTGGAAATGTCCAGCTCAGGTATATAAATGATATACATGTTATAGATATATTCTTTGCTCGTTAACAATGTAATTCTTGGGTATTTGATACTGATTTGTTGGTATGAAATGTCATACAAAGCAACACAATGCAAGAACTACAATGGCCTAAATAACCAGCAAAAGAATGTGGTGACAGTGCACATCAAGAAACAAATAAATTTGTTATTGTGTTTTTCATCGGCATCAAACCTAGTCTTCAAGATTTATTATGAACAAAATAATTGTTATCTTGTTCTGGTATTATGAGAATAATGGTTGTTCAAATTATTACCGTCTTCCATAATCGATGGATAGATTATTATTATCTTGTTGGTGAAATAGACATTTATAACATTGATGCTAAAGATCGCAAGACAAAATGAATTTCACTTATATATGATACCGCTGTTTAAGTCATATTGGAAACAAAACATGAAAGAAACTCTATATTGATGGATTTCCGAGTCATTTGATTTTGAATTGATTGATGTTTGTGAGACTTTTCCTAAAGATGATTAAACTCCGTTCATAGGCCATGGACAGAACAAGCGACTAACTAAATGGAGATCGTACATGTTGTTGTATGTAGTCCACGCTGTGAAGTCGAGTGATACGTCTCAAACGTATCTATAATTTTTGATGCTCCATGCTTGTTTTTACACCATTTGCCTAATGTTTCGTTACACTTCGTGGCATTTTTATGCATTTTCCGGAACTAACCTATTAACAAGATGCCACATTGCCAGTTCCCTGTTTTCTGCTGTTTTTGTGTTTCAGAAAAGTTACATAGGAAATATTCTCAGAATTGGACGAAACAAAAGCCAAACATCCAAAAATTTACCGAAGCTTCCAGAGAACCGAAGAGGAGACGGAGTGGGGCCATAGGCCGGCCACACAGTAGGGCGGCGCGGCCCAGGCCCTGGCCGCGCCCCCTATGTGTGAGGCCGCCTCGGTCCACTTCTGACGCTGCCCCGTCGCCTATAAAGACCCTTCGACGGGAAAAACCTAAACACCCGATCACTTTTCCAGAAACACATCGCGATCTGCCGCCATCGTCGACCCGAGATCGGGAGAGTCCAGAAGCTGTTCCCGGCACCCTGCCGGAGAGGGGAATCGCCACCGGAGGTCTTCTTCATCGCCATGCTTGCCTCCAGCGCGATGAGTGAGTAGTCTACCTTGGACTATGGGTCCATAGTAGTAGCTAGATGTTGTCTTCTCCACCATGTGCTTCATGTTTAGATCTCGTGAGCTGCCTTACATGATCGAGATCACCGTTATGTAATTCTACATGTTGTGTTTGTTGGGATCCGATGAATATTGGTGTTATGATTGAGTTGATGTACTGAATATTATCTTATGTTATCTCTATGTTGTTTATGATCTTGCATGCTCTTTGTTGTTTGTAGCTATCTCGGCCGAGTAGATACTAGTGACTCCAAGAGGGGGTATTTATGCTCGATAGTTGGGTTCATGCCTCCATTTAATCTGGGGGAGTGACAGAAACCTCTAAGGTTGTAGATGTGCTGTTGCCACTAGGGAGAAAACAACATTCATATGTCCAAGGGCATATGCTTTGTTTACATTACACACTTTGCTTAATGCAGTTATCTGTTGTGCGCAACTTAATACTTGTGGAGTTCTCAGATTGATTCGCCACAAGTGGATTATTAGTCATAGATGCAGTTGGATGGCGGTCTATGTATCTTGTTGTAATGCCCAGAGTAAATCTCATAGTGATCCTCTCGACATATGCACGTTGTCTTTATTCTATCAATTGCCCAACTGTAATTTGTTTACCCAGCATGTGTTATTTTATCTTATGGAGAGACACCACTAGTGAACTGTGGACCCCGGTCCTATTTCCTTTATATTGCTATCACCTGTTTACTTTACTCGCACTGTTTACTTTCTCACATATTACTACTGTTTTCCACTCGATACGCTCATTCCTTTGTTTACAACAAACCGGTGAGATTGACAACCTCATCGTAAGTTGGGAACAAAGTATTTGGTTGTGTTGTGTGTAGGTTCCACGTTGGTACTAGTTGAAGACGCGCTAACAAGATATCGTTAACGGCGCCCTTGTTGGAGTGTCACTGGGCTAGCAAGCATCACCTTCTGGAGTATTGGCTTTTTCCTACTGGATTGATAACCTTGGTTTCGTACTGAGGGAAGACTTGCTGCTATATACATCATACCTTCCTCTTGGGGTTCCCAACTGGCCAGTCATTTACTTCATCAACTACACACCAACAAGTTCTCTGGCACTATTCAACACCGCGCCATCAAAAGCAATCAAGTTCTTCTGGCGCCGTTGCCGGTGAAAAAGAAGACTTCTGCAAGGGGAGTTTCGCACGCACATCCTTTACTTTGTTTTAAGTTTTGCTTTATTTTATTTTTACTTGCATCGTTTTATCAAAAATACAAAAAAAATAGTTTCCTTATAGTTGTTTTTACTTGTCTGATTTTAGTTCTGCTAGAATGGCTACTCCTGAAAACACCAAGTTGTGTGATTTTACTAGTACTAATAATAGTGATTTTATCTGCACTCCTATTGCGCCACCTGCTCCTGCTACAAATTTTTATGTGATTAAGCCTGCTTTATTGAACCTTGTTATGAAAGAGCAATTTTCTGGTGCTAGTACTAATGATGCTGCAGCTCATCTCAACAATTTTGTTGAGCTATGTGAGATGCAAAAATATGAGAATGTTGATGGTGATATTATTAAGCTTAAGTTGTTTCCTTTAGAGGAAAAGCTAAGGATTGGTTGCTATCTTTGCCTAAAAATAGTATTGATTCATGGGATAAGTGTAAGGATGCTTTTATTGATAGATACTATCCTCCTGCTAAGATTATAGCTTTGCGTAGCAATTTTACGAAGTTTAGTCAGTTTGATAATGAACATGTTCTCAGGCTTGGGAAAGAATGAAATCTATGATAAAGAATTGCCCCACTCATAGACTGACTACTTGGATGATTGTCCAAACTTTTTATGCAGGACTGAATTTTTCTTCAAGGAACCTATTGGATTTAGCTGCTGGAGGCACTTTTATGTCCCTTACCTTGGGCGCCGCAACCAAGCTTCTCAACAATATGATGGTAAATTACTCTGAATGGCACACCGAGAGAGCTCCACAAGGTAAGAAGGTAAATTCTGTCGAGGACCCCTCTTCCTTGAGTGATAAGATTGATGCTATAATGCTTATGCTTTCTAATGATAGGACTCATGTTGATCCTAATAATGTTCCTTTTGCCTCTTTGGTTGCTCAAGAAGAGCATGTTGATGTAAACTTCATTAGAAATAATAATTTTAACAACAATGCTTATAGGAACAATTTAGCTAGTAACAATTATAGGCCGTATCCTTCTACCAATGATAATGGTTATGGTAACTCTTATGGTAATTCCTCCAACAACACTAGGGCTGCGCCCTCTGATCTTGAGGTCATGCTCAAGGACTTCATCGGTAAGCAAACTGCTTTTAACAGGTCTGTTGTGGAAAAGTTAGGCAAAATTGATATTCTTGCTTCTAAGGTTGATAGCCTTGCTCATGATGTTGAACTTCTAAAATTAAAAGTGTTGCCTAATGATGTGAAAGAGAACAATAGTTTTGCCATTGCTAATGCTATCCAAGTTAGAATTGATGAAAATGTTAGGATGCTAGCAGAATTGCATACCAGGTGGGAAAGAGAAGATGAGATGGCTAGAAAGATGAAGTTATGTACCATTACTACCTCTAATGATGTTCCAAATACTAGCAATCCTCTTACTTTGATTGGTATAGAGAAAACTCCCACTCCTTGTGTTAAAAAGCCTAAAACTGCCAAAACTTTTTCTCAAAAGAGTGCTAAATTTTTTCGGAGTGTGGGAGATGATAGCTCTATTTCCTTTAATGGTTTTGATGTTGATGGCTGCAATATATCTGAAGTTATTTTGTTATTGCAAAAGCTTGCTTTGAGTCCTAATGCTAGTTCTTTAAATGTTGCTTTCACTAAGCATATTACCAATGCTCTCATGAAAATTAGGGATGAAAAGTTGAAGCAAAAAGCTTCTATACCCAAGAAGTTAGAATATGGTTGGGAACCCATCATTGATATGCATGTTAATGGTTTTGATTGCCATGCTTTATGTGATCTAGGTGCTAGTATTTCTATCATGCCTAGAAAAATTTATGACATGCTTGATTTACCACCACTTGAAAAGTGTTATTATGATGTTCCTATTGCTAATGTTGCTAAGAAGAAACCTTTGGGAAGGATTAATGATGTTCTTATTAGGTTAACAATAACCTTGTTCTCATTGATTTTCTTGTTATGGATGTTGAATGCAATGCTTCATGTCCTATTATTTTGGGAAGACCCTTTCTTCGAACTGTAGGTGCCATCATTGATATGAGGGAAGGCACCATCAAATATCAATTCCCACTCAAGAAAGGTATGGAACACTTCCCTAGAAAGAAGAAGAAATTACTTTTTGACTCTATTCTTAGAGCAAATTATGAGCTTGATGCTTCGTCACTTGATATTACTTGATTCGCACTTTCTGCGCCTAGCTCAAAGGCGTTAAAGAAAAGCACTCTTGGGAGATAACCCAATGTTTTTACTTTCAGTTCTTTTTCTTTTATTTGAGTCTTGGAAGTTATTACTACTGTAATAACCTCTCCTTATCATTTTTATTTCGTTTTTGTGCCAAGAGAAGCCTCTAATTTGAGTGAGGTAAGATTTGGGGATGTTGCTGTCCTGAAACAGTTTTCGGTGCTGCACTGTAACAATTTGTGAAAATTCTCTGTATATCTTTTGGACCTGTGATTTCTTGTGCACATGCCGCAGGTTATATCCAAACTTTCATTAGTTTAACACTTTTTGATTTGAGCAACAGAAAACCCTCTAAAAATTCGACCTTTGTCAGCTGTTCTGTTTTGACAGATTTCTGCCAATATTTGTGTTTGACGTTTGATCGCTTTCTTTCTGAGTTCTTTTGATCACGGAACTTTTGGGGAAGTTGCTAAAGTAGTATATGCTTTATATGTGATGGTTTTGAGTTGAAACCTGAAGCAAAAAGGGTTGATTCAATGTTATGCTTACACTAATGTTGCTAATAGAGTTGTGTTGAGTTTTGTATGAAGGAAGTTTTCAAGTGTAGGGATTGGAGAATGATGAGATGAGTTGAAGAATGGACAAAAGCTCAAGCTTGGGGATTCCCATGTCACCCCAAGAAATATCCAAGAGGTACATGTGTCAAAGCTTGGGGATGCCCCCGAGGCACCCCTTCTTCATCGGCAAAAATCAGGTCACCTTTCAACACACTATATTTTTATTGCTTCAGGCACTATGCGTTTTTCTTTGAGCGTTAGTTGTTTTAGTTTTCAGTTTAGTTTTGTTTTCTGCAATAAATGGTTGGACCCCAACAAATTCCTTTTGGAGAAGTTGCTTTGCTTTTCATTTGCCAAGAGCACTCCGTTTTTCACTCTTATCGTTTCAACGAGTGTTCTCTTTTTCTGCTACTGCATTTAGTTTTTGATTTTCGCCTTGATTTGTGTTTAGATCTTGTTATATCTTTGCATCAAGGTGTATTTTGACCTCTGGTCCATGTTGGTTTTCATCAAAAGAGTTGTTTCAAAAAAGTTCGAATGGTGTTGGAAAAGAGAAAAAGCTTTATGCAAAAAGTGGTACAAGAAGGAGCTTGTGTAGACTACGGCCTAGGCTTTTGCATGTCGTGCTTGATGTCTTTTTGATAGTATGCTTAGTAGTTTTGCTGTAGCATGACTTGTCTCAAATGACTGAGATTGCTTAATGATCCTTTGAAAAAATCATGCGTTGTTTTAATTATTTGGAAGCATTATTTTGGTTTTCTCCTTGATGCTTTATTTGGGTTGACTTGGCGCATGCTCACACATGTTAGACTCATACAAAGTCACCATTGCCTCTATGATCATTTATTTTTTGACTTTTGATGCCATCTTATGCTTTTTTTAATGTCGCTTTGTCGCTTTGCATGATTATGGCCGTTATTGCTCTCTTAGTTGGTCGCTCCCAGTCTTTTGCTAGCCCTCATTTTGTACTGAGTATGAGCTCTACTCGTGCATCCAACTCCTAAAAAACCAAGTTGTTCCAATGTGTCCACCATACATACCTGTTATCAATTTGCTATTCCAAGTACATTTGACTTGCTTTTATCTATCCTTCAAATTAAACTTTTTTGGTGTTATGCAGAAATTGGTCAGTAAAGCTCTCACGAACCTGATGGCACACTTTACTTTTCTCGTTTTAAAATTTGACATTGTGGCTCTCTTATGTTGAGTTGTTATGCTTGCAAGTTGTAAGTTGAAAATTAGCCTAGCCATGCCGTCATGGGGCAAGCTTTCAACATTGCACTATCTTTCATTTGAGTTGATATCGTGATCTTTTGTTTATGGATACTCGCGATGTGAAATAAGTTGGGAATCTTGCGGGATCATGGAGTTTTTATATGTGTTAGGGAAACGCCTGGGCCGCTAATCTAAGCCATGCATCATTCATGGTGGAAATTTACAGCATGCCCATAGTGGACATTCGACGATGCATCTCACAATAAAAAGCTAAACCAATGGTAAATAAAAGAGATGTCGAGGTGTTCATTGTCTATTTGTCTTGTCATTTTGATGTGGGCTTGTTCCATGTCATCGGGTAGGAGGTACCCCGTTGGCGGTTCTCGATGATACACATAAATTTACAATGACAAGAGCTTGCTTGGGACTCTAAGTCGAGTAGCATGAGGTTTGGGTATTCATACTTCACGGGACACGAGGTTTTCAACTTATGATTTGTCAAGCATATGCTTCATAATTGTACTCACATTAACTCTAATCATTCAAGATGCCTATGATAGGGGCAATGAGAGCTCAAAGCTAGTAAGTACCATAATTTTTGAAGGTTTATAAAACTTGCAATCACTGCTTCCCTCCGCGAAGGGCCTTTCCTTTACTTTTATGTTGAGTCACCACCTTCTACCTTTATGCATCGTCTAAGAGAGCATAGTTGTCATTCTTAGTGTAATGTGCATAGTCCCAAAGTTTTCATTGATTGATTCATGATTTTGGTTTCACTTGTTCTTAAATTATTTGTATCTAGTCGCCCTCTTAAACTTGAAGGTGTCCTATGCATTTATGTTTTGCTCTCTCATGAAGGACAAGCTGAAAATCATTTGTATGTTTTTCCATATGATTTGAACACACGTTTGACTTTCATTGTTTCATTTTCATGATCTTTTATTTGTGTTCTTTTTCATGCTATAACATGGTTGCTAAGTTTCTTCTATCAAGATTATATCTTTCATGCCCATGTTTTAAGTTCTTTTGATCCCAGCGCACAACGCTTACATATATGGTCAAGATTGTGTAGGTGCATGTCACCTCAAAAATTATTTCTTTTGTTATCACTTACCTACTCGAGGATGAGCAGGAGTTAAGCTTGGGGATGCTGATATGTCTTAAACATATCTACAATTTTTGATGCTCCATGCTTGTTTTTACACCATTTGCCTAATGTTTCGTTACACTTCATGGCATTTCCGGAACTAACCTATTAACAAGATGCCACAGTTCCAGTTCCCTATTTTCTGCTGTTTTTGTGTTTTAGAAAGTTACACAGGAAATATCCTCGGAATTGGATGAAACAAAAGCCAAACATCCAGAAATTTACCGAAGCTTCCAGAGAACCGAAGAGGAGATGGAGTGGGGCCATAGGCCGGCCACATAGTAGGGCGGCGTGGCCCAGGCCCTGGCCACGCCCCCTATCGCCTCGGTCCACTTCTGACGCTGCCCCTTCGCCTATAAAGACCCTCCGACGGGAAAAACCTAAACACCCGATCACTTTTCCAGAAACACATCGCGATCCACCGCCGTCGTCGACCCGAGATCGGGAGGGTCCAGAAGCTCTTCCCGGCACCCTGCCGGAGAGGGGAATTGCCACTAGAGGTCTTCTTCATCGTCATACTTGCCTCCGGCGCGATGAGTGATTAGTCTACCTTGGACTATGGGTCCATAGCAGTAGCTAGATGGTTGTCTTCTCCACCATGTGCTTCATGTTTAGATCTCGTGAGCTGCCTTACATGATCGAGATCACCGTTATGTAATTCTACATGTTGTGTTTGTTGGGATCCGATGAATATTGGTGTTATGATTGAGTTAATGTAGTGAATATTATCTTATGTTATCTCTATGTTGTTTATGATCTTGCATGCTCTCCGTTGTTAGTAGCTATCTTGGCCGAGTAGATACTAGTGACTCCAAGAGGGGGTATTTATGCTCGATAGTTGGGTTCATGCCTCTATTTAATCTGGGGGAGTGACAGAAACCTGTAAGGTTGTAGATGTGCTGTTGCCACTAGGGAGAAAACAACATTCATATGTCCAAGGGCATATGCTTTGTTTACATTACACACTTTGCTTAATGCAGTTATTTGTTGTTCGCAACTTAATACTTGTGGAGTTCTCAGATTGATTCGCCACAAGTGGATTATTAGTCATAGATGCAGTTGGATGGCGGTCTATGTATCTTGTTGTAATGCCCAGAGTCAATCTCATAGTGATCCTCTCGACATATGCATGTTGTCTTCATTCTATGAATTGCCCAACTGTAATTTGTTTACCCAGCATGTGTTATTTTATCTTATGGAGAGACACCACTAGTGAACTGTGGACCCCGGTCCTATTTCCTTTATATTGCTATCACCTGTTTACTTTACTTGCACTGTTTACTTTCTCGCATATTACTACTGTTTTCCACTCGATACACTCATTCCTTTGTTTACAGCAAACCGATGAGATTGACAACCTCATCGTAAGTTGGGAACAAAGTATTTGGTTGTGTTGTCTGCAGGTTCCACGTTGCTACTAGTTGAAGACGCGCTAACAAGATATCGTTAACGGCGCCCTTGTTGGAGTGTCACTAGGCTAGCAAGCATCACCTTCTGGAGTATTGGCTTTTTCCTACTGGATTGATAACCTTGGTTTCGTACTGAGGGAAGACTTGCTGCTATATTCATCATACCTTCCTCTTCGGGTTCCCAACTGGCCGGTCATTTACTTCATCTACTACACGCCAACAAGTTCTCTGGCACTATTCAACACTGCGCCATCAAAAGCAATCATCGAGCGTGGTGTATTTTCTATTTCATCAATGATGTATGGTATATCTACTTGGTGAGAAAGAAGTATGAAATGATTGAAATTGTTCAATTTATGAAGTGGAAATTTTTGTAACTAGAAAATTCATTTTTTATGATTGGATCATAAAGAAGAATATACGATTTACAAGTTTAGCAAACAGCTAAGAGTTAAGGGAATTGTTCCACAAACTTGCATCATGATAAATACCATATGAGTATGGAGTTTTCGATGGATGTAATCAAAACTTGTCTGACATGGTTAGATCAATGATAAAATAAAACTGCCAATATAATTTGTGGATTATGCTTTAGAGACTACCGCTTTTCACTGAATAGAGTGCCATCATAATCCGCTGAAATGTCACCGTACAAGTTATAGTTGTCTTTTCTTAAATTTTCGTATGCACACCATATGTAAAATGTTTACAACCAAAGTCGAATTAGTAAGTCTTTGTAGGTTATCCCAAAGAATGTCGATGGGTGTTCCTTCTGCCATAAACCCAAATAAAAGTGATTGTCACTGAAAGAAGTGAATTTCTTATGAAGGAGTTTTTTCGCGAAAGGTTTAAGTGGGAGGAAATAGAACTTGATGAGGTTATTGAACCTGAGCAAGATGAGCAAAGTAGCGTAGCACCAAAAAATGTTCTGGAAGCGGCAACTGCATTCATGGCTCCTGCAACTACAATATGTTGTAGTCACGGACATCAAAGTTCCTATTTAACCAAGTTGGTTGTAATCAAATACTCCCTCCGACTCATATTACTCTTCATTAATACGGATGTATCTACCATTAAAATATGTCTAGATACATTCATATTAGCGAAGAGTATTATGGATCGGAGGGAGTAGCAAGATTTGAGGATGAGATATTATTAGATAATAGTAACTGACTATATACAAAGAAGCGGTGATGGGTCCTGACTTCGTCATATGGATTATTCTAGCAACAATTACATATTGACATATGATAGTTGAATAAATGAAACAACGTTCCTCTACCGGAATGCACACCAAGGACGTGTACCTGACACGACCCAATGGGTTTTGTTGATTCAAAGGTTGCTAGATATGTATGCAAACTTCAATGGTAGAAGTAAGCATAATGGAGTTGGAATCTTCATTATGATGAAAATGTTAAAGTGTTAATTTCATCAAGATATTTGAAGATGCTTGTATTTACAAGAAATTAAGTGGGAGCGCTGAGACATATTTCTAATATTTTATGTAGATGACATATCGTTCATTGGAAATGATGTGTTTTTCTTGATATTTGTGAAGTTTTCATTAAAACTAGATTTCTAATGAAAGACTTAGGTAAAATCAGAATATTAAGCATCAATGTCTATACTGATAGATTGAGGCATTAATATAGTTTTTCCAGAGTACATAGATGAAATATTGAATCTATTCAATATGGAAACAATAAGAACGGTTCTTGTTGCATGGAAAGGGTTGGAGCAAGAATCAATTGTTTTGACACTTGATGAGTGAAACCGCAGGAATGATTTTAACAATCTTGCATACCATGATATGTAGATCCAGATATGTCCGATGCTCTAAAAGGTTATGAGCATTCATATGATGATCATTGGACAATAGTAAGGTATTCTTATGTACTTTAGAAGAACTAAGAATATGTTCTGTATGCAGAAGTGACAAATGGTTCATTGCAATGTGTTACATTGGCTTTGTCACATATACAGTTGAAATTTTATCTCAATTTTAGGCTATTTGTTCTGAGTTATAAGGTGGCACAATAAGATGGAAGAAAGTTCCATGATGAATTGGATGAGTTCCAATGTTAAAACATTGTGACGGATACTGCAACAAGGGCTAAGTATATAATTGCTCTAGAATCAGCAAAAGAACTAGGTGTAGTTCTAAGTTAGTACTATGTAGTTCTATTGTATGACAATAGTGGCAACATAGTCTCAGCCAAGAAACAAAAGTCTCACCAGAAGACCAAGTATATACAATGCCATCTCATGACAAGATGAGTAATGCGTGATGACGCAAAAGAATATGCAAATACACACGGACCTAAAAGTGTCAGACTCGTAGAAGGTTTACCACATGCAAAGCATATGAATAACACCGGAATACCATAGGTGTTAAAGGCGCAAGTATAACTAGATTATTGACTCTAGTGCAAGTGGGAGACTGAAGGAAATATGCCCTAGAGGCAATAATAATATTATTATTATCATATTTCTTGTTCATGATACTGTTTATATTCCATGCTAGAATTGTATTAAGCAGAAACATTAATACTTGTGTGGTTTATAAACAACACCGTGTCCCTAGTATGCCTCTACTAGACTAGCTCATTGATTAATGATGGTTAAGGTTTCCTAACCATAGACATGAGTTGTCGATTAATAATGAGGTCATGTCATTAGGAGAATGACGTGATGGACAGACCCAAATTAAGCACATCAATTAGATCGTGTCATTGTGTTCACAATTGCCTAGCTTTTCCTATGTCAGTATCCTATTCCTTAGACCATGAGATAATGCCACTCCATGGTACCGGAAGAGAGCTTTGAGGTCATCAAATGTCACACTATGAAAGGGTGATCATAAAGGTGTCTCTCAGGTAATTGGGAAGTACTTGTTGGGTTGCATGTATCGAGATTTGGATTTGTCCCTCCCATGTCGGAGAGATATACTCCAGGCCCACTCGGTTATCAATATCATACACTGTTTGCAAACACGTGATTAATGAGTTTAATCACAGGGTGATATTGGATTGCGGAACGCGTAAAGAGTACTTGCTATGAACGAGATTGAACTAGGTATGACGATACCGATGATCGAATCTCGGGCAAGTAAAGTATCGTTAGACAAAGGAATTCGTATACGGGATTAATGAATCCTGACATCATGGTTAACTGATAATGATCTTTGTTGAATATGTGGGAGTCAATATGGTTTCTAGATCCCTCTATTGATTATTGATGGAGATCATGTCCATGTATTCTTGAACCCGTAGGATCACACACTTAACGCTCATCGACGCTAGGGTAGTTTTGGGATTTATGGAAATTGTTTCACAGAGTTACAGAATTGTTCTAGGAAGATGATTAATGATTTATTAGTTAATTGAATTAATAAATGTTAATAATATAATTATTTATTGGAAATAAATAAGGGCTAAAAAGTAGTCCATTAAAAAAGTTGTGCTGATGGACTAATTTTTTAGCCCATCTAGACAAACTACTAATAAGAAAGAAAAAAAGGCAAAAGAAAAAAGGGGCAGGGGGCACATGGGCCCGCCGGCTGGGCCGGCCACATGCACCACAGCCCCGCTGGCAGGAGTCCTCAAGCCTGGGCGCTGGGTCGCACGGCTGGGCCAGCCACGCATCAGGGCGTCAGGCCGCTTGCTCGCGAGCCAGGGGTCGCTCGACGCCTCGACGCGCCAGGAGCGGCTCGCTTAGGAGTGCCTCGATGCACTCAGGAGGCAGATCGCCCAGGGCGGTGGGCTATTCAGTTTGCGGTCACCAAGTTCCTTGCCATAGGCTCACAGGTGCCTTAGTTCGCTGCAATCAACCTGGGGGTCCAAAAGCCCTTAACAAATAGCTCAGAGGGTCTTTTTTTGGTAAAATTTGTTTGAGCCCAAATCCTAGTGTTTGAATTGGGGAGAAAACGTTTGAACTCATAATTCCCGTTCCGCTGCCGCTTGCTGAGCCCACCTTGTCAGGTTTACCCGTTATTCTAACAGAACTTGACTTTGTCAGCGTTAGAGTTCCGTTGCCACCGTCTTGTTCCCTGTTCTGTCGTCCTCCCCTGTTCTATCCACTCGCCCAGCTCGCCGTTGACCCCTCGCCGTTGCTACGCCGGAATCGAGCTCGCCGTTGCTTCGCCGGAGTCAAGCTCCCAGTCGCTTCCGCCACCCGAGTGCTAGCATCTCCCACCCCGGAGCAAAGGCTCCCCAGGGCGCAGTTCTGGGTCCTCCCTCCCCCATAGATCTGAGCTCTTCCCTAGCCCATAGATCTGAGCTCCTCTAATGTCTCTAATGGCAACAGCACCTCTAGAAGCGCGGCAATCTCAGAGGAGATCCGCTAGCCATCTCTAAGGGTGACGGCGGTGGTGGCCGTTCCTGTGGACTTGGTGGTGGAACCTCGTGAACATCTAGTTTGTTGTTATGTTAATTTTCACTGAATTCATCTCTGTAAATGCGAATCTCAAAAATGAAGAACAATAAATGTAGATTTCAGATCTGAAATTATAGGAGAAACACTAAATCTGAAAGTTCATAATATATTTTGTTGCTTCAAACTTACAGAAGCTAGTTAGTAACACAAAAGCCCGCTTGAGCCTTGTCCATACAAAAGCTATTCTTCAAAGTTAGTCTAACACTAACTGTACTTAACTGAAGAAACTAGGGGAGAGCAGCCTTCATGGAAGTTGGCATACCAAAATGCTGCGAAGGGCTAAAGTTCATTGCTAAATCAACCGAAATTGAACGATTTCCCTTCCCGCCTAACTCCTGCTGCTTTTCTCCATTCAGCATGCACGTTGTGGCTTCCCCTTCCTCGGGCGGCTGCGCTCGCCCTTGGGGGCGGGGGAAGAGGGCTGTCCAAGCTCGCCCTTGGGGGAGGAGGGCTTTCCGCGCTTCTGGCGGGGGCGCCATTTGTTGTACCTGATGAGCAGCGCCGCCGCGAGGCATTCTTCAAACGAGTAGTACGGCAGCTCTTGATAGGGGTCGTATGTCCTGGTGAACTGCAGTCGCAATGAGAGATTGGTGTAGTTGTGGTTCGCCGGCGGTGCATGAACATGCCATATCGTAGATCTCGATATGGCCCGCTTCCTCGCCCGCCGCAAGTTCTTGTTGGTCTTCAACGCTGGGCAGCCGGTGCATGGCCGACGACGACGCTTCCCCAGCTTACCCCACTTCAGCTTCATTGGCCTTACCTCGGACAGAGCCGGTGAGCATCTAGACCTTGGGGAAACCCTCCTCCCCCACTCCAACGCCCCCGCCGACAACGCCAACTTGGGGAAGTTCATGACAGCCTCGATTGGCACCTGCACACCAGCGCCGACAAGGCAACACATTGCCTGCCGGATGGGGGCTTGATATTGGAGCGTCATCACTAATGGTGCCATGAGCGGGGGCAAGCTTAGGGTGGGGACTGTGAAGTGGGGAGTGAGACAGGGGAGGAAGACGCGTAGCAGCCTTTATCTGCCCCGTAAATAAAATAACAGTGACTTTCCATGTTTGTCTACTTAGGCTTTTACTTTATTTTTCTGGGTCCAGTATCAGTTAGACTGGGATTGCCATATGGGGTAAAGTACTAGATACCTCCACCCCTGGCGACCTCAACCCTAAAATCGGGAAAATCACATTTCCAATCTCCTTCCTCCCAAACCGGCGGCTGCTGGGGTAGGCCGCCCCGCCCACCACGACTGCTCGAACCAACGCCGGCCGGCTGGCGTTCGACCTCCACGGCGTCCTGCACGCAGGAATCCCTTCTCAAGGTAAGTGTAGGGTTTTCCCGTACGGATTTCCCAATGCTCCGATCTAGTACTAGTTGAAGGGGCGGCCCTAGTTCAAGGGGAATTTTCAAAAATATTTCTAGAGTCACTGAGCCTGCTTGATTGTTCTATAATCAGACCCATATGGTTGCTATGTATGTTGCCCAAACTTGCATGCCAAAACATTGGTTACCTATTATATTTTAGTCTTTGTTCGGTTCGGTTTGTTGCCAAAATATTTAAAATGATTAGATGGGTGCTCTTATTCCAGTTTAAATTGTGTTGTATCTCGGACACAACATTGCTCCATTGTGCTAAAAGGGGAAATCTAGGACATGCTCTTGGTGGAGCTTTTAAAGCACTGTTGGAAGCTATGCAATGCTACTGGATATATTGACATGTTCTTGTTGAGATGAATTTTAAATGATAATTGAAAGCTATGTCATGCTCTTGGTGATTTCTATATCAAATATTGCATTCCACATCATGTTTTTTGGTGATTTTTAATTTGTTATTTAGACGAAGAATATGGATGTGATGGGTTATGGGGTGACGGCACCGTGAGTTTGACCTAGAATTCAAAATTGAGCTAAGGAAATAAAAATAAAATCAAATAATTGGAAAACCAGCGCATGGAGTCATGGTATGTGATGTAGTATCTTGAAAAAATAGCAAACAGGGCATGCCAAGGATTCATAGGCACACTCTTCACAAATTTGGCATGCTTTTGGGAGCTTACGGCATCGTGAGTTTGACCAAGTTTTTTTCACATGCTTTTGAAATGGAGGTCAGTTTCCAATGATCATACATAGTTAGGACATGCTCATGGTGGAGCTTTTTAATTGCTATTGGAAGCTATGTAAAGCTATTGGGTTTAAAATCATGTTCTAGTTTACATATTACAATTGAAAGCTTAGCCATGCTATTGGTTATTTCTATATCAAACATTGCAAGCTACATCATGCTTTTTTGGTGATTTATAATTGATTATTTATAAGAAGTAAATAGATGTGATGGGTTATGGGGTTTAGGGCTTACGGCACCGTGAGTTTGACCTATATTTCAAAAGTGAGCAAAAGAAATACAAATAAAATCGAAAAATTGGAAAACCAGCGCATGGAGTCATTGTATGTGATGTAGTACATTGGAAAAATACCAAACATGGTATGCCAAGGATTCATAGGCAAACTCTTCACAAAATTGGCATGCTTTTAGGTCTTTCCAATGAGGCCGGAATCCAATGATTATACATAGTTAGGACATGATCTTGGTGGAGCTTTTAAATTGCTATTGGAAGCTATGTAATGCTATTGGTTATATTGTCATGTTCCTGTTTTAAAATGATAATGAACTGTCCCTCACACAATTACAGGTTACAATGCAACGTCATGAAGCATGCTACGATTGTCCCTCTGATGATGAGAACTGTGTGATTGGGCACAGTCCCAGGACTTACCAGTACCACACCCATCTAGGACCGGCGCTGACAGATGAAGGTAATAACTTATACATGTCTGGTTATAGAATTTGAGAGATAGGACATATATCTCATTCATGAAATAATTCATGTAGGTCCCATTGTTAGGGGTATAAAAGGGGGGCTCCTGACCTAGCACCTTGGGAGCTAAATAACATCGTTTACGGAAATGATGTACCAATGTCTTATGTAAGGATTGGCCTTCTCAAATTGCTCTCACGGAGGCTTGATAGTGATAGTCCGGTGATCCCTTTGTATGTCTGCTCTGTCAAGAAGTCCCTGACAGCTAAAGGGAAGTCAATGATGGTAAGATTTCATTGTGCACAGTGAATACTAACGTGTTTGCTCAACTGCATGACACCCTAGTATCTATACTATTATATCAGGTATTTTCGAAGCCGTACAGCCAGCTCTATCTCAAGCAGTACCTGGAAGCAGTTGATATTATGGTGCCAGC
Organism: Dactylis glomerata; assembly: GCA_007115705.1. NCBI lineage: Eukaryota > Viridiplantae > Streptophyta > Magnoliopsida > Poales > Poaceae > Dactylis > Dactylis glomerata. Next base: position 626,605 of record QXEO01000643.1, read on the forward strand.
CTGCGCCGATGACCTGTATGCACCTAAAGGTGAAACTGGGCAGGATGTGCATTACATCAAGCTTCGGATGGGCAACGATGTTCGTGCCAAGATTACAACTAACTGGAGCACTCTTGTGACCACCTCACACATGTCTGTTGATGACATGGCTGTGTTCGAGCTTGAACCAGATGAAAAGGAAGTACTATTTATCCATCTGATGAGTAATGTGCCGATAGGTAAGCCAGTTAAGTGATAACTTGAACTACTAATCTGGTGGTGTATGCATCTGCACCAACTCAACTTGTATGCCAGATATTAAGGCTTTAGTACTAGTTCTGATCGGCTAGTTTATGCTATATATTAAGGCATCAGTTGTAAAACTTGTATGACATGTTATTCTATATGCTATTACGCTGTGCATTCTCTTATCTAGATTTTGGATGCCATCTATCTAGTCCATCTAGCCGCTGGACCAGATAATTTTGTTTCCATTTGAATACAACTAAGCTTAATTTATAGACATGTTGACCATCAAAACATCACAGAAAGCACAACACGTTGCAATCAGTTAATACAAACAATTCAATTCACAAAATCATGTATGAGTTAAGGCACTTCATCATAACAAGATGGTTTTAGTAAATAGAGTATAAGCATGCAGAGAAGAATGCAAGTAATCATAGCCTGCACAACATATTGGCATATGGTTTAGACTACCAGGTGACACAATAATATAATAACATAATTAACTAACTGATATCAACTGCGCAACATATAGGCTATATTTTTTCAACATGAACAGACATAGCCTCCTGCCCCACATTCAAGAAGGTGAAGATGCACACATTCCCTTCTTCTATCGACGCTTTTTGGAGAACCTTAGGCCAGTTTGCTGTCATCTGGGCAACACCGTTGCCCTGATGGGTGAAGCTTACATTATAGAAACCATCTTGCTCACCGCAATATGTTGGAATGGTGCATGGAAGATAGCGGGCGAGGTGGGCATTGCTGTACTTTGCTGAAAAGTACTGGAGTACAAGAATACAGTCAGTTTTTGAACACAGATTCATGTGCATGAGAAGATTAAAAGAGTCAAGCAGATTACCATTTTTGCCTTCCCACAAAGGACATGTGACTTCTTCATCTCACAGATATAGTATGGAACTGTTGGCCTCAGTTTAGCAACCATTGCATTGAGATCGGCAATCTGGCGACCAGTGAGATTGATATTGCTTGGAAACACACAGTGCTTGTCGAATTCCAAGTCACCAGTTATCTTGGGACCTAGAAAGAAATGCACTACTTAGTGATCTTTATCTCCATAAGAATGTATTAAAAGATCATCAGACCCATGTTAGACATATTCACACCTCTGCGAATGACGATAGTCTCAGCCGCCCTTGCAGGGCCACGATAGGATGAGAGTGGGCCCGATGTGAGTCTACGTGCCTTGGCTTTAGGTGTCTTCGAAGATGAGATAGTCCTTGGCTCACTATCTGGATCAGGACCTTGATATGAAGGGAGGGGGTAATCCCTATTGGTTGTGGCTTTCTTGCATTTCTTGATAGCATAAGAATCATTGATTTTAAATAGCTTGAAATAATCGACAAAACGGTTCTTCCGGCTAGTACAGGCATCAGCCTAAAAATAGAGATTGTGCTTATTACAATGTTGTGTAGCACCTAAAAATACCATTGCCAGAAATAGAAATTTGTATAACCTGCACCTTAGTGGCGAGATGGTCAATCGTTGGGTCCATCTGGAGACTTGCAAGCTTTTCTAAAAGAAATGGGCACCTATTTAGTGCAGGCATCTATTTCCTTGGAATAATATACTATGCTATAATTAGCAGTATGTGCTACTACAATTTGCAATGACAATACCTCATTCCATATGCAGTATGAAGTGAAATCTACTACCATATCCAGCGACAACTACCCAACAATAATAGAGTGCATACAGAGGTTCCCCAGCCGTGCCGCCCCTCCCAAAATTTAAACTCGACAAAATTCAGCATACTACATAAATTTCATTGAAATTTAGATGGTTTTTACATAATACGGTGAAATATGAAATAGACTAAAAGAGGTGGTCTTCGTCGGAGTCCTCGCCGACGGCGAAGTTCCCCGATGCGGCCGATTGTGCTGGCGGTGAATTGTTGGACAGCCCAGCTCCGTCATCGGACAGGCGGCCGAAAACCATCCCGTGGCAGCGACGGTTCTCGCCGGTGGTGAAGTTCAACAATGCGGCAGATGGTGCTGGCGGTGAAGCGTTGGACGGCCCAGCTCCGTCATCGGACATGCGGCCCGAAACCATCCCGCGGCGGCGACAATTCTCCTCCACCGCGCACTGGCTGCGGTCGCGCTCGGCCTCCTCGAGGGATGAGATGAAGGTGCGGCGCTCCTGCGCTCGCTGCGTTGAAGGAGGGGAGAGGGTACTGATGCTCGCGGCGCTGGCGCTCCACCGCCACCTTCGCGATCCCTACGGCCACGTCCGCCCGGAAGAGGCGTCTCTCAGCCTCCGCCATCGTAGCCCTCACCGCTTCGATGTTGCGGCGGTGGGCGTCGGCGCGGGCGGCAGTATGGTCCTCCGCCAGCCTTGCCGCTGCCACCCTCCTCTCGGTGGCCATGAGCTCCTGCGCCGCCCGGTTGCGGCGCCGCGTCTCGAACGACGCTACGATCGCTCTCTGTTTTGCCGTGGCCTCCTCTGCCTCCGCGTCCATCAGCAACTCGGCGAGGAACTCCTTGTCGTTGGAGTCCTCCTCCTCCTCGTCCTGCGGCGGAGCTGGGTCCTGCGGTGGCGGCGGTGGAGGTGGGGGCGGTGGTGCTGGTGGCGCGCTGGAACCGCCTCGAGGGAGCATGGCGTAGGTTGTCAAGAGACGGCGAGGCATTTTCTACCGGCGGTTGGAGGAAGTGAACCTACCGTCGAGGCGACGAGCTATTTATAGCCGGGAACGGGGCGAGAAAATGAAGGAGAAGGGGCAGGAAGCGGCGGGAAGCGCGCAACATGGCATTCATTTCTCACCGACGCGTGCTGCGACACGATGGCTCACTGCCCCGTTGCAAAGCTGGTTCCGTTTGCAGCGCCATTACTGGGCACGGGAGACGAGACGAGTGGAGACGACGAAGCATCGGTCGTGCCGCTAACAGTGGGCCACGCATTACTGGCCGAGTGGAGATGCTCGTAGATCTAGTACGCGACGGAGCGAAGAAAAAAAGGGAGGCGACTTAAAATCACCGTACGTGCTTGAGGCCCACCGCCAGCGATCTAGGAAGAACGCTGGCAAGGTTCCCTTGGAAGCGAGAGGAGAGCGGACGATCTTCTCCGGGGACTAGGAATCGAGCGGCACTTACCAGCCTACCTGCAGCGGAGGAGAGAGGACGGTCTTCTCCGGGGATAGGATTACGGCGCCGCGCAGGGGATTTCGTCGCCGGAGCTGCTAGGGGAGGGTTTTCTGCAGTGCGCGAGAGGCAGGGGAGTTTGGATTTGGGAGAAATGATGGTAACAGTGGGGCCAGGGGAGTGGAGGCAAGGCAAGAGGTGAGCGAGGAGCCCATGTTGCCACGCGGTAGCTAACCAGATGGCGTCGGCGGCGGCTGACTCGCTGCAACAGCTGTGTCAATGATGAGTGGGTCCACGAGCGTGGCAGAATAGAACACAAGCCTTATTCTTAAAAAATAGAAAATACATAATCAGCCCACATTGTCTTATTTTATGACCAGATTAATAGGACCATAATACATGCCATAGGGGAGTTTTGACGAAAAAGCATTAAAATTAGACCTCAAACAGTAGAAATTTAGATAAGTAAATAAAATTTTAAAACAATAATTATTCTAACAGTAGAGGAGCTATATCTTGACGACATGGTGTTGATCCATGGGGTCAGTGGGAATAATCGGTAAAATTGTTTGCACCATACAAAAGGTCACACGTGCACCATCCCATTCATACATCTTTCCATGGAACCTCACCATATCTCGGTTCCGCATCTTGATGTAAACATAGCCGTCATCACCATTTTGGTGAGATTGGACGATCCGCCACCTGGCATCCTGCATCTTGCTGAATAGAACACACGCAACCACATAACCTGCTGGTTGTAGGTTTGGTGTTACAATGGCTTCCAGAATCTTAGTCTGTCGAACACCATATGTCACCCTTAGCTGATAGATGACTATACGGGAGATCCTAGCTTTCTTTGCGGATTTGATATCAATATTTGGTGATCGCGGTTCAGGGTCATCGTCTTC